>JAYESD010000001.1:140381489-141581489 GCA_036927565.1 Tuctoria greenei | reverse complement strand
TTGTCTTGAAATAAATTCAAGATCAAATTCAGCCAATTCTGCTGCCCACTTTGCAATATTCCCATTTGAATTGGGATTATGCAAGATTGCTCGTAGTGGGTAGGAGGTCACCACCGAGACTTTTTGAGCTTGAAGTAATGACAAAGCTTTCTGGAGGCAATAAGAACTGCATAGAGCAGCTTATGCACCTCTAGGTATCGAGTCTTGGCATCATGTAATACTTCACTAATGAAGTACACCGGGCGTTGAATGGTCCGGACCCTCCCGGAGGGGTCCGGAGCTTCCTCTTCATTGATTCAGATCCTCTCGGAGGGGTCCGGATTTTCTTCGGGGACCTCCGGGTTCTGGTTGGAGGAACCCGAAGCTTCTTCAGAAGTGACCTGGACCCTCCCGGAGGGGTCTGGGTCTCTTGAAGTGACTTCTTGTGGATTCGAATCTGGGAGCTGGGACCCAGAATCGCTTTCAGGAACCTCCGGACCTTCTCGAAGGGGTCTGGATTCCTGAGTGTGGGGTAGTTCTGGTCTCTCCGCAACCAGAACCATACTGACGACTTCGTCAGTAGCTGAAATATAGAGCAACAAAGGCTCACCAGGGTTCGGAGCTACCAGAATTGGTAGGGTGGTGAGGAACTGTTTTAGCTCCTGGAATGCCTTCTCTGCTTCTTCGGACCATTGGAATGGTCCGGACTTCCTCAATAACTTGAAGAAGGGGAGTGCCCGTTCCGCCAGTCTTGATGTGAACCGGCTGAGGGCTGCTAGACATCCAGTTAACTTTTGGACGCCTTTGACACGGGTTGGTGGCCGCATGTCTTCAATGGCTTTAATCTTCGCCGAATTAGCTTCTATGCCCCAGTGACTTACCAGGAAACCGAGAAGTTTTCCGGAGCTAACCCCGAATACGAACTTGTCCGGGTTTAGCTTTGTGCGGGTGGCCCGCAGCTTGTCGAAGATAGCCTGCAAGGTGTCAAGGAGTGACTCCTTGTTCCTGACCTTGACCACGATGTCATCGACGTACACTTCCACTACGTCTCTAATGAGTTCTTCAAAAGTTTTGTACATAGCTCGTACAAAAGTTGAAGCTGCATTCTTGAGACAAAAGGGCATGGCTGTGTAACAGTACAATCCATCTACTGTGATGAATGAAGTATGCTCTTCATCCTCCCTAGACATCCTGATTTGATGATACTGTGCTTGGCTGCACACGAGGTGCAGAAGTCGAGGCTCGTTGACGAATGCTCGGGGGTTTTGGAGTTTGCTCCTGCCTGGAGTCCTCCTCTTGCGCCATGGTGAGTGCGTGGAGTTCTTCCAGAGCAGTTACTCCGGTAGTACGATCTCCGCGGATCCGGAGAACGCCTACTGGTGTTGGCATCTTCAACACCAGATAACCATAATGAGCAGCTGCCATGAATTTGTACAGGGCTGGTCTACCCAAGATGGCATTGAATGGTAAGTTGATCTGAGCGACGTCGAAGACCAACTTCTCGGTGCGATATTTCTCCCGTGTCCCGAATGTAACGGGGAGAGTAATAGCTCCGAGTGGGGTAATGGCCCCCGGACCTACTCTGAAGAAAGGTCGAGAGGGGTGGAGATCTGAAGGTCGGAGCTGAAGCTTAGTGAAAGCTTCGAAGCTGATGAGGTTGAGCCCCGAACCTCCGTCTACCATGACATGGTGGAGCTGGATGTTATTGATGGTAGGAGATACCATCAAAGGTAACTGACCTGCTCCAACCATGCTCCGAGGGCAATCCGAAGCATCAAAAGTGATGGCGGTGTCCATCCACTTCCGATGAGGTTCTGGCCTGACTGTAGGGGCTACAGCGGCCATATCCCGTCGCATAGTCTTGATGACGCAACGAGAGGTGATATCCCATGATCCACCAAAAATGGTGTTCATGGTCTTCCGACGCTCGTTGTCAAAGACGTCAGAATCATCGTCGACTAAGGTGTAAACGGCCTTCAGGACCTTTTTGGGATCCTGAAATCCTAATTCCTCTTCAGCCGGAGCTTCGTCGACTTTTTGCTTTCCTTCCCTCTGTCGGAAAGGAGATTCTTCCCGGCGCTTGTTGTAGCGCTCGGTAAGGTTTTGGACCTCCCAGCAGTCTTCCAAACCGTGGCTGCCCGTTTTGTGAATGGGACACCACACTTTGGGTTTGCCACCGTCTTCAGAAGACGGTCGGGGTCGCTTCTCGGGGCGTGGCCCCCGACCACCCGGAGTTGCAGCAGCTGCAACGTTGGATGTGCCAGCCGACGGCTTTTTCTTGCTGTTGGTTTTTTTTTCTTCTTGCCACCCCCGGAGGTAGCGGCTTCTTCTTTGAAGGATTTCTTGTGATCCTCCGAGGTTGGTTTGGAGTGCATTTCACGGCCCTCCGCAGCTCTGGCACATTTGTCTGCCAAGCTGAAGAGTTCCGTGATGCTGGTGATCTCCTTGATCGCCAGTTTCTCCAACATCTTCTTGTCCCGTACGTCCTGTCTGAATGCCACAATGACAGAGGCGCTAGAGATAGAAGGGACAGTGTTTCGTACCTTAGAGAACCTCTGGATGAATGACCGCAAGGATTCTCCCCCTTTTTGCATGACCACAAAAAGGTCTAGTTCAGTGCCTGGTCGGGTGTATGAACTCCCGAAGTTGGCAGTGAACTGACGGCACAGCTCCTCCCAACTGTTGATAGAGTCGGGTGGAAGGCTCATAAACCAGGACCTGGCGGTCCCAGTTAAGGCCACTGGAAAATAATTGGCCATCACGGCCTCGTTTCCTCCAGCTGCCAAGATTGCAGTGGAGTATATCTGAAGAAATTCGGCGGGATTGACAGTCCCGTCGAATTTTTCCGGCAGGTGAGGCCGGAACTTCTGTGGCCATCTAACCATGCGCAGGTGCATGGCCAGGGCTGAACAGCCTCCTCCTACTCCTTCAAGAGTATAAAGGTCTTGAGCTTCCCGTCTTTCACGGGCGCGCTCAATATGGACTCGGCCATCCTGCTGGCGGTATCGGCGATCAAGCTCCGCCCGGAGGTCATGAGTCGAAAGCCTGGATACCGTGTGAGTGCATCGTGCCCCGGAGGGCAATGACGTCACTTGTTGCGATGCAGCACGTCTCCTGCTATTGGAGACGTGCGGACCAAGTCTTCCAGACAAAGTCCACCGCTGCGACAGGGCTCGTCCTGAAGGAGGAGGACCCTGATTGCTGAGGCGTTCGGCTACTGCTGCAACCAAATGCTCCACATCGGCCCTCCACTGCTCCAGTGCATCCCGGGATGCATCCGGAGGTGGTGGGCGTTGGAGAAGAGCACACGCTGCATGGAGCGCGTGTTCCGGGTTGTCGTGATTTGCTGACGCAGTAATTGACGCCGGCGCACCATCACGTTGCCCAGCACGATTTGCTGGAGGAGACGGTGGTGGTGGGAGTGTGACTCTGTAAGACCTATATGTGATGAATACATTGGCTTGTCGTGAATATACTTGGCTTTGATGATAAAAGTTTTGAATATCTCCAAAACACCTTTTTAGCAAGGTCCGACCATAGGTCCGGCTTGTTTTGGGTAGCTCCAGCTATGTTCGTAGCTAGGTCCGACTTCTTGGTAAGGTCCGACTAGCTTTGGTTAGCTCCGGTGAGCTCTATCTCTAGCTCCGGCATGTCTTTGTTAGCTCCGGCATGTCT
Source organism: Tuctoria greenei (assembly GCA_036927565.1). Classification (NCBI taxonomy): domain Eukaryota; kingdom Viridiplantae; phylum Streptophyta; class Magnoliopsida; order Poales; family Poaceae; genus Tuctoria; species Tuctoria greenei. The sequence goes on along the minus strand of JAYESD010000001.1, from coordinate 141,577,835 downwards.
TTGGTTAGCTCCGGCATGCTTTTGCTAAGCTTCGACGTACTTTGTCTAGCTCCGGCTTTTGGGATTACTAGTTCCGACTAGTTCTGGTTAGCTCCGGCGCTAGGTCTTGCTAGCCGTTGTAAGCTCCGGCGGGAGCTTGGTAGTACTAGTTTGGAAAGCTTCGACGCTAGGTTCTACTAGCTTTTGATAGCTCCGGCTCAAGCTCCGGGTTGCTCTGGCAAGGTCCAAAACTTGACCAAAGTGCTTCTACTTTTCATTTGCAATGTTTCGTACTTTCTCTACATGATTGGAAAGATTGCTTAGTATTCATTTGCTAAGTTTTTGGTGCGTTGTGGATGTTATGGTTGATATCGTTTCTACTGTGGTTTTGCAACATGCTTATGTGAGGTTCTCACGTAAGGTGTTGTGTTCGGAACTAACTTGAGTCAAGTCGAGGACTTGTGCTCGTATGGATTGTTTGTTTATTCATGTGCAGGTGTTGCTTGAGTTCAAGTTATGGATGGTGACAGGATCCATTGACTAGTCTCAGGAGGAGATGAGGTTCCAACAACCAAGTTCGGGAGGAACTGTGGTTGAGCGGGTCAGGAGGTCGCGCAGGATGATTGAATCAAGGGTAGTGCATATGAAGGTCGAAGGAAGGTATTCGCACGTATGCATGAGGTGCATTACGTGGCAATATGCTTCTAGAGACGGATTATGGAAGGAAGATCTGATCGGAAGGATTGGATCGTATCGGTTGAAGACTTAGGCTGCTAGCTGAGTCGGTTATGGCTCGGTATGGAAATATCGAGTTGTTTATGTTAGGATTTCGTGTGTGTCACGAATTTGAGTTATTTAGGAATGTGGGATACGTTCCTAAGGTGTTTGGAAGTCTTAAGATTGCTTCTATCTGCATATAGAAGAATCTTGAGCAGTTATGGAAAGATCCGATTGTGATCGGATTAGGATTGGAGTCCTAGTTGAGATTGGGATGGCCTAAGGGCTGGTTATATAAGCAAGGGAAGGCCAAAGCTCGAGGAAGACGACTTTGGGGCTGTTCCTCTTGTGTTGTATTGAATAAAATTCATAGTTTGAAGGAACTTTTGTGCCTTGTTCGTCCGACTTGTTCCAGACAAGTTTTACTCGTCGAGTTTCTGGACAGCACTACCTTTTGTCGGTGGTTTTATCATAACTCGAGTTTTACTGATCCAATTGACGTTATTCTTCTTGGGTTGTCTTCAGAACTTTATTATCTATCATCTGTCAAAATTTCACGGTCATTGGATTTGTGGTCTATGATCTACACGAGTTTCTTTGCAGCATTCCAGAAACTGTTTTTCTCGGGTAGGTCAGATTGACCATAGTCTGATCTTTCGATCATAACTTGAGTTTTTCTCGACGGATCTGAGTAATTCTTTTTGTGTTGTCTTCGTGACTTGATTCTCTCTGATAACTATCACTTTTGTCACGGTGAAACACGTTTAGATTAGTCTCACACATGAATTCTTTAAACAGATCGTTTTTCTACCGAAGGGATTGGGGTTTTATTGTTTCTGCTGCGTAAGATTTTTAAATCTACCATTCACCCCCCCTCTGGTAGCTTTTCACGTGCTCTTCGATCCTATAATTGGTATCAGAGCCACGGTGCTCTAATCTTTGTGATTTGCACGTGTTTTTGACTAATCATCATGGAGAAGTACTCCGCCAAACCTTGTGTGTTTGCTGGTATTGATTTTCAGGTTTGGAAGGCACGCATGGAGGCTTTCATCCAGGCACAAGGCTTTGCTATATGGGAGAAAGTGTATAAGCCTTATGAAGTGCCACCTAATGATCAAGTCACAGCCACAAACCTACGGGACGTCGACAACAACAACAAAGCCCGAAACTTGATCATCCAAGGACTCACTCAAAGCGACTTTGACCGTGTCGCGCACCTCCGGTCAGCATACGATGTCTGGAGAGCTCTCTGTGATTATCATGAAGGCTCCAACACAATCAAGGAGGTAAAACAAGATATGTTCAAGAAAGAATATATGCGTTTTGAGATGCAACCAGGTGAGTCGATCGATGACCTCTTTGCTCGTTTCAATAAAATTCTCAGCAACTTACGTAGTGTCAATGTAAATTTTTCTGATGCTGAGAATGCTAGACAACTTCTTAGTGCACTAGACATGTCAATTTGGGAGATGAAAGTAACATCTATTCGTGAATCAACTGTCATGAGTTCTCTTACATTAGATGTACTTTATTCTAAACTAAAAACTCATGAATTTGACATCCTAGCACGTAAGAACCCAAACAAGTCTATTGCATTTGTCTCACAACGTGATATGTCTAGCTCCGGCCAATCATCATCCTGCAATACTCTTGCTTTGTTGTCCTCACTAACCATGGAGCAGATCGAAGAAATTCCAGAAGAGGAGTTGGCACTCATCCCTACTAGATTCTCAAAAGCATTGCAAAATGTGAGAACTAGAAGGAGAGGAAGCTCCGGACCTCAACGCTGTTTTGAATGTGGTAAAACGGGACACTTTCGTACAGAATGCCCTAAACTTTCAGGTCCGACCACCTGGGAAGAAAAACAATGCAAGGTCCGGACCTCCTCTGGAAATTCTAACAAGAAAAAGAAGGGTACTCTAGGACGCAAGATGATCAACAGCTTCATCACCGCACTTCAAGAGCTTAGTTCAAGTGATGTAGACTTTGAAAGTGATGAAGATGATGATGATCTGGCCAACTTATGCTTCATGGCGGGCAAAGCAAGATCAAGATCAAGTCACGAGGAAGCAGAACACAATAGTGACGATGATGAGGTATGTTCTACCTTCAATGAAATGTGTGATGCTATTTCTCGTGCAACTATTATTGTCAAGAAAAAGGACAAAAAGCTTAGGGATAGTGCTACTAAAATTGAATCACTAGAATCTGAAATTAACCGTTTAAAAACTTTGATTCCTAGTGATGATGCATGTCCCTCATGTGACTTAATCTATGAACAATTGTCCACATTAAGAAGTGCACACTCCTCCACTCTAGATAAACTTGATGAAGAAATTAAAAAGAACAAAGAGCTTGCTGCACTAAACTTGAAAGATGCTAGCTGTTCTACAATTGACTTGCATTGTTCTACTTGTGATGATCTTGATAAGAAACTACAAGATGCTATAAATGAAATTTCCATTCTGAACAATGTTTTACGATCTCATGAAGTTAAAAATTGTTCCAATTGCAAACTAAAAGGAAAAACTTCATATGCAAACTGCCTAGACATGTCTAAGAAACTTGATGACATGAATAGGACACTAGGTCGGTTTTGTAATGGGAATAAGAATCTAAACTTGCTGCTGAACTCTTCCAAGTTTTGCAAAGATAAAACTGGTTTAGGTTTTGATTCTCATTCTCATGCTAAGGCACATCCACCTAAAATTGTAAAGTCATTAGGGAGTGGTTTGATTCAAACAGTTCCTAAACAAAAAGAAGTGGTTTTCAAATCTGCAGGAGTGCTTTCTAATTCTGTTTCTAATGTTGGGTGCTCATCGAGACATGATTACAAAATTAAGTTTCATTGTACCTACTGTGGTAGAGATGGTCATGTCATAGATTTTTGTTATAGACTAGCTAAAAAACAGAAAAGGGAAAGAATGTCTGCTAGATCACATAACTTTCATGCTAAACCGAAAATTAGAAACATGCAACATGCTTTAATGAGTCAGAAATTTGAAAAGGTAGCTTCTGGAACTTTTGGCAAGAAATCTACAAAGGCAGCTCCGGTAGTTCTTATAGCTCCGAGAGCTCCCGGATCTTCTGTTGTTCCCTCCGGAGCTTCAGATTTTGCCTCCGGACCTTCTGCTTTTACCTCCGGAGCTACTGGTTTTCACTCTAAACAAGTAACAACTTCTAAATCAACTGTTAAGAACAGAAAACCTCAATCTTTGACTCATAGACCTGCTGTTTTATCTCAGCTTTCGCTTGTTTTTCCTACTGCACGTCGTGTGACTCAGTACTGGATACCTAAATGCCTTTTGACTAACCCCAGTATTGAGTCATCGACGTATTGTGCTTCTATGTAGGTTACACGTTTGAGGAAGGAGAACATTTGGATTGTGGATTCAGGTTGCTCACGCCACATGACCGGTAACAAAGATTGGTTCTCCTCCCTCTCTTATGTGTCACGTGTAGAGAATGTTACTTTTGCCGATAATTCTTCAACACCTATAATTGCTAAGGGTTCGGTTAGAGTAAATGATCACTACATTTTGAAAGATGTGGCACTTGTCAAAAATTTGAAATACAACTTGCTTTCTGTTTCACAATTGCTAGATGAAAATCTAGAAATTATTTTCAATAAAAATTGCTGCAAAGTTGTAGGTTCAAATAGTGAGCTTATTTTTAACATGTCTCGATTTGGAAGAGTTTTTAAAGCTGATTTTGATATGTCTTCCTCTAAGCATAGGTGTCTAGTTGCTAATGATTCAAAGGACTTATATTTTTGGCATCGTAGACTTGGTCACGTAGGCTTTGATCACCTAGCGCGTGTTAGTGCTCTTGATCGCATACGTGGGCTGCCTAAGCTTAAAGGGGACAAAGAAATTGTGTGCTCTTCTTGTAGACATGCTAAGATGGTTGCAGGTTCACATACTCCTCTCACAATGATCATGACAACTGAACCATGTCAACTTCTGCATCTTGACACCGTAGGACCTTCATGTGTTCAATCCTTCGGAGGTAAATGGTATGCTCTTGTTATTGTTGATGATCATTCAAGATATTCTTGGGTGTATTTTATGGCGTCTAAGAATGAAGTTTTTAGTCACTTTAGAACTTTATTTCTTAGATTATCAATTGATCACCCAGGATCATTAAAAGCAATTAGAAGTGATAATGGAACTGAATTTAAAAATCAATCTTTTGATTACTTTTGTGCTGAAAATAGAATAGATCATCAATTTTCTTCACCATATGTACCTCAACAAAACGGTGTTGTAGAAAGAAAGAACAGAACCTTAGTTGAGATGGCTAGGACTATGCTTGATGAATATCAAACTCCTAGGAAATTTTGGGTTGATGCGTTAGCAACCGCTTGTTATGTCTCAAATCGTGTTTTGTTGCGTGCTAAGCTAGGTAAGACACCATATGAGCTCCGGTTTGGACATAATCCTAGTGTTACACACTTTCGGGTCTTTGGTTGCAAATGCTTTGTTAAGAAACATGGTAATCTTGATAAATTTGAACCTAGATCCATTGATGGCATGTTTCTTGGTTATCCATCTCATACTATAGGCTACCGTGTGCTTTTACCTGACACTAACAAAATTGTGGAGACTTGTGAAGTGTCTTTTGATGAAGCTAGCCCAGGTACTAGCTCCGGTGTTGCAGGACCAGATTCATATCCTCAGGGGGAGGGTATTTTCGAAGATGAAGAAGAGCCGGTGATACTGCCTGGTAGTTCCGAAGTTGACACGTGTCCAGCTCCGGACATTGAACAAGCTCCGGCTATCACCTCTGCTGGTCCTGATCATCCACAAGTCACAAGCTCATCAATCTACAATGAACCTAATGAAGAAGAAGCTTGTGAGACATCTGTTCCCCTACGTTTTTACAAAGATCATCCCCCACAACAGATGATTGGAAGCTTGCATGAACGAGTCACACGGTCCAGGTTTTGCGATCCAAACTCTCGTGCTCATTCTACTTTTGTTGCTTCTTTTGAACCCAAAGATATATCACACGCACTCACTAATGAATCTTGGATTATTGCCATGCAAGAAGAGTTAGAAAATTTTGAAAGAAATAATGTTTGGAAACTTGTACCTCCTCCTCAAGGTCACACTTTAATTGGAACTAAATGGGTATTTAAAAATAAATAAAGTGAGGATGGGGTTGTGGTTAGGAATAAGGCTAGGTTGGTTGCTCAAGGTTTCACTCAAGTTGAAGGTCTAGATTTTGAGGAAACTTTTGCTCCTGTCGCTAGATTAGAAGCCATAAGAATTTTGTTAGCTTTTGCAGCATCTAAAGGTTTTAAACTATATCAAATGGATGTTAAAAGTGCTTTTCTTAATGGCTACATAGATGAGGAGGTTTATGTCAAACAACCACCGGGTTTTGAAAATCCATATTTTCCTAATCATGTTTACAAACTATCCAAAGCCTTATACGGTCTCAAACAAGCCCCTAGAGCATGGTATGATAGGTTAAAAACATTCTTACTTGAAAAGGGGTTTACCATGGGCAAGGTTGATAAAACTCTTTTTGTGCTTAAGCATGGCAATGACTCATTATTCGTTCAAGTGTATGTGGATGATATTATCTTTGGTTGTGCTTCTCATGATCTTGTGTCCAAGTTTTCAGCAATGATGAGTTCCGAATTTGAAATGAGTATGATGGGTGAACTCACCTACTTTTTGGGGCTGCAAATCAAACAAACCAAGGAGGGTACTTTTGTGCATCAAACGAAGTATACCAAAGACCTCCTAAGGCGCTTCAACATGGACAAAAGCAAGCCTCTTCGGACACCAATGGGAATAGCAACAACACTTGAACTTGATGAAGATGGTGAATCTGTGGATCAAAAAGAATATAGAAGTATGATCGGATCACTTTTGTACCTCACGGCATCAAGACCGGACATACAATTCAGCGTATGTCTTTGTGCACGGTTTCAAGCTTCCCCACGTGTTTCACATCGTCAAGCCGTCAAAAGGATTCTCAGGTACTTACATGGGACTCAAGAATTTGGCATTTTTCTGCCTTCTTCCTCAACCGTTACTTTGAATGCTTTTTCGGATGCTGATTTTGGGGGTTGTAGGATTGATAGGAAAAGTACTTCCGGTGCTTGTCATTTTCTTGGTAATTCTCTTGTTGCTTGGTCCTCTAGAAAACAAAGTTCAGTTGCACAATCCACAGCCGAATCTGAATATGTGGCTGCTGCTAGTGCTTGCTCACAAATTCTTTGGATTGTTCAAACACTTAAGGAGTATTGGGTTGATCTAGATAGTGTTCCACTGTTTTGTGATAACACTAGTGCTATTTGCATTGCCAAAAACCCCGTGCAACATTCTAGAACTAAGCACATTGATATTAGGTATCACTTTCTCCGTGATAATGTTGAAAAAGGAAACATTGTGCTTCACCATGTAGATACCGAACAACAATTGGCTGACATTTTTACAAAACCTTTGGATTTCTTTCGTTTTTGTTACATTTGTAGTGAAATAGGGGTTATACATCCTCATGACTTAAATTGAGGGGGAGTTTTTGAAATTTGGGAAGTCTATGTGTGAATCTGAAATTAAAATAATATGAGCATAGTATTTCATACATATATGACTTTGTGATTCCTTTTACATGCTGAAAGTTCTTACTACATTACTCGTGTTATACATTTTGCAGTTTTTGCCATGTCTAGTAATTGGAATAATTACTTACACTAAAACTGGTCATGGTCGAACTTTCTTGCTGTTTTGAACTTGTTACATGTTCATAAGTGCTTTTAATCATTAAGAATTAATCAAGTAATCAACTCACATGTTGAGTTTTTATGAACTTTGGGAATATAAATTGAGAAAAGATCAAGAGAATATGCATGCATCGCACTTCTTCTTTTGAGATGGCTTATCATTGCACTTAGATATGAACTTGGAAGAAGTTCTGTATGACTAAAACCATGTCCTTAAGCTTCTGATTGTCAAATGACATAGGCTTGGCTTGGTTGGTTAGAATAAGGAAGATGCACATATAATCTCTTGCAAATATCATATGATCCAAATTTATGCTTTGAAAAATAATAAAATGCAGCAACTAGTGTCATGTTTTCAGGTTTTGAAATAGTTAAGTTTGTGAGATCATGACTTGCTTAAATTGAAAATTACATTTGATCTCTAGCATGGATTACACTACTTTATGTATCTCATTGATGTGATAGTGTAAGTTACTTGATAGTATGACTTGGATGAGCTTTGTTTATATGTATATGTTATAATATGCTCATAACAACTAAAGAGGGAGAGATAATTTGTTTATATGCTCATGACTTGCTGAATACATTGTCAAAGGGGGAGAGATAAGCATGAAGAGAAAGAAAATATGGGTATAAGGAGAGATAATAAAGGGGGAGAGATTTCCATTTTCTTCTCATTTTATTTTTTGATTTAAAAAGGGGGAGAAATTGTTGTTTTCAAAACTTTTATGAGAATAAGTCAATGTTCGGATTTTAACTGGTGTTGCCAATGCATTCATCAAGGGGGAGATTGTAAGACCTATATGTGCTGAATACATTGTCTTGTCGTGAATATACTTGGCTTTGATGATAAAAGTTTTGAATATCTCCAAAACACCTTTTTAGCAAGGTCCAACCATAGGTACGGCTTGTTTTGGGTAGCTCCGGCTATGTTCGTAGCTAGGTCCGACTTCTTGGTAAGGTCCGACTAGCTTTGATTAGCTCCGGTGAGCTTTATCTCTAGCTCCGGCATGTCTTTGGTTAACTCTGGCATGCTTTTGCTAAGCTCCGACATACTTTGTCTAGCTCCGGCTTTTGGGATTACTAGTTCCGGCTAGTTCTGGTTAGCTCCAGCGCTAGGTCTTGCTAGCTGTTGTAAGCTCCAGCGGGAGCTTGGTAGTACTAGTTTGGAAAGCTCCGACGCTAGGTTCTACTAGCTTTTGATAGCTCCGGCTCAAGCTCCGGGTTGCTCTGGCAAGGTCCGGAACTTGACCAAAGTGCTTCTACTTTTCATTTGCAATGTTTCGTACTTGCTCTACATGATTGGAAAGATTGCTTAGTATTCATTTGCTAAGTTTTTGGTGCGTTGTGGATGTTATGGTTGATATCGTTTCTACTGTGGTTTTGCAACATGCTTATGTGAGGTTCTCACGTAAGGTGTTGTGTTCGAAACTAACTTGAGTCAAGTCGAGGACTTGTGCTCGTATGGATTGTTTGTTTATTCATGTGCAGGTGTTGCTTGAGTTCAAGTCATGGCTGGTGACAGGATCCATTGGACTAGTCTCAGGAGGAGATGAGGTTCCAACAACCAAGTTCGGGAGGAACTGTGGTTGAGCGGGTCAGGAGGTTGCGCAGGATGATTGAATCAAGGGCAGTGCATATGAAGGTCGAAGGAAGGTATTCGCACGTATGCATGAGGTGCATGATGTGGCAATATGCTTCTAGAGACGGATTATGGAAGGAAGATCTGATCGGAAGGATTGGATCGTATCGGTTGAAGACTTAGGCTGCTAGCTGAGTCGGTTATGGCTCGGTATGGAAATATCGAGTTGGTTATGTTAGGATTTCGTGTGTGTCACGAATTTGAGTTATTTAGGAATGTGGGATACATTCCTAAGGTGTTTGGAAGTCTTAAGATTGCTTCTATCTGCATATAGAAGAATCTTGAGCAGTTATGGAAAGATCCGATTGTGATCGGATTAGGATTGGAGTCCTAGTTGAGATTGGGATGGCCTAAGGGCTGGTTATATAAGCGAGGGAAGGCCAAAGCTCGAGGAAGACGACTTTGGGGTTGTTCCTCTTGTGTTCTATTGAATAAAATTCATAGTTTGAAGGAACTTTTGTGCCTTGTTCGTCCGACTTGTTCCAGACAAGTTTTACTCGTCGAGTTTCTGGACAGCACTACCTTTTGTCGGTGGTTTTATTATAACTCGAGTTTTACTGATCCAATTGACGTGATTCTTCTTGGGTTGTATTCACAACTTTATTATCTATCATCTGTCAAAATTTCACGGTCATTGGATTTGTGGTCTATGATCTACACGAGTTTCTTTGCAGCATTCCAGAAACTGTTTTTCTCGGGTAGGTCAGATTGACCATAGTCTGATCTTTCGATCATAACTTGAGTTTTTCTTGACGGGTCTGAGTAATTCTTTTTGTGTTGTCTTCGTGACTTGATTCTCTCTGATAACTGTCACTTTTGTCACAGTGAAACACGTTTAGATTAGTCTCACACACGAATTCTTTAAACAGATCATTTTTCTACTGAAGGGATTGGGGTTTTATTGTTTCCGCTGCGTAAGATTTTTAAATCTACCATTCACCCCTCCTCTGGTAGCTTTTCACGTGCTCTTCGATCCTACAGACTCCTGCTGGTGCTGAGGCTCCTGCTGGTGGCTGCCTATTGGAGGGATTGCCCCCAACAGCCTGAGCAGCAGGTTGACCGTTGGATGATCCAACAGCTGAGTTCACCATTCTCAAGATCTCAGGCGCCCCTACCTGGCGCGCCAACTGTCGGCGGTTTGGAACCGGCAGATCTCCCTACACTACTAAAGTGATAGGGGAGTTTGATGTTCGGTGTGGCCGCGCGGAGATCCAAGAAGGTGAGTAGGAATTGACACAGGAGACACAAGAATTTACGTGGTTTGGGCCGCCTGAGCGTAATACCCTACACCACGGGTGTGTTGGTGTTGTATTAGCAGTATGAGCTTGTGATGAGTGTCTATGGCGTGTGTGTAGCCTCGTATCTGTGTGTATCGTCAGCCTGTCCTTTTATAGTACAAGGGCAGGTCGTTACAAGTTAGCCTGGCCCGACATGTGGCCCCGACAGTTACTAGTATTGATACACGTTTAATTGCTCTTAATGACCCTGTAACGGGCTTTGATAGCACCGTTACTGGTGTTAAGATCATCCGTTTAAGTGTCATTAATATGGTATTAATGACACTTAATCGGGTCTTGAAGTCCATGATTCTCCTTTGAAGATTCAGAGCCGTTGTTGGGTCTTCCGGAGGTTAGAGGCTTTTGATCCGACGATTGGACATGTGGCAGCTCTGGAGCTTGCTGTGGGAAGCAGGTAGCTCTGAGCTACCCGACACGTGTCAGGTCCGGAGCTTCTCTCAGTCTGGGGTTAAGTCCGGAGGTGCCATTCCGGTACATGACCCGGAGCTTCCCCCTTGTGGGCGGTAGCTCCGGTTTGGTAGTACACGTGGCGACCCAGGGATTAACCATGTTGGAGAAGTGGGTCCGGTTATGTCTGACATGTGGGCCTCCGAGGGTCTTCAAACCAAGTAGATGACTTTCCTTTGAGATCTTGGTAACCTCAAGGGGTGTACGGTTTCTAGGGTACCGACAGTACACGACAGTATGCCCCTGTCAACCACCTCTTGACCCCAATAGCGTGGCATCTCTATGAAGCCAGACTGTTGGAGCACCTCCCGCAACATGATCAGGAAGCCCAAACGATTGGCGCACGTGGAGAACACCCATCCGTCCGGCAATAACATCACATCCGTCATCTATAAAAGAAGTACTTGAATGAGTCAAATAGTCAAATTCAACAATTTTTGTTGATAAACAGATCATGGATGTGAAAATTGAATTACGAAAGTGAATTCAAATTCAAATGCCAAAAGAAACATAACACTGAAATTCTGTCGCAGTTTCTGTTCATTCTGTCCAGTCTGGAGAAATTCGAATTTTTCATCCAGTTAGAGGCACATTCAGGACTTGAGTTAAACTACAAAAAATTATTACACTCAAATATTTTCCAGAATGTATTTATTTGCCTCCAGATCATGTTTTTATAAGGAGATATGATTTTTGCAAGTTGATAGTTTTCTGGAAAATTTTTGACAGCATCTCCTTTGTTTAAGGCTGATTTTGTCCACATTTTTCCAGATACAAAACATCAATGTATGCAAAAATCATAAATTACAACATTGTTGTATACATCCTCAGGATTGCAGAAATGCATTCTATGAAGTCATTCGTTGATTCTACAAAGAGATATGATTAGGACAGTGACAGGATACAAAATCTGTCCAGTCTTTGTCCAGATTTAACAGAGTTTGGAATTTTGAATTTTTCATTAGTTTACAGGGGGATTCTGATATGTAGTTGAACATAAGAGTTTTAGAGAACTCTCTAAACTTTCCAACCACGTATGGTATACCTACAGGGGTGAACTATATAGGAAGTTATGCGATTCCAAACTTAGTCATTTTTTCTGTCCAGTTCACAGTTTGAACCAGGAACTGGGCAATTTAAGTTCAAATGAAGTTTTCAAGTTTTAAATCTTGAAATCTGTCTTGGAGCTGAAAATGAAACTTGTGGATGACTTCCTCAAGTTCCCAAACCACATGCCAGCTTATCACAGCGATCACAGGATTAATTTTAAATCTGACCAGCACGCTCCAAAACAGAGATTACAAATTCAAACTTAGTTCTAAATTGGAAATTTTTACTTGTTGTCGAGTCACAACACAAGCACGGATATCGTCGTCAACGTGCCTTATGAAACTCGCATGCAATGCTAGTACTACACCCTCATCAAGGAAAAATCCTAGGCCAGTATTCCCGCATACGTCTCAACGGTGACAGTAATGACGTTCACTCGCAAACGTCTTCTACTCGAGCTACTTAGAACGTGGTTAGTGTCCTGCAGCTACACCCAAATGATAGATCAAACATATGGTGCCGTATGGCACAGCCCGCACGGGCGAACAAATCACAATAATATATATGAAAGTAAAAACATCTGTCCAATATCATTCCAAACGGGCCGCCCCGAGCTAAGCCACGTCTCGAGGTACATGACCGAGTTTTCTACCACCTGACGGGGTCCCACATCTTTGAATAGTGCGGCACCAGTAGGGGGCGCATCGGGTTATGTCCCACCCGACGTGGACTCCTACTAACTTTGAAGCACGCTGGGGTACCACATGTCATATGTTCGCATATTAACATTTCTGTTCCAAGCCACAAAAACAATCACATGCTACCTCTCGCATGGTGAGCTTACCGCAACTGATCTGCTTGCGGTGGCGTCTCTTACCTAACGTCTGAGCGTCGTTACAGAATATAATAACACATAAGTTAGCTTGCCATCTTAAGTAACTAATACTATAATAGACCTTATGTGGGTATAGTAACTAATCCTCACTCGACTACTCTTAAGTTTTCAAAATAGGCTTTTTCGAGCGTGCTATTCCCAATGCGGCTCTGATACCATGCTGTGGTGACTGGGGTCCACACAATCCAAGAATCGCAGAGGGTGGTGCATTGCGATGCGGCACCCAACAGCAGACACGAAAAGAATACGATAAAATACAAAGTTTTGTTTATATAAACAGCGGAAGTCTTTTACAATACTTAATGTATAGCACAATATAATACTCATAGATAAGCTCTCAGCCTAGCTATGCAAAAGTATAGCTGTCCAACACGCGGATGCTGCACACTAGCAACACACAATTTTTCGGCATCGCCTCGTCTTCTGACCCTTCCTCATACGTCTCATCTGCAAACAACTTAATATAGCAACCGTGAGCACGAAGGCTCAGCAAGACTTAACCGTCTAAACATGGAACTCTACATGCAGGGATACTTAACATAGGAATAGATATAGCAGTAAATGACTCGCTTATGTGTTGATGATCATTTTTGAAGTTAATAGCAGCAGCTTAAATGTTTAATAACAGTAACTTTAGTGAGCCTAATCTCTAGCAATCATAGTTTCAAAGCAATTATATTTCAAAACATCGTATTCTCCTGACTTCTTCAGTATTTACTATGTCACAGCGCAGTGAACAAGCGATACTCAAAAAACTGAGAGGGATGGTCATTGCAATCAGTAGACACCTGAATAACACGTCACGTATACCCGTGCCTAAGGAGCATGCCGTACTCCTCAACACATCATATGCATCAACCTTTCACTAGAAACTCAAACGCCGAATCGGTCCCACCATCATGGGCACAAGGTCCCCGCACGGAGCGTGTCTTTGCCCGCCGGCCGATTTACACCTTGCTGCCCTCAACCCACCCCTATCGACTGTGGGCTATGCCTCGACATCCAAGTTATCGAGTTACATCGGTTTCCTAGGTTCCATATGCCCATTATGCATCTGGTACAGATCAAACTTGTCCAGCAGGGCCGAACACGGATCGGTCCTTAATCGACACAAGCAGGGCTACGCACGTGAGACCACGTCTCACTACATCCTACCCGTTGCTCGGTCTCAATTTCATATTCATAAAAAATTCTTCGATCAAATCTTTCCCGTGTGATAAAATCCTATCTCGCGAGCAGATTCCAACTACTTGACTTCTGTCGAAGTCTTGAAAACTTAAGCATGGAATTTTCTACTCGTCGGGCTGCGGACCTACCCAATACTCCATGGGATTTGTGGGTCATGCAAGTGGAGTTACAAGCACCTTAGCCCTAATGTACAAAATTCATCCTAGACATAAGTGATACAAATAGAAACTTTGAAATAGCACTTAACTGCAAACTGGGGCTTGCCTGGCTGCGAGTAGAGGGATATTTAGCTTCTCGAAGTATATTCTCCAGGGGCTCCGGCTTCTCCTCGATCTCGGTCACTATATGATATGCAATATAAAAAGTACATGAGTGATATAGAAACTATAGAATAGATTTTATAAATACTGATCAGGTATGAGGATGATTTTAATTGGATTTGGAATTTTTACAAAGGATACTAGGTTCTATGCGGATGATCTGGACCAAAAATTGGAGATGTTCAAGGAAGCTTGTTGTCTCTAAAATTCCAACAAATAAAAAGCTTCTCTGAATTTTGGTTCTAATTCTGGGGCTTTGTCATGGTTAACAGTGGATGATCTTGGTAGAGGAGGTTCTTCTAGTTTTGGGAAAATTTGTTTCACATTTTGCTGAGCTTTCTACAAGGATTAACTGATTTTACAAGTTTGGGGAAAATGTGAAAATGTTTCTGGACATTTTCCATTTTTTAATTGACATAGGTGATTTGAACACCGTTTGGTCTAGTAAATGAAGTCCAGTGATCTTGAAAGGTTTCCCGGAGATCAAGTGTATTGTTAAGAGTGTTTTGACCAAAATTGGGAATTTTCTAATTAACAAAACAGGAGTAATTAATTTCCCAAGCAGATAGCTCAAAGGAATTAATTATGAAAATTCTGGGATTTTTATGTCCAACAAATTGACCCACTGCAAAGTTGGTAACAAGATGAGTCTCCCAGAATTCATTTGGAATTTTTTGAGCAATTCTACTAGGAGTAATGGATTTTTGAAGTTTGCTTCAAATCTGGGATTATTTTCAAATGGAAACGTTTGAATAATCCAACCCGGCCCCACTTCATTTAAATGAATCAATCAGAGCAGGGCCGCACGAAGGGCCACAGGGTTAACCTGCGCAGCTGCATTGGATCTGAGGCCACAGCCGATCCCGCGTGGTTGAATGAGTTGCTGATATGGGGGACCCACCGGGTCTTCATCTACCTCGCGACGCGGCGGAACTTCCGCGGCGGTGCTCTCCGGCGAGCTCCTCGTCTTGCCTTCCCCAACCTCCCTTCAACCCAAAACTCGCCGCCTAACCGTTTTCCAGGGCATTAAGCACAATGAGGAGGTCGTCGAACGCCGGCGACGGCCGGAAACTCGTGTACGACGGCGGCGGTGGCGCTAGGGTTTCGGCGATGGTCGGAATCGCTCGGAAATGGCGCAAGCAACTTGGGAAAGGAGGGGAAGGTTCCTAGGAGCATGAGGAAGAGGATTTTAAGGTGAAAAAGGAGTAGAATGGTCGGCAAGGTCGACTTCGACGGTGGACCGACGCTTCTTCCATGGCGGCGGGGAAAACTCCAATCGCTCGGCCTTCACTCGATTATTTCTGTTGATTCTTGGAAGAGGGGTACGCTAGGAAGTATGGAACAGTATCCATGAACGAATTAAAGGATGGTTGCACATAGAAAGCAAATTAAACGGAAAATCTAGCTAGTTCACGGGCAACGGCCGAAAGAAAAACTTGAATCATTTGCTCGATAGGGGATGAAGCGGAGAACGGTTTTTACCATGAGGAAGGTGGTGCCTTGGTGATCCTATTTGCTTATGGGAGAAGCTCAAGAGATGGTCTGTGGCGTCGGCGTGACGGGGAGGCAGAGACGATCGTCGGGGTTCACCCTAACGGCGGCGACGAAGCTTCAAAATACCATGCCAATAACCATTGAATCAAGCAAGCGAGGGGATGGGAAGGAAGAGCACAAAGTTGCACCACCTTTTTCTGTTGGGAGAACGGCGAGACCTTGCTTTTTTTGGCCGGCAAAGGATGAGAAAACTCGGCGGTGATGTGGTGCAGCGGCGGGAGAGAAGACAACACGAGGGAGCTTTGTGCTTTTCCCCTTTGGCCAGAGAGGTGAGGATATAGATGAATAGAGTCGCCAGAGCATGCAAACACGTTGCCACGCAGCTGCTTGCTGACGGTGAGCTGTAGGGAGCACCGAACGTCGAACGGCGGGGAGTCAGGGAAAAACAGACCACTCACGTACTTGCCCCACTGATCAGTGGGTCCCACTGCCCTCTCAAGTCAGTCCTTTTCTGGTCCTCCAATTCCCCCACCTAGGTTTGTCCAAAAATGCCAGATTTTTGTGGAGAGGCCAATTCAAATGTGTAGATTCATATTCTGGAATTTGATTTCAAATTTGGACCAGTTTCAGGTGAAATTCAAATTCAAATTGAATTTGAATGGAATTCAATGGAGTCACTGAATTAAATAGCAAATGAGCTTCGAAAATTTTGAAACTTTGCAGAGAGGCTATTTGGAATTTAATGGTGAACTCAGATTTTTAATTTGGCAGAGTTTCAACAGGAGCAATTTCTGAATTTTTGGATTCCTTTTATTGAAGCTTGAATTGGTTTTATTTTTAATTGCCATATTGATTTATTTTTCCCATTCCAATTTCTGCATCTTCCATCTAAACTTGGCACTATGAAATTTTAGGGCTTTTACACGGCTGTACAGCCTAATGGAGGAAATCCCTCCAATGTGCAGCAGCCGACCAATGTTGTCGTTCTAGCGGGTGTCATTCCGCCACCACCACCACCATCTCAGCAGGATGGTGTATTCGTGTTGGTCTCGGCATCGACAAACAACCCCAAGAATGCGCTGAATGTAGCGCGGACTCTTCTCCAGCGTCCACCAATGTCGGGAGCTCCTCCCGCCACGCTGAAACACTGGCGTGCTGATGTTGAGCATTTGGTTGCAGCTGCAGCCAATGCAATCAGCAACCAAGGTCCGCCTCATGCAGGGTAGGCGCCTTCACGAAATAGGACCCTGTCTAGTAGACTTGGTCCTCAGGCGTCGCAGCTCAGGAGACATGCGCCCTCCCAGCAAGTGATATCACTGCCCTCCGGGGCTCGCCGCACTCACAAGGTGACGAGGCTTCAGACTCAGGATCTCCGGTCGAAGCTCGATCACCGCTACATGCGGCAAGACGGTCGTGTGAACATCGAGCGTGCTCGCAAGAGGTGCATTGCTCGAGAAAACCCTTCTCCTCTGAGAGTTGGGGGCGGCTATTCAGCCCTTGCCATGCGCCTCCGCATGGTCGAGTGGCCACGCAAGTTCCGGCCTCATCTACCGGAGAAATACGACGGGAAAATAAATCCTGTCGAATTTCTTCAGATCTACTCCACCGCCATCCTCGTGGTTGGAGGCAATGAGGCTGTAATGGCCAACTACTTCACCGTGGCCTTAACTGGGATTGCAAGGTCTTGGTTCATGAGCTTACCGCACAACTCCATCTACAGTTGGACAGAACTCTGTCACCAGTTGACCGCTAACTTCGGGAGCTCCTACACCCGGCCTAGCACCAAGCTGGACCCATTCGTCGTACAACAAAAGTCAGGGGAGTCACTGTGATCCTTCATCCAGCGATTCTCTCAGGTACAAAACACCATCCCATCTATCTCCAATGCTTCTGTCATCATCGCATTTCGACAGAGGGTACGAGATAAGAAGATGATGGAGAAGCTGGCAACCAAGAATGCCAGCAGCGTCATGGAACTCTTCAGCGTGGCAGTCAAATGTGCTAGAGATGCGAACGACTGTTAAATGCACTCCAAACCAGCTGCGGAGGCAAGGCAATCCTCAAAACCTGAAGCTACTACCTCTGGCAGTGGATAGAAGAAGAAGAAGAAGCCACTTGCCAGCACACCTACTGATGCCGCTGCTGTAGCTCCAGGAGACCGAGGGCCAAGCCCCGACAAACGACCTCGACCATCATCTGAAGACGGCAACGGTGAAAATATGTGGTGTACGATCCACAAAACGATGACCCACAATATTGAATACTGTCGTGAAGTCAAGAGGCTTGCTGAACGCAACAGCAAGCATCAAGACGAGACCCCTTTCCGCCAATGGGAAAGGAACCAAAAAGTCAATGAAGCTTCGTCTGATCAGGAGCTAGGCTCCCAAGATGCCAAGAAGGCATTAAGGGTGGTCTACAACACTGTCAATGATGAGTCCTACATCTCCGAGAATGAGCATCAGAAGACTCTCCATATGATGTATGGAGGGTCCTGGGATATCACCTCCCGGTGCATCTTGAAGACTATGCATCGAGAAATGGCTACTGCTACTCCTACTGCCAAGGCGGAGCATCATAGGAAGTAGATGGATACATCCATCACTTTTGATTCTTCGAATTGTCCGAAGAACATGGTGGGAGCTAGACAATTACCCATGATGGTCTCCCCGACTATCAGTAATATCCAGCTCTACCATGTCCTGGTGGACGGAGACGAGACGCTGTAAGGATCGAATGCCCAAGAGGGGGGGTGAATTGGGCTTCTATTCAAAAATTAAGGCAATAAAACTTAATTGCTAAAAGCCCAATTCCCTACGCAAACAACCTATGCATTCAAGTAAATAGCAACTTCGCGGTATATAAAATGCATAAGTGTAAGGGAGAGGAAGAGAATGCAAACTCCCGAGGAGACATGAGGATTTATCCCGTGGTTCGGCAAGATCGTCAAGATCTTCCTACATCCACGTTGTGGCACCCACCAAAGGGTATAACCACACCCAAGTCACCGAGACTAGGGATCTTCACTATTCTTCTCCGTTTGCCAACCTCGGCAAGGTGGAGCTCAAGCCTTGTACAACTTTGATCCTCCGGGCTTCCACAACCATCTTGGCAACCTCCGAAAGTCTCTCTCAGTTACAAACACCAAGGGACACTCCCTTATAGCTCTCACTACACTAGAGATTCCACTCACCAAGAATGGAGGCACACAAGCTCTCTCTCTAGATAGTTCTAGCCTATCTCTTGGTGTGTAAGTGGTCTAAAAGATGTAAAAGTGATAGCTCAATGTCTTGAATGCTTGAGGATGTGTAGAGTATGTCTGGTGATCAAGACTTGTCGATTTGACAGGTTGAAGGGGTATAAATAGCCAGCCTCCACGAAATAGCCGTTGGAAAAGTAGGCTGACATCACTGCTCTACGAACACCGGATGATCCGATGTCTCCCCTTCAGTTATCATCGGTCCAATCCAAATTAGCTGATGTCATTGTGTCAGATATGACCGTTGTTAGACCGATGTTGCACTTATATTCTCATCGGATGATCCGGTGGCACTTCCTCCAGAATTGGTTCAACATTGATGCTTACTAGAGTGATTGACCGATGTGTTTAAGATTGTACATCGGATGATCCGGTGCCACACTTGGTCCAAGGATATTGCATACTGTACTGATGGACCGATGTAACATTGCCCTTAACATCGGATGATCCGGTGAGTACTTTGTTATGAGGTCTTCTTCTTCTGCTGAATCAACTCGACCGATGTGTTGTTCTCTGGAAACATCAGTTGATCCGGTGAGTTGATTTTGTTTGCTTCGAGTTGTTCTAAGTGATTCTTTTGGAATTCGCTCGATTGACCTCTTAGACACTTGTTGTAAATGTTCTTCTGATGATTGTCAAGCATTGAATGTTGTCAATTATGGTTGAATGACTTTGACATATGAGCTTTTACTTCTAATCTTCATAATATTGATTGTTTAGGGGTCTCCAATGATCAGTAATTGATATTCATATTCATATAGATGTCATTTGATTGAGTGATATGGGAGACCTTGCATCCACAAATTCATTAGTAAAATCCAATGGTTGTCATTAATCACCGAAACCATACCTCATGGGGGCCTAGATGCTTTCAATCTCCCCCTTTTTGGTGATTGATGACAACACAACAAGTGAAGCATGATAATGAATTTGATAGTACGATACTCAAGAGGATATGCAATGAGTACAAGATATGGCATATTAAACTTGAAAACTAAAAATAGATAAATAACGCGAAAGCTCAATCGATTAATAACTCAAGAGAATAAGTGGCACATGAATACTCAATAAATAGCAAATGAGTAGCAAAAACATCAAATTACAAAAGATATAGATAAACTCCCCCTGAGACTAAGCACCTCTAAGCAACCCTCCCCCTGACTCTCTAACTCTTCTCCCCCTTTGGCATCAAGACACCAAAAAGGGATCCAAGTGCCTAAGAACCCTGAGTGCTCAGAGCGATGATGAACTGGTTACCGTCGGGGGTGCTGTCGTCGGAGCTGCTGCGTGGAGTAGAGGAGGAAGGAGCTGTAGGTGCCGTAGGAGCCGCCGTCGGTGCCTGCTGAGTCGGAGCTGCTGGCAACGGGGCACTGACGATGGATGCCGGTGTCTGTGGAACAGTGTCGTCGCCGGCAGCGGAGAGTGGATCGGTGCGCCTGGAGCCAACAGTGGAGACATGTTGATCGACGGGATCGGTGTGGTCGGCACCGAGCCGCAGCTGGAGCAAGGACAGGCGGGGGAGGAGCAACGCCTCGCAGCTGCGACGGCAGGGCAATCCCAGTCTGGGTGTAGAGGTTGGTGATCAACCCCAGGATGCCCATCATCGCCTGCTGCATCTGCTGCTGCTGGTCGAGGGAGCGCTGGTGCATCTGGTCTATCAGCCCCGTCAGCCTGTCTGTGTCCTCTCGCCTCTCACGGGCGATCTGGCGCTGCATCTCCTGCTGCTGCTGCTGGAGCTCCAAAACGCGCGCTGCCTGCTCAGCTCGGGCCTGCTCAGCTGCAAGCCGGTCCAGGCGTTGTTGCTCAACCATCTACTGCAGGAGGGATGTGAGCTCGGACGGCTGAGAAACCTGTGTCTCTGAGACGGGAGGTGGAGTAGGAGGTGGCACAGTCGAGCCTCCAGCCTCCGCGTCGTGCTGCCTGGGTGAGGGAGGAGGAGGGAAGTACTCCTCAACACGGTCATTTGTGTCACTCTCAGACCATATATGCTGAAGGTCCTCACCCTGAGCATCTGCCTCTGCCAGCCTCTCATCTTCCTTTTCCAGATCAGACCAATCCTCCTCGGATAGCCGAGCACGGACCTGACGCTCGACTGGACGGCCAAGGCGGCGGTCTCTAGGAGCTGGAGCACGGTAGTGACTGAACCGTGTGATACTCTCGTCAGTGATATGATCACGTACAGCGGACTCCTCAGGAAACATCATGGAGAGCAGGTAGCTGATCCAGTGTCCAAACACAAGCTGCCTCATCATGCCCACTCCATCAGTGATCACGTCCTCCATCTCACATATGAGGATGTCCACAATATCGAACTCCATCCCGTTCATGACGTAGAACAGGAGGGTCTGCTGCAGGCTGGTGAACCCCTCTAGGTATCCAGACCTCGGCAAAAGAGTGTGGCGCAAGGAAAGGTGCACTGTGCGCGCAGCTGGAGTCAACAGTGCCGGTACCCTCGGCTGGTCTGGAGAGAAGGACGGTGCAAACAGAGAGCGGATCTCCTCCAGTGGTGGTGTCACTCCTCCAGTGAGCGGCCTCCTCGGCAGGTCTGCCTGTCCATATACCCTCTCATGCACGCAAGTGTCGTGCAGGTCCACTCCTAGCAGCTGTGCCAATGTCTGCCTCGTCAATTGATGGTGCTGGCCCATGAACATGAAGTCTATAGATCTGCGGCCCTCAGAGACATATAGGGTAGCATAGAATACACGGACCCAATCCTCCACGTAGGCACTCCTCTCGTAGGACACCAGCTCCACCAGCCCTCGATACCTCACAAACAAGGGGCGAATCTCCGTCTCGGCTGCTAGAGCAAGCTGATCCCAGTCCAAGAAGTTGTGTTGGAAGAGCTTATGGCCTTGGCGTCTATAGGTCTCTTATAGTGACGCCTGCGTCAAAGTCCAGAAACGACTGTCCACAAGAGCCTCTCTGGGCTGCGGGAACCACTCCTCAAGCAAGACGCTCCATCTGAGCCTTTTGAGCTGCTTGGTCTTCATCTTCCTATAATTTGTCAAACGAACACCTTCACCAACATGGACGGTGGTGTCCATCTCGTAGACGGCTCTCTGGGCCGCCCTGTCCTCTTGAAGGTCGGCAGCTGACGGTCGTGAACGAGGTATTGCCGCGGGATGACCCCCACGGCTCCTGGCTGAGCACCGGCGGACAAGCAGCACTTCCGGCTCTTCTTCTGCCTCGGACTCATCTAGCACGGGAGGCTGCCTCTAACGAGCCTCGTGGATCCTCAATGATCCTCCTCGGCCACGCTCTCGCTCCTCGGCGGTGCGAGCGGCCATCAACGCCTTCTTCTCCTCCTTCGATAGTTTTTTCTTCTTTGCGGCCAGCTCCGCAATGGCCTTCCCTTTTTCTTCTTGTCACGAGCCATTGCGATGAGGCGCGTGAACAAAGTCGATGATGTCAAGCGCACGGAATGGCGACACGACGATCGACGCGGCCAGAAACCCTAGCGTCGAAGAGACGGCGACCATTGGAGGTACGACAACGCAGAGGGTGGCGGTGGTGTGGCTGTTGGGGGGAGCGCCTGCGATGGTGGAGAGAGGCGGCGGCGGCGCTGGAGTAAGCGGTGGCGGCGGCTGCGGTGGAGGAGAGTGGCGGCAGCGATGGAAGAAGCGGCAGCGGCGGCGCGGCTGATGTGGTGCGGTGGCGGCGGCCAGAGGCGGCGGTGGCACAGGGCGAGAGGAGTGGCGGCAGCAGAAGGTGATCGAGCGTCGGGGTCGGGGAGAGAGAAAGGAGGGAGGTGAGGGGACGTTTAAATAGTGGGTCCCAAACCCTAGCTGAAAATTTAACACCGGATGAACCGACGTTACAAGATAGGAGCATCGGTTGAATGGCACATTAAGGATATTCAAAAAGGTACTGTTGATACCGTATGGACCGATGTTGAAGGGAATAGCATCGGTGGATTTCAGCACAGTTCAAGAAATGTGAACATCGGATGGACTGATGTTTTTCAGAATGAACTCATCGGTTGATTTGAGATACTGACTGAACTGGCTCTTGGCTGTTGAACACCAACTGATCCGATGAGCTTCTGGCCTATGCATCGAATAATCCGATGACTACAAAACAGCAACATCCCATATATGTCCTTTGACCAAACAAACAAACAATGAGAAAACACATGTCTTAGGACTTTTTGGGCAACCCCTTACCCCTCGAAAAATGCTAATATGC
Source organism: Tuctoria greenei (assembly GCA_036927565.1). Classification (NCBI taxonomy): domain Eukaryota; kingdom Viridiplantae; phylum Streptophyta; class Magnoliopsida; order Poales; family Poaceae; genus Tuctoria; species Tuctoria greenei. Next base: position 141,554,625 of record JAYESD010000001.1, on the reverse strand, counting down.
CAATAACTTGGCTAGGCCTTAAAGCAAATAGAACACAAAAGAAAAAGGGAGGAAAATATCCAAATAAAATGTAAGGCCCATACTTTGTGAACTAGAGGATGAAGACTTCTATCTCTTTAAAGCATGTTCCTTTAGGCATTAACGCACCTAACATTTTGTTCTTCCCACATCATATGAGTTGAGATATTGCATTTCAAACAAGTCTCTTTCTCATGAGGTGGGTTCCCCTTTGTGACAATCTACCGTATGCAATGCCAAACAATTTATAATGCAATATATTTTAATATGAGTGCAAGTCTATATGGCAGGCATCATGCAAGACATAAAGTAAATCTATCTTGCCAAATTTGAACCTTTCAAAGGCTTCTTCAGGGAGAGCCACTTTCCAAGCCTTGGGTAAACCCAAAAGAACCTCCATCCCAAGCTAACCCTTGCTCACCCCTATCCTTTAAAAGTTAGACAAGACCTATATGAGATGCATTCTTACATGATCATGGCAACTTACATGACGTTTGATGCATCTATCACATTTAACTCACTTCTTAGTCTAGAAAAAGTTTCCTCATCAAGTGGTTTAGTGAAGATATCCGCCAATTGTTCTTCGGACCTAACACCTCGCAAGGAGATGTCTCCTTTAGCTCCATGGTACCTCAAGAAATGATGGCGAATATCAATGTGCTTAGTGCGGGAGTGTTGAACGGGGTTTTTATCTATCTTAACCGCACTTTTATTGTCACAAAGGAGAGTCACACAACCATGTTTAATACCAAAGTCCAAAAGGGTTTGCTTCATATAAAGAATTTGGGCACAACATGCACCGGCCGCAATATATTCCGCTTCCGCCGTGGACAAGGCGACGGAATTTTGCTTCTTGCTAGACCAAGAAACTAGGGAACGCCCAAGCAAGTGGCACCCACCGGAGGTACTCTTGTGATCCACGCGGCATCCGACAAAGTCCGAATCCGAGTATCCCAAGAGATGGAATTTTGCACCTTTAGGGTGCCACAAGCCCACACTAGGGGTATGCTTAAGATACCGAAGTATCCTAAAGACCGCCTTCCGATGCGATTCTTTAGGTGCCGCTTGAAAGCGAGCACACAAGCATACACTAAACATGATATCGAGCCTAGATGCGGTAAGGTAAAGCAATGAACCAATCATAGAATGGTAGTTAGATTGATCAATAGGATTACCGTCCTTATCCGCGTCGAGATGACAATTTGTTGCCATTGGAGTGCTTCTTGAGCTACAATCTCCCATCTCAAATTTCTTCAAGAGGTCCTTGGTGTACTTCTCTTGATAGATGAAGGTCCCCTCTTGAAGTTGCTTGATTTGAAAACCAAGGAAGAAGTTGAGCTCTCCAATCATCGACATCTCGAATTCCCTAGACATCATTTTGCCAAACTCATGGCTAAGAGCTTCGTTAGTTGAACCAAAAATAATATCATCAACAAAAATTTGGCAAATAAATAATTCTTCGTTGATGTCTTTGGTGAATAGTGTGGTGTCCACCCTCCCGATCTTGAATCCTTGCATGATCAAGAAATCCCGTAGTCGTTCATACCATGCCCTAGGTACTTGCTTGAGCCCGTAGAGCGCCTTGTGCAACCTATACACATGATTAGGATTCCTCGGATCTTCAAACCTGGGAGGTTGTTCAACATAAACAAGCTCGCTAATGTAACCATTAAGAAAGGCACTTTTCACATCCATTTGATAAAGTCTAATATTATGATGTGATGCAAAGGCAAGAAGTATACGAATGGCTTCTAGACGGGCGACCGGGGCAAATGTCTCCCCAAAGTCTAGTCCTTCAACTTGCGAGAACCCTTTGGCCACAAGTCTTGCCTTGTTGCGGACCACAACGCCATTCTCGTCTTGTCTGTTGCGGTACACCCACTTTGTTCGGATGACGTTCTTGTCCTTGGGTCGCTCCTCCAACACCCAAACTTCATTGCGGATGAAGTTGTTAAGTTCTTCTTGCATGGCCATCACCCAATTTGGATATTTGAGTGCTTCCTCAATGTGAGTGGGTTCTACACATGAAACAAACGAGTAGTGCTCACAAAACGAAGCGAAATGGCGAGAACGTGTACTTACTCCCCTTGACGGACTTCCGATAATTTGGTCCATCGGATGCGCCTTGGAGATGCGTCCATGCCTCATAAGTGGTTGTGAAGCACTTGGCGGTGGTGATGTGTGTTGCTCATCTTATGGTTGGACTTGATCATGGACTTCTTCTTCTTCTTGATGTTGTGTAGCTTGTGAGTATTGAGTTGGCAATGGATCATCCTTCTCTTCTTCGTCAACTTGAGGCGCCATGGAGGTGTTGATGTTGGAACATGAAGCTCCCCCTTGATCATGGCTCTCCTCAACTTTAGGCTTGATGTCTCCAATGGTCATGTTCTTCATAGCTTCTCGTAGAGGCTCATCATCAATTTCATCATGACCAAAACTCTCCTCTTGGGAGCCATTACTTTCATCAAACTCAACATCACAACTTTCCTCAACTAAACCGGAGGTTTGGTTGAATACTAGATATGCTTTTGAGTTTGATGCATAACCAAGAAATATACCAACATCACATCTTCTTTCAAACTTACCGTGCCTTTTCTTGCGGTAGATGTAGCACTTGCACCCAAAGACTCGAAAGTAGGAGATGTTGGGCTTTCTCCCAATGAGAAGTCCGTACGGGGTCTTTTGAAGTAGTCGATGTAGGTAGACCCTATTTGCGGCATGGCACGCTGTGTTGATTGCTTCGGCCCAAAACTTCTCCGACGTGCCATAGTCATCAAGCATTGCTCGCGCAAGAGTGATGAGAGTCTTGTTCTTCCTTTCAACAACACCATTTTGTTGAGGAGTGTATGTGGCCGAAAACTCATGTTTCACGCCTTCACGGTCACACCACTCCCCAATGTTGTAGTTCTTGAATTCGGTGCCGTTGTCACTCCGGACCTTGATGATGGGAAGTTGAAATTCCCGTTGAGCGCGGTTGGCGAAGGTCTTGAACACTTCCGGAGTTTCACTCTTGTCACCTAGAAATAAAGTCCAAGCATAGCGAGAGTAGTCATCAACTATAACAAGACAATAGAGGTTACCGCCAAGGCTTTGATATGTGGACGGTCCGAAGAGGTCCATGTGAAGTAGCTCAAGTGGCTTGGAGGTTGACACCATTGTCTTCCTTGGGTGGTGTGAAGCAACTTGCTTCCCGGCTTGACAAGTGCTACAAAGCTTGTTCTTCGCAAATGTGACATCCTTTACGCCGGTCACCATCCCAAGCTTGAATGACTTCATTAGCTTGCTCATCCCTATGTGCGCTATGCGTCGGTGCCATAGCCAACCCAAACTTGTCTTAGTGAAAAGGCAAGTGGTCAAGCTAGCATTCTTGTTGGAGAAGTCTACAAGGTAGAGATGTCCATGCCGAAATCCTTTGAAGACTAGTTCTTGGCTTGTTTCAATACTCACAACAACATCATTTTTGCTAAAAGTGCACGTTAGTCCAAGATCACATAATTGTGCAATAGAAAGTAAATTAAAACTAAGTGACTACGTACAATACATTAGAAATAGATAAGTCATTTGATATAGCAATCTTACCAAACCCAATTACCTTACCCTTAGACTTATCACCAAAGGTGACTTGTTCATGATTGTCGGGGTTTTCTATGGTGGTGAACATACCATCATTGCCGGTCATATGTTGAGTGCACCCGCTATCGAGTACCCAATGCTTTCCTCCGGCTTTGTAGTTCACCTACACACATGAATTCAATTTTTGACTTTAGGCACCCAAGCCAACTTAGGTCCTTGTATGTGTGATACAAGTGTTTTTGGGACCCAAAGTTGCTTGGGGAGCTTCCCCTTCATGCTCTTCATGTCTTTGCCAATGAACCTTGCCTTCAACTTGCCATCTACTTTACTCAAGAGATAATAATGATCATTGAAAGTAGATTTGTAGTTAGTAGGCAATTATGGAGAAGGTCGGTTAGGAAGAGGACACTCCCTTGTGTGGTGACCGGTGACCTCACAATGTTGGCAATAAGAACCAACTTCCTTGATGAAGCTTGTTCTAAGCTCCGGTGAGGGCACCTTTCCTTTGTTAGGCACCGAGAAGGAACCAAGTCATCTCTTGTTGAAGGCCTTTGCTTGTTGGAAGAGGATTTCCTTGTGTTTGACTTCCCCTTTTGAATGTCTAGCCACACTAGTGCGGAGACTCTCAATTTCTTCCAACAAGTCCTTCGCCCTAGCATTTTCTTTCAAAGGCAAAAACATGTGCAAAGCATTAGTGGCATGAGAAGTAATGGATATCTTATCATTAAGAGTTTGTTTATTTATATTTTTCAACTCTTGATCAAGCACTTCATTAGCAAGGTTAAGTGTTTGATGTTCTTGTATTAACTTGTTGTGCTGTCCCAAGAGTGTTTGGTGTGCTAAGTTAAGCTCATGATGATCTAGCTTGATTTTAGCCTTATCCTCCTCAATTTGCTTGACATTTGATTTGAGCGTGTCATGCTCTTTAAGTATGCTTTCATACTTGTCTAGCAAATCAAGGTTAGCACTCTCAAGCTTAGCATGAGTTTCTTCAAGAGCCTTAACCTTACTCTTTTCCCTCTTAATGATAGTATGATATTCAATTATTAATGAAGTTAAATCATCGGGGGAAAGCTCATCATCGCTAGAGTCATCACATACCTTGGATGAAGAGGTGAGTCATCATTGTTGGCAATTGCAAGGCCGTCCAAACTTTCTTCTTCCGCTTCACTCTCTTCATCACTTGTTTCTTCGTCGGTGACCCATTCATTTGCCTCACACATGAACACCTTTTGTGGACCATTTCTCTTCTTTGGGAAGAGTTTTGCCTTCTTGCCCTTGTCATGTTTCATCTTCCCAAAAGATCTTGGCTTGGGTTTGGCCTCTTCTTCATCATCTTCACTATCTTCAAGTTTGCGATGCTTGCTCTTGTGGTTCTCTTTTCTTTTGTCCGGTTTTGGACAATCATAGGAGATGTGGCCTTGGTCACCACAATTGTAGCAAGTATTGTGATCATCTCTCCTTGGTAGAAACGCTTTCTTCTTGGGATCAAATGTGTATCCCTTCTTAGTAATCTTGGAGTTCAAGCGTGAGAACTTTCTCATCATCAATGCAAGCTCATCATCATCATCTTCACTTGATGCTTGCTCTTCTTCACTTGAACTAGGCTCAACCACCTTCTTCTTCTTGAGGTTTGTTTTCTTAGTGGAGGCCTTTAGATCAATTGTTTTTGAAGATGATTGCTCCATCATCCCAAGTACACTCATATCATGAGCGTGAATTTCTCCAATGAGTTCTGAAACTTCAATGTGGTCAAGAGACTCTTTTTGAAGCATGGAGTTGATGATGTTGTACTTTGGCTTGGGAAGGAGCATGAGGATCTTCGGTTGATGAGTCCCTTGCCAAGAGAAGCAATGTCAAGAGCATTAATTTCTTCAATAAGTACATTCAAGCGAGAACATCTCATTGACATGTTCATGATATAGCATCTTAAATTCATCATATTTGGCTTTAAGCGTGTGATATTTTAGTTCTTTGACACGAGATGAACCCTCATGTATTTCTATCAAGCAAGCCCAAATTTCACATGCCTTTTCCTTGCTAGCAATCCTAGCAAACACATCTTGACTAATACATTCATAAATAGCATTCCTAGCTTTAGCATCCCATTTAATTTGATCACCAACATAATTGTGCTCACCAAACCCCGCGTGGGTCGCTTCCCATACTTCGGGAGCAATAGCCTCTAGATAAGCACGCCTGCGTGCTTTCCAATAGGCAAAGTTCTTGCCCTCGAAGATAGGAACCTAACCCCCAACCTTGGCCATTTTAGCTCTCTAGCAGTGAAGCTAGAATGATCCTATGAGCAACCTTGCTCTGATATCAATTGTAAGGATTGAATGCCCAAGAGGGGGGTGAATCGGACTTCTTTTCGAAAATTAAGGCAATAAAACTTGATTGCTAAAAGCCCAATTCCCTACGCAAACAACCTATGCATTCAAGTAAATAGCAACTTCGCAGTATATAAAATGCATAAGTGTAAGGGAGAGGAAGAGAATACAAACTCCCGAGGAGACACGAGGATTTATCCCGTGGTTCAGCAAGATTGTCACGATCTTCCTACATCCACGTTGTGGCACCCACCAAAGGGTATAGCCACACCCAAGTCACCGAGACTAGGGATCTTCACTATTCTTCTCCGTTTGCCAACCTCGGCAAGGTGGAGCTCAAGCCTTGTACAACTTTGATCCTCCGGGCTTCCACAACCGTCTTGGCAAGCTCCAGAGGTCTCTTTAGTTACAAACACCAAGGGACACTCCCTTACAGCTCTCACTACACTAGAGATTCCACTAACCAAGAATGGAGGCACACAAGCTCTCTCTCTAGCTAGTTCTAGCCTATCTCTTGGTGTGTAAGTGGTCTAAAAGATGTAAGTGATGGCTCAATGTCTTGAATGCTTGAGGATGTGTATAGTATATCTTGTGATCAATACTTGTCGATTTGACAGGTTGAAGGGGTATAAATGGCCAGCCTCCACGAAATAGCCGTTGGAAAAGTAGGCTAACATCACTGCTCTGCGAACACCGGATGATCCGATGTCCCCCCTTCAGTTATCATCGGTCCAATCCAAATTACTTGATGTCATTGTGTCAGATATGACCGTTGTTAGACCGATGTTGCACTTATCTTCTCATCGGATGATCCGGTGGCACTTCCTCTAGAATTGGTTCAACATTGATGCTTACTGGAGTGATTGACCGATGTGTTTAAGACTGTACATCGGATGATCTGGTGCCACAATTGTCCAAGGATATTGCATACTGTACTGATGGACCGATGTAACATTGCCCTTAACATCGGATGATCCGATGAGTACTTTGTTCTGAGGTCTTCTTCTTCTGCTGAATCAACTCGACCGATGTGTTGTTCTCTGGAAACATCGGTTGATCCGGTGAGTTGATTTTGTTTGCTTCGAGTTGTTCTAAGTGATTCTTTTGGAATTTGCTCGATTGACCTCTTAGACACTTGTTGTAAATGTTCTTCTGATGATTGTCAAGCATTGAGTGTTGTCAATTATGGTTGAATGACTTTGACATATGAGCTTTTACTTCTAATCTTCATAATATTGATTGATCTCATAAAATGATTGTTTAGGGGTCTCCAATGATCAGTAATTGATATTCATATTCATATAGATGTCATTTGATTGAGTGATATGGGAGACCTTGCATCCACAAATTCATTAGTAAAATCCAATGATTGTCATTAATCACCAAAACCATACCTCATGGGGACCTAGATGCTTTCAATCTCCCCCTTTTTCGTGATTGATGACAAAACAACAAGTGAAGCATAATAATGAATTTGATAGTACGATACTCCAGAGGATATGCAATGAGTACGAGATATGGCGTATTAAACTTGAAAACTAAAAATAGATAAATAACGTGAAAGCTCAATCGATTAATAACTCAAGAGAATAAGTGGCACATGAATACTCAATAAATAGCAAATGAGTAGCAAAAACATCAAATTACAAAAGATATAGATAAACTCCCCCTGAGACTAAGCACCTCTAAGCAACCCTCCCCTGACTCTCTAACTCTTCTCCCCCTTTGGCATCAAGACACCAAAAAGGGATCCAAGTGCCTAAGAACCCTGAGTGCTCGGAGCAATGACGAACTGGTCACCGTCGGGGGTGCTGTCATCGGAGCTGCTGCCTAGAGTAGAGGAGGAAGGAGCTGTAGGTGCCGTAGGAGCCGCCGTCGGTGCCTGCTGAGTCGGAGCTGCTGGCAACAGGGCACTGACGACGGATGTCGGCGTCTGCTGGAATAGTGTCGTCGCCGGCAGCGGAGAGTGGATCGATGCGCCTGGAGCCAGCAGTGGAGACATGATGATCGGCGGGATCGGCGTGGTCGGCACCGGAGCTGCAGCTGGAGCAAGGACAGGCGGGGGAGGAGCAATGTCTGGTAGCTGCGACGGCAGGGCAATCCCGGTCAGGGTGTAGAGGTTGGTGATCAACCCCAGGACGCCCATCATAGCCTGATGCGTCTGCTGCTGCTGGTCGAGGGAGCGCTGGTGCATCTGGTCTATTAGCCCCATCAGCCTGTCTGTGTCCTCTCGCCTCTCACGGGCGATCTGGCGCTGCATCTCCTGCTACTGCTACTGGAGCTCCAAAAGGCACGCTGCCTGCTCAGCTCGGGCCTGCTCAGCTGCAAGCCGGTCCAGGCGCTGCTGCTCAACGATCTGCTGCAGGAGGGATGTGAGCTCGGACGGCTGAGAAACCTGTGTCTCTGAGACGGGAGGTGGAGTAGGAGGTGGCACGGTTGAGCCTCCAGCCTCCGCCTCGTGCTGCCTGGGTGAGGGAGGAGGAGGGAAGTACTCCTCAACACTGTCATCCGTGTCGCTCTCGGACCATATATGCTGAAGGTCCTCACCCAGAGCCTCTGCCTCTGCCAGGCTCTCATCTTCCTTTTCCAGATCGGACCAATCCTCCTCGGATAGCCGAGCACGGACCTGACGCTCGACTGGACGGCCAAGGCGGCGGTCTCCAGGAGCTGGGGCACGATAGTGACTGAACCGTATGAGACTCTCGTCAGTGAGACGGTCACGTACAGCGGACTCCTCAGGAACCATCATGGAGAGCAGGTAGCTGATCCAGTGTCCAAACACAAGCTGCCTCATCATGCCCACTCCATCAGTGATCACATCCTCCATCTCACATATGAGGATGTCCACAATATCGAACTCCATCCCGTTCATGACATAGAACAGGAGGGTCTGCTGCAGGCTGGTGAACCCCTCTAGGTATCCAGACCTCGGCAAAAGAGTGCGGCGCAAGGCAAGGTGCACTGTGCGCGCAGCTGGAGTCAACAGTGCCGGTACCCTCGGCTGGTCTAGAGAGAAGGACGGTGCAAACAGAGAGCGGATCTCCTCCAGTGGTGGTGCCACTCCTCCAGCGAGCGGCCTCCTCGGCGGGTCTTCCTGTCCATATACCCTCTCATGCACGCAAGTGTCGTGCAGGTCCACTCCTAGCAGCTGTGCCAACGTCTGCCTCGTCAAGTGATGGTGCTGGCCCATGAACATGAAGTCTATAGATCTACGGCCCTCAGAGACATATAGGGTAGCGTAGAATACGCGGACCCAATCCTCCACGTAGGCACTCCTCTCGTAGGACACTAGCTCCACTAGCCCTCGATACCTCGCAAAGAAGGGGCGAATCTCCGTCTCGGCTGCTAGAGAAAGCTGATCCTAGTCCAAGAATTTGTGTTGGAAGAGCTTATGGCCTCGGCGTCTATAGGTCTTGTATAGTGACGCCTGCGTCAAAGTCCAGAAACAACTGTCCACAAGAGCCTCTCTGGGCTGCGGGAACCACTCCTCAAGCAAGACGCTCCATCTGAGCCTTCTGAGCTGCTTGGCCTTCATCTTCCTATAATATGTCGAACGGACACCTTCACTAACATGGACGGTGGTGTCCATCTCGTAGACGGCTCTCTGGGCCGCCCTGTCCTCTCGAAGGTCGGCAGCTAATGGTCGTGAACGAGGTACTACCGCGGGATGACCCCCACAGGTCCTAGCTGAGCGCCGGCGGACAAGCGACACTTCCGGCTCTTCTTCTGCCTCGAACTCATCTAGCACGGGAGGCTGCCTCTGACGAGCCTCGCGGATCCTCAATGATCCTCCTCGGCCACGCTCTCGCTCCTCGGCGGCGCGAGCGGCCATCAACGCCTTCTTCTCCTCCTTCGATAGCTTTTGCTTCTTTGCGGCCGGCTCCACAATGGCCTTGCCCTTGTTCTTCTTGTCACGAGCCATTGTGATGAGGCGCGTGAACGAAGTCGACGATGTCAGGCGCACAAAATGGTGACACGACGATCGACGCGGCCGGAAACCCTGGCATCAAAGAGAAGGCGACCGTTGGAGGTACGACGACGCAGAGGGTGGCGGTGGTGTGGCTGCTGGGGGGAGCGGCTGCGGTGGTGGAGAGGGGCGGCGGCGGCGCTGGAGTAAGCGGCGGCGGCGGCTGCGGTGGAGTAGAGTGGCGGCGGCGGTAGAAGAAGCGGCGGCAGCGGCACGACTGCTGTGGTGCGGCGGCGGCGGCCGGAGGTGGCGGTGGCGCAGGGTGAGAGGAGCGGCAGCGGCGGAAGGTGATCGAGCGTCGGGATCGGGGAGAGAGAAAGGAGGGAGGCGAGGGGACGTTTAAATAGTGGGTCCCAAACCCTAGCTGGAAATTTAACACCGGATGAACCGACGTTAAAAGATAGGAGCATCGGTCGAATGGCACATTAAGGACATTCAAAAAGGTACCGTTGATACCGGATGGACCGGTGTTGAAGGGAATAGCATCGGTGGATTTCAGCACAGTTCCAGAAATGTGAACATCAGATGGACCGATGTTTTTCAGAATTAACTTATCGGTTGATTTGAGATACTGACTGAACTGGCTCTTGGCTGTTGAACACCAACTGATCCGATGAGCTTCTGGCCTATGCATCGGATAATCCGATGACTACAAAACAGCAACATCCCATATATGTCCTTTGACCAAACAAACAAACAATGAGAAAACATATGTCTTAGGACTTTTTGGGCAACCCCTTACCCCTCGAAAAATGCTAATATGCCAATAACTTGGCTAGGCCTTAAAGCAAATAGAACACCGAAGAAAAAGGGAGGAAAATATCCAAATAAAATGTAAGGCCCATGCTTTGTGAGCTAGAGGATGAAGACTTCTATCTCTTTAAAGCACGTTCCTTTAGGCATTAACGCACCTAACATTTTGTTCTTCCCACATCATATGAGTTGAGATATTGCATTTCAAACAAGTCTTTTTCTCATGAGGTGGGTTCCCCATTGTGACAATCTACCGTATGCAATGCCAAACAATTTATAATGCACGATATTTAAATATGAGTGCAAGTCTATATGGCAGGCATCATGCAAGACATAAAGTAAATCTATTTTGCCAAATTTGAACCTTTCAAAGGCTTCTTCAGGGAGAGCCACTTTCCAAGCCTTGGGGAAACCCAAAAGAACCTCCATCCCAAGCTAACCCTTGCTCACCCCTATCCTTTAAAAGTTAGACAAGACCTATATGAGATGCATTCTTACATGATCATGGCAGCTTACATGACGTTTGATGCATCTAGCACATTTAACTCACTTCTTAGTCTAGAAAAAGTTTTCTCATCAAGTGGTTTAGTGAAGATATCCGCCAATTGTTCTTCGGACCTAACACCTCGCAAGTAGATGTCTCCTTTAGCTTCATGGTCCCTCAAGAAATGATGGCGAATATCAATGTGCTTAGTGTGGGAGTGTTGAACGGGGTTTTTAGCTATATTAACCGCACTTTTATTGTCACAAAGGAGAGGCACACAACCAAGTTTAATACCAAAGTCCAAAAGGGTTTGCTTCATATAAAGAATTTGGGCACAACATGCTCCGGCTGCAATATATTCCGCTTCCGCCGTGGACAAGGTGACAGAATTTTGCTTCTTGCTAGACCAAGAAACTAGGGAATGCCCAAGCAAGTGGCACCCACCGGAGGTACTCTTGTGATCCACGCGGCATCCGGCAAAATCCGAATCCGATTATCCCAAGAGATGGAATTTTGCACCTTTAGGGTGCCACAAGCCCACACTAGGGGTATGCTTAAGATACCGAAGTATCCTAAAGACCGCCTTCCGATGCGATTCTTTAGGTGCCGCTTGAAAGCGAGCACACAAGCATACACTAAACATGATATCGGGCCTAGATGCGATAAGGTAAAGTAATGAACCAATCATAGAACGGTAGTTAGATTGATCAATAGGATTACCGTCCTTATACGCGTCGAGATGACAATTTGTTGCCATTGGAGTGCTTCTTGAGCTACAATCTCCCATCTCAAATTTCTTCAAGAGGTCCTTGGTGTACTTATCTTGATAGACGAAGGTCCCCTCTTGAAGTTGCTTGATTTGAAAACCAAGAAAGAAGTTGAGCTCTCAATCATCGACATCTCGAATTCCCTAGACATCATTTTTCCAAACTCATGGCTAAGAGCTTCGTTAGTTGAACCAAAAATAATATCATCAACATAAATTTGGCAAATAAATAATTCTCCGTTGATGTCTTTGGTGAAGAGTGTGGTGTCCACCCTCCCGATCTTGAATCCTTGCATGATCAAGAAATCCCGTAGTCGTTCATACCATGCCCTAGGTGCTTGCTTGAGCCCGTAGAGCGCCTTGTGCAACCTATACACATGATTAGGATTCCTCGGATCTTCAAACCCGGGAGGTTGTTCAACATAAACAAGCTCGTTAATGTAAACATTAAGAAAGGCACTTTTCACATCCATTTGATAAAGTCTAATATTATGATGTGATGCAAAGGCAAGAAGTATACGGATGGCTTCTAGCCGGGCGACCGGGGCAACTGTCTCCCCAAAGTCTAGTCCTTCAACTTGCGAGAACCCTTTGGCCAGAAGTCTTGCCTTGTTGCGGACCACAACACCATTCTCGTCTTGTTTGTTGCGGTACAACCACTTTGTTTCGATGACGTTCTTGTCCTTGGGTCGCTCCTCCAACACCCAAACTTCATTGCGGATGAAGTTGTTAAGTTCTTCTTGCATGGCCATCACCCAATTTGGGTCTTGGAGTGCTTCCTCAATGTGAGTGGGTTCTACACATGAAACAAACGAGTAGTTCTCACAAAACGAAGAGAAATGGAGAGAATGTGTACTTACTCCCCTTGATAGACTTCTGATAAATTGGTCCATCGGATGTGCCTTGGAGATGCGTCCATGCCTCATAAGTGGTTTTGAAGCACTTGGCGGTGGTGATGCGTGTTGCTCATCTTGTGGTTGGACTTGATCATGGAATTCTTCTTCTTCTTGATGTTGTGTAGCTTGTGAGTCTTGAGTTGGCAACGGATCATCCTTCTCTTCTTTGTCAACTTGAGGCGCCAAGGAGGTGTTGATGTTGGAACATGAAGCTCCCCCTTGATCATGGCTCTCCTCAACTTTAGGCTTGATGTCTCCAATGTTCATGTTCTTCATAGCATCTCGTAGAGGCTCATCATCTATTTCATCATGACCAAAACTCTCCTCTTGGGAGCCATTATTTTAATCAAACTCAACATCACAACTTTCCTCAACTAAACCGGAGGTTTGGTTGAATACTCGATATGCTTTTGAGTTTGATGCATAACCAAGAAATATACCAACATCACATCTTCTTTCAAACTTACCGAGCCTTTTCTTACGGTAGATGTAGCACTTGCACCCAAAGACTCGAAAGTAGGAGATGTTGGGCTTTCTCCCAATGAGAAGTTCGTACGGGGTCTTTTGAAGTAGTCGATGTAGGTAGACCCTATTTGCGGCATGGCACGCCGTGTTGATTGCTTCGGCCCAAAACTTCTCCAACGTGCCATAGTCATCAAGCATTGCTCGCGCAAGAGTGATGAGAGTCTTGTTCTTCCTTTCAACAACACCATTTTGTTGAGGAGTGTATGTGGCCGAAAACTCATGTTTCACGCCTTCACGGTCACACCACTCCCCAATGTTGTAGTTCTTGAATTCGGTGCCGTTGTCACTCCGGACCTTGATGATGGGAAGTTGAAATTCCCGTTGAGCGCGGTTGGTGAAGGTCTTGAACACTTCCGGAGTTTCAATCTTGTCACCTAGAAATAAAGTTCAAGCATAGCGAGAGTAGTCATCAACTATAACAAGACAATAGATGGTACCGCCAAGGCTTTGATATGTGGATGGTCCGAAGAGGTCCATGTGAAGTAGCTCAAGTGGCTTGGAGGTTAACACCATTGTCTTCATTGGGTGGTGTGATGCAACTTGCTTCCCGGCTTGACAAGCGCTACAAAGCTTGTTCTTCTCAAATGTGACATCCCTTACGCCGGTCACCATCCCAAGCTTGAATGAATTCTTTAGCTTGCTCATCCCTATGTGCGCTATGCGTCGGTGCCATAGCCAACCCAAACTTGTCTTAGTGAAAAGGCAAGTGGTCAAGCTAGCATTCTTGTTGGAGAAGTCTACAAGGTAGAGATGTCCATGCCTAAATCCTTTGAAGACTAGTTCTTGGCTTGTTTCACTACTCACAACAACATCATTTTTGCTAAAAGTGCACGTTAGTCTAAGATCACATAATTGTGCAATAGAAAGTAAATTAAAACTAAGTGACTTAACGTACAATACATTAGAAATAGATAAGTCATTTGAAATAGCAATCTTACCTAACGCAATTACCTTACCCTTAGAGTTATCACCAAAGGTGACTTGTTCATGATTGTCGGGGTTTTCTATGGTGGTGAACATACCATCATTATCGGTCATATGTTGAGTGCACCCGCTATCGAGTACCCAATTCTTTCCTCCGGCTTTGTAGTTCACCTACACACATGAATTCAATTTTTGACTTTAGGCACCCAAGCCAACTTGGGTCCTTGTATGTGTGATACAAGTGTTTTTGGGACCCAAAGTTGCTTGGGAGCTTCCCCTTCATGCTCTTCATGTCTTTGACAATGAACATTGCCTTCAACTTGCCATCTACTTTACTCAAGAGATAATAATGATCATTGAAAGTAGATTTGTAGTTAGTAGGCAATTTTGGAGAAGGTCGGTTAGGAAGAGTACACTCCCTTGTGTGGTGACCGGTGACCTCACAATGTTGGCAATAAGAACCAACTTCCTTGATGAAGCTTGTTCTAAGCTCTGGTGAGGGCACCTTTCCTTTGTTAGGCACCGGGAAGGATCCAAGTCCTCTCTTGTTGAAGGCCTTTGCTTGTTGGAAGAGGATTTCCTTGTGTTTGACTTCCCCTTTTGAAAGTCTAGCCACACTAGTGCGGAGACTCTCAATTTCTTCCAACAAGTCCTTCTCCCTAGCATTTTCTTTCAAAGGCAAAGACTTGTGCAAAGCATTAGTGGCATGAGAAGTAATGGATATCTTATCATTAAGAGTTTGTTTCTTTATATTTTTCAACTCTTGATCAAGCACTTCATTAGCAAGGTTAAGTGTTTGATGTTCTTGTATTAACTTGTTGTGCTCTCCCAAGAGTGTTTGGTGTGCTAAGTTAAGCTCATGATGATCTAGCTTGATTTTAGCCTTATCCTCCTCAATTTGCTTGACATGGGATTTGAGCGTGTCATGATCTTTAAGTATGCTTTCATACTTGTCAAGCAAATCTCAACCTTAGCACGAGTTTCTTCAAGAGCCTTAACCTTACTCTTTTCCCTCTTAATGATAGTATGATATTCATTATTAATGAAGTTAAATCATCGGGGGAAAGCTCATCATCGCTAGAGTCATCACATACCATGGTGTTACCTTTAGCCATGAGGCACATGAGTGGTGGATGAAGAGGTGAGTCATCATTGTTGGCAATTGCAAGGCCGGCCAAACTTTCTTCTTCCGCTTCACTCTCTTCATCACTTGTTTCTTCGTCGGTGACCCATTCATTTGCCTCACACATGAACACATTTTGTGGGCCATTTCTCTTCTTTGGGAAGAGTTTTTCCTTCTTGCCCTTGTCATTTTTCCTCTTCCCAAAGGACCTTGGCTTGGGTTTGGCCTCTTCTTCATCATCTTCACTATCTTCAAGCTTGCGATGCTTGCTCTTGTGGTTCTCTTTTCTTTTGTCCAGTTTTGGACAATCATAGGAGATGTGGCCTTGGTCACCACAATTGTAGCAAGTCTTGTGATCATCTCTCCTTGGTAAAAACTCTTTCTTATTGGGATCAAATGTGTATCCCTTCTTAGTAATCTTGGAGTTCAAGCGTGAGAACTTTCTCATCATCAATGCAAGCTCAACATCGTCATCTTCACTTGATGCTTGCTCTTCTTCACTTGAGCTAGGCTCAACCACCTTCTTCTTCTTGTGGTTTGTTTTCTTGGTGGAGGCCTTTAGAGCAATTGTTTTTGAAGATGATTGCTCCATCATCCCAAGTACACTCATCTCATGAGCGTGAATTTCTCCAATGAGTTCCGAAACTTCAATGTGGTCAAGAGACTCTTTTTGAAGCATGGAGTTGATGATGTTGTACTTTGGCTTGGGAAGGAGCATGAGGATCTTGCGGTTGATGAGTCCCTTGCCAAGAGAAGCAATGTCAAGAGCATTAATTTTTCAATAAGTACATTCAAGCGAGAGAACATCTCATTGACATTTTCATGAGATAGCATCTTAAATTCATCATATTTGGCTTTAAGCATGTGATATTTTAGGTCTTTGACACGAGATGAATTCTCATGTATTTCTATCAAGCAAGCCCAAATTTCACATGCCTTTTCCTTGCTAGCAATCCTAGCAAACACATCTTGACTAATGCATTCATAAATAGCATTCCTAGCTTTAGCATCCCATTTAATTTGATCACCAACATAATTGTGCTCACCAAACCCCGCGTGGGTCGCTTCCCATACTTCAGGAGCAATAGCCTATATATAAGCGCGCATGCGTGCTTTCCAATAGGCAAAGTTCTTGCCCTCGAAGATAGGAACCGAACCCCCAACCTTGGCCATTTTAGCTCTCTAGCGGTGAAGCTAGAATGATCCTATGAGCAACCTTGCTCTGATACCAATTGTAAGGATCGAATGCCCAAGAGGGGGGGTGAATTGGGCTTCTTTTCCAAAATTAAGGCAATAAAACTTAATTGCTAAAAGCCCAATTCCCTACGGAAACAACCTATGCATTCAAGTAAATAGCAACTTTGCGGTATATAAATTGCATAAGTGTAAGGTAGAGGAAGAGAATGCAAACTCCCGAGGAGACACGAGGATTTATCCCGTGGTTCGGCAAGATCGTCAAAATCATCCTACATCCACGTTGTGGCACCCACCGGAGGGTATAGCCACACCCAAGTCACCGAGACTAGGGATCTTCACTATTCTTCTCCGTTTGCCAACCTCGGCAAGGTGGAGCTCAAGCCTTGTACAACTTTGATCCTTCGGGCTTCCACAACTGTCTTGGCAAGCTCCAGAAGTCTCTCTCAGTTACAAACACCAAGGGACACTCCCTTACAGCTCTCACTACACTAGAGATTCCACTCACCAAGAATGGAGGCACAAAAGCTCTCTCTCTAGCTAGTTCTAGCCTATCTCTTGGTGTGTAAGTGGTCTAAAAGATGTAAAAGTTATGGCTCAATGTCTTGAATGCTTGAGGATGTGTAGAGTATGTCTGGTGATCAAGACTTGTCGATTTTACAAGTTGAAGGGGTATAAATAGCCAGCCTCCACGAAATAGCCGTTGGAAAAGTAGGCTGACATCACTGCTCCGCGAACACCGGATGATCCGATGTCTCCCCTTCAGTTATCATCGGTCCAATCCAAATTAGCTGATGTCATTGTGTCAGATATGACCGTTGTTAGACCGATGTTGCACTTATATTCTCATCGGATGATCTGGTGGCACTTCCTCCAGAATTGGTTCAACATTGATGCTTACTAGAGTGATTGACCGATGTGTTTAAGATTGTACATCGGATGATCCGGTGCCACACTTGGTCCAAGGATATTGCATACTGTACTGATGGACCGATGTAACATTGCCCTTAACATCGGATGATCCGGTGAGTACTTTGTTATGAGGTCTTCTTCTTCTGCTGAATCAACTCGACCGATGTGTTGTTCTCTGGAAACATCAGTTGATCCGGTGAGTTGATTTTGTTTGCTTCGAGTTGTTCTAAGTGATTCTTTTGGAATTCGCTCGATTGACCTCTTAGACACTTGTTGTAAATGTTCTTCTGATGATTGTCAAGCATTGAATGTTGTCAATTATGGTTGAATGACTTTGACATATGAGCTTTTACTTCTAATCTTCATAATATTGATTGATCTCATAAAATGATTGTTTAGGGGTCTCCAATGATCAGTAATTGATATTCATATTCATATAGATGTCATTTGATTGAGTGATATGGGAGACCTTGCATCCACAAATTCATTAGTAAAATCCAATGGTTGTCATTAATCACCGAAACCATACCTCATGGGGGCCTAGATGCTTTCAGACGCTCAACCTCCTCAACTTCATAGCTTTTGTGAAGCTCCAACTCAACGTCTTGGACCTAAGGCCCTCACGACCCTTATCTGGAGTAGGTCCGGGAGCTATCACACCTCTTTGATTGGTTACTTTACCTGCGACCTTCGGGACACGAGACAACTACCAGTCTGAGAAGCTAGTGTTTGATGTGGCTCACATCAACTTACCTTTTAATGTGATCCTAGGCAGGCCAGCTCTGTATAGGTTTATAGCAGTGGTCCACTACAGCTACCTCATGTGAAGATGCCGACTCCTTCAAGCGTCCTCCAGATCTGAGGGGACCGCACTGATGGGGTCACTGCGCTGAAAGAACTTCATGCGCTTGCCACAACACAAGAAGAAGGGTCCAGCAAGGAGCAAGCTGCTCAACAACCCTCGAGCTCGTGTCAGCGCGGATCATCTTCTGCACCTCGTGTGCAACCAAGCGCCGACACCGACGTTCCCTTCAAAGTCATCCAAATTGGTTCTAATGCTACTCAGACCACCCAAATATCGGGAGGTCTGACCGACAAATACGAACTCGTGCTCGTCACTTTCCTCTAGGCGAATGTCGACGTGTTTGCATGGCAACGTCACAAATGCCTTGGATCCGCAGGGAGATGATCGAGCACCGTCCGAAGATCCATCCTAATGCACGACCCATACAACAGAAGCCCCAGAAGCAATCTGTTGAGCGGCAAAACTTCATCAAATAAGAAGTCAGAAAGCTGCTCGATGCTGGATTCATCCAGGAGGTTCACCATCCACGGTGGCTGGAAAAACCAAGTTGTTGTACCAAAGGCCGGCGGGAAGCTTTGGATGTGCATCGACTACACTACATTGAATAAGGCATGCCCAAAAGACCCATTTCCACTACCTAGAATAGATCAAATAGTGGATTCTACCCTTGGGTGTGAATTACTATGTTTCTTAGACGCTTATTCTGGGTATCATCAAATTCCAATGTCTAAGAAAGATGAAGAGCATACTGCCTTCATCATTGTAGAAGGGTTGTATTGTTACACAGCTATGCCTTTTGGTCTTAAAAATGATGCCTCAACTTTTGTGCAAGCCATGCACAAAACCTTTGGGAAGCTGATTAGGGACCTGGTGGAAGTCTACATGGATGACATCATCGTCAAAGTGAGGAACTAGGATTTACTCCTGGACAGTCTTCAAGCCATCTTCGACAAGCTACGCCTAACGCACACGAAGCTCAACCCGGATAAGTGTGGTTAGCTCTGGAAAGCTCCTTGGTTTCTTGGTGACTCACTGAGGAATTGAAGCAAATCCGGCAAAGATTAAAGCCATCGAAGAGATGCAGCCTCCAACTCGTATTAAGGATGTCCAGAAGCTAATTGGATGTCTAGCTTCGCTCAGCCAGTTCATCTCAAGACTAGCAGAGCGGGCACTTCCCTTCTTCAAGCTGTTGAGGAAGTCCGGGCCATTCCATTGGTCTGAAGAAGTAGAGAAGGCGTTCCAGTAGCTCAAGCAACTCCTCAGCACACTACCAATCATGGTAGCTCTGGAGCATGGCGTGCCTCTTTTGCTTTATATCACAGCAACTACGGAGGTTGTCAGCATAGTTCTAGTTGCGGAGAGACCGGAAACATCTTCAACTCAGGAGCTTAGACCCCTCCGGGTGGGTCCGGAGCTACCTGAAGGCGAGTCTGGGTCCAAGTCCCCAGGCACGGATCCTAAAGGAAAGATGCATGTGGATCATCTCTCTGATCCGAGGGAGTACCCACTCAAGAAGAAGAAGGTTCAGACCCCTCCGGGAGGGTTCTGGTTGATGAAGAAGAAGCTATGGACCCCTCCGGAAGGGTCCGAACTGTCCAGAGGCCAGTGTACTTCATCAGTGAAGTACTTCACAACACCAAGACTCGATATATTGAGGTGCATAAGTTGCTGTACGTAGTGCTTATTACCTCAAGGAAGGTTCGTCACTACTTCCATGTCCACAAGATTTCAGTGCTAACTTCTTATCCACTTCGAGCAATTTTACATAATCCCAATTCTACAGGAAATATCACAAAGTGTGCGATTTGATCTCGAATTCATGCCTCAACATCCAATCAAGAGTCAGGCATTGGCTGACTTCCTCGAGGAGTTAACATCTTCTTCATCAACACCAGGGGGCCTCGATGAGCAGAAGTCAGAACCTAAGGTCCCGGTCTTCACTGAGCCTCACTGGACTCTCTATTTCGACGGCTCTGTGCAGAAGTAGGGGCCCGGAGTTTGAATACTTCTCCTTGCTCCGAACGGGGAGAAGGTCAAGTACATGGTGCGCCTCGACTTCAAGGCAACCAACAACATGGCGGAATATGAAGCTCTCGTCTTTGGACTCAAGGTGGCTCTATCATATGGCGTCCGGCAGCTCCTGGTGAAGGGTGACTCGCAACTCATCATCAAGCAAGTCAAAGGTGAATGTAGTTGCAATAACCCTCATCTTGTTGCATATGTACTTGAAGTCCAGAAGCTGCAGAATGACTTCCACGTCCTGGACCTTCGCCATGTCCAGCGTGTCAACAACGCTGAAGCTGATGACCTCTCAACGAAGGCTTCAACCGTGGCTCAAGCTCCCGATGGGGTTTTTGTTAGGAGATTGTCATCACCTGCTGCTCAGGCTGCCAAACAGAGTGATGGGGGTGAGACCAGCACCTCGAAGCTAGCGGTCCCGGTGGCCTTGTTACCATGGCACCCACCAAGGATCGTAGGCTCTACAGGAAGCTCCGAGCAACCAAGGGCACAAGATCTAGAAGCTCAAGTCAGTCCCGATGCATTGATCTCGGAGGTCCAAGACTACGTGAAAGACAATATCCTTCCTGAAGACGGTGTATCCACTGAGTGAATTATCAGGTTGGCTAAAAGATACACATTGGTAGAAAGGGATCTCTATCGATGTGGCGCCAACGGCAATCAAATGCGGTGCATTTCACGAGAAGAAGGTTGCGAGCTCCTCATAGAGATCCATGGAGTTGAATGTGGGAACCACGCGTCATCTCGCATGTTGATCGGTAAGGCTTTTCAGCATGGTTTTTGTTGTCCTACAACACTCTAGGATGTAGTCGAGCTGGTCAAGAAGGGCGAAGCGTGCCAGTTCCACGCGAAGCAGATTCATACACCAACGCAGTCACTACAGATGATTCCTCCCACGTGGCCGTTTGCTGTGTGGGGGATGGACATTTTGGGACCTTTCCCAAAAGCTATCGGAGGTTATCCGTTTTTATACGTCGCCATCAACAAGTTCACTAAGTGGTCGGAAGCAACTCTAGTTGTGACTATCAACAAGCAATCAACCATCAAATTCTTGAAGTCCATTGTCTGCAGATTTGGAGTTTGGAACAGAATCATCATAGACAACGAAACCCAATTCACAAGTGCATCTTTTCAGGAGTACTGCGAAGAACTCGACATTCAAGTCAGCTATGCATTAGTAGCTCATCCGACAAGTAATGGCCAAGCTGAGAGGGCAAACGTAGAAATACTAGCGGGACTCAAGACGCACACTTATGAGCGCTTGAAGAAACATGGTGCCAACTGGATAGAAGAGCCTCCGTCTGTATCGTGGGTAAGTTAGACTACACCGAGCTGGACAACAGGAGAGACACCATTCTTCATGGTGTACAGAGCTAAAGAAGTCCTTCCTTCGGAGATCACCATGGGTTCTCTTTGGGTCTGGACCTTCGACAAAGCCATGCAGGACCAGATCTAACGTGAAGACATAAACCTCGTCGACGAGGCAAGGTGCCAAGTAGCTGTTCGAAATGCACGCTACCATCAGGCGCTCCGACGCTATCAACAAAGGTTCGTGCTCAACCGGCAGTTGGAGGAACGCAATCTGGTCCTTTGGAGAATACTTATTCGAGAAGGGATGAACAATTTTCCCCCAGCTGGGAAGGTCCCTTTCTAGTCATCAAAGTTTCTAGTCTCGGATGCGTTCGCTTGGCAACAGAGGATGGGATACCACTTCCCAATTCCTGGAACATCGAGCAGCTCCGTAAGTTCTACACTTAGTTGCATGGAGGTAAGTCTGTATTTGCATCAGATGTTTATTATAGAGTCTATCAACAGAGTCGGGAGGGTCTTAGATCAAAAGTGCATCTAACTTGGTCCTGTACTTTAGGTGTGTCTTTACCTTCCCTGGGTTAGAACAAGATGAATAGCACATTTAACTTCATCTTGTACTTTAAGTGTGCCCTTGTCTCCCCTGTTTTTTTGGACCTATAAGAAAAGACATTTGTGCATGCAGACTCTATGTGCATTTATTTTGCGCAAGCTCATTATTTTTATGATTTTTTACCTTCTTCTCAACAACAATGTTGTGCAATCCATTTGAAACTTAGTCCTAGAGATTCATGTGATATATAAGTCTTATTGGTGATCTTCTATCGGATCTCAGTATTGCTAGATGGCCTACTCGCCTGAAAACCAATGCCAATGACGGGTCTGGAGTGTGATATTGACTTAGCCTGGTCAAGCACCCTAAGTATAGCACTCTACCTATTCTGGTGGGTTTCAGTAAAGCAGGTTCGGAAGGCATTCGGATCTAAGGAAGTTTAACTAGTATACTTATGTTGTCACAATGAATTGTTAGGATCTAAAGTTAAAAAAAGGATAATAAGTCGCAAATGAGCTATAAACAAGAGGACAAATTTTACTGCTTTTCTTATCTCTTACGCACAGGAAAAATGAACAACTGTCTGTCGTTTACATGGACGATGGAGGATGCTGCCAGAGCACCAAGGGGGCCCACCATCGATGTTTCACACGTTGATAGGTGGTGCTGTCGAAGCATCAAGCTCCAAAAACCCCCATGGGGCCTACCATTGATGTTTTACGTGTTGACATTGGGCGCCATTTCGAAGCAAACAAGCTCCGACAGCCCCAAGGGGGCCCGCTGTCGACGTTTCACATGTTGACAGTGGGCGCCGTCAAAGCATCAAGCACCGAAAACTGCCAGGGGGCCCACCGTCGATGTTCTACGTGTTGATAGTGGGCGCTGTCGAAGCAAACAAGCTCTGATAACCCCCAGGGTCCCCGCCGTCGACGTTCTACGCATTGACAGTGGGCGCCGTCGAAGCAAACAAGCTCCGACAACTCCCAAGGGGTCCCACCGTTGACATTTCACGCATTGATAATGTGTGTCATCGAAGCATCAATCTTCGACAACCCCCAGAAGGCCCACCGTCGATGTCCTATGTGTTGACAGTAGGCGCCGTCAAAGCAAACAATCTCTAACAACCCCCAAGGGGCCTGCCGTCAATGTTTCACCTGTAGACAGTGGGCACCGTCAAAGCATCAAGCTCCAACAACCCCCAGGGGCCCCACCGTCGATGTTTCACGCATTGACAATGGGTGCCGCCAAAGCAAACAAGCTCCGACAACCCCTAGGGGGCCCGCCATCGACGTTTCACGCGTTGAAAGTGAGCGCCGTCGAAGCATCAAGCTCCGACAACTCCCATGGGGCCCACCATTGACGTTCTACGTGTTGACAGTGGGCACCTTCAAAGCAAACAAGCTCCAACAACCCCCAAGGGGCCTGCCGTCGACGTTCTACGCGTTGACAGTGGGCGCCGTTGAAGTAAACAAGCTCTGACCACCCCTTGGGGGCCACCACTGATGTTTCACATGTTGATAGTAGTCGCCGTCAAAGCATCAAGCTTTGACAACCCAAGGGGGCCTACCGTCGATGTTTCACGCATTGACAGTGGGTGTCCCCGAAGCAAACAAGCTCTAACAACTCCTAGGGGGCCCGCCGTCGACACAACAAAGGGTCCTTGGAGATTTAGGAAACAAGACTCATATCTCAAAGCTATCATCGTGGCTACAAGTTCAGAGCTATCATGTTTTCAAGACATAGTCTAAATCCTCATTGTAGATGCCCTCAATCCACTGAACACATCTGCCATGGGGCGAACAAGATAAAGGGCAATGTATTGAAGACAAAAATGAAATTTAAAAGGATTTCATTCATTCAAAATTGGAGAGTTACAAGGTGAAGGTACAAAGAAAAAGGTCCTAGCTACTGGAGTTCCTCACGAAGAACGAAGCAACCTTCTGGGCGGCTTCTTGGACGCTATCCTTGGTAGCTCCCTCCTCTTCGGCGATGGGTCCTTTGAACACTAGAGTTAGAGACATTGAGGAGTCTTGGTTTCAGAAGCATGTTAGCACATACTCTGTGATATTCTGAGCCAAAGATTTCCCTTCAGTCTCAATCTTGTCGACAACCACATCTCCGATAGCTTCCAGCTTCGCGCTGGCGGAGTTGAGTGCCACCAGGGTCTTGTCCATCTCTGGCTCCGGATCAGCCGTTCGAACCGGGCTGAATCCTAAATGTACCAGTGATTCATTTTCCTGACCAAGGAAGTCCTAGATCTACTAGGACTCAATTGCTCTCGCACTTCGGAGCTCCTCCACTGACCTCCTTGCAGAAGATAGCTCCGCAGAACCCTCCTTTCAGAAATGCTCGACCTCCTTGGCATGATGTTGAATTCGCTCAGCCATCAGCTTTTCTTGGTCAGCAACATTCTTCTCTCGGCGGTGAATGCGGCCTCGCTTGTCTGCAAGGTCCTTCTCCTTCACCACCATCTTGTCCTCCTCGGCAGAGACAACAATTTCTCTTTCGCTGACATCTTGACTTGCCTGCCACAACCGGTGCTTTGCTTGTTTGCATCAAGACTCGAATTCTTTCACACGGTTAGCAAAGTCTTGCTTACCGCGTGCCAGCTTCTGGGACAGCTCATCCCCCTCTGCTGGATTTTATCTTCTTTTTCTTGGACGTTAACCTCCTTATTATCGGGCTCACCCCGGCGCTTGAGGAGATTTTCCCTCAACTCTTTGAGACTCTCCGAGCGACTATCATCCATTTCAAGAGCCCTCTGCGCATGCTCGTAGATATCATGAGTCTTCTTGTCGAGGGCCTTAATAGCGACCTCCCGTTCAACCAGCGCCTTATTCAGGTGCGATTTCCAGGCCTTCTCTAATGGCACCCACTCCTTCTGGTTGGCAAGCCGGGACTGCGTCAGCTTTGTCTCGAAGAAGAGGTTTTGGCACCAACGCCCTAGGATGGCGCACTTTTCTTCATGAGACCTCCACTCGTAGTCAAAGGCTGGAGCATGCATTATCAATGGACAGCTCCGGGATTGGCTCCAGGCCTGCTTGGGGGCCGTCCTCCGGTTCGTCTAAGTCTTCTGGGACGGTTGTTGGAGCCCGTGGGACGAGCATGTACTCCAATTGCTCGACATCGATGGGGCAAATCTCCGGCAATTCTTCCGTATCTGGTGCGGGTGAGGAAGGTCCCGCAGTTGGATCTTCTACCTCTAGAGTTGATGAGGAGGGTCCCGCAGCTAGAACTTCATCATCGGTGTAGAAGTCAAAGGTCCCGCGACCGGATACCCTTGTGCAGGATTGGGCATGGACACCTCCGATGTTGACACCTCCGGAGTTGGCACCAAGACTTCCATCGGAGATTCATCGATTTCCGGCATTGATGCCGAAACCTCCGCAGCTGGCTCCGAGACGGCCGCAACTTGTTTGAGCATTGCTCCCTCGTGGTCCGACGCTATCACGGGTTCTTCAGTCGTTGGTGCTGAAGTTGTCTCCATGACAACTGGCACCGGAGCTATCGTGTCGCCTGCCACAACCACAGGAGGAGGAGCTAGAGCAGTAGCAGGAGCTTCAGCTGGCATAGTCTTCAAGGCTACAGTGGGCACTGGAGTTTCCGTTCCTGTTCTCGACACTCTGGAAACAGAGAATAGAGATTTCACGACAAAGAAGGAAACAAAATCAGGACATAAGCTAAAGATACATCCCTTATCTAGGGATGTTGCCGCTCCAGTGAGCGCGGATTTTCTTCTTCGGGCGCTTGGAGCTAGAGCCCGCCGTCATCGATGTGGCGAAAGCTCCAGGCTCCGTGCCAGGCGTTGAGGTAGTTGCCAGTGCTGCCTAAGCAGGTACCTCCGTTGGAGGAGGATTCAATCTAGACCCAGAGCCCTCCGTAGGCACTGGGATTGGAGTCAATTTGCCAGACCCAGTGCCTACTGTGGATATTGGAGCTGAAGAATCAGCCGGAGCTAGAGGCACAGCCACCACAGACCTCAACCAAGGCTGAGGGGTCACTTCTTTTAGAGCGTCCCTCACATAGCTCCCGTCGCTTCTATCCAGCTTTCGCTTGCGGCTTGGGGTGACGGCATGGTCTTTCCCCTTGCCTCGGCTTGAAGTCGATTCCTTGGAAGAAGGAGTTGCGGGGCCTTTGCCTTTGCCGCTGACTTGTGCAGGTCCGGAGCCCTCATGAGTACAAGGAGCTCTGGAAATCATGTTCCATGTTGGAGGGGTGCTCCTATGCCTCTCCACAAGGCCCAAGTCGTTAAGCATCGGCATCTTCCTCCGTAGCTCCCTCCTGAACTCCGGAACCATATTCAGGGGCAGAAACTCCGCCTGAGGTGTCAGCTTATCGGGGTTGATGGCTCCATGATGCAGCTTTAGTAGATAAACCTTCAAAGCCTTTTCATCCAGATTGGACCTGATAAAGACATCAATCCGGTATGGATCCATCTCTACACTGAACGCCCATGCTGGTCATTCCTTCATCTTCAGCAGAGCCCACCGGTTGGTCAAAAAACTGTAATCACCATCAGGGGCATCACTCCTCCTTCCACGCACTCCCGCATCCTTGACAAGATCGGGTTATATGCCTCCAACAGCTTCGGGACCACCTCCCAGGCATCTGAGTTAATGGTTGGAAAGCTGTCAGGTAGCTCCAGCATGTCATGGTGATCCACCCTGATGACCACCCAATCCTTCTTCCAGCCATCTCAATTCCCGAAATAGAACGTCTTCAAGTACTTGATGGGCGAGTTCTTGCGCTTCACGAATTAGTAGAAGCTGAGAAGCTCATTCCCTTTCCCGGTTGTGTGGACCTTTAATAAGGTCCAGGAGAGCTTGATGCAGGGCGGCACAACCACCCACATCTTGCAAAAGTGAACGAATGTCGCCACTAGCAAGAAGGAGTGGGGGCCAAGGTGGTGGAGTTGCATATTGTGGAAGTCCAATGGCATCAGCAAGAAGCTGGAGAACGGCGGGATGAGCCCCACCATGGCAAACATCGAGAAGTACACAATCTCGCTGAGGCTTTACTTCTTGAATGGGAGCTTGCTGAGGCAAACCGAGTTGTTGAAGGATTCGCTCGACCACCCCATGTAGGTGCGGACTCTCGACAACTTTTGTCGCTCTTGATCCGGCTACGAGGAAGACCAAACTACATCACCACAAAGTGGAGAAGGAGTGGAAGAAAGGTTGCAAAGGCAGAGAGCTCTAAGAGCTAGATCAAATGAAAGCATAAGGAGTTCTCTCCCCATGCAAACTTTCTCCATTTAGTAATCCTCTGCAATGCTTAGATGGAAACCACCTCCAGACATGAATCGCGAATAACCTCATCTATGACAATGGGGCCCGATTCCACTTTGTTGAAATGTCGCACCAGGTGAACCGTTGTCATGATGAGAAGTGGGAAGCCCGAGGGCAGCAACCTGATAGGACTACAAAAATAACGCTGGGAACCAATACAAATTTTTTATTATGAACCAGCGACCTTCAATTGCGTGATATCCACACACTAGGATCCCACTCACCATATCAAAAAGGGGCCACGTGGTGATGGCATAACTGCGTGCCTTCACCCCTACCGCCAAGGAAAAGACCTAGAAGCCGCTGCACGGGAATTGATGATGGCCCCACCTCCTGTAGCATAACCTCTTCCTGAGGACTTCTCTCTAAGGTGGGCTCGAGGGCCACTGTTGGTACCCTACATACCGGGTACCCCTTGACACCGCAAGAAAAGATGAAGAGTTCTTATGTCCAAGTGGCAGACGTCCGAAGGGGATACGCATCCCGCGGAACAGGATCTACCTCACACCTTAGATGGATCCGATGTAGCCTCGTGACGAGAAGAGCCGGACCTGCCTCCCTCGTTTGGGTAGCTCCGGTGCTACCAAATATCCTGTAGAGCCGGACCTGCGTCCCTCCTCAGGGAAGGTCCAGCACTACCACGTGTCCAACAACACCGGACCTATCCTCCAGTAGAGGGAAGCTCCAGAGCTTACACATGTCAACACCTCGACCTACGTTAGCAATGGGAAGACTACGGGATCTCCAATGGCGCAGACATTCAAGGGCTATCAATTAGCCGTTACAAGGCCTGGTTAACGCGTCAATAATGCTATATTAATGACGCACGATCAAAAGACTATCAAGGCTGGTAACATTGTTATTAAGGCACGTTATCACACAATTAACCCCTCATAACACCGTAGATCGTGTACAGGGTAGTCAATACAGCCGGGGCCACTTGTCGGGCCAGGCACAAACTGTAACAGCCAGTCCTTGGCATATAAAAGGGTTGCACTGTATGGTATAAGGAGAAGCGATCTGAAGCCATCTCAAGCTATCAAAACTGATCTGAGGCCGTCCCATACACACTCAATATCATACAATCAACACACGGCCCGCGTAGTAGGGTATTATGCTCAGGCGGCCTGAACCACGTAAAGCTCTTGGTGTTCACCTCTTTTCTCAATCTTGACTCGCGCCCCAACCGAATACGAACTGAATGTAGCCTAGAGGGGGGTTAATAGGCTTTTTTTTGAATTTTTTGTCAGAACCTGAAACACTTAGCAACCTGATCAAACATAGAGAAAATGGATTAGTCCGATAGGATGCAGACTAGTCTGGTGTATGCGGACTAGATTGATCAAGTTTGATCAATGATTTCGATCAAAGTACTCTATGCAGTGGAAATTGAGTTGTAACTTGAATGTATTGCTTCAATGAAACTAGATGTGGCACAAGTTAACTTTAGATTCAAAGTTTTAACGTAAGTTGAACTAGATTAAGCAAACCCTAGATTACAATGAATAGTAAGAACAAAAGCAAAGACACAATGATTTTTATCCCGTGGTTTGATTCCACAGAGAAAATCTACATCCATGTTGAGGAGCCCACAAAGGACCGGGTCTTCACCAACCCTACCCTCATCGAATTGCCACGGAGGCCGAATCTCTTCCACTAATATAGAATGGGTAAATAATCGTGTTCAAGGGGCCTTCCCAGAAGTAGAGGGCTCCCCAAGATTTACAAATCAAAACACCACCAAACACACTCGAAAAGTATGCAATGAAATAGTGACAGTGTGCGAGAGATTCAAACCCAAGAGCTCAAGATGTGAAGAACGTGTCTCTCCTTTGATTTATGGTTAATACTCAAGGATTTGATCTTTCTTGCATTGGATTGTGTGGAGAGACGTATTTTCTGGGCTCTTGGAAGGTGTGACAGCGCAGGGGGTCAAGAGACTTTGATTAGGGGCCGTGCACCTCTATTTATACTAGGGTTTCCAAAGGTTACCGTTAGGGTTTACAAAGTCCGGACTAATCCGTGGTGGAATCCGGACTAGTCCTGTGTGCGGCGTGTGGGAAACCCTAAGTGTCCTGAATTATCGGACTTGTCCGGCAATGGGCGGACTAGTCCGATTTTGTCTCTGGGGATGTTTGGACTAGTCCTGAACATATCGGACTAGTCCGACGTGGTGAAACCCTTAGTGAATTGAGGACAAGTACGCACTTGGAGGACATGTACGATTTTAGTCAGAGAGGTTATCAGACTAGTCCGAATAATATCGGACTAGTCCGGTGTCGAGAAATTTTGAGGGGCTAAGGACATGTCCAATGTAGGTCAGTGAGGGTTTCGGACTAGTCTATGGAATATCGGACTTGTCCGATATTGATCAGAAGGATTATTGGACTATTCCTTTGTGGACGAGTCCGCACTGGGAGGACTTGTTCAATCCTGGACAGAGAGCATATCGAACTAGTCCGGGGAATATCGGACAAGCCCGGACCTGTGTAAACTTTTATAGTGAGAGTGTTTTCTTTTTGCTTGAGCTCTTGGGGTGTGTTTCTCCAACACACTCCATACATAAAGAGTATTCTATTCATCTCTTGAGCTCTTTTCAACTTGATTCATCACTCTCCTTTCTTTTTGTGCTTACATCATAATTTCATCGAAACCTGCGCTCATCTCAACAATTTGGTTAGGATCTGATTTGTTTGTCATAAATCAACCAAAACCCAAAAGGGATGCCTAGATGCCCTTTCAATCTCCCCCTTTTTGGTGATTGATGACAACCAATTGATATTTCACGAATATGATTGAAATTCAGATTTTCATAAAGTGTGCACATATGAGCTTGGAACAAATTAAGCAATGAGAACATAAGACATATGTGCACTCTTTATGGTGGGGTGCAAGACTATGTGTGTGTAAGCAATAATCGTGATGAGAATGAGATAAATGACATAATCATATCAACATCAAGCATATATGTCCATTTCAGAGAAAAAACATAGATTATATCAAAGCACAATCACACACTTCATAACCATGACTAGAAACATAATGAAAGCATAATGAAAGTTTTACAACCCCAAAAGAAAGAAATACAATTTGAGCTCTCATCTCTCAAACTACTGCTAGACCTAGTGACTCCCCCTCAATCTCTCCCCCTGTGGCATCAAGACACCAAAAAGAAGGAGAGGAGGGATCTAGCAATCGCCGTCTACTCACTCCTCGTTGTCGGTCCTCTCATCGTCTTCATCTTCAGGTTGAGAAGGAGGAGGAGGAGCGGATCCACTCGAAGTGCCCCCAACGCCAATATGCAAGTTCAGAAGGTGAGAGGGGTGGAAGCCTCTGAGAAGTCATAAGGAGAGTCCTCGGAGATGACTGGAGACCCAATAGGCTCAATCTCCTGCTTCTGGCATATGGCTTTGACATTTTGCTTTATGTATCTCATATCCTCTTTCATTTCCTTGTTCAACTTGTGGACTTTGACCTCAGCCTTCATGCAGGAGCCAAAGATGGCGGCCAAGTACTTCAAGATGCCACTTGGAGGCCCCTTCTTGGAAGTAGTAGCTCTTGAACTTGGTGGGGGTCTTGCTTTAGCTTGGGCCCTCCTGGGAGCCTCCTAACTAGATACAGGAGATGGAGCAGTGGTAAGAACAAATTGAGATGGCTTCTGAGGCCTCAAAGTTGTGTGCTCAACATCCTTCACAAACTCGATTCCTGTGACCTTTTCTATCATAAACATGATATAGGGCGCATAGCCACATGAACGGTTAGGGGTGCAAGAGATGTTCACCATATTGTTCCATATATAGTCGAAGACATCAAACTTCTTGTTCTTGCTTATCACGTTCATTAGTGTCCTCGGGTAACCTTGAACACTTCCTGCATCTCCATCTTTTGGAGCTATTGTCTTCCTCAGCGCCCTGTTGAGAACCATGAAGAATGGCTTCATGTTCTTGGTCGATGGAGGGTTGTACTTCAGGCTAGTATCATAAAGGAAGTATGTCTTATGCTTCTCTAAGAAACCAATGTTGTGAATGATGAGCTCATTGCCGCTAGTGTCCTCAAGATGCAGAAGTCTTGTAAACTCATCATAAGTAATAGTATACTTGGATCCATGTGTCATCCAAGTCACCGTTTCCTCTTCATCGCTAGCAAAGTGGCAGGTTGCAAAGAATTGAGCGATGACTTCATCATTCCAGTTGCACCTGAAAGCAAACAAGTCTTTGAGGCCTTGTCTCTCCATAGCCTGTATCACTTCATCAAAGGCTGGGTAGATCTTCCTCTCAAAGTGTGTCCAGTCGATCCATTGGCATCGGACCACCGAAGTCTTCATCGTGAAATACACAGAACTATAGTAGTCCACGTGGAAGTTGCTCCAGAACCTTGCATCAACTGCCTTTCTGGAACTGCTGTAACAGTCAATGGTCCTAAGCTTTGAGGGCACATTGCTTCCTTTGCCATTTCTTCAATGGGGTCTCTATTCCCCTGCCTTGGAGCACTCATTTGGAGAGGGCCAATCGAACCGGTGGTGATCCCTTTCCCTTTGCCCTTAGCTTGGCGAGAAGCTGCTGAGCTAGGGCCAGCTGCATCCTTTCCTTTGGATGCGGGCTTCTTGGCCACGACCTTTCGCCACACCTGAGGTGGAGTATGCGACAGGTCAGCGGCACAATGTTGCCGCTTCTTGCCTTGGCCCATCGAGACCGAAGCAACGACTCTTGGTCCATCTCAGCCTCATAGTCGGAGATCTCATCATTGGAGCTCGACATGGTCCTGACAAGAGAATTATACAATATGTGGATGAGGACTGATGGTAAGGAAATGCATTGAGTAGTTGGAATTTAGGGTTGAGTTTAGTCAAAAATCGGACTTGTCTGTACAGAGACAGGACTAGTCCGGTGTTCAATTGCTCAAACCCTAACTAGCAAATAAATGGAGTTTCTCAATGCAAAAATAGCTCAAGGTAGATGTAATACAACAAGGAGTCATGTATTAACAAGTGGAACTAAGCTATTTGGTCCATAGCAGAAGAAATCGAAGGTTCTAGAGTTTTGGAGAAAGTTTACAAAAATCATTCGATTCTTGAGGTTGAAGTGTGTTGTTGGTGTGGACAAGTACGTGGACCTCGATCCCCTTGCAATGAAGATCGTTTCCATGAAATGTTGAAGAGATTTGGTAGAGAAATTGCAAAATCACCTTGGGTGCCCTCGAGTGAGGTGAGAGAATGTGAGGAACTTTGTGAGGATGAATGAGATTAGGGTTTGGCGGCCCTAGGGTTATGGAGTCAAAAAATCGTACTAGTCCATGGTCAGCCGGACTAGTCCGGACTACCGTACCTCTTCGGACTAGTCTGCAGTGTGCGGACTGGTCCGGGCAACCACGGACTAGTCCGTGATCACCAAAACAGAATCATTTAGCCCATTCATATACATTTGAAGGTGCTTACAAATAAAATAGGGGGCAAAACACACAAATAATCTTCATGAATATGATCAGTAAACATCCAACAATCAAGCTATGACCAAAATTCACCAAGATCAAGTAATTGAAATAGTTTTTCGGAGAAAATAGAGAGAGATGATTTCCATAACACAATCAATGAATTTTGAAGACGCCATACAGGTATGCAAGTTTTCAAGCCACGTTCCGAGCATCAAGGATATGCTGTTCATTTTGGAGCTCGCAAAAATGTTTTTTCATCAAGCGGCTTGGTAAAGATATCAGCTAGTTGTGTTTCAGTGTTGACATGGGAAATGGCTATGTCTCCTTTTATTGAGTGGTCTCTCAAAAATTGATGTCGGATGTCTATGTGTTTGGTCCTGGAGTGCTCAACGGGGTTATGGGCAATTTTAATAGCACTCTCATTATCACAAAGGAGTGGAATATGTCTCATGTTGTAACCGTAATCCCTTAGTGTTTGTTGCATACAAAGGAGTTGTGCACAACAACCCCCAGCTGCAACATACTCCGCTTCGGCCGTGAATAAGGCAATGGAGTTTTGTTTCTTGGAGGACCAAGAAACTAGGGATCTACCTAGGAATTGGCATGTACCGGAGGTGCTTTTTCTATCTACTTTGCATCCGACATAATCTGCATCGGAGTATCCAATGAGATTGAACTTGGAACCTTTAGGATACCAAAGGCCTAGGTTTGGTGTATGAACTAAATATCGCAAGATTGTCTTTACAGTTGCCAAATGACACTCCTTAGGATTGGCTTGAAATCTTGCACACAAACATACACTCAACATAATATCAGGTCTAGATGCACATAAGTAAAGAAGAGATCCAATCATGGATCGATATACCTTTTGATCCACGTTTGGTCTGTCTTCATTGAGATCCAAGTGCCATTTGTTGCCATGGGAGTTTTTTAGGCTTCGCTTTGTCCATTCCATACTTCTTGAGTGTACTTGGTTTGGCTTATGAACGTCCCTTCCTTTTGTTGCCTCACTTGGAATCCCAAGAAATATCTCAGTTCTCCCATCATAGACATCTCGAGTCTATATGTCATAATCTTACTAAATTCTTCACAGAAGGATTTGTTAGTTGAACCAAATATGATGTCATCAACATAAATTTGATAGATAAATAAATCATTGTCAAAGTGCTTGGTAAACAACGTGTAATCATCTTTGCCAATTTTAAATCCATTTTCAATCAAAAAATCTCTAAGGCACTCATACCAAGCTCTAGGAGCTTGTTTGAGGCCATAGAGAGCCTTACGCAGTTTGAACACATGGTCGGGGAACTCTTGATCTTCGAATCCGGGGGGTTGCTCCACGTACACCTCCTCCTTGATTGGTCCGTTGAGGAAGACGCTTTTCACATCCATTTGATAGACCTTGAAATCATGGTGAGTAGCATATGCAAGTAATATTCTAATCGATTCAAGCCTAATTATGGGAGCAAAAGTTTCATCGAAATCCAAACCTTTGACTTGTGAATACCCTTTGGCCACAAGTCGTGCCTTGTTTCTTGTGACCACCCCATGTTCGTCTTGTTTGTTGCGGAAGATCCATCTAGTACCGACGACGTTGAACTTGGGCCTTTCAACAAGTTCCCACACCTCATTCCGTTTGAAGTTGTTCAATTCTTTTTTGCATGGCTACCACCCAATCCAGATCTTTCAATGCATCTTTAACCCTGTGAGGTTCCAAAGAGGATACAAACGAGTAATGTTCACAAAAATTAGCAATGTGAGATCTAGTTGTTACTCCCTTTTGGATGTCACCGATTATGTTGTCGACGGGGTGATCTCTTTGGATGCATTGGTGTACTCTTGGATGTGGCACTTGTGGTCTTGAATCTTCATGGTCATCTTCTACTCGCTCTAGATGGTTTCCCTCATTGATTTGTTGGTCACCTTGATCTTCATGAGGTTGATCTTGTGTAGAAGCTCCCCCTTGATCAATTACCTCCACTTGTGGTTCATCTTCTTCATTTGCATTTGGAGGTGGTGCTTGTGGTCAAACATCGCCCAATGCCATTCTCCTCAACACTTGACATGGAGCATCTTCTCTATCTAGCACACATTGATCAACTTGCTCTTCTTGAGAGCCGTTAGTCTCATCAAACACTATGTCATGTGCTACTTCAACAAGTTCGGAGACCTTGTTGAAGACACGAAAGGCATAAGAGTTTGAATCATAGCAAAGCAAGAAACCTTCATTGGACTTCGAAGCAAACTTTGAAGTCCTAGGGTTCTTGTTCAAGATATAACATTTAGAACTGAAAACTCGAAAATAGGAAATATTAGGCTTGTTACCGGTGAGTAGTTCATATGACGTTTTCTTGAGTAGGCGATGAAGATAGAATTGATTTATGGTGTGACAAGCAGTGTTGACTGCTTCAACCCAAAATCGATCGGAAGTCTTGTACTCATCAAGCATTGTCCTCACCATCTCTATGAGGGTTCGATTCTTCCTCTCGGATACTGCGTTTTGTTGAGGGGAGTACGGTGCTGGAAATTCATGTTTTATGCCTTCTTCGTCTAGGACTCCTCAACTTGGGTGTCTTGAACTCCGTGCCATTGTCACTTCGTATGTTCTTGATCTTCAATGAAAACTCATTTTGGGCACACTTGAGAAACTTCTTGAGGGTTCCTTGAGTTTCTATCATATCATGCAAAAATAAAACCCACGTGAAGTGCGAAAAATCATTAACAATTACTAAACCGTATTTGTTACCGCTGATGCTTATGTAAGCAATTGGACCAAATAGATCCATGTGAAGTAGCTCGAGCGGTCTTGTCATTGTCATGACGTTCTTCGCGGGATGGGGTGCTCCTACTTGCTTCCCAGCTTGGCATGCGCTACAAGGCCTGTCTTTCTCAAAAACAACATCCTTCAAACCTCGGATGGGATATCCCTTAAGGAGTTTTTGAAGATTCCTCATACATACATGTGCTAGCCGTCTATGCCACAACCAACCAAGTTGGTCTTTGCAATCAAGCATGTGTCAAGTTTGGCTTTATCTTTGTTGAAGTCAACAAGATAAAGCTTTCCCTTTAACACACCCTTGAATGCAACTGAGTCATCACTCCTTCTAGAGACGGTCACACCCTCATTAGTGAACAAGCAATTATAACCCTTGTCACATAATTGAGATATGGACATAAGGTTATAATCTAAGGAATTGACATGTAAAACATGAGAAATAGTATTTTGAGATGATATTGCAATTTTACCAGTACCGAGCACCCATCCTTGACTGTTGTCTCCAAAATAGATGCCTTCGCTTGGATCTTCATTTTCTTCATATTCAACAAACATCCTTATTTCTCCAGTCATGTGGTTTGTGCATCCACTATATAGCACCCATTTTGATCCACCGGAGGAGTAGGCCTTTCTTTTACCTTCCTTTTGCCATTAGACATGTGTTGTTGTCCTTCCTTGCGCCAATAGTTGGGAAGAGAGTAGATTTCTTAGTTGTCTTCTTGATGGCAATGCTAGCCATCTCCTCTTCCTCTTCGGATGAGGACTCATCATTGGAGTCCCACTCCTTTCCTAGGTGCGTCTGTCCAATTTGCTTTTTATTCTTGAACATATTCTTAGGTTGAGGCTTTGTATCATTGGTCTTCTTCTTGTTTTCTTCATAAGGACAATCAACTATAAAGTGGTCGTATTCACCACAGTTATAGCAAGCGCACCTCAACTTTGGTCTTGATTTGTCTTTGTGTCTTCCTTCATTTGATCTACCACCTTGTCTTCTTTTCATCATCTTCTTGAATTTATTCATTAATAGGATCATGTCTTCTTCATCTATATCGTTGCTTTCATCATTGTTGTCCTCTTCTTGTTGAGCTTATCGAGCTTCTTTTGACATAGGCTTGCAAGTGGACTTCAAAGCGACTCCTTTCTTCTTTGCAGAGGTGATGTTGGCAATCTCTTTGACATGTTTTGCTTGCTTCTCCATCATCTCGAAATTGATAATATTTCCAAGCAATTTGTCCGGGGTCATTTTCATGTACTCGAGGCTTTCTCTTATCATTGAACATAGGGTTATGTTGCGAGGCATGAAGGATCTAAGGATTAGCTTCACCACCTTGTGATCATTCCACTTTTTGCTTCAATAGGCTTGAAATTTATTGATGAGAGTCTTCAACCGATTATACATGTCTTATGGTGACTCATCTTCTTCTATGGCGAATCTTCCCAACTCGCCTTCGATCATTTCAATCTTGGCCTCTCGCACATGACGATCGCCTTCATGTGCAGTTTGTAATGTATCCCATATCTCTTTAGCAATTTTGAGTCCATCCACCTTGGTGAACTGATCTCATCTCAATGATGAAGTTATGATAGCCGCAGCTTGAGCGTTCCGTTCAATAGCTTGCTCTTGACTTGGTGTGAGCTCTTCATCGTCATCTGGGATATCTATCCCTATACACACTATATGCCACAAGTTGGGGTTAAGTGATATTAAATGCATCTTCACATTTTGCCTCCACATTGAATAATCATTGCCATCAAAGTATGGGGCTTTTCCTAGAGGAATTGATAAATAATGATTATTGTTTGAATTTAAACGATCATAGTTAAAAGGATATCGGGAGTAGTTGGTGTGACTACTCCCCTTCTTCTTCTTCTCATCAACGATCTTTATCTTCCCTTTGGAGAGTGCCTTCTTCCTTAGGAGCGCCTTGAGTTCAAGCGTCTCCTCATCATCATCCTCAAAGTCTTGGATGGCGTCGAGGAGCTTCTCCAACTTTTGAGTCTTTTCATAATCAACTTTCTCTTGGTTGAAGTTCTTGTGCACATCCTTCATGTTCGACATCTTCTCTTCGAGTGATTAGTCTCTTTTTGAAGAGTCCTGCTCTGATACCAATTGAATGTAGCCTAGAGGGGGGGGTGAATAGGCATTTTGAATTTTTCGTCGGAACCTGAAACACTTAGCAACCTGATCAAACACAGAGAAATCGGACTAGTTCGGTAGGGTGCGGACTAGCCCAGTGTATGCGGACTATATTGATCAAGTTTGATCAATGATTTCGATCAAAGTACTCAATGCAGCGGAAATTGAGTTGTAACTTGAATGTATTTCTTCAATAAAACTATATGTGGCACAAGTTAACTTTAGATTCAAAGTTTTAACGTAAGTTGAACAAGATTAAGCAAACCCTAGATTAGAATGATTAGTAAGAACAAAAGCATGGACACAATAATTTTTATCCTGTGGTTCGATTCCACAGAGGATATCTACATCCACGTTGAGGAGCCCACGGAGGATCGGGTCTTCACCAACCCTACCCTCATCAAATCGCCACGAAGGCCGATTCTCTTCCACTAATCACAAAAGGGTAAATAACCGTGTTCAAGGGGCCTTCTCACAAGTTGAGGGCTCCCCAAAATTTACAAATCGAAACACCACCAAACACACTCGAAAAGTATGCAATGAAAAAGTGAGAGTGTGCGAGAGATTCAAACCCAAGAGCTCAAGACATGAAGAATGTGTCTCTCCTTTGACCTATGGTTAATACTCAAGGATTTGATCTTTCTTGCGTTGGATTGTGTGGAGAGATGTGTTTTCTAGGCTCTTGGAAGGTGTGATGGCGTAGGGGGTCGAGAGATTTTGATTAGGGGTCGTGCACCTCTATTTATACTAGGGTTTCCAAAGGTTACCGTTAGGATTTACAAAGTCCGGACTAATCCTTGGTGGACTCCGGACTAGTCCGGTGTGTGGCGTGTGGGAAACCCTAAGTGTCCTGAGTTATCGGACTTGTCCGACAATGGGCGGACTGGTCCGATTTTGTCTCTGGAGATGTTCGGACTAGTCATGAACATATCACACTAGTCCAATGTGGTGAAACCCTTAGTGAATTGAGGACAAGTCCGCACTTGGATGACTTGTCCGATTTTAGTTAGAGAGGTTATCAGACTAGTCCGGATAATATCAGACTAGTCCGGTGTCGAGAAACTTTGAGGGGCTAAGGACTTGTCCGAAGTAGGTCAGTGAGGGTTTCGGACTAGTCTATGGAATATTGGACTTGTCCGATATTGATCAGAAGGATTATCGGACTAGTTTGGACTTTATTGGACTAGTCCGTTGCGGACAAGTCCGCACTGAGAAGACTTGTCTGATCCTAGAGAGAGAGCATATCGAACTAGTCCGGGGAATATTGGACTAGTCCAGACCTATGTAAACTTGTGCAGTGAGAGTGTTTTCTTTTTGCTTGAGCTCTTGGGGTGTGTTTCTCCAACACACTCCATACACAAAGAGTATCTATTCATCTCTTGAGCTCTTTTCAACTTGATTCATCACTCTCCTTTCTTTTTGCGCTAACTTCATAATTTCATCACCTGTGCTCATCTCAACAATTTGGTTAGGATCTCATTTGTTTGTCATAAATCAACCAAAACCCACAAGGGATGCCTAGATGCACTTTCACGAACCTCTGCAGACTATGTCTTAGTAGTACTGGGGGAAGTCTCCTAGTCCACACTTCAACAACGGGTTTACCCCTAGCATTACTAGGACGACTCCTTCCAAGAGCTTGTGGCATAGCCGAACGTGGAGGATTACAAAGGAAAGATAGTGTTGTCACCACCTACTGCCTACCTCTTTAATCCGTGGGTCTACGAGACATTCAACGCTACTTATCTATCCTAGCACCATGCTAGCATATTAAGTAATTACCTTAAGATCCTAGGCACAAGCCATCCTAAGTCAATGAACTAAATTATCATTGAACTAATGTTAATACATAGCATAAGTGATTCATATTAACATAATTGTGTCATAGATAATTAGACTATAGTGGGGCTTTGTAGTGTTTATGATGATATAACAAGAATGATATAGCATAATCATTAAACTACTCCTACCACATATATGGATCCACAATCAAACAAGAAACGCTTCATCCAAGTATATGAACAATATAAGACTAAATATAACATCTTTATTAAGAGCAAAGTCACAAATACCAATAGAAATATGAGAGCCATACCTTTCCCAATTAGGAATTGGGAAGAGACTCCTTCTACTCCTCTCCTTCTTGGAGTATGGACTAGAGGCTCTCCTCTCTACATCCTGCACTCCTCTAAACCTATGGAGAACAGTGTATACAATGGATGAATACTCAAGTGGTGTGTGTCTAAAGTGAGGGTATGGGTCCTATTTATAGGTGGAGATGGGTTGGTTCCTGCCACCAAAAGTGCGCGAATGAGTCACCACTGACTTCTTCAAGCCAGGAAGAGCTAACATGTGGCGATTGACCGAGTTTTGCACCAGGACCAACTCGGTTGACTAGGGGGTTAGCCCACCTGGTCTCTGCGCCATTTCTTGTGTGCTTTCTCGAGATCACTGCCAGGTGGGCCCCATCCCTTGATATGAGTGCTACACCATTGGATGGCCTCAGATACTTCTGTTTGTGGGCCATTTGATCGATGTGGTGCCACATGTCGGCGCTTGATTGGCTGGGATGGTATTTTATAGGATTACTCCCCCTCTTTTACCTCATTTCCTGCAATAAATCCCTGCATGCACTATTTCTCCAAGAACAAGTGGAACTAGGTTAAATAGAAAGGTGATATGTGCAAGAAATGACAATTCCTTCACATAATTGAGCTATATTGACGAGTGAAATTGGTATATAACAGCCGTCAACAAACTCCCCCAAGCTTATCCTTTGCTCGTCCCGAGCAAAGTCAAGACTTGAGGTTGATGATCAGAAGTTGCTACAATGTTCTACTTTTCAAAAGTACCATGTGCACAACAAAATACTATACCTTGTATTGCAAAAATTAGCATGGTACTTCACCCGTCTCAAGTCATTATGGAGCCGATTCCATTTCCTATTCATGGGTGGTTGAAAGATAGAACATCAAATGGAGCACACATACCCTAGAAATCAAGTTCCACTCAAATTCCAAAGAGTTCAATTTAGATTTGAAGTACCTCAATTTAATTCTCTCAGTCTCTACTTTATGTGTAGTGGAAATATGTTCTCACCAAGGTATTTTGCCTAAATTCATCCTACCACCAAATAAGGCTTGTATGTGGAGCTTTGTAGGGAATATAGTAGGCATATTTGCAACACATAATATTGCTAAGTCAAAAAAGCAAGCGTTAGGAGAAATCAATTCAAAACTATTTGATTCAAGACTTGTGGATGTGTGATGGAATGGAGGTGGATATGGATATTTGAGATGACTCCTTTTTCAGTGGATTCTCTTATTTCGCAGGGATGAAACATGGCTACTTTTCTTTTTCTCTCCTTTTTTTTCTCATGTTTATGATGTAAGCATGCATTTTTTTTGTAGCCATGCCTTCTACTCCCTTTTTATGCAATAAATTTTGAGAGAGTACTTTGCATGAATGATATGAAGTTTATCTTATTATTATGGAATGGTGGTATGATGGGATTTTGCCTACTTCTAGTGTAGAACTATAGCATGTGCAAGTGAAGTCTTGAATTCAAAAAGTAGTGAATGAAACCTCACA
Organism: Tuctoria greenei; assembly: GCA_036927565.1. NCBI lineage: Eukaryota > Viridiplantae > Streptophyta > Magnoliopsida > Poales > Poaceae > Tuctoria > Tuctoria greenei. Next base: position 141,513,253 of record JAYESD010000001.1, on the reverse strand, counting down.
TAGGTCTACTTCTAGATTTTCATAGAGCATGCACATATGGGTCTAAAATACATCAAGCAGTGAAAACATAATCCATATGTGCATTCTTTATGGTGGGATGCATGACTAAGTATACTGAAACAATGAGAATGACATAAATGACATTAATTAATCAAAAGTAAGCATATATGTCATTCAAGGAGCAAAATCATACAACTCAACAATTACTACTTGAAAGATCATAACATTGCATCACAGAACCATTATTAACTTAAGAACATAGTTAAAGCTTTACAACCACCAAAATAGTCAAAAAGCATACAAGAGATCTCTCTCCTCACATCCTAAAGCTAAGGCTAAGACTCACCCTCAATCTCTCCCCCTTTGGCATCAAGACACCAAAAAGAAGGAGAGGAGGGCCCTAAGGTATTCACTCTTCGTTATCAGTCCTCTCATCGTCGTCTTCGTCATCTTCATCTTCAGCCTGATGAGGAGGAGGAGGAGGAGGTGAGGAGTCACTCGAGGCCCCAATGCCAAAGTAGGCAAGCTCGGAGGGGGTCAAGGGCCCGAGCTCGATGAAGTCTGAGTCTGAATCTTCAGAGATTACTGGAGACCCAATGGGTTCGATCTCCAGTTTCTGGCAAATTTGCTTCACATTAGCCTTCACATACTTCATATCTTCCTTTCTTCTCTTGTTGAGCTTATGGGCCTTCACTTCGACCTTTTTGCAGGAAGCGAAGATGGCAACCAAGTATTTGAAGATCCCACTGGCTGATCCCCTTTGTGGGGCTGCCCTACTGGCAGGGGCAGCTCTTTCATCTTCAGTTCTTCTTGTCGGTGCCTCAGGACTGGAGGCTGGAGAGGGAGTAGCCTGGACATTTGGCTTCTGAGGCATCTGAGGCCTCAAGGGTAGATGCTCGACATCCTTGACAAATTCAATCCCGGTGACCTTCTCGATCACAAACATCAGATATGGGGCATACCCTCAAGACCTGTTGGGTGTGCAGAATATGTTAACCATGTCATTCCAAATGTAGTCTGCCACATCAAACTGGCGGCCCTTGCTTATCACTCTCATTAATGTCAGGAGATAACCCTGCACACTCCCGGCATCTCCATCCTTGGGAGCTATGGTCTTCCTCAAGACTCTGTTGATCACCACAAAGAACGGCTTCATGTTCTTTGTGGATGGGGTTTGAACTTGGAGTTTGGCTCATATAAGGACTTCATCTTATCCTTCTTAATGACACCTAAGTTGTGTATGATCAAGCAGTCAGATCTTGAGGTGTCAAGGTGAAGCAGGCTTGCAAAGTCTTCTTGAGTGATACTGTACTTGGATCCATGAGTCATCCAAGTAACACTATCCTCATCTTCACCCGAGAAGTGGAATGTTGCAAAGAATTGCGCAATGACCTCATCATTCCAATTGTTCCTGAAGGCAAAGAGATCCTTCAGGCCATGCCTCTCAATGGCTTCCACCACTTCAGTGAACGGGGAGCAGCCCTTCTTCTCAAAGTGTGCCCAATCAATCCATTGATTGCGTACAACCAGTGTCTTCATTGGGAGATACACAGATCTGTAGAAATCTGCATGGAAGTTGCACCAAAATCTTCCGTCGGCAGCTTGCTTCGGTCGGCCATACCAATCAATGCTTTAGAACTTTGCCGCCGAATCACTGCCCTTCCAGTTGAACTTCTCTTCAGTGGGGTCCCAGAACCGTTCCCTCGGAGCATGGAGCTTCAACGGACCAACTGGACCCGTCGCTATCCCTTTGCCCTTGCCTTTGGTTAGGCGGGCACTTGCCGAGCTATGGCCACCACCGGTGTTAGCCCTAGAATCTGGCACCTTGGAGGCCGGCTTCTTCGCTAGTACTTTCCTCCGAGCCTGTGGAGGAGACGGAGCTGGCTCGGAGGGTCTCTCTTGGAGCTTCTTTCCAAGACCCATCGAGGTCCGAGGTGCCACCTTATGGTCCATCTCGGCCTCAAAGTTAGATACTTCATTGTTCGAGCTCGACATGACCTGAGAATGAGTGGCATGATTGAGAATGAATGGTACAAGGCATAGGTGTGAAAGGATAGCAAGTAATTGCATTTAGGAATTGAGAAGTTAGGTTTTGAGTCCAGAAAAATCGGACTTGTCTGGTGTACAAGCACGGACTAGTCCGGGTGACCGGACTTGTCCGTGCATGGACCGGACTAGTCCGGTATTCATACTCAAAAACCTAAGCGACTGGACAAATATTGATTCCTAATACACAACAAGCGTAGCATAAACGTAATACCTCACGAAGGCATGTATATAGTGAAATATGCTAGGCTATTCGATCAACAATGAAGAAATTTGGAATTTCTAGGGTTTGAGTGAAAATTACCGAAGAAATCGATTAGAACTTGGATATGAGGGTGTTGAAGGCCGGACTTGTCCGAGAACTTCAATCCCGATGCGGTGACGATCAAATTCCACCCAAACTTGCGAAGTTCCGATGGAGAAATCAAGGAATCGCCTTGGGAGCTCGAGTGGAAGAGAGAGAACGCGTGAGGCAAAAGTGAGGATGAAGGGATTAGGGTTTTGGCGGCGGTTAGGGTTAAGGACACGAAAAATCGGACAAGTCTGGAGATGATCGGACTAGTCTGAACTTTTCCAGAGGACTATATCGGACTAGTCCGTGGTCTACCGGACTATTCCGGCCTAACCGGCACTATGCGGACTAGTTTGCATGGGCGGACTAGTCCGGGTAACCACGGACTAGTCCGTGGTCACCAGGCAAGAATTTCTTAGCCCATTCATATATATTTGAAGGTACATATTTATAAAATAGGGAGGCAAATCAAATCAAATTATCTTGATGAATATGATCAGTGAGCATTCAACAATCAAGCAATGATCATAATTCACCAAGATCTAACAATTAACATAGTTTTGGGAAGAAAATTGATAGAGATGATTTTCACAATCCAATCAACATATTTTGAAGAATTCATATAGGTATCCAACATTTCAAGCCACACTTCGAGCATCAAGGATATTTAGTTCATTTCGGAGTTCGCAAAAGCATTTTTCATCAAGTGGCTTGGTGAATATGTCGGCCAATTGCTTTTGGGTGTTAACATGGGAAATGGCTATATCTCCTTTCATGGAATGATCTATGAAAAAGTGATGTCTTACATCTATGTGTTTAGTTCTAGAGTGCTCAACTGGGTTGTGGGCAATTTTGATGGCACTCTCATTGTCACAAAGGAGTGGAATATGGTTCATATTGTAACCGTAATCCCTTAGAGTTTGTCGCATCCAATGGAGTTGTGCACAACAACTCCCAGCTGCAACATACTCTGCTTCGGCTGTGGATAAGGCAATGGAATTTTGTTTCTTGGAGGACCAAGAAACTAAGGATCTCCCTAGGAATTGGCATGTACCGGAGGTGCTTTTTCTATCTACTTTGCACCCGGCATAATCTGCATCAGAGTAACCAATTAGATTGAATTTTGAGCCTTTTGGGTACCAAAGACCAAGGTTGGGTGTATGAACTAAATATCTCAGGATCCTTTTTATGGCTGTCAAGTGACAATCCTTAGGATTGGCTTGAAACCTTGCACACAAACATACACTCAACATAATGCCTGGCCTAGATGCACATAAATAGAGTAGAGATCCAATCATAGAGCGATATACCTTTTGGTCGACGGTAGGTCCATCTTCATTGATATCCAAGTGACCATTTGTTGCCATGGGAGTCTTTATAGGCTTCACCTTGTCCATACCAAACTTCTTGAGTATGTCTTGCGTGTACTTGGTTTGGCTTATGAATGTCCCTTCCTTTTGTTGCCGCACTTGGAATCCCAAGAAGTACTTAGTTCTCCGATCATTGACATTTCAAATCTATCTGTCATGATTTTACTAAATTCCTCACAAAAAGATTGATTAGTTGACCCAAAGATTATATCATCAACATAAATTTGACAAATAAAAAGATCATTGTCAAAATTCTTTGTAAATAGTGTATAATCTACTTTACCAATCTTAAAGCCACTTTCAATTAAGAAATCTCTAAGACACTCATACCAAGCTCCAGGAGCTTGTTTGAGGCCGTAGAGAGCCTTACGCAATTTGAATATGTGGTCGGGAAACTCTTCATCTTCAAACCCGGGAGATTGCTCCACATACACCTCCTCCTTGATTGGTCCATTAAAGAAGGCGCTTTTCACATCCATTTGATACAGCTTGAAATCATGGTGAGTAGCGTATGCAAGTAATATTCTAATAGATTCAAGTCTAGCTACTGGAGCAAAGGTCTTATCAAAATCCAAACCTTCGACTTGTGAATACCCTTTGGCCACAAGTCGTGCCTTGTTCCTTGTCACCACCCCGTGTTCGTCTTGTTTGTTGCGGAGGACCCACTTGGTGCCGACAATGTTCGCATTGGGTCTTGCCACGAGTTCCCACACCTCGTTCCGCTTGAAGTTTTTCAATTCTTCTTGCATTGCCACCACCCAGTCCGGATATTACATTGCATCCTCAACCCTGCGCGGTTCCAAAAAGGATACAAACGAATAGTGTTCACAAAAGTTAGCTATACGAGATCTAGTGGTTACTCCCTTTTGGATGTCACCGATGATATTGTCGATTGGGTGATCCCTTTGGACGCATTGGTGTACTCCTGGGTGTGGAACTTGAGGCGTTGTATCTTCATGATCATCTTCTTCTCCCCCTAAATGGTTGCCTTCATTGACTTGTTGATTATCTTCGTATTCTTGTGGTTGATCTTGTGTGGGAGCTCCCCCTTGATCGTTGACCTCCTCTTGTGGTTCCTCTTCCTCATGAACGTGTAGAGGTGACTCTTGTGGTCGAACTTCACCTAAGGCCATTCTTTTCAATGCTTGACAGAGAGCTTCTTCTTTACCTAGTACACATGGATCAACTTGCTCCTTTTGGGAGCCGTTAGTCTCATCGAACACTACGTCACGTGCTAATTCAACAAGTCTGGAGGTCTTGTTGAAAACACGATAGGCGTAAGTGTTCAAATCATAACCAAGCAAGAAACCTTCATCGGACTTCGAAGCGAACTTTGAAGTCTTGGGCTTCTTGTTCAAAATATAACATGGAGAACCGAAAACTCGAAAATATGAAATATTGGGTTTGTTACCAGTAAGTAGCTCATAGGATGTCTTCTTGAGTAGTCGATGAAGATAAAGTCGATTTACGGCGTGGCAAGTGATGTTAATCGCTTCCGCCCAAAATCGATCTAAGGTCTTGTACTCAGTGAGCGTTGTTCTTGCCATCTCTATGAAAGTTCGGTTCTTTCTTTTGGCAACTCCGTTTTGTTGTGGGGAGTACGGAGCTGAAAATTCGTGCTTTATGCTTTCTTCATCAAGGTACCCCTCCACTTGTGTGTTCTTGAACTCCGTGCCATTGTCGCTTTGAATGTTCTTGATTGTCAATGAGAATTCGTTTTGAGCTCGCTTGAAGAACTTCTTGAGTATTCCTTGTGTTTCCGACTTATCATGCAAAAAGAAAACCCAAGTGAAGCGAGAAAAATCATCAACAACTACTAAACCATAGTTGTTACCGTCGATGCTTATGTAGGCAATTGGACCAAATAAGTCCATGTGAAGTAGCTCGAGCGGTCTTGTTGTAGTCATGACGTTCTTGGCGGGGTGAGGTGCTCCAACTTGCTTCCCGACTTGGCACGCGCTACAAGGCCTGTCTTTCTCAAACACAACATCCTTTAAGCCTCGGATGTGATCGCCCTTGAGGTGTTTTTGAAGGTTCCTCATGCCAACATGCGCTAGCCGTCTATGCCACAGCCTACCCATGTTGGTTTTTGCAATCAAGCATGTGTCAAGTTCAGCTTTATCCTTGTTGAAGTCAACAAGATAGAGCTTTCCCTTTAACATATCCTTGAATGCAATGGAACCATCACTCCTCCTAGAAACGGTCACACCCTCGTTAGTGAACAAGCAATTATAACCTTTGTCACATAATTGAGATATGGACAGCAGGTTATAATCTAAGGATTCAACATGTAAGACATGAGAAAGTGTGTGTTTAGAAGATATTGCAATTTTACCGGTACCGAGCACCTTTCCTTGACTATATATCCAAAATATATGCCCTCATTTGGATCCTCATTCTCTTCATATTCAACGAACATTCTTCTTTCTCCGGTCATATGGTTGGTGCAGCCACTGTCTAGCACTCATTTAGATCCACCAAAAGAATAGGTCTGCAAAAATAAATTATGCTTTGGTTTTAGGTACCCAAGCTTGCTTGGGTCCTTGGAGGTTAGTTACAAGACATTTGGGCACCCACACATGAGACTTGGTGTTCTCATGGTGTGGCCCAACATAATGAGCATAAACTTTGCTAAAATTATTTCTTATTAAGACATACGAGGCATCGAAAGTTCTAAACAATAACTGTTGTTGTTTATGCACAGGACTAGTCTGGGAGGTCGGACTTGTCGGGACACTGACCGGACTAGTCCGGTGTTCATGTGTGATTACTGTTTTAATCTTTGACTTTTTAGTTTGAGAGGGTCTTCCCTTTACAAAGGTAATCCTCTCCTTGTTATTCTTATGGCTTCTAGCATGTTGCTTTTCACCATAAGAGCAACCAATGCCATATTTGACATTTGGAGGTCTTTTGACCAAGTATGCACTACGTGCATATTTGATCTTCTCCTTGTCAAATATGCCACTTTGGGCAGGATGTTTATCCTTTGTAGAGGTTGGCTTGTCCTTCAAACTAGTGTCAACTTTCTTGCATGTACAAGCATGAGCAACCTCAGTTTTAGTGGGTTGAGAAGGTGAACTTGAAGAGGAAGAAGGTTCACTTTGCTTGAGTAACTCAACTTGCACTTCAAGGATCTTGTTAACCTTGATCAGGTCAGCAAATTGGTCCTTGATTGTAGCATTTGAGTCAGTTAATTCCAAACAAGTTTCCTTGCTTGAAGCTAACTCAAGCTCAAGTGATTTGCTTCGTTCCTTTTCAAGTTCTAGAAGCTTGTCAAGTTTGACATATTCCTCCTTTTGGGAGATGATCATGTCCTCTTGACAATGTATTAACCTCTCCTTCTCAACAAGTTGATCAAGCAAAAATTTCATTTTTGTGGCTGTTTTCCTATCTAGTCCAATAAGCATATCCTCATTATCACTATTGATTTCATCATCACTTGAATAGGAATGCACGGAAGGGGGTTTAATGGTTACCTTGTGTTTACCTTCGTTTGCCATAAGGAAAGTGCCATCTCCCTTCCTTGTGCCGAGTTTAGGGAAGAGAGTAGACTTCTTAGATGTCTTCTCGATGGCTATGCTAGCCATCTCTTCTTCCTAGGATGATGAGGACTCATCATTTGAGTCCCACTCTTTCCCAATGTGCACTTGTTCAGCTTGTTTCTTCTTCTTGAAGAATTTCTTGTGTTGAGGCTTGGCTTCTTTAGTCTTTTTCTTGTTTTCTTCATATGGGCAATCAACTATAAAGTGGCTATACTCACCGTAATTATAGCATGCCCGCCTCAACTTTGGCTTTGTTCTTTACTTGTACTTTCCTTCGCTTGATTTGGATCCTTGTCTTTTCTTCAATATTCTCTTGAATTTCTTCATGAAAAATATTTTTTCTTCTTCATCTAATTCACTGCTCTCGTCGTCACTGTCTTCTTCTAGTTGTGCTTCTCTAGCTTATTTAGATTGGGGCTTGAGGGTGGACTTCAAAGCAACCCCTTTCTTCTTTGCTGAGGTGAGGTCAGCAATCTCCTTGACATGCTTTGCTTGTATTTCCATCATCTCGAAGTTGATGATCTTTCCAAGCAATTCATCCAGAGTCATCCTTTTGTATCCGGGGCTTTCTCTGATCATGGAGCATAGGGTGACGTTGCGAGGCATGAAAGCTCTAAGGATGAGCTTTACCACCTTGTGGTCATTCCACTTCTTACTTCCGTATGATCTGACCTTGTTGAAGAGTGTCTTCAATCGGTTGTACATGTCCTGGGGTGACTCGTCTTCTTCAATTGCAAATCTTCCCAATTCACCATCGATCAATTCGATCTTTGCTTCACGCACATGATGGTCACCTTCATGTGCAGTTTATAGTGTGTCCCAAATCTCCTTAGCAATCTCGAGTCCATCCACCTTGGTGAACTCGTCCCGACTGAGCGAAGAGGTAATTACTGCCGCGGCTTGAGCATTTCAATGAATAGCCTGCTCTTGGCTTGGTGTGAGCTCTTTTTCGTCGTCGGGATATCTATCCCTGTGCACACAATATGCCATAAACTTGGATTGAGGGAAATTAGATGCATTTTCATATTTTTCCTCCACATTGAGTAATCACTTCCATCTAAATGTGGGGCTTTTCCAAGTGGGATAGACAAATAATGATTATTATTGGAATTGAGACGATCATAGTTAAAAGGATATCGGGAGTTGTCAGTGTGACTACTACCCTTCTTCTTTTCTTCAATCTTCACTTTCCTTTTGGAAAGTGTCTTCTTTCATAGGAGCGCCTTTAGTTCTAGCATCTCCTCATCGTCGTCCTCGAAGTCTTGAATGGCTTTGAGGAACTTCTCCACCTTGAGGTTCTTTTCATCATCAACCTTTTCTTGGTTGTTGCTCTTGTGGATGTCCTTCATGTCCGACATGATCTTCTTCGAGCGATTAGTCTCTTTCTTGAAGAACCTGCTCTGATACCACTTGAATATGGCCTAGAGGGGGGGTGAATAGGCCTTTTTGAATTTTGTCGGAACCTGCAACACTTAACAACCAGTTCAAAACCAGATATATCAGACTAGTCTGGTAAAGTGCGGACTAGTTCGGTGTGTACGGACTAGGTTGATCAAGTTTGATTTATTAAGTCTGATTCTAGGGTGTAACACCAGAAATATACTTGTAATTTATGTGTTACCAGATTATGTACTAGGGTATATCACAAGTCAATCTTAAATTTGATATTTCAACGTAAAGTGAGCAAGATTAATTGAAACCCTAGATTGATATAATTCAAAGGACGATGAACACAAAACAAGTACACAAGAGATTTATCTTGTGGTTCGGTTCCCACAGAGGCAACCTACATCCACGTTTAGGAGTCCACAAAAGGACCGGGTCTTCTCAAACCCTACCTTTGTCGGACCGCCACGAAGGCCAATCCTCTTCCACTTATCACAAAGGGGTGAAGAACCGAATTCAAAGGGGCCTTCTCACATGTTGAGAGCTTCCTTAGATTACAATACGAAATACCACCAAGAACACACTCAAAAGATTACAATGAAATCACAGGATTGTGTTAGAGAATCAAACCAAGAGCTCAATGAGTGTCGAACGTGTCTCTCCAATGATCTAGAGTGAATCCTCAAAGGATTGATCTTTGTTGCACTTAATTTCGTGGAGAGATGTGTGGTTTTTGAGGCTATTGGGAGGTGTGACGGCACTAGGGTTCGAGAGAGGTTAAAGTTGGGCCATGCACTTCTATTTATATGGGGTTTCTAAAGTTACCGTTAGGGTTTAGAAAGATCGGACTAGTCCGTGGTGGACACCGGACTAGTCCGGTGTGCTGTGTGCAGCAAACCCTAAGTGTCCCGAAATATCAGACTAGTCCGGCTGGGAGCGGACTTGTCCGATTTCGCTTCTGGAAATCTTCGGACTAGTCCGATAGTTATCGGACTTGTCTGGACATGTGAAACCCTAAGTGAATTGGGTGACAAGTCCGCACTCGGAGTACTTGTCCGATTTAAGTTAGAGGGTTTTCCCGGACTAGTCCGTGCTAATATCGAACTTGTCCGATTTGGATCAGAATGGATATCGGACTAGTCCGATGGTGATCGGACTTGTCCGATTTTGTGTGACTTGTGAAGTGTTTTGAGGACTAGTCTGCACTGGGGAGGACTAGTCCGATTCTAGTTGGAGAGATATCAGACTAGTCCGATGGATATCAGACTTGTCCGATTTTGTCCAGAGAGGATATCGAACTAGTCCGGTGCCATTCGGACTAGTCCGGTCCTGTATAACTTTGTGCAATGTGTGTGTTTAATTGTGATACACAATGATCTACTATTCTTCTTCCTTGAGCTCATTTCCACTTTGCTCCCCATTATCCCTTCTTTTTGGCACTTTGCTTGTTTTGCTATTAAGACCTGTGCTCATCTCAACAAATAGGTTAGGATCTCATTTGCTTGTCATAAATCATCCAAAACCCACAAGGGATTTCTAGATGCACTTTCACCCTTGCTTATATAACCAGCCCTTAGGCCAACCCAGAACTAACTAGGACTCTAATCCTACTAAGTTCATGAATCGAAACTTTTCATAACTGCTCAAGACTCTTCTATACGCAGATAGAAGCAATCTTAAGACTTCCAAACACCTTAGGAACGTATCCCACATTCCTAAAACAATTCAAATTCGTGACCCACACGAAATACTATCATAACCAACTCAAAACTTTCCATATTTGAGTCAAACTGGACTCAGTCGCAGCTTGAGTCCATAACCTAGTCGGTTGGACCTTTCTGACCAATTCTTTACGTCCACATCTCTTCATCACGCCTCGAAACCATATAGACATGTCCATGCACTCCTTGCATACGTGCAAACATCTTCCAACGACATCCATGATACCTCCATATGCATTGTTCTTGATTCAAACATGCAGCGCAACCTCCCGATCAACTCAACCACAATTCCTCCTGAACTTGGTTGTTGAACCTCATCTTCTCTCTAAGACTAGTTCAATGGATCCCATCACCAGCCATGTCTTGAACTCAAGCAACACCTGCACATGAACAAACAACCAATACTTGCGAGCACAAGTCCTCGACTTGACTTATGTTAGTTCTGAAACTACAACATCTTACGTGAGCACTTCACATAAGCATGTTGGAAAACATAGCAAAATGATATCAGTCTTAGCCACCAAAACACACCAAAAACTTAGTAAAATAATACTAAGAAACCTTTCCATAAGTGTAAAACAAGTCCAAAACATTGCAAGATAAAAGCAGAAACACTGCGATCAAGCACCGGACCTTGCCAAAGCTAACCGGACCTTGAACCGGAGCTTACCAAAGCTAGCAGCTAGCGCCAGAGCTAACCAAAGCTAGTCGGACCTAGAGTCGGACCTTGATGATAAAGGTGTTTTGGTAGTATTCAAAACATTTATTGCCATAGCCAATGTATTCAACACACATAGGTCTCACAATCTCCCCCTTGATGAATGCATTGGCAACACCATTTTAATTCCGAACATTGGCTTATTCACATTATAAGTTTTGAAAACAATTTCCCCCCCTCTGTAAAATAGAAATAAAATGAGAAGAAAAACAAATTCCCCCCCTAAGAAGAATCGTGCCAAAAACAATTGTGAATATGTGCAATGTGTAATCAATTTCTCCCCCTTGCATACTTATCTTTAAAAATTCACATATTATCAAATTCACATATTATCTCTCCCCCTTTGACAATGTATTCAACAAGGTTTATAAGAAAAAATTTTATTGTTATGAGCATATTATAACATATACATAAAACAAAAGCTCATGCAAGTCATACTATGAAGTACCTTACACTATCACATCAATTAAATACATAAAGTAGTGTAAGCCATGCTAGAGATCAAATGTAATTTTCAATTTAAGCAAGTCATGATCTCACAAACTTAACTATTTGAATACCTAAAAGCATGACACTTGTTGCAGCATTTTATTATTTTTCAAAGCACAAATTTAGATCATATGATATTTGCAAGAGATTATATGCGCATCTGCCTTATTCTAACCAACCAAGCCAAGCCTATGTCATTTGACAATCAGAAGCTTAAGGACATGGTTTTAGTCATACACAACTTCTTCCAAGTTCATATCTAAGTGCAATGATAAGCCATCTAAAGAAGTGCGATGCATGCATATTCTCTTTATCTTTTCTCAATTTATATTTGTTCATAAAAACTCAACATGTGAGTTGATTACTTGATTATTTCTTTATGATTAAAAGCACTTGTGAGCATGCAACAAGTTCAAAACAGCAAGAAAGTTCGACCATGACCAAATTTAGTATAAGTAATTATTTCAATTACTAGACATGGCAAAAACTACAAAATGTATAACACGAGTAATGTAGTAAGAACTTTCAACATATAAAAGGAATCACAAAGTCATATATGTATGAAATACTATGCTTATATTATTTTAATTTCAGATTCACACATACACTTCTCAAGTTTGAAAACTCCCCCTTAATTTAAGCCATGAGGATGCATAACCCCTATTTCACTACGAATGTAACAAAAACGAGTGAAATCCAAAGGTTTTGTAAAAATGTCAGCCAATTGTTTTTCGGTATCTACATGGTGAAGCACAATGTTTCCTTTTTCAACATTATCACGGAGAAAGTGATACCTAATGTCAATGTGCTTAGTTCTAGAATGTTGCACGGGGTTTTTAGCAATGCAAATGGCACTAGTGTTATCACAAAATAGTGGAACACTATCTTGATCAACCCCATAGTCCTTAAGTGTCTGAATAATCCAAAGAATTTGTGAGCAAGTACTAGCAGCAGCTACATATTCAGATTCAGCCGTGGATTGTGCAACTGAGTTTTGTTTTATAGAGGACCAAGCAATAAGTGAATTACCAAGAAAATGACAAGCACCGGAAGTACTTTTCCTATCAATCCTACAACCCCCAAAATCAGCATCGGAAAAAGCATTCAAAGTAACGGTTGAGGAAGAAGGAAGAAAAATGCCAAATTCTTGAGTTCCATGTAAGTACCTGAGAATCCTTTTGAGGGCTTGACAATGTGAAGCACGTGGGGAGGCTTGAAACCGTGCACAAAGACATACGCTGAATTGTATGTCCGGTCTTGATGCCGTGATGTACAAAAGTGATCCGATCATGCTTCTATATTATTTTCGATCCACGGGTTCACCATCTTCATCATGTTCAAGTGTTGTTGCTGTTCCATTGGTGTCCAAAGAGGCTTGCTTTTGTCCATGTTGAAGCGCCTTAGAAGGTCTTTTGTATACTTCGTTTGATGCACAAAGGTACCCTCCTTGGTTTGCTTGATTTGCAGCCTCAAAAAGTACGTGAGTTCTCCCATCATACTCATCTCAAATTCTGAACTCATCATAGCTGAAAACTTGGACACAAGATCATGAGAAGCACAACCAAAGATAATATCATCCACATACACTTGAACGAATAATGAGTCATTGCCATGCTTAAGCACAAAAAGAGTTTTATCAACCTTGCCCATGGTAAACCCTTTTCAAGTAAGAATGTTTTTAAACTATCATACCATGCTCTAGGGGCTTGTTTGAGACCATACAATGCTTTGGACAGTTTGTAACATGATTAGGGAAACCTGAATTTTCAAAACCAGGTGGTTGCTTAACATAAACCTCCTCATCTATGTAGCCATTAAGAAAAGCACTTTTAACATCCATTTGATAAAGCTTAAAACCTTTAGATGCAGCAAAAGCTAACAAAATTCTTATGGCTTCTAATCTAGCAACAGGAGCAAAAGTTTCATCAAAATCTAGACCTTCAACTTGTGTGAAACCTTGAGCAACCAACCTAGCCTTATTCCTAACCACAACCCCATCCTCACTTTGTTTATTTTTAAACACCCATTTAGTTCCAACTAAAGAGTAACCTTGAGGTGGAGGTACAAGTTTTCAAACATTATTTCTTTCAAAATTTTCTAACTCTTCTTGCATGGTAATAATCCAAGATTCATTAGTGAGTGCGTGTGATATATCTTTGTCTTCAAAAGAAGAAACAAAAGCAGAATGAGCATGAAAGTTTGGATCACAAAACCTGGACCGTGTGACTTGTTCGTGCAAGCTTCCAATAATTTGTTGTGGAGGATGACTTTTGAGAACCTGGAGGGGAGTGGACACTTCACAAGCTTCTTCTTCCTCAGGTTCATCACAAATTGATGAGCTTGTGACTTGAGGAGGATCTGGACCAGCAATGGTGGTCGTCGGTGCTGGCTGTGAATCAAAATCAGGAGCTGGAACAATATCATTAGCTGCTGAATTTTCGGGCAGCAGCACCACTTCTTCCTCATCTTCAATGAAAATGCTCTCCCCCTGCGGATATGGATCCAGACCTGCAATGTTTGAACTAGTACCTGTGCTAGCTTCATCAAAAGACACTTCACAAGTCTCCACAATTTTGTTAGTGTCAAGTAAAAGCACACGATAGCCTCTAGTATGAGATGGATAACCAAGAAACATGCCATCAATGGATCTAGGTTCAAATTTATCAAGATTACCATGTTACTTAACATAGCATTTGCAACCAAAGACCCGAAAGTGTGTAACACTAGGCCCATGTCCAAACCGGAGCTCATATGGTGTTTTTTCTAGCTTAGCGCGTAAGAAAACACGATTTGAGACATAACAAGCGGTTGCAATCGCATCAGCCCAAAATTTCCTAGGAGTTTGATATTCATCAAACATAGTCCTTGCCATATCAACTAAGGTTTTGTTCTTTCTTTCTACAACACCGTTTTGTTGAGGTACATATGGTGAAGAAAATTGATGATCAATTCCATTTTTAGCACAAAAGTGATCAAAAGATTGATTTTTAAATTCGGTTTCGTTATCACTTCTAATTGCTTTTAAAGATCCTGGGTGATCAATTGATAATCTAAGAAATAAAGTTCTAAAGTGACTAAAAGCTTCATTCTTAGATGCCATAAAGTAAACCCAAGAGTACTTAGAATAATCATCAACAATCACAAGAACATACCATTTACCTCTGGGGGATTGAACGCGTGAAGGTCCTACGGTGTCAAGGTGCAAAAGTTGACCTAGTTCAGTTGTCATGATTATCGTGAGAGGAGTATGTGAATCTGCAACCATCTTAGCATTTCTACAAGAAGAGCACACAATTTCTTTGTCCCCTTTAAGCTTAGGTAGCCCACGTATGCAATCAAGAGCACTAATACGCGTTAGATGATCAAAGCCTATGTGACCAAGTCTACGATGCCAAAAATATAAGTCCTTTGAATCATTAGCAACTAGACGCCTATGCTTAGAGGAAGACATATCAAAATCAGCTTTAAAAACTCTTCCAAACCGAGACATATTAAAAATAAGCTCACTATTTGAATTTACAACTTTGCAGCAATTTTTAGTGAAAATTATTTCCCGATTTTCATCTAGCAGTTGTGAAACAGAAAACAAGTTGTATTTCAAATTTTTAACAAGTGCCACATCCTTCAAAGTATAGTCATTATTTACTCTAACCGAACCCTTAGCAATTATAGGAGTTGAAGAATTATCAGCAAAAGTAACATTCTCTACACGTGACACAAAAGAGAGAGAGGAGAACCATTCTTTGTTATCGGTCATGTGGCGTGAGCAACCCGAATCCACAATCCAAATGTTCTCCTTCCTCAAGCGTGTAACCTACATAGAAGCACAATACGTCAATGACTCAATACTGGGGTTAGTCAAAAGGCATTTAGGAATCCAGTACTAAGTCACACAACATCCAGCAGAAATAACACGCGAAAGCTTAGATAAAACAGCAGGTTTATGAGCCAAAGCTTGAGGATTTTTGTACCCAACTACTGTCCTACGAGATGTTACATGTGTAGCACAAAAAATAGTAGGTTTGGGATCAACCTTTGCATGTTTTCGACTCATTACAACAGATTGCATGTTATTATCATTCGGTTTAGCAAGTGCAGCAAATTTTGCATGAAATTATGAGATCTAGCAATCATTCTTTCCTTTTTATGTTGTTTAGCTAGTCTATAACAAAAATCTATGACATGACCATCTCTACCACAGTAGGTACAATGAAATTTAACTTTGTGTTCATGTCTAGATGAGCAAACAACTTTTTATTTGAAATCGAATGAGACAACACTCCTGCAGATTTGAAAACCATTTCTTTTTGTTTAGGAACTGTTTGAATCAAACCACTTCCTAATGAATTACAATTTTAGGTGGATGTGCCTTAGCATGATCATGAGAACCAAAACCTAAACCAGTTTTATCATTGCAAGACTTGGAAGGATTCAACAGCAAGTTTAGGTTCTTATTCCCATTACAAAACCGATCTAATGTCCTATGCATGTTATCAAGTTTATTGGACAGATCAAGGCAATTTTCACATGAAGTTTTTCCTTTTAATTTGCAATTGAAACAAAATTTAACTTCATGAGAACGTAAAGCATTGTTCAATATAGAAATTTCAATCATAGCATCTTGTAGTTTCTTATCAAGATCATCACAAGTAGAACAATGCAAATCAAATGTAGAACATCTAGCATCTTTCAAGTTTTTATCATTAAGTGAAGTAAGCTCTCTATTCCTTTCAATTTCTAACTCAAGTTTATCGAGTGTGGAGGTGTGTGCACTTCTTAATGAGGACAATGTTCATATATTAAATCACATGAGGGACATGCATCATCACTAGGAATCAAAGTTTTTAAACGGTTGATTTCAGATTCTAGTGATTCAATTTTAGCATCACTATCCCTAAGCTTTTTGTCCTTTTTCTTAACTATAATAGTGGCACGAGAAATAGCATCACACATTTCTTCGCAAGTAGGACATACCTCATCATTGTCGCTGTTGTGTTCTACATCCTCCATACTTGATCTTGATTTGCCTGCCATGGAGAAAAAGTTTGCCAAATCATCTTCATTTTCATCACTTCCAATGTCCACATCGCTTGAGCCAAGTTCTTGAAATGCAGAGATAAAACTGCTCACCAATTGACGTCCTGTAAAACCCTTTTTTTCTTCTTATCGTTTACAGAGTAGTGCTTCGTCTTTGTTTGCTTTTCATCCCGGGAAGTAGGACCTGAAAGGTTAGGGCAATTTGAACAAAAATGTCCTGTCTTGCTACATTCGAAACATCGTCGAGGTCCGGAGCTTCCTCTCCTTCTAGTTCTCACATTTTGCAATACTTTCGAGAACCTAGTAGAGAGAAGTACTAGATCCTCCTATGGAAACTCCTCACTGTTCAAGGGATAGAGAGGACAACAAAGCAAGTGTACCACAAGATGAAGATTGGCCGGAGCTAGGTATATCACGTTGAGAAACAAAAGCAATAGACTTGTTGGGGTTCTTACGTGATATTATGTCAATTTCATGAGTTTTTAACTTGGAATATAGCACATCTAAAGTGAGTGCACTCACGATACTAGATTCTCGAATAGATGCGACTTTCATCTCCCAAATTGACATATCTAATGCACTTAACAATTGCCTAGCATTTTCAGCATCTGAAAAATTAACATTGACACTACGCAAGTTGTTGTGAATTTTATTAAAGCGAGCAAAAAGGTCATAAAATAGACTCGCCGGGCTGCATCTCGAAGCGCATGTGTTCTTTATTGAACATGTCTTGCCTTACCTCCTTGATCGTGTTGGATCCTTCGTGGTAGTCACAAAGTGCTTTCCACACATCATATGCAGATCGGAGGTGTGCAACACGGTCAAAGTCGCTTTGAGTTAATCCTTGTATGATCAAGTTCCGAGCCTTGTTGTTGTTGTCGACATCTCTCACATTTGTAGCTATAACTTGATCGTTTGACGGCACTTCGTAAGGCTTGAATACCTTCTCCCATATTTTGAAGCCTTGAGCCTAGATGAAGGCTTCCATACGTGCCTTCCAAACCTGAAAATTAATACCACTAAACACATAAGGTTTGGCAGAATATTTCTCCATGATGATTAGTCAAAAACATGTGCAAATCACAAAGATTAGAGCACCGTGGCTCTGATACCAATTGTAGGATCGAAGAGCACGTGAAAAGCTACCAGAGGGGGGTGAATGGTAGATTAAAATCTTATGCAGCGGAAACAATTAAATCCCAATCCCTTCGGCAGAAAAACGATCTGTTAAAGAAATCATGTGTGAAACTAATCTAAATGTATTTCACCGTGACAAAAGTGATATATATCAGAGAGAATCAAGTCACGAAGACAACACAGCAAGAATCACTCAAATCCGTTGAGAGAAACTCAAGTTACGATCGAAAGATCGAACAAAGGTCAATCTGTTCTACCGAGTAAAAAACAGATCTGTAATGCTGCAAAGAAACTCGTGTAGATCAAAAACCACAAATTCAATGACCGTGAAAATTTGAAAGATGATAGATAATAAATTTTTTAATACAACCCAAAAAGAATCATGTCGATTGGATCTGTAAAACTCGAGTTATGATAAAACTACCGGAGAAAGGTAGTGCTGTGCAGAAAACTCAACGAGAAAAACTTGTCTGGAACAAGTCGGACAAAGAAGGCACAAAAGTTCCTTTCAACTATGAATTTTACTCAATAGAACACAAGAGGAACAGCCCCAAATTCGTCTACCATGAGCTCTGGCCTCCCTTGCTTATATAACCAGCCCTTAGGCCAACCCAAAACTAACTACGACTCTAATCCTACTCAGTTCACGAATCGAAACTTTCCATAACTGCTCAAGACTCTTCTATACACAGATAGAAGCAATCTTAAGACTTTAAAACACCTTAGGAACATATCCCACATTCCAAAAACAACTCAAATTCGTGACCCAAACGAAATCCTATCATAACCAACTCAAAACTTTCCATATTTGAATCAAACACGACTCAGCCGCAACTTGAGTCCATAACCTAGTCGGTTGGAACTTTCCGACCAATTCATTACATCCACATCTCTTCATCACGCCTCGGAACCATGTATCCACTTCCATGCACTCCTTGCACATGTGCAAACATCTTCCAACGACATCCACGATATCTTCATGTGCATTGTTCTTGATTCAAACATGCTGCACAACCTCCCGATCAACTCAACCACAATTCCTCCCAAACTTGGTTGTTCATGTCTTGAACTCAAGCAACACCTGCACATGAATAAACAACCAATACTTTCGAGCACAAGTCCTCGACTTGACTCACGTTAGTTACGAAACTACAACATCTCACATGAGCACCTCACATAAGCATGTTGCAAAACATAGCAAAATGATATCAGTCTTAACCACCAAAACACACCAAAAACTTAGTAAAAGAATACTAAGCAACCTTTCCATAAGTGTAAAGCAAGTTCAAAACATTGCAAGATAAAAGCATAAACACTGCGATCAAGCACCGGACCTTGCCAAAGCTAACCGAACCTTGAACCGAAGCTTACCAAAGCTAGCAGGACCAACCGCCGGAGCTAACCAAAGCTAGTCGGACCTTGATGATAAAGGTGTTTTGGTAGTATTCAAAACTTTTATCGCCATAGCCAATGTACTCAGCACACATAGGTCTCACAGCTTTTGCTACCCACAATTTCTAAATCAAGGCAAAAGAAATTTTAGCCAATGAGAGCAATATGTTGGAGAGTAGTAAGTTGTAAACAAGGGACTTAGGAAAACTAAAACAGAGCAACTATTCATCATTTCATCTATGTAAATTCCAAGTCATTCTTACCGCAAATCTTTTATTTTATTTGAAAAAAATCTACTCTACTTATTATTATTATTATTATTATTATATGCAAGGTGGATGATGGAAAATAAATATGTAATGGGTGTGATACAATTTACCTCAAGTGGGGGGTCCTCCCCCAAGCTTGTTCTTCACTCACCTCCGTGATGAGGGTTGACCCGTTGATGATGGAAGTATGCCGCAAGATCGGCTTGTTGTTGTTGTAGCGTGGAGTTGAAGTTGATGAATTGAGCGTCCATGTGTTGTTGCCAGTCTTGGGTACCTTGGACATGCCTTTGGAGAGTATTGTAGATGTCATCCGTTCTCACTTCAAGCTCTTCCATACGTCTAGTGAGATCTATTATTCCTTGGTTATAGTCACGATGACTTCTAGCTGAAGAGGAACGACATCTTTGCATGAACGTTGGAGGCAAGCTGCTAGAGCTTGAAGTGGATAGGGGTGGTTCCCACGCGGCACCTGGCCATCCATGCCAAGACGGACCTTCAGTCTCATACTTCATATGTCGAGGTCGTCGTCGTGGAGAAGTTGGTGCAGATTGCTCCTCCCGCCCATGGGAGTGTCCTCACCTACACTCCTCCTCCATGAACTTGGTGTAGCAACGAAAAAGGGGCGTGCACTTGAGTCTCAACCATGGCTTGAGCTTGTAGCCTCCTTCCTCTTCCCAAACAACCTCTTCATTCCTTTCATTGCCACAACAAGCAACAACACGACAAAGCAAAGACTCAAAAGAGGTGATGTTAGCAAAAGCAAAACCCCCGACGAATTTTCCCTTGAAGAGCTTGAGAGCAAATTGCAAATGCAATTAAAAGCAAATCTTTTTGAATTGGATTTTGAGAAAGAGTACTTCAATGAAGAGCAAGAAAAACAATGTGAGTGAGAGTGACTTTGGGGAGGTATGAAATGAGGTTAAGTGTGAAGAGGAATGTTCCTCACGACCACCATTTATCATGTACACTCCCCAACGGTCATAAGGGAATCAAATGTAGCCATTGGAGGAGAGAGAGCCATAATGGACCATTCCCCATGTCGGCCAAACAGGGGGGTCAGCGACACTGCAATATGGGCCCCCTGTTCCCCCTTTTGGCAGGTGCCTTGCCAACGGCCATGAAATTAGCACGTTGGTGAATTACCAATGTTGCAGCTTAGAAAATTTTTTTCAAATAAAAACTCTTTTTTTTCAAAACCCAAGAATTTTCTTTTGGTGAAAAATAAATAAATAAAAAATGATAGTTGAGACAAGAGGATTCTCAAGTTGCTAAGAAAAACAAAATATGCAGTGGGGAAAAATCAAACTAAATGGGGAAACCAAATAAAGAGAAAAGAAAAATTAAAGAAAAGGATAACTACCAATTTAACCTATTGGCTAGGTCTCACCACCATCCGATAAGATGGACATTCCTCCTTCTTCATTTCTTGACATCCGGGCCCAGAGGGATGGGCTCGGACGGCTTGTCTTGCTTCTTACACCATTCCTTCTTTGGCGGCTTGGTGGACTTGGGCCTTTGGGAGGCTCGGACTTCTCTGTCTTCTTGGGGTGTCGGCATGGATGATAAGACGGGTTATCCGCATAAATAAATTTCCTCATGAATGCAATGAGCGAATCCACCTTTGGAGGTGTGATTTCGACCACTTGAATGTTCTTAACATTCGGTCCATACTTGATACTGATCATGGAGCATTGCTGCAACTTTGGGTGAAAGTTAAACTTCTCCTCCTTGCCATTGATACGAAAATAGATTTCTCCAGCTCCCACATCTATGCGAGCCTTCGCGGCGCTAAGGAATGGTCACCCAAGAATGAGCGGCGTATCTTTATCGACCTCCATGTTGAGCACCATCCATGGGTATAAAGAAATTCCGAATTTTCACCGAAACATCTTCGGCGATACTCACCGTATAACGGACTGAAGAATCAACCAGTTGGAGCTGCATCGGTGTTGGAGTAAGCTCCGTGAAGTTCATCTGGTTGAAAACCACCTTGGGCATCACACTCACTTGCTCCAAGGTCATAAAGGGCCTTGTCAAAGTGGTGAGCCCCAATTGAGCATGAAATTGTAGGACATCCAGGGTCCTTCTTAAAGTTGCCTTCCCGTAGAGAAATCATATTGGCACTTTCTACAGGAGGTTCAGGCTGTCCTGATATCTTGCCATTCTCCATTGGTGGGACAACAGCTGCCAGTTGAGCCAACTGGGTCTCCAACATCTTGTTGAAGCTCAATGGCTGAGGATAATCCTTCAATCTTGGCATTAATACTCTCTAGGGTCTCTTCATTAGCCAACAGTTTCTTGGATAGAGCATCAATGATCTTAAGCTCGCTAATGGCAAGCCTCTCAAGTTTGATTGATTTATATTATTGCTAGTTTTGTTGTACCCTCCTTGAAAGAATTGGTGTGGTTGGCCCCACTCTTGACCTCCTGGACAATACTCATTGTTGTTCCCATTGTTGGCTACGTATAGGGCATCCTCACAGGTTTCTGGATAGTCATTGCCCAAATGGCCCGTTTTGCCACAGACTTCACAAGTGATGTGAGAGTATAGGGCGTTGCCACACACCTCACCATTGCCTTGTCCATCAATCTTCTTCATAAAGAGGTCCAATTTGGTAGCGATCATGTCCACCTCCTTCAAAGTGTGCATTCCTCGCTGGCAGGTATGGAGATGCTCGCCACTCCAACCCATGTTTGACACCATCTTTTCAATCAAATCTTTGGCTTTGGGCACCATCAATGAGAAGAAGGCTCCTCCAGCAGTAGCATCAACATGGTCACGGGCTGAAGGGATCAGCCCGTTGTAGAAGTTTTAGATAATTAGCCAGTCGTCCATCTCGTGGTGGGGACAGGCCAGGATGTACTCCTGAAGCCTTTCTCAAGCCTCAGAAATAGACTCCTTAGCGTCTTGCTGAAAGCTGGAAATTCTTCCATGTAAGGCATTAGTCTTGCCCAACGGAAAGAACTTGGCAAGGAGTGTCGTAGAACACTTCTCCCAAGTGCCTATAGAACTTTGGTTCGCGTATAACCACTGCTTTGCGCTCCCAAGAAGAGAGAACGGAAACAACCTAAGATGGACAACATCAAGAGATATGTCCTTGATCTTAAAAGTGCTGCAGATCTCAAGGAACTGTTGCACGTGAGCACTTGCATCCTTGTTAGCCTTCCCACAAAATGGGTTGGCTTGCACCATAGTGATCAGGCTAGTTTGGTTTCGAAGTTTATGTCTCCTGTGTTAACAGTGAGCCCAATAGACACACTATTAGTAGAGGGAGCCGAAAACTCACAAAGGGTCTTCTGGGCCATTGGTGTTTCAGTTGTTGGTGTAGTTGTGCTGGCTTTCTTTGCCGCACGAATGTTCTCAGGAGTAACGACACGAGGTCGGTCTCTCAGAAGGGATTCAGGATCTTCAACAAAGTTTTCTGGCAAGCGGAAACCAGACATACATTACCCTATTTTCACATAAAATGCAAAAACAAGAAGGGTTATCCTACTAAAACCTACCCATGGTCCTATCCTATTCACTCAATCATGTAATACTTCAGCTGCCTTCTTTGACAACGTCGTTAAAAATGCTTGTTGAAATTTCCTATGCACTACTAACAAATCATTCCTAGCAATGGTGCCAGAAATGCTTGTCGATAGTTCTTAAATAACAGATATAAATCTGCAAGCACACGTAATATATCGATGTAGTATTTCCCCTTTGAGAGTATTCCCAAAGGGTGTCATTTATATTCTCCCAAAGGAAGGCTAGGTGGAAGCAAAGCAATAATCAAATGGAGAGGCTAGGATGGTCTAGGTAGGGTTCTAGCAAGGATGGGTACATGATAATTTGGAGGTAGTGTGACACACACAAGAGCATTCTATCCTAAGGAGGTTAAATGAAGTAAAGAGGGACTAGGCTAAGAGTTAGGTGGATAATCCTACTGTGCTTCTAATATACATATACATAGCCTAAGTTAGTTACTAATGATCATATCAATTATGAATTCTCATGCTAAGTGGATTAACACACCGGGCATGAGTTTACCCCTAGTAACACTAGGATGACTCCCGCCGAGAGCAAATGGCATAGCCGAACATGGAGGATTACAAAGGACAGATAGGGCTGTCACCACCTACTGCCTACCTCTTCAATCCGTGGGTCTACGGGACATTCAATGCTACTTATCTATCCTAGCACCATGCTAGAATATTAAGTAATTACCTTAAAAGCCGAGGCACAAGTCGTCCTAAGGAAATGAACTTAATCATCGTTGATCCAATGTTAATACATAGTATAAGTAATTCATATTAACATAATCATGTCATAGCTAATTAGACTATAGTGGGGGTTTGTAGTGTTTATAATGATATAATGAGATTGGTATAACATAATCATAAATACTACTTGTAACACCCTAAATCTTTGCATCATGCATTTCATACATGTTCATGCATTAAACATTAATAGAGTAAAAAGAAAGATAGAAAAATGATAAAACATACATATATGGTGTAGCAAAAAGAAGAAAAAAGAAAATAATAATTATAGCCTAAAACATGTAATAGGGAATAAGTATAAAAATAATATATATATATATAATATATATAATAATCATAAATAATAAAATATATAATAATAAATAATATAGAAAGTATAAAAGAAAAAAAAAGAAGAAAAAAAACAAAGAAAGCAGCGCCGCCCGGCCGGCCAGGCCGCCCGACCGGCCCGCCAGCCACGCGCCCTCTCCCGCATCCCCCGCGCACCACGCTGCCCAAGCCCCGCCGCGCGGCGCCCCGCTGTCTCGCGCGCCTCCCGCGCGTGCCCCGGCCCCGCCCGCTGGGCCCCGCTCCCACGCACCCTTGCCTCGATCGCCCGTGCCCCGCCCGGTCGAGCCGCGCTCCCGCGCCGCCAGCACACCTGACCGCCCGCGCCTTGGCCCCAGCGCAGCGCCCCGCTGCACCGCGCGCCCTCCCGCGCCCGCACGTGCGCCGTGCGCCAGCCGAGTCAGCCACGGTGCCCTAGCTGCTACGGCTATAAATAAGGATCAATGCCTCGTATTTTCCCAGCCGCCAGAAACATCGCTGCCTTCCAGAGAAGAGAGCCCTAGCGGCTAGAAAAAAAGCACCAGAGGGCTGCGCCGCCAGGGAAGAAAAGAGGAGGGTGCCGTCTTCCGCCGGAGATCGCCGTCGTCATCGCGTCGCCGTCGTCGTGCCGCTAGAGGACCTTGCGCCATCCACTTCGTCTACACGTCACCTTCGTCTCGCGATCTTCGAAGCCATCACATCTACGGTAGGATTCATTTTTCTGATGCGAATCTTAGCGACGTATTGGATCTAATAGACGTAAATTGATTTTAGTTGCATCGCCTTTTTAATTTCAGCAGCATTAATCCTCGCTAAAACCCCCCTAAACTCGTATGAACACGTATGAACTAGTTGCATCTAATTAATAAACAACCGTAGTTAATTAATTATTAAATTTTGCATGCATGCATATCATCGCATGTTGATTAATGTGTGTGCATCATGTTGATTTGTATGTATTTTCTTGTATGTGTGATCACGAGTAGAGGGAAGTGCCCAAGAGATCGTGTACGAGGATTTTCAGAACCAAGACTTCGAAGCGCTTGAGCAACCCTATCCGCCGGAGCAAGGCAAGTGTCCTTGAAGCATATTGATCCTATTTTTTTAAAATAAATGTTTTGTTTGCAAACTGCATGCTTGTGTCAATTTGATGGGAATCCTATGGTAGGAAGTTTACTAGATTTGTTTAACCACCCTTGTCACCTGGAATATATGGTAGAGAGTCGGGAAGGGCTTTTTACCTTTTTTGCTTCGCTTAATCAACTGGAATGGGAAATAACTGTACCACTCAACTTAATTATGCATGGATGAGATTATGGTTAACATGAACTGGTTAAATATGGTATGGTAATGGGCGATCTAAGCAAGCCTGGTACGTGGATGGGTTGGATGTCATGGTGGTTTTGCTTGCTTTAGATCTAAGGACCGGTTCATGCGAGAATAAGCCAGGACTACAGTGCCACCACGAGGCCAAGTATGGGTGCGGAGTAGCTGATTAATTAGGGCTTTTCCAGTGCTATTTGGACCACTAAGGATGCTCGGGGAAGGGGTAGTCGGATTGGGTTTGTTGATGATTGGTGGGACTACCCTGGGATCCGAATGGCTCAAGAGGGGGCCCTTGGTTGAAGATGTGCTCAGTTGGAGGCATCACCACCGGTGAAACCTCAGTGGGGTCTAAATAGGCTAGTAATCCCTTTGTAAAGGCTATTTTGTGATCTCTTGGCCACACACCAACAGAAGTGTATAATATGACTGACGGGTCATGGGCATAAGGGAGATTCTTAGTCGCCGAAAGGTGATGAAATCACGAACACGTGCGTAAAGAGGTACAAACTCTGCAGAGTGTTAAATAAAACTATCATGATAGCCGTGCTCCCGGTTATGAGCACCTGGACAACTTCCATGATTAGAGGGAATTTGGTATTGGAATGGTTATGGTTTGGTAGTGGTTATGGATTTAATTTCTAGTATTGAATATGGTTATTGGAAATGGTGAAATCTGGAATCATGGATGATGGTAGTAAATTCAGTTTGGTATTATGGTATTACTTATGATTATGATGTGTTCGATTCATATAATTATAATATATTGCTTTTCAAATGTTTTAATGTACTTTTCAGCACTTTTCCATTATTATAGTCGTCATTTGAATCATCCACGTGTCATACTTTCCACACTTGCTGAGTATGACATGTACTCACTTTTGCAATCCCCCCCCCAACAGTTGCAGGTCAGGATTGTGAGTTTAATGGCGATAATGCGGAGTTCTAGGCCGTGTCTACCGTCAGCTTTGCCTGTGGTGTTGCATGGAGCTGCGCTATCCCTTTTGCTTAGTTTGCTTAGTTGCTTAATTAGTTTATTTCCGCTGCATTAGTTGAACTTATCATTAATATTCATTAGAGCTTGTATTCGAGGATAATATGGTTTGTGTAATAAAATTTGATAATTAATCTTGTTCTGTGGTAATTTTTTGTATACTCTTTTGTGATTGCACTCGTGTATGTGTCTTGAACATCCTGGGCATACATATGCGTTAGCTTGGTTCAGTTTTCAGAACTGGGCGTCACAAATTGGTATCAGAGCCACAGG
Source organism: Tuctoria greenei (assembly GCA_036927565.1). Lineage (NCBI taxonomy): Eukaryota > Viridiplantae > Streptophyta > Magnoliopsida > Poales > Poaceae > Tuctoria > Tuctoria greenei. Next base: position 141,486,692 of record JAYESD010000001.1, on the reverse strand, counting down.
TTGACTGTAGGACGCAGCCTAGAAAGAATGGACACTTTAGAGCACATAGGAGCACTCAGGAAGCGTTGTGATTTTGTTGGTGTGCAGTTTGCTATATATATATTATTTGCTTGTGTGTTTAATAGAGGATTTTGGGATGCCTTAGCATTGCCATGTCCACCTAGGCTAGTGTAGCTAGCTGTTTAGTTTCATATCCCTTGATGCATATAGTTGGGGATGTTTCTTAATTTTTACCTATTGCTCTTCTTCAGATGGTGAGGACTCACAACCAGAGGGATGTCAATGACGAGGAGGACAACCATGGAGTACCTCAGAACAATACTGGACAAGGACCTGCTCATGGAGCTATCAATATTGAGTAGCTACTGGCTATGCAGAACAAGCTCATGCAGACCATGATACAAACTATGGGACAGCTGCAGGCTGGCAGCAATATCAACAATCAGCCCCACATGCCTCCACCGCCACCCCCACCTCCTCATAACCGATTGGGAGAGTTTATGAGGACTAGGCCGCCAACCTTTGCTCAAGCCGCAGACCCTATGGATGCGGAAGATTGGCTCAAGTCCGTGGAGAAGAAGCTAGCCATTGTCCAATGCAGTGACCAGGAGAAGGTCCTGTTTGCTTCTCATCAACTCGTTGGAGCAGCTGCGGATTGGTGGGATGCTTATTGTAGTGCTCATGAGAACCAAGAAAGAATCACTTGGGCCGAATTCAAGAAGAATTTTCATTCTCATTATGTGCCCGAGGGTGCTATGATCTTGAAGAGGCAAGAATTTGAGAATTTAAGGCAAGGAAGATCAAGCATGAGTGAATATCTCAACAAGTTCACTCAACTCTCAAGGTATGCGCCTGAGGATGTTAGTCGGGACAACCGGAAACAGTACTTGTTCATGAGGGGCTTGAACAATGAGATCCAAGTGCAACTACTCAACTGCGATTATGCCAATTTTCAGAAGCTTGTGGACAAAGCAATTGTGGTTGAGAACAAGATCCGTGAGATGGAGCGAGAAATCAAGAGGAAGGCGCCATATCAAGGACAGCAACAAGGAAGTAATGTGCGCCCTCGCCTTGCACCACCAAATGCACCCTATTACAGCTCCTCTATTCCTGCTCAGTGCCCTGGTTATGCACCGCGCCCAACTCAGTTTGTGCAGTAGCGCCCTGTTATGCAAGCACCTAGGCCTCCAATGCCTTATGCGCCTCGTGCTAATTTTCCTGCTGCAAATGTTCAAAACCAAGCTCGTCCCAACAATTCTGGTGGAGTTAAGAAGTGTTATACTTGTGGAGAAGCTGGACACTTTGCGCATCAATGTCCTAAGTCAGACCTTGGTCAAGGAAGCAATGCACCGAGGCAAAACCCAAGACCCAATGGAGGACAACCACAAGGAAGCCGTGGACAGCAGAATTTTGCTCGTGGCAATGTGAACCATGTCTCTACAGAGGATGCTCAACAAGCGGATGAGGTGTTCATTGGTATGTTTCTCGCCAACTCCAACCTCGCGACTATGTTATTTGATTCTGGAGCATCGCATTCACTCATTGCATCGAAGTATGTTGCCAAGTATAGTTTGCCTATCTCTCATATGAAGTTTACTCTGTTGGTTAAGTCTCCTGGAGGAGAGATGAGGACAAATATAGTATGTCCAAAAGTAAGCCTTAGAATAAGGGGGGTAGACTTCTCCGCCAACCTCATTGTTTTAGATTCTCAAGGGTTGGATATTATACTTGGTATGGACTGGTTGAGGAAGCACAATGGAGTTATTGAGTGTGCCACAAAGACGGTGAAGTTGACTAACGAGGAAGGGATCACCGTAGAATTTGAAGCATCTCAAACTGCACCGAAGCAATTGGAGCTGAATCATATGGACGGTGCCACAATTGAGGAGATTCTGGTAGTGTGTGAATTTTTGGATGTGTTTCCAGATGAGTTGCGAGGTATGCCACCTGATCGAGACACTGAGTTTGTTATTGATTTAATACCTGGAACTGCACCTATAGCTAAGAGGCCGTATAGGATGCCTCCTATGGAATTAGCGGAGCTCAAGAAGCAAATTCAAGAGCAATTAAGGAAAGGTTTTATTCTCCCTAGCTCTTCACCTTGGGGAGCGCCCGTTCTATTTGTGGACAAGAAGGATGGATCCCAAAGGATGTGCGTGGATTACCGAGCTCTCAACGAGGTAACAATCAAGAACAAGTACACCTTGCCCCGTATAGAGGATTTGTTTGATCAGATGAAAGGCGCCTGTGTGTTTTCCAAGATTGATTTGAGGTTGGGATACTTTCAAATGAAGATTAGACCATCGGACATACCCAAAACAACTTTTAGAACACGGTATGGATCTTATGAGTACACTGTGATGTCATTTGGATTGACAAATGCGCCTGCCTACTTTATGTACCTCATGAATAGGGTCTTCATGGAGTACTTGGATAGATTTGTTGTGGTGTATATTGATGATATTATGATCTACTCGAAGGATGAGAAGGAACATGAGGAACAATTGAGGCTTACGCTGCAGAAATTGAGGGAGCATCAATTGTATGCCAAGTTCAGCAAGTGCCAGTTTTGGTTGGAAGAGGTGCCATTTTTGGGTCATATAATCTCAGGAGGAGTATCGGTTGACCCCGGAAAAGTGAGAGACGTGTTGAAGTGGGAGCTGCCGCAAAATGTCAAGGAAATAAGGAGTTTTCTTGGGATGGCTGGATATTACCATCGGTTTATCAAGGATTTTTCCAAGATAGCAAGCCTATGACGGAGTTTCTAATGAAGGGAAAGGAGTTCCAATGGACTGAAGCTTGTCAAAACAGTTTTGAGGAGTTGAAGAAGAGGTTAACAACAGCCCCAGTTTTGGTATTGCCGGATGTAAGCAAGAGTTTTGATATTTATTGTGACGCATCAAGACAAGGACTCGGATGCATGCTTATGCAAGAAGGTCAAGTGGTCGCCTATGCGTCCAGACAATTGAAGAAACATGAGCAGAATTACCCAACACATGATTTAGAACTTGCAGCCGTGGTACATGCATTGAATATTTGGAGACACTATATTCTTAGACATAGGTGTGAAATTTACACGGATCATAAGAGTTTGAAGTATATTTTCACACAAACGGATCTGAACTTGAGGCAACGAAGATGGTTGGATCTCATCAAAGATTAAGATTTGGGGATCAACTATCATCCGGGAAAAGCCAATGTAGTGGCCGATGCTTTGAGTAGAAAAGGAGTAAGTCATCAACTCACGGTTCGAGAGTTACCATTCGAGTTATGTAAGGAGTTTGAACGGTTGAACCTCGGGTTTGTAAATGAGATGGAGATGATGGAGTTAAACCCAACCTTGGAGCAAGAAATTCGAGAAGCACAAACCACGGATGAGGAGATCAAGGAAATCAAGGAAAGGATCGAGGAAGGGAGAGAATTCAGATTTGATGAAGACGAACATGGTACCTTATGGCTTGGAAAGAGGATCGTTGTGCCTAATGTAAAGCATATTCGGGAGACAATATTAAAGGAGGCACATGACTCACCTTACTCAATTCACCCTGGTTGTACAAAGATGTACAAAGACTTGAAGACTTGCTATTGGTAGGATAGCATGAAGAAGGACATAGCTGAATACGTAGCATTGTGTGATGTGTGCCAACGAGTCAAGGCGGAACATCAAAGGCCAGCCGAATTATTGCAACCGTTGAAGATTCCGGAATGGAAGTGGGAAGAAATTGGAATGGACTTCATAGTTGGGTTACCACGTACTCAGTCCGGGTATGACTCAATTTGGGTAATTGTGGATCGCTTAACCAAGTCAGCTCATTTTGTCCCTGTGAAGACCAAGTATACATCTGCACGATTGGCCGAAATATACATGGAGCATATTGTGTGTCGACACGGAGTACCAAAGAAGATAGTCTCGGATAGAGGTTCTCAATTTACCTCCAGATTTTGGCAAAAATTGCATGAAGCTTTGGGAATGAGGTTGAATTTTAGTTCAGCATATCATCCTCAAATGGATGGACAAACCGAGAGGACCAATCAGATTTTGGAGGACATGTTAAGAGCTTTTGCTTTAAAGCATGGGAAAAGTTGGGACAAAAGCTTGCCATACGCGGAATTTTCATACAACAATAGTTACCAAGCAAGCTTGAAAATGTCACCATATGAAGCGCTTTATGGGATGAAGTGTAGGACACCTTTATTCTAGAATGAGGCAGGAGAAACCCAAGTATTTGGTCTGGATGTGTTGCAAGAAGCCGAAAAGCAAGTCTAGATAATTCGTGAAAACTTGAGGGCTGCCCAATCAAGACAAAAAGGCTATGCGGACAATAGGAGAAGGAAATTAGCCTTTGAAATAGGAGATTTTGTTTACCTCAAGGTGTCACCTATGAGAGGTCATAAGAGCTTTAACATAAGAGGCAAGCTCGCACCTAGTTATATTCGACCATTCAAGATTTTGGACAAGCGAGGAGAGGTAGCTTATCGACTTGAGCTGCCGGCGTATCTCTCCGATGTACACGACGTGTTTCACGTGTCTCAACTCAAGAAGTGTCTCAGGGTACCAGAAGAACAAGTGCCGATGGACGAGTTAGAACTTCAAGAGGATTTGTCCTATGTCGAGCAACCTATCAAGATCTTGGACGTGAAGGAAAGGGTCACGAGAAATAAGAATATCCGTTGGTGCAAAGTGCAATGGAAACACCATACGGAAGCCGAAGCTACATGGGAACGTGAAGAAGACCTGAAGGCAGAATTCCCTCATCTTTTCTCCACGCTATCGAATCTCGAGGGCGAGATTCACTTTAAGGGGGGTAGGTTTGTAACACCCTAAATCTTTGCATCATGCATTTCATACATGTTCATGCATTAAACATTAATAGAGTAAAAGAAAGATAGAAAAATGATAAAACATACATATATGGTGTAGCAAAAAGAAGAAAAAAGAAAATAATAATTATAGCCTAAAACTTGTAATAGGGAATAAGTATAAAAATAATATATATAATAATCATATATAAAAAAATATAAAAAATAAAATATATAATAATAAAAAAATATAGAAAGTATAAAAGAAAAAAAAAGAAGAAAAAAAACAAAGAAAGCAGCGTCGCCCGGCCGGCCAGGCCGCCTGACCGGCCCGCCAGCCACGCGCCCTCTCCCGCATCCCGCGCGCACCCCGCTGCCCAGGCCCCACCGCGCGGCGCCCCGCTGTCTCGCGTGCCTCCCGCGCGTGCCCCGGCCCCGCCCGCTGGGCCCCGCTCCCACGCGCCCCTGCCTCGATCGCCCGTGCCCCGCCCAGTCGAGCCACGCTCCCGCGCCGCCAGCACGCCCGACCGCCCGCGCCTTGGCCCCAGCGCAGCGCCCCGCTGCACCGCACGCCCTGCCGCGCCCGCACGCGCGCCGTGCGCTAGCCAAGTCGGCCACGGTGCCCTAGCTGCTGCGGCTATAAATAAGGATTGATGCCTCGTATTTTCCCAGCCGCCAGAAACGCCGCCGCCTTCCAGAGAAGAGAGCCCTAGTGGCTAGAAAAAAAGCACCAGAGGGCTGCGCCGCCAGGGAAGAAAAGAGGAGGGTGCCGTCTTCCGCCGGAGATCGCTGTCGTCATCGCGTCGCCGTCGTCGTGCCGTCGGAGGACCTTGCGCCATCCACTTCGTCTACGCGTCACCTTCGTCTCGCGATCTTCGAAGCTGTCACATCTACGGTAGGATTCGTTTTTCCGATGCGAATTTTAGCGACGTATTGGATCTAATAGACGTAAATTGATTTTAGTTGCATCACCTTTTTATTTTCAGCAGCATTAATCCTCGCTAAAACCCCCGTAAACTCGTATGAACACGTATGAACTAGTTGCATCTAATTAATAAACAATCGTAGTTAATTAATTATTAAACTTTGCATGCATGCATATCATCGCATGTTCATTAGTGTGTGTGCATCATGTTGATTTGTATGTATTTTCTTGTATGTGTGATCACAAGTAGAGGGAAGTGCTCAAGAGATCGTGTACGAGGATTTTCAAAACCAAGACTTCGAAGCGCTTGAGCAACCCTATCTGCCGGAGCAAGGCAAGTGTCCTTGAAGCATATTGATCCTGTTTTTTTTTAAATAAATGTTTTGTTTGCAAACTGCATGCTTGTGTCAATTTGATGGGAATCCTATGGTAGGAAGTTTACTAGATTTGTTTGATCACCCTTGTCACCTGGAATATATGGTAGAGAGTCGGGAAGTGCTTTTTACCTTTTTGCTTCGCTTAATCAACTGGAATGGGAAATAATTGTACCACTCAACTTAATTATGCATGGATGAGATTATGGTTAACATGAACTGGTTAAATATGGTATGGTAATGGGCGATCTAAGCAATCCTGGTACGTGGATGGGTTGGATGTCATGGTGGTTTTGCTTGCTTTAGATCTAAGGACCGGTTCATGCGAGAATAAGCTAGGACTACAGTGCCACCATGAGGCCAAGTATGGGTGCGGCGTAGCTGATTAATTAGGGCTTTGCCAGTGCTATTTGGACCATTAAGGATGCTCGGGGAAGGGGTAGTCGGATTGGGTTTGTTGATGATTGGTAGGACTACCCTGGGATCCGAATGGCTCAAGAGGGGGCCCTTGGTTGAAGATGTGCTCAGTTGGAGGCATCGCCACCGGTGAAACCTCAGTGGGGTCTAAATAGGCTAGTAATCCCTTTATACAGGCTATTTTGTGATCTCTTGGCCACACACCAACGGAAGTGTGTAATATTACTGACGGGTCATGGGCATAAGGGAGATTCTTAGTCGCCGAAAGGTGATGAAATCACGAACACGTGGGTAAAGAGGTACAAACTCTGCAGAGTGTTAAATAAAACTATCATGATAGCCGTGCTCCCGGTTATGAGCACCTGGACAACTTCCATGATTAGAGGGAGTTTGGTATTGGAATGGTTATGGTTTGGTAATGGTTATGGATTTAATTTTTGGTATTGAATATGGTTATTGGAAATGGTGAAATCTGGAATCATGGATGATGGTAGTAAATTCAGTTTGGTATTATGGTATTACTTATGATTATGATGGGTTTGATTCATATAATCATAATATATTGCTTTTCAAATGTTTTAATGTACTTTTCAGCACTTTGCCATTATTATAGTCGTCATTTGAATCAGCCACATGTCATACTTTCTACACTTGCTGAGTACGACATGTACTCACTCTTGCAACCCCCCCCCCCAACAGTTGCAGGTCAGAATTGTGAGTTTAATGGCGATAATGCGGAGTTCTAGGACGTGTCTACCGTCAGCTTTGCCTGTGGTGTTGCATGGAGCTGCGCTATCCCTTTTGCTTAGTTTGCTTAGTTGCTTAATTAGTTTATTTCCGCTGCATTAGTTGAACTTATGATTAATATTCATTAGAGCTTGTATTCGAGGATAATATGGTTTGTGTAATAAAATTTGATAATTAATCTTGTTCTGTGGTAATTTTCTGTATACTCTTTTGTGATTGCACTCGTGTATGTGTGTTGAACATCCTGGGCACACATATGCGTTAGCTTGGTTCAGTTTTCGGAACCGGGCGTCACAGATTGGTATCAGAGCCACAGGTTAACCGTAGGATGTAGCCTAGATAGAATGGACACTTAGAGCACATAAGAGCACTCAGGAATCAATGTGTGTTTTGGTTGGTGTGCTGTTTGCTATATATATATTGTTTGCTTGTGTGCTTAATAGAGGATTTTGGGATGCCTTAGCATTGCCATGTCCACCTAGGTTAGTGTAGCTAGTTGTTTAGTTTCATATTCCTTGATGCATATAGTTGGGAATTCGTTCTATCTCTCTTTTCTTTCTCGCTCGATCTCTACTTCAATGGAAGAAGGACACAACCAGAAGATCCACTGTCTTAGACGAAGCTGTATGGAAGATGAGAACAAAGATGGTGTGTCCAAGAGCAAGTTTTAAAATAAGGGGGGTAGAATCCTTCGCCAACCTTATTGTTTTGGATTCACAAGGATCGGACATGACGCTTGGAATGGATTGACTACGGAAGCATAATGGAGTGGTCCAATATGCCACAAGGACAAAGCAATCGATAGGTGATAAGGAAGTCAGCATTGGAGTTGATGCGTCGCAATAAATGTCAAAGGTAACTAATCATCAAGGACTACTCCAACGTAGGGAAGCGCATGACTGAGTAACTAACAAGGGGAAAGCTTATCAAATGGACTCTATCTTGCTAGGACCACATTGAGAAGGTGAAGAAGAGATTTATAACTGCACCGGTGCTGGTATTACTAGACGTGAGCAAGAAATTTGGATTTGTACGACGCATCAAGACAAGGACTCAGATGCGTTCTTATGCAAGAAGGTCAAGTGGTCGCCTATGCGTCAAGACAATTGAAGAAACATGAGCAGAATTACCCGACACACGATTTGGAACTTGCAGCCGTGGTACATGCATTGAAGATTTGGAGACACTATATTCTTGGACATAGGTGTGAAATTTACACGGATCATAAGAGTTTGAAGTATATTTTCACACAAACGGATCTGAACTTGAGGCAACGAAGATGGTTGGAGCTCATCAAAGATTATGATTTGGGGATCAACTATCATCCGGGAAAAGCCAATGTAGTGGTCGATGCTTTGAGTAGAAAAGGAGTAAGTCATCAACTCCTACCAAATGTATGGAATCCACAATCAAACAAGAAACACTTCACCCAAGTATATGAACAATAGAAGACTAAAGATAATATCTTTATTAAGAGCGAAGTCACAAATTCCAATAGGAATATGAGAGCCATACCTTTCCCAATTAGGAATTGGGAAGAGACTCCTTCTACGCCTCTCCTACTTGGACTATGGACTAGAGGCTCTCCTCTCTACAGCCTACACTCCTCTAAACCTATGGAGAATAGTGTATACAATGGATAAATACTCAAGTGGTGTGTATGTGTGAAGTGAGGGTAGGGGGTCCTATTTATAGGTGGAGAAGGGTCGGTTCCTGCCACATAAAGCATGCAAATAAGTCACCACTGACTTCTTCAAAGGAGCCAACACGTGGCAATTGACTGAGTTTGGCGCCGGGACCAAGTCGGCCGACTAGGGGGTTGGCCGACTACTGGGGTCGACCGACTAGGGAGCTTGTCAAAGACAGATTGAAGGTTGTCCAACAGTGAGTCTTTGTTCTTCACTTTGACGACATCAACGTAGAATTCCACTAGGTCCTGGATCAGCTCCCCAAAGGTTTTGTGCATAGCTCGCACAAAGGTGGAGAGTGCATTTTTGAGACCATAAGGCATTGCTGTGTAACAATAGAGACCATCTACCATAATAAAAATAGTGTGCTGTTCATCTTCCTTAGACATTGGAATTTGATGGAAACCAGAATATGCGTCTAAGAAACATAAAAGCTCACAGCCAGAGGTAGAATACACTATTTGATCTATTATTGTAGTGGAAAGGGGTTTTTGGCACATGCCCTATTAAAAGTGTTGTAGTCGATGCACATCCAAAGCTTCCCGCTAGCCTTTGGCACGACGATCGGGTTTGCCAGCCATGGCAGATGATGTACATCCTGGATGAATCTAGTGTCAAGCAGCATCTTGACTTCTTCCTGGATGAAATTCTGCCGCTCAACAAAATGCTTCAGGGGCTTCTGTTGTATAGGCCGTGCGTTGGGGTAGATCTTCAGATGGTGCTCGATCACCTCCCTGGGGATCCCAGACATTTGTGACGATTGCCATGCAAACACATCGACATTTTCCTGAAGGAAAGTGACGAGTGTGAGGTCCTATTTGTCACCTAGACCTCATGATATACGAGTGGTTTGGGTGGCATCAGAACCGATTTGGACGACTTTGACAGGAACATCGGTATCGCCGCTTGGCTGCACACGAGGTGCAGAGGTTGAGCTGCGCTGGTGCGTGCTCAGAGGTTGCTGAGCAGATTGCTCCTTAGCGGATTCAGCTTCTTGCGCTGCTGAGAGCACATGAAGCTTTTTCCAGCGTAGTGACCCCAGTAGTGCGATCCCCTCGAATCCGAAGGACACCTGATGGAGTTGGCATCTTCAACACTAGGTAGCCATAATGAGCCACCACCATGAACCTATACAGGATTGGCCTACCTAGGATAGCGTTGAAGGGTAAGTTGATGTGTGCCACATCAAATACCAGCTTCTTAGACCGGTAGTTCTCTGGTGTCCCGAAGGTCACTGGGAGAGTAACAGAGCCGAGAGGTGTTATAGCTCCCAGACCATCTGAAGTATGGGCACGAGGCCTCAAGTCCAATAGGTTGAGGTTGAGCTTCAAAAAGGTTGTGAAGCTGATTAGATTGAGAGCCACACCACCATCCACAAAGACATGGAAGAGCTGGATATTGTTGATAGTTGGGGATACCATTAGGGGCAATTGTCCAACTCCTTCCATGTTCTCAAGACAATCTGAAGCATCAAAGGTGAAGATAGTGTCCATCCACTTCCGATGAGGTTCTGCCTTGGCGGTGGGAGCAGCACCAACCATGTCCCAACACAAAGTTTTCACAATGCACCGCGAGGTAATGTTCCAGGACCCTCCATACATCATATGGAGAGTCTTCTGATGTTTGTTGTCAGAGTTGGTGTTGGAGTCCTCGACGGTGTTGTAGACCGCCTTTAACGCCTTCTTGCCATCTTGGAAGCCTACCTCCTGATCAGATGAAGCTTCGTCGACTTTTTGTTTTCCTTCCCGCTAGCGGAAAGGTGTGTCATCTTGACGCTTGCTATTGCGTTGAGCAAGCCTCTTGACCTCGCAACAGTCTTCAAGCTTGTGGGTCGGACACCACATCTTGTCACCATCTTCAGATGACCATCGAGGTCGCTTGTCAGTTCGTGGCCCCAGCCACCAGGTGTTGCGGCAGCGGCAGCTGTAGGTGTGCCGACAAGTGACTTCTTCTTGCCACTTGAATTCTTTTTCTTTTTGCCACTGCCATTGCTAGTAGCTACAACTTTAGAGGCAGACTGTCAAGCCTCCGCAGCTGGTTTGGAGTGCATTTTGCGGCCCTCTGCAGCCCTAGCACATTTGTCTACCAGGCTGAAGAGTTCTGTGACACTGCTGACATCCTTGGTTGTCAGCTTCTCCAGCATCTTCTTATCTCGAACTCCCTATCAGAATGCAATAATGACAGAAGCGTTGGAGATAGAAGGGATGGTGTTCCGTACCTGAGAGAATCGCTGGATGAAGGATTGTAGTGACTCTCCGGCTTTTGCTATATAGCAAAAAGGTCCAGCTTGGTGCCAGGCCGGGTGTAGGAGCTCCCGAAGTTGGCGGTGAACTGACAACATAATTCTCCCCAACTTTAGATGGAGTCAGGGGGTAGGCTCACAAACAAGGACCTAGCAGTCCCGATCAAAGCCACTGGAGAGTAATTGTCCATGAAGGCCTCATTCGCTCCCGTCGCGAGGATAGCAGTGGAGTAGATTTGAAGAAATTCGATGGGGTTGACTGTCCCATCATATTTCTCCAGCAAATGAGGCCGGAACTTGGGTGGCCATTCCACCATGCGGAGATGTAAGGCGAGGGCCGAACAGCTGCCTCCAATGATCAGAGGAGAAGGGTTTTCATGAGCAAGTCGCCTCTTGCGACTACGCTCGATGTTGACACGGCCATCCTGCCTCATGTAACGACAGTCAAGCTCCGACCGAAGATCTTGAGTTGGTAGCCTCGATGTTGTATGAGCACGACAAACCCCTGAGGGCAGAGATGTCGCCTGCTAAGAGGGCGCACATCTCTTGAGATGTGATGCCATAGGACCAAGTCTTCCAAACAAGGTCCTGTTACGGGAAGGTGCTTGCCCTACAGCAGGTAGACCCTGGTTGTTGAGCGTTGTGGTTGCGGTTGCATCCAGATGCTCAATGTTAGCACGCCATTGTTCCAGTGTAGCCGGAGGTGCTCTCGACACTGGAGGATGCTGGAGGAGAGTCTACGTTGCATTCAGCGCGTTCTCTGGATTGTTGGTCGATTTTGTGACCGACGCAAAGTCACCATTCTGATGTGTAGTGTTTGCTGCTGCATCAGCTGGTGCTGGTGGTGGGACGACATTCGCCGGGACAGCGTTGATCGGCTGCTGAGCATTAGCGGGATTTCCACCAACTGCTCATGCAACTGGTCTGTTTGAAGCGGCAACAGAGTTCACCATCTTGAAAATCTTGAAGTCGCCCCCTACCTGACGCGCCAAATGTTGAAGTGTTTTAACAACACTTCCCCTGGTACTACTAAGAAGTAGCTCGCGGAGGTTCGTGTTTAGGCAAGGAGCAAAATCAAGATCCAAGAGCAAGGTGACACAAGGGGTTTTAAGTGGTTCGTGATGCCTGAGCGTAATACCCTACTCCATGGGACGTTTGTGTATTGGATTGCTTAGAGCGAGTATGCTGATGAGCTAGTCTGAATGACTTGGGCCTTGGATTGCTTAGAGTTTTATCATGCAGCGCAGTTTTTTTATATGCTAAAGGCTGGCTGTTACAGTATGTGTCGTGGCTCTACAGGCGACCCCGGCTATAATAATCACCCTATACACGATTTATTAGTCTTAAGGGGGGTTAATAGTGTGATAACACGTCTTAATAGTTGCATCATCGATCTTGATAGTCCTCTAATCATGCGTAATTAATATGGTATTAATGATGCGTTAACCAGGTCTTGTAACGGCCAATTGATATCCCTTGAATGTCCGCATCGTTGGGGATCCCGATATCAACCTGTTTTAGACATAGATCCAGACGTGTGACATGTGGCATTTGCGGAGCTTCCCTCTACGGGGAGGTAGGTCCGGAGTTACAGGTGCACATGGCAGCACTGGAGCCACCTTGACGAGGGAGGTAGGTCTGGGGCTACTGGACACATGGCAGTGCTAGAGCATCCCTAAGGAGGGAGGCATGTTAGGCACTACGGTACACGTGGCAGTGCTGGAGCCACCCCAAGGAGGGAGGCAGAACCGGCACTGCGAGGCATGTGTCAGCGCTGGAGCTTCCCTAAGCAGAGAGGCAGGTCCGGTGCTGCAGGACACGTGTGTCCTCCGGAAGTCCACAACAGTGGAAGGTGGAGCTCAACGCGTCTTCTTCTCATACGAAGGGATACCTAGTATGCAGGGTATCTACAACAGCAATGCCTCCATGGAGTCCACATATACGAGGAAGGAACGTTGTGTACAGATGTTTAGCACCTTGTGCCCGACAGGTTTCTCGGTGTATGGCCTGTCAGAGGTGGCGGCTAGGGTTTTCATGTGGTGGAGTGATCAGTCTCTAATCCTACCTCTTATATTTACAGGCGCACTAATGGGCTTTCAGTTCATTGGCCCACTAGTACTCTAATTCCACATGGGTGAAATATCCATTGGGTCTTTAACCCGAATTGTTATGATTGCCTCTTGAGCAGAAGAGCAACACAAATAACCATTCATTGCCAGCACAAGCCCATGACTTAACTATCGTTAATCCAAAGCCACAACACCGTGTGTGAGCACCTGACATAAGCATGGTGTACACATTCAACAAGCCATAATGTACCAAAAAACTCATTCTATGAGTAGAACACCTATTCCACACGTCCAAAAATTGCCATACCAAGCTAGGACAAGCTTCAAAACTGCCCATGTCAACCAAACATCAAGCCACACGTCAAAGATACAAGTGTACCCAAAACTTTGTATGAATGAACTCATTTTCTTTGCAAATTTATTCAACACCTAGGTCTCACATTCTTTCCCATAATGAATGCATTGGCAACACCATATTAACCCTAAACGTTGGATCCTTCACAATTCATGTGAAGTTTTGACAACAAGGAAATTTCTCCGTGTTTGCAAATGAAATGGGAAAGAAACCTCCCCCTAAATAAATTTTCTCCCCAAGGATGTATTGCCTCTGAGAAGAATGTGTGAAGCACTTGTGAAGGTGCAATGTGTGATCATATTTTTTCTTATTTGACAATGTATTCATCAAGATACAAAAGAGAAAAAGTTGGCTCTCTTATGAGCATAATGTGACATGTACATAATAAAAAAACTCATTCAAGTCATACTTTCAAGTAACTTACACTATCACATGAATGAAATACATAAAGTAGTGTAAGCCATGGTAGAGATCAGACTTAATTTTAATTAAGCAAGCCATGATCTTACTAACTCAACTATTTCAAAACTTGTGTATATTTCTTAATATTTCAATATAAAAAAAGAAAATTGCATGTATGTAGCAAGGATTATATGAAAATCATCCTTATGCTAACCAACTAGACCAACATATGTCAATGGACAATAAGAAGCTTAAGGGCATGATTTTAGTCATAGACAACTAATTTCAAGTTCATATATAAGTGCAATACTTTAGATTGTCGTTATATAGCAATTTTGACTGTCAATATAACTCAATTATGTGAGGGAATAAATATTTGTTACACGTCATAGTTAGATTTAACATTATTCCACTTGTACTTAGAAAAATAGTGCATGCAGGAGTTTTTATGCAGAATGGTGGAGACGAGGGGAGCAATCCTAAAAAGCGCCACCTCAGTCAATCGCGCGACGACATGTGGCGTCACATGGATCTATGGACCCATTCCTAGGCGTATCCAAGGGAATCCAACGACAATTCACGCTGGGAGGAACCATGGGCCCACATATGAAAGTGCATCTAGGCATACCATTGTTGAGCTGAAAGCAGGTCCACAGAGAATAAAAATAATAAGTGCACAAAAAGGTGAAAAGTGAGGAATGAGAAGGGAAGAGCCGAAGCGAAGACTTGAAGCGCAAAGTAGTTGTTAATGTATAGGATGTATGTGAAAGACACATCCCAAGAGCTAATGACTTTGTGTAGAGTTTAAGGGCTAAAATCAACAAGTTGAGCAATTCACTGAAGCACCGGACGCGTCCATACACCAGCAAACTAGTCTTATTTCCTTTTTGTTCCCATACGGACAAGTCCGCATGAGAGACGGACTAGTCCGATTAACTCTCCATTGTTCGCACGGACAAATCCCAAAATGCGAACTACATCACCAACATAACACAAACCACACCTTGCGTTGGATAAGTCCATTTCATACAGACTAGTCCGATTTGGATACTGGAATCACAATACATCGGAGTAGTCCAGTCTTAAGAGCGGACTAGTCTGGTCGTACGGATCCCTAACGGTAACTTTTCTAAAGGTCTATAAATAGGTGATCCACAACTTCATAACCATGAACTAAGTACCCTAGCGCCGTCACACTTCCCAAGAGCACAAAAGCACTCCTCTCCACACATCTAAAGCCCTAGAGCAACGTCCCCGCATTGTTGAGCACTTGGGGTTTGATCTCTCATACACTCTCGCATTTCTTGTAAATTTTTTGTGTGTATTCGATCTGTTTTCTCGATATAATCTTCTGGGAACCCTTATCTTGTGAGGTTGCCCCATCGACTCGGTGATTACCCCGTGATAGTGGAACTCAAGTGAGCCTCCTTGGTGACTTGATGAGTAAAGGGTTTGTTGATACCCGGCTCCGTGTGAGCTCCTCAACGAGGATTTTGATCTCTTTGGTGAGATCGAACCTCGGAAAAAATCCTTTGTCTCATGTGTTCTTGATCTTTACTTTTCATAATTGTCACCATCAAGGATTAAACTTGGTTAAATTTGTAATCGTCTCATATTTTGTGTTTCTCGAAGAACCTAATTTCTATATTCACCTGTTAATAACTTTAAAGATGATTTACCTTTCCGCTGCTATAACATTCAAAGAAAAATACAAAAGCAGTTAATCCGATTGTAGGTGTAACTAGCACACCGGACTAGTTCGCACCCTACACCGGACAGCTCTGGCCTTCCTGTATTTGACAATTCTGTTAAGTGTTGCAGGAAAAAGTTTCAACGCCTATTAACCCCCTATAGGCCACATTCAATTGGTATCAGAGTAGGACTCTCCATTTACGAGACTCATTGCTCGGAGATACATATGGCCACCGACAAGACTAATGAGATCCCGGAAATGCCCGTCATCGGAAATGAACAAGACACCAAGGTGTTCGATGTGCATAAGGACTATGAGCATGATGATGATGAAGTACGCCAGCTGAAGGCACTCCTGAGAAAGAAGCTTCTAAGCCAAAAAGACATGAAGGAAGATGAACAACCAATAGGGGTTAGTCATCAAGATTACTCCCAATATCCTTTTAATTATGAATTTTTAAATTCTAATAATCATTATCTTTCTATCCCCATGGGAAGACCTCCACATTTCAGCGACAATGATTATACAATGTGAAAGTACAATATGAAAATGCATCTCATTTCCTTAAACCCTAGTCTTGGGCATGTTGTCTGTACAAGTATAGATATCCCAGACACCGATGATGAACTAACCCCAGAGCAAGAGCAAGAAATTCACCGCAAGGCAAAAGTCGTTGCAGTGATCACTTCATCCTTGAGCCGAGAAGAGTTTACCAAGGGGATGGTCTGGAAAGTGCCAAGGAAATATGGGATACCCTCAAGACTGCGCATGAAGGAAATCGCTCCGTCCGCGAAACAAAATTGAAATTCTTGAAGGTGAATTGGGGATATTTGCCATTGAGGATGGTGAATTCCGTCAAGAAATGTACAACCGAATGAAGGCACTTATCAACAACATTCGTACCTATGGAAGCAAGAAGTGAACCGATCATGAGGTTGTCAAGAGGATGATAAGGGCATTCATGCCCCGCAATGTCACCTTATGCTCCATGGCGAGAAAGTCTGGGGTTCCATAAAATGACTTTCGATGAACTATTGGGCAAAATCATCAATCACTAGATGATGGAAAAGGAAGCTCAATATGTGAAGAATCTTGTCGAGCTCATCTCATCAAAGTATAATAAGGTGGCCCTCAAGGCGACTTCCAAACCAAAAGGAAAGAGAGTCCATAAGGTGCAAGACGACGAAGATAGCGATGATGTGAGCACCGACATGGATGAAGAACAAATGGTCCTCTTCATCAAAAGGTTTAAAAGAATGATGATGAGGAGAAAAGGGGACAACTATAGTGAAGGCAAGAGCAAGGATAAAGACAAGTCCAGGTCTAGGAGGTCATGCTACAATTGTGGTGAATATGGGCACTTCATAGTTGATTGCCCATATGAAGAAGATGACTAGAAAAAAAAAGCTAAACACAATGACAAGAAGACATTCAAGAACAAGAAACATATAGGTCAAGCACACATTGGCAAGGAGTGGGACTCAAATGATGAGTCCTCCTAAGAAGATGAAGATAGGGTGGCAACCATTGCGATCAAGAAGCCTTCCATGAAGTCTACTCTCTTTCCAAATGTGGGAGGATGGAAGGACTCCAACCATACTTGCCTCATGGCAAAGGAGGGCAAGAAAAAGGTCATATTTGAACCCTCATCTTTACATTACTCTGATGATGAGATTGACAGCATTGATGAAAATGAACACATGCTTAAGGGTTTAAGTAAAAGTACATTAGCTAAAATGAAAAATTGTTGGATGGGATATTTGAAAACGAGGATCTTATCAATCGACAAGAAGGTATGCTCATCCTTCAAAAGGAGAGATATTTTGAGGTTGAAAAGGCTCTCGAGCTTGAAAAGGAAAAGAGAGAAGCACTGGAGCATGAGCTGGCCTTGAGCAAAGAAACTTGCTCAAATCTAAATGATTTGAATGATGTACTTAAGGATGAACTTGTTAACTTGACAAAAATTAACAAGAACCTTCAAGTACAAGTTGAATCGCTCAAGCAAGGTGCTCCCTTCTCCTCGAAGTGCTCATCTTCTTCAAATATCAAGTCCATTCCACCTAAGACATGTAATTGTGCTAATTTTCTAGTTCTTGACCTAAAAAATAAGCTTAAAGTGGCACAAAGCAAACATTCACCAAAAGGTGTCATTTTTGACAAGAAGAGAATCAAGTATGAACGAAGTGCATACTCGGTTACTAGAGCTCCTAATGTGAAGGATGGCCTTGGATATTCTCGTGATGAAAAGCAGAATGCTAGAAACCCAAGGAATAATAAGGAATCGATTGCTTTTGTCAAGGGAGGCTCAAATCAAATTGAGAACATCAAACATGTTCCTTTCTTTCATGAAAAAGCTAAAAATGGACCAAATATTATGTTTCATGAGTCTAATGCCTCATATGTTCTTATGAAGAGTAAATTTGATCATGTTTATGGGAAGTCTGTTGGGCCACTCCACAAGAGCCAAAAATCTTGTGTGTGGGTGCCCAAATGTCTTATCACTAACATAAAAAGACCTAAGCAAGCTTGGGTACTTAGAACCAAGGCATAATCCTATTTTGTAGGTGTACCCCCTCTAGTGGATCCAAACAGGTGCTTGATAGACACCAACCACATGACCAGAGGAAAGAAAATATCCATGGGGTACAATGAAAATCCATGTACATCTCCACCCGAACCATCATCACAAGACTCAAGTGTAAAACAACCAGAGAGCACTGATCAGGGGGGAGCCTCTACACGAGAAAAAGCTCAATATGTACAAGATCAACCTCAACAATATCAAAATAATGAATATAACGATGGAGGCAATGATCAAGAGGAAGCTGAAGAAAATGAAGAATAAGAAGAGGATAAAAGACGATAAATGCATCACCCAAGAGTTCATCCAGAACTTCGTCAAAAGTTCAACATGGATAAAGTAAAGCTCCAATGAGAGCCATCTTGCATTCCCTCCTCGACGAAGTTGATCCAAATATGGTCCAAAGTGGTATACCATTTTATTTTTCACTCTACTGTATTTTGGTACATCTAGGCTTAACATCATTCTGAGTATATGTTTTGTGTGCAAGGTTTCAAGTTGTAACACTCTCATTTTCATCCATCATGCATTGCAGTCATTCTTATACATGTCTAACATAAGGCAAAACTAAAAAGGAACAAGATTTGAATGAATTAGAGGCAAGCCAGTAGTTAAAATCAATCTTTTGTACGAACTTGTCCAGATCAGACCCCGGACTAGTCCGATTTTTGCTACAGATGTCCTCTAGACCTGTCCGTTAATTGTTATGAACAAAACCGGTTTTGTTTCTGTTCCCATCATGACTTGTCTGTTTGGACAAAGTATCATCTACCTGGATTTCGTCAAGGCCCAAGACCAAGTGGAAAAAGGTTATTCAACTTTTGTCATTCATCTCTTAGTAACGTCATCGAGCGTTCGTTTGGTGTGCTGAAGATGAAGTGGATGATCTTGTTGCACCTACTGTTGTATCCACTAGTAAAGCAAACAAAAATAATACTTGCTTGCATGGCCCTACATAACTTCATTAGAGAAATTTCTATAGCGGTGCACACATTGAAAGGTGTGATGATGATGAAAATTATATGCCGATTGCAACAGTCTTTTCGTCTCAAGAAAAAGGTGAAGAAGAACAAGACATGAATGATTTCGTGATAGCATTGCAACTACTTTGATCAATATGAGAGGACGACCACTGACGAGACTATTTGTGTTTACAAATTATTTTAATAAATTATTTCAATCTGGGTCACTATTGCACAAGTTTGTATGGTTCTAAATTTTTTAATGCTTGAAAATATATTTGGAGTGTCAAATACTTTCGTATGTTGCAGTAAATGGCAACAAAAATAAAACAGGGTCACTATGGTCAATTGTCTCTAGCAAGCAAATAATTAGGTATGTGTTCCAAACAGCTTCCAGCTAATAATTAGCTAGCTAATAATTAGTTAGCCTAATACAATAAATAGATTATTAGCTAGCTAATAATTAGCTTTAAAAATTCCAAACTGGACCTAAAGCGCAACACCAGTCATGGCTGACACTAACCTCAGCGATCATGATTTATAGTGGCAGACTTAACTAAAGTGAACATCACAACTCACCATCCCATTTTTTATCTGTTTCAGCGGACTAGCTGTTTGGCTCTTTCCAGTGGCGAAAAAGTAATGGTGACATTATATCCACCATTGCAGGGCCTTTTTGCTCTACAGGCGTTCTTCGTAGTACTGATATTTCTTTGGAGAAAATTGTTTCGCACTCATTAGAAAAACTTGTGGCTCCTTATCAGCCATAAAAAAAATAAACTTCTATAGTGACCATCTGGTTCAACTTCTTTGCCTTATTGCCATCGCCGTCTAATTCTTGTTTAAGTATTAGAAGAAAAGTCATTTTTCCCCTGGCAGTAATTTTGTGGCCAATGTTCGTTATTGGCTTAGAATTGGACAACATGCTAGTTAATTTGTAATTTGCAAATCTAGACGGAATGAGTATGCAATTTTGAATTTTTTATTAGCAACAATATGTATTTTGACAATAGCAAATATATATTTTGATATTAGCAACAAGAAATTGTAGCATTCTGCAACATTTTGACAAATTGCTTGACAATTTGTTGCTGCTGAAAACACCACATTGGCCATGTCTTACTATTATCAAAAGTACATACCTATGTTACTGTAAATTGTAAAAGTATATACTCATGCTATCCAGATTTGCATATTAACATCTTGTCTAATTCCATGGCTAATAAGGAAGGACAGCCACAAAAGTACTGCCAGATAGAGACGAAAACGATTAAAAACATGCATATTGATTCCATTTTCATATTTTTTCAACAGTATGAAAATAAAAAAAAATTCACGATCGAGATGCGAAATCGGGATTGTCAGTTATTCGAAAACGAACAAGTAAGAAAGAAAATATATCAGAAATGGTCGAAAAACGAGAATTCAAGTCGGGATGACAACAATAACAAGCTGGTTAACTTAAACTTATATAGTCATATGTAGTTTAACATCACACGTCATGTTTTCATACATCATAAGTAGTCTTACATTGCATTATAATTTGCAGTCACACATTAATACATAACGATAGTGACATAATACCATCAACCAACAAAATGTGGAGTTGATAGTGTTCATGATATCATCATCCAGCAAAAAAATTTGATGAAAGTAGCATCTTCTCTATCTGCATGTTTTGTTCAGATACATAAGGTAATCAACAAAGAAAATTATATTAGTCAAGAAGAAAAATCAGAATTCAAAACCGCTGTTAATCTGGGTTACACACAAGTTAGTGAACAACCTGAACGGTTAATTTCAGAATTCAAAGGATTGATGGTTCAGAATTAGTGTTTAAAAGCAAAGAGCAACAAATAATTTGATATAAGCTCTTCATTCTGAACTTTGATAACAGCAGAAATTGCATCCCAAAATTGCACCCAAAATGCAGAAGCTGACTGAATGAACTGATGTTTAAAAGCAAAGAGCACTAAGTTCAAAAAAAAATAAAGCAAAAAGCACTGATAGTCACAAACAGACTGAATCGAACATTTAAGCATGATGCGGGCAGCCACTGCACAAGGAAAACCGGGATGACAGCGCGAGCGGGGCTGGAGCTGACGGCACAAGTGGGACTGGATGCCTGCAGCTGAAAGCGCGGGCTGCAGCGGGAGCGCACGCGGGCGCCGGGCAGGCGGCGACCGAGAGGGAGTTTGCACAGACAGTGTGGCGCGGAGCGGGCGACGCGGCATGATGTTGGAGCAGAGTGCACGAGTGTGGCGGCAGCGGGGCTGCGGCCATTGGGGCATGGGCGAGGCACAGGCGCGTGGCTGCACGTACGGGGCACGGCCCAGTCTGGTACTCAGGCTTGGTGGCTGGCCGGTGAAGATTAAAAGGGATGAATACGGGATATCCGGGGACCGAAAAGTTCCCTAAAAAACCGTTGGGAAAACTCCTTAGAAGTTCTTGATCTCGATTCTGATTTACCCATTCCGTTTTCATAACGATTCTGAATAAATCCCGAACAATTTGAAAATGATCGGAAAAAAGTATAAGACGGTACGGGACTCAATTTTTCGCGTCCCATTTTCATCCCTACTGACATAGGAAAAACTGACTTTTATTCGATATGCAATTCCGCAACCTACACTAGGGTGACATGAGCATCTCTAAGTACTCTACAAAGCTAGATTTTTGCTGACAACTTCTGCAACGTCAGTGAGGTCATCTCCGAGCCAAGCCAGGTACTGAATCTGCGACATGGCTTCAATCTCAAATATCGCCATGGTACCTTTACCACTATTGGTTGATCTCGGTTCACCTAAGAAAAAGCAAAAATAAAATAAGTAAAAGCAAAACAAAAAGCAAAGGGACTCGGAAACCGATGTTACCGGGACTCCCGAACGTTACCGTCGCCAGGATGGGGGCGTCTCCCATAACCAACTCAAGTTCGTTTCCCCCTACCATGTGCTCTATAAGACAGGTTTAAAGGGAAAAGAAAACTACCCTGGTGTTAACCACTCCTAATCCCGAACGTCTTAATCACCAATCAAGAACGAGAGCAAGAATGGAAGGAAGGGCTGACCCCCTCCGCGTCGTCCCTGGACAGTGCTCCTGGAGGCCTTCGATTCTTCGGCAAGAAGCAACAAGAAGAGAAGTCAACAATGGCCAACACATCATCCTATAAGTGCAGCTAATCCTCCCCCTTAATGATGTTTATTAAGTGCAAAATGCTGATTAGGTTAATGTTTATCTCTTAATCCCTAAGATTAGTTCTAACAATGGATTCAGACACCCCTAATCATCCTTATGCCTTAATCATGTTGGATTACCCTAGGGATTAGAAAATATTGAGGCAAAGATGTTGTCGATGTGTAGCAACGACACTTCCCCTGACACTACTAAAACGTAGTTCGCGGAGGTTCGTATTCGGTTGGGGCGCAAAGCGTAATCAAGCTCAAGATGAAGACACATATTACGTGGTTTTGGCCGTCTGAGCGTAATATCCTACTCTACTGGGTGGTTGTTGATTGTATGAGTGTGTATGCATAGCAAGTGTCCCAACTTGCCCCCCTTGTTCCGTATGACGCATACCTTTTATATGCTAAGGACATGCAGTTACGGTGTATGCCTGGCCCGACAAGTGGCTCC
The DNA here is from genome assembly GCA_036927565.1 of Tuctoria greenei. NCBI lineage: Eukaryota > Viridiplantae > Streptophyta > Magnoliopsida > Poales > Poaceae > Tuctoria > Tuctoria greenei. The sequence goes on along the minus strand of JAYESD010000001.1, from coordinate 141,463,804 downwards.
AGCTTTCATAAACACCCTATACACGATCTACTGGTATTATGGGTGATTAATAGTGTGATAATGTGCTATAATGGTGACATTATCAGTCTTGATAGCCCTCTAATCGTGCGTCATTAATACAACATTGATGACGTGTTAACCAGGTGTGACACCCGACTCCAAAAAAGAACCAAGCGTAATGCATATGTGTGCCCAGGATGTTTAACACACATACACAAGTGATTCACAAACGATAAACAGATTATAACCATGTCTCGAATAATAATACTCATAATAGTACCTTATTACAAACCAAATAGTCTTGATTCCAACTCTAATGAAACTGCAGCAGGAAATCTAAACACTAAAGACTTCGACTCCACAGGCAAGTTTGACGGCATAACACACGTCTAGAACTCCTCAAAATCCTCCTGGTACTCCACTTGGTTGCCTGTGTCTGGATTTGGTGGGGGGAATAGCAAGGGTGAGTACATGTTGTACTCAGAAAGTGTGGAAAAGTATGACATATAGCTTAAACAAGACATGATAATAAATTGGTTAATTGCATAAAAGTACATCCAAAACAGCTGAAAATGCCATTATATCATTATTTGGTGAGGTCCTTCCCAAATAACTCAAATAATCATCAATTCCAACTTAAATAACCAAATTCAGCAATAATAATTCATAATCAACTCATAACTACTCATTTATCTCAATTTCAACAAATCCATATACCAAAGCCAATTAATTAACTAGTACCGATTTCCTATTCAATTCCAGTCGTTAAACCATATTAAACTCAAAATTCTAATCATGTGATGGTCCAGGTTGCTATTGACCGGTAGCACAGCTATCATGATAGTTTTAGACACACTCTACAGAGGTTGTACCGCTTTACCACAAGTTTGTGATTTCATCACCTTTCGATGACTATGGAATCTCAATTATGCCGTCTCACACTTCCTTAGGTGTGTGGCCAAGAGATCACAAAATAGCCTTCACAAAGTGATGACTAGCCCATTTAGACCCCACTAAGGTTTCACTGGTGGTGATGTCTCCAACTGAGCACATCTTCAACCAAGGGCCCCCTCTTGAGCCATTCGGATCCCAGGATAGTCCCACCAATCATCAACAGACCCAATCCGACTACCCCTTCCCCGAGCATTCTTAGTGGTCCAAACAGCACTGGCAATTCACTAATTAGTCAGCTAAGCCGCAACCATACCTGGCCTTGTGGTGGCATTGTAAATCTTGGATGGTCGCTCCACGAACCGGTCCTTAGATCTAAAGCAAACAAAACCACCAAAATAGTCCAACCCATTCCACATAACCATCTGGCTTAGATCCTTAGGCACCATGTTGCTACAGGGTCATTATTACCAATCCTCATCATTCATATGTTCATTAGTTCATAATTAAGGAATTGTAGTGGATTTCAAACCCAATTGAGTATAGCGATGCGAAAATGTAAAATAACCTTCCTGACTCTCTACATAGTGTTCAAGCGACAAGGGTGGTCATACAAAAATAGTGAACTCCTACAATTGTCCTATCAATTTCGACACGAGCATGCAATTTTGCAAACAAAACATTTAAACAGGATAAATATGATCAAGGACAGTTGCCTTGCTCTTGGGCTTGATTTTGATCAAGGACTTCAAAACTCTGGTTCTGTAGGTCCTCGAAAGCACTCTCTACGGCAACTCCTTCTATTTCGAGCGACAAACATGCAAAACACTCAACTCAATCAAATAATGCCCATATAGTACTCAATATGCCATGATATGCATGATTAATGCAATTGTGAGGTAAAACTTGTTAATGAGTTGCTATTAATGTTTACTAACTAGTTACAATAGTTTCTAACAAGTTTGAAATTGATTTGAGTCAATTTGAAACTAACTCAACACAGTTCAGGTTCAAAAGCCGGATTAGTCCATGTTCAGGGGTCGGACTAGTCCACCCTAGACAAAATTGGATTTTAGGGTTTTCTTGATATGCAAGAATTGGGGTTGAAGTTGCATGAAAACTTGAATGAGAGGGTATACCATGTGTTTAAAGATCCAAAGAACAAAGTTTTGACGTGAGACTTTGGATCTTGGCAATTATGGCTTGATGGAGTTGAGTCGATGAAGAACTTGAATGAAGAACAACAATGATCAATGAATGTTGGTCTTGGTTGATCCTCCTTCGAGTTATCCTTCTCCTTGCTCTTGGCTCTCCTCTTGACATTGGCAACAAAGCAAAGGTGGCAGCAAGGGTATTCAATTTGGGGTGGGGAGGTGTGGGGTATTGGGGTATTGGGTTGTATATATAGAGGTGGGGAGTTAGGGTTTTGGGTGAATTCCATGTAGAGTTTGTGACACCCTCATTTTCATGCATCATGCCCTACATACATTCATATACATGTTTAACATTAATCCACATAAAGAGGAATAAGTTTTAAATTGATTTGGAACAAAACCGCACTAAAAATTCTGGAAAGTGCGGACTAGTCCGATTTTGGTGCGGACTAGTCCGATTTCTCTCTGACCTCGATCGGACTTGTCCATTTTTGCTGCAGACTAGTCTGTTTTTGCCTCTGGACACTTTCAGACTTGTCCGGTCCTATGCGGATAAGTCCGGTGTTCTAAGAATCCTTGAAAATTTGCTAAGTCCCTGGACTTGTCCGTACTAGTCCGGTGTTCCAGCGGACTTATCTGTTTTCCTCTCTGACTAAAGTCGGACTTGTCTACTTTTTGGCCAGAGTTGTTCGATTTCTCTCTGGACAACTTCGAACTAGTCCGGTCCTTTTTGGACTTGTCCGATATTTTGCGACTCCAAGTTGATCTTTTGTTTCACGACTTGTTTATTGGGTTTTACGTTAAGTGGGCCTAGGTACGTCGTGCCTAACTCTTTTAGAGCCCATGTGGGACTCTAAACTGGCCTCTACTCATCCCAAACTCGAAATCTATCTAACCCTAGCCTCCACCTCTATATAAACAACCCCACCCCTTGGCTTGACATCTATTTGCCACTTTTCCACCCCACCCAAACCCTAGTTCGTGGAGAACCACCATCAAGGAGGGAGGAGGAGATCCCAAGCAAGAAAAAGAAGAGGAGGAAACGAAAGAGGATCAAGATCTCCACCAAGCTTTCGTCCTTCATCACCAATTCATCATCAACCCTGGATCATCAAGATCCAAGTGTTACCTCCATGTTTCTTGATTCATTGGAGTTCTAAACACCTGGTATACCTTCTATTTTCTTTTCCTTACGTGAATTCAGCCCCAAATCTCCAAATTCACGTCGATCTAGAAAACCCTAATCTGCCGATCTCGCGCAGTGCGGACTTGCCCGGTCCCTAGCGGACTAGTCCGATATTCCTAGTTAATTTCTGTTGAATTACTTTTAAAATTTGATCTAATCAAACTCCAACCTGTATAAACTTGTTGAAAGCTATTAGAACTAGCTAGTGATCGTTAAAAGTAACTCATTAACAAGTTCTACCATGCATTTGTATTAATCATGCATGTCATGTCATATTGAGTAATATTTGTGCACTCTTTGATTGGGTTTCTTGTTTGTATGTTTATTGTGCGGATTAGACGGATTTGTGCTAGAGAGTGCCGCGGAGGATCTTCGGCACCAAGAGTTTGAAGGCTTTGACTCGAACCAATCCCAAGAGCAATGCAAGTATCCTTGAAGCATATTGATCCTATTTTTAAAATAAAATTTTTGTTTGCAAATCTGCATGCTTGTGTCAATTTGATGGAAATCCTATGATAGAAAGTTTACTAGCATTGTTTGACCATCCTAGTCACTTGGAAATTATGGTAGAGAGTCAGGATGGGTTTTTTACCTTTTTGCTTCGCTTAATTAATTGGGATGGAAAGACTACTATACCACTTAACTTAATTATGCCTTATGAGATTTGATTAATATGAACTGGTTAATATGATATGGTAATGGGTGGTCTAAGGAAGCCCGATACGTGGATGGGTTGGATGTTATGGTAGTTTGCCTTGCTTTAGATCTAAGGACCAGTTCATGCGAGAATAAGCCATGACTACAGTGCCACCACGAGGCCAAGTATGGGTGTGGCGTAGCTGAGTAATTAGGGCTTTGCTAGTGCTATTTGGAACATTAAGGATGCTCGGGAAAGGGGTAGTCGGATTGGGTTTGTTGTTGATTGGTGGGACTACCCCGGGGTCCGAATGGCTCAAGAGGGGGCCCTTGGTTGAAGATGTGCTCAGTTGGAGGCATCACCACTGGTGAAACCTCAGTGGGGTCTAAATAGGCTAGTAATCCCTTTGTAAAGGCTATTTTGTGATCTCTAGGCCACACACCGATGGAAGTTTGAGACGGCATAATAGAGGTTCTAGTCATCAAAAGGGGATGAAATCACAAACAGGTGGGTAAAGTGGTACAAACTCTGCAGAGTATTAAAACTATCATGATAGCCGTGCTCCCGGTTATGAGCACCTGGACAACTTCCATGATTAGAGGGAAATTGGGATTTGGTTATAGTTATGGATGGTGATGAATTATATTCTGGTATTGAATATGGATATTGGTATATGATGATGGATATGGAATATGGACTGGTATTATGATAACTACATGGCTTATGATGGTTTTATTTCATATACATATAATATATTGTTTTTCAAATGTTTTAATGTACTTTTCAACACTTAGCCATTATTATATTCGTTGTCTGTATCAGCTACATGTCATACTTTCCACACTTGCTGAGTACGACATGTACTCACCCTTGCAATACCCCCAACAGTTGCAGGTCAGGATTGGGAGTTTAACGATAATAATGTGGAGTTCTAGGCCGTGTCTACCGTCAGGTTTTGCGTGTGGAGTGTTGGAGCTGCGCTATACCGTATTGCTTAGTTGCATAGTTACCTATTTAGTTTATTTCCGCTGCATTAGTTGAACTTGTCATTAATATTCATAAGAACTTGTATTCGAGGATGATATGGTTTGTGTAATAAAAGTACTTAATTAATCTTGTCCTGTGGTAATCATCTGCATATCCTTTTGTGAGTGCACTTGTGTATGTGTGTTAAACATCCTGGACACACATATACTGCACTTGGTTCATTTTCAGAACCGGGTGTCACAAATTGGTATCAGAGCCATAGGTTTGATCGTAGGATGTAGCCTAGATAGAATGAACACTTTAGAGCACATAGGAGCACTGAGGAACTGATGTGTTTTTGTTTGGTGTGCTGTTGCTATATATTATTTGCTTGTGTGCTTAATAGAGGATTGTGGGATGCTTTAGCATTGCCATGTCCACGTAGGTTAATGTAGCTAGTTGTTTAGTTTCATATCCCTTGATTCATATAGTCGGGGACGTTTCTAAATTCTTATCTCTTTCTTTTCTTTAGATGGTGAGAACTCGCAACTAGAGAGATGGCAATGATGAGGAGGAGAACAATGGAGCACCTCAGAATAACTGTGGACAAGGACCTGCTTAGGGATCTATCAACATTGAGTAGCTATTGGCAATGCAAAACAAGCTCATGCAGACCATGATACAAACTATGGGATAGCTGCAGGCTGGTAACATCAACAATCAACCCCACATGCCTCCACCACCACCCCCACCTCCTCATAACCGGTTGGGAGAGTTTATGAGGACTAGGCCACCGACCTTTGCTCAAGCCGCTGACCCTATGGATGCTGATGATTGGCTCAAGTCCGTGGAAAAGAAACTTGCTATAGTCCAATGTAGTGACCGGGAAAAGGTTCTATTCACTTCTCATCAACTAGTTGGAGCAGCAGCGGATTGGTGGGATTCCTTATGCAATGCTCATGAGAACCAAGAGTGAATTACTTGGGCCGAATTCAAAGAGAGTTTCCGTTCTCATTATGTGCCAGAAGGAGTTATGATTTTGAAGAGGCAAGAATTTGAGAACTTGAGGCAAGGAATATCGAGCGTGGGTGAATATCTCAACAAATTTAATCAACTCTCGAGATATGCGCCTGAGGATGTTAGTCGGGACAACCGGAAGCAATATTTGTTCATGAGAGGCTTGAACAATGAGATTCAAGTGCAATTGCTAAATTGTGATTATGCCAACTTCCAGAAGCTTGTGGACAAAGCAATTATTGTGGAGAATAAGGTCCGGGAGATGGAGCAAGACAACAAGAGGAAGGCACCATATCAAGGACAGCAACAAGGAAACAATGTGCACCCTCGCTTTGCACCGCCCAATGCACCTTACTTCAGCTCTTTTGCGCATACTCATCGCCCTGGATTTGCACCACACCCAACCCAGTTTGTGCAGCAGCGCCCTGTTATGGAATCACCTAGGCCTCCAATGTCTTATGCTCCTCGTGCCAACTACCCTGGTGCCAATGCTCAGAACCAAGCTTATCCCAATAATTCTGATGGAGTTAAGAAGTTCTATACTTGTGGAGAAGCTGGACACTTTGCACATCAATGTCCTAAGTCAGACCTTGGTCAAGGAAGCAATGCACTGAGACAAAACCCAAGACCCAATGGAGGACAACCACAAGGGAACAGTAGACAGCAGGATTTTGCTCGTGGCAACGTGAACCATGTCTCTATGGAGGATGTTCAACAAGCGGATGACGTGGTCATTGGTATATTTCTCGCAAACTCCAACCCGGCAACTATGTTATTCGATTCTGGAGCATTGCATTCATTTATTGCATCGAAATATGTCGCCAAGTATAGTTTGTCTCTCTCTCATATGAAGTTTACTCTATTAGTTAAGTCTCCTGGAGGAGAGATGAGGACAAATATAGTATGTCCAAAAGTAAGCCTTAGAATAAGGGGGTAGACTTCTCCGCCAATCTCATTGTTTTGGATTCTCAAGGATTGGACATTATACTTGGTATGGACTGATTGAGGAAGCACAATGGAGTTATAGAGTGTGTCACGAAGACGGTGAAGTTGACCAATGAAGAAGGGATCACCGTAGGATTTGAAGCATCTCAAACCGCACCGAAGCGTTGGAGCTGAATCAAATGGATGGTACTGCAATTGAGGAAATTCCGGTGGTGTGTGAATTTTTGGATGTTTTTCCAGACGAGTTGCCAGGTATGCCACCTGATCGAGACATTGAGTTTGTTATTGATTTAATACCTGGAACTGCACCTATAGCGAAGAGGCCGTATAGGATGCCTCCTATGGAACTAGCAGAGCTCAAGAAGCAAATTCAAGAGCAACTAGAGAAGGGTTTCATTCGGCCCAGCTCTTCAACTTGGGGAGCGCCTGTTCCATTTGTGGACAAGAAGGATGGATCCCAAAGGATGTGCGTAGATTACCGAGCTCTCAACGAGGTAACAATCTATAACAAGTACACCTTGCCACGCATAGAAGACTTGTTTGATCAGATGAAGGGTGCTTGTGTCTTCTCTAAGATTGATTTGAGGTTGGGATACTTTCAAATGAAGATTAGACCATTGGACATACCCAAGACAACTTTTAGGACATGGTATGGATCTTATGAGTACACCGTGATGTCTTTTGGACTGACAAATGCGCCTGCCTACTTTATGTACCTCATGAATAAGGTCTTCATGGAGTACTTGGATAAGTTCGTTGTGGTGTTCATTGATGACATTATGATCTACTCGAAGGATGAGAAGGAACATGAGGAACACTTGAGGCTTACGCTGCAAAAATTAAGGGAACATCAATTGTGTGCCAAGTTCAATAAGTGTCAGTTTTGGTTGAGAGAAGTATCGTTTTTGGGTCACGTCATTTCAGGGGGAGGAGTTTCAATAGATCCAGGAAAGGTGAGGGACGTGTTAAAATGGGAGCCGCTGCAGAATGTAAAGGAGATTAGGAGTTGTCTTGGGATGGATGGATATTACCGTAGATTCATCAAGGACTTTTCCAAGATATCCAAGCCTATGACGGAGTTGCTAATGAAGGGGAAGGTGTTCCAATGGACTGAAGCTTGTCAAAATAGTTTTGAGGAGTTGAAGAAGACGTTAACAACGACCCCAGTTTTGGTTTTGCCGGATGTGAGCAAAAGTTTCGATATATATTGTGATGCATCGAGACAAGGACCTGGATGTGTGCTCATGCAAGAAGGTCAAGTTGTCGACTATGCATCAAGACAATTGAAGAAACATGAGCAGAATTACCCAACACATGATTTAGAACTTGCAGCCGTGGTACATGCGTTGAAGATTTGGAGACACTATATCCTTGGGCATAGGTGTGAAATTTATATGGATCACAAGAGTCTTAAGTATATTTTCACACAAACAGATCTGAATTTGAGGCAACGGAGATGGTTGGAGCTCATCAAAGATTATGATTTGGGGATCAATTATCACCCATGAAAGGCCAATATAGTGGCTGATGCTTTATGTCAGAAAGGAGTAACTCACCAACTCATGGTTCAAGAATTACCATCCGAGTTATGTGAGGAGTTTGAACAGTTGAACCTCGGGTTTGTAAATGAGATGGAGATGATGGTGTTCAACCCAACCTTAGAGCAAGAAATTTGGGAAGGCCAAACTAAGGATGAGGAAATTCAAGAAATCAAGGAAAGGACCCAAGAGCGGAGAGAATTCAGATTTGATGAGGATGAACATGGTACTCTATGGCTTGGTAAGAGGATTGTCGTGCCTAATGTGAAGCGTATTTGGGAGACAATATTAAAAGAGGCACATGACTCACCTTACTCAATTCACCCCGGTTGTACGAAGATGTACAAAGACTTGAAAACTTGCTATTGGTGGGATAGCATGAAAAAGGACATAGCTGAATATGTAGCATTGTGTGATGTGTGCCAACGAGTCAAGGCGGAACATCAAAGGCCAGCCGGATTATTGCAGCCATTGAAGATCCCAGAATGGAAGTGGGAAGAAATCGGTATGGACTTTATAGTTGGTTTACCACGTACTCAGTCTGGTTAAGACTCAATTTGGGTAATTGTGGATCGCTTAACCAAGTCATCTCATTTTGTCCCTGTGAAGACCAAATATACAACTGCAGAATTGGCCGAAATATACATGGAGCATATTGTGTGTCGACACGGAGTACCGAAGAAGATAGTCTCAGATAGAGGTTCTCAATTTACCTCCAGATTTTGGCAAAAATTGCATGAAGCATTGGGAACAAGGTTGAACTTCAGTTCGACATATCACCCTCAAACGGATGGACAAACCGAGAGGACCAATAAAATTTTGGAGGACATGCTAATAGCTTGTGCTTTAAGGCACGGGAAAGGTTGGGACAAGAGCTTGCCATGTGCAGAAATTTCATACAACAATATTTACCAAACAAGCTTGAAAATGTCACCATATGAAGCGCTTTATAGAAGGAAGTGTCGGACACCTTTATTCTGGAATGGGGCAGGATAAACTCAAGTATTTGGTTCAGATGTGTTGCAAGAAGCCGAAAAGCAAGTCCAAATAATTCGTGAAAACCTGAGGGCTGCCCAATCAAGACAAAAAGGCTATGCGGACAATAGGAGAAGGAAATTAGCCTTTGAACTGGGAGATTTTGTTTACCTCAAGGTGTCACCGATGAGGGGTCATAAGAGGTTTAACATAAGATGCAAGCTAGCACCTCGCTATATTGACCCATTCAAGATTTTTGACATAAGAGGAGAAGTAGCGTATAAGTTGGAGATGCCAGCTCATCTTTCGTATGTCCATGATGTCTTTCATGTTTCCCAGCTCCAGAAGTGCTTGAGAGTACCGGAAGAACAACTGCCAATGAAAGGATTGGAATTAGGGGCAGATTTGACTTATGCCGAACAACCAGTCAAAATCTTGGAAACCAAGGAGAGGGTCACAAGGAACAAGGTTATTAGATGGTGTAAAGTTCAATGGAAGAACCACATAAAAAAAGAAGCAACGTGGGAATTGGAGGATGATCTCAAGAAGGAATTTCCCTATCTCTTCTCTTCCACGTCGAATCTCGAGGGCGATATTCATTTTAAGGGGGTAGGTTTGTAACACCCTCATTTTCATGCATCATGCCCTACATACATTCATATACATGTTTAATATTAATCCACATAAAGAGGAATAAGTTTAAAATAGATTTGGAACAAAACCACACTTAAAATTCTAGAAAGCACGGACTAGTCCGATTTTGGTGCGGACTAGTCCGATTTCTCTCTGACCTCGTTCGGACTTGTCCGTTTTCGCTGTGGACTAGTCTGTTTTTGCATCTGGACACTTTCGGACTTGTCCGGCCCTATGCGGACTAGTCCGGTGTTCCAAGAATCCTTGAAAATTTGCTAAGTCCATGGACTTGTCTGGACTAGTCCAGTGTTCCAGCAGACTTGTCTGTTTTCCTCTCTGACTAAAGTCGGACTTGTGCGATTTTTGGCCAGAGTTGTCCGATTTCTCTCTGGACAGCTTTGTACTAGTCCGGTCCTTTTCGGACTTGTCCTATATTTCGCGACTCCGAGTTGATCTTTTGTTTTACGACTTGTTTCTTGGGTTTTGCCTTAAGTGGGCCTAGGGATGTCGTGCCTAACTCTTTTAGAGCCCATGTGGGACTCTAAACCAGCCTCTACTCATCCCAAACTCGAAATCTATCTAACCCTAGCCTCCACCTCTATATAAACAACCTCACCCCTTGGTTTGACATCTATTTGCCACTTTTCCACCTCCACCCAAACCCTAGTTCGTGGAGAACCACCATCAAGGAGGGAGGAGGAGATCCCAAGCAAGAAGAAGAAGAGGAGAAAATGAAAGAGGATCAAGATCTCCACCAAGCTTTTGTCCTTCATCATCAAGTTCATCATCAACCATAGATCATCAAGATCCAAGTGTTACCTCCAAGTTTCTTGATTCATTGGAGTTCTAAGCACCTGCTATACCTTCTATTCTCTTTTCCTTATGTGAACTCATCCCCAAATCTCCAAATTCACGTCGATCTAGAAAACCCTAATCTGCCGATCTCGCGCAGTGCGGACTTGTCCAGTCCCTAGCGGACTAGTCCGATTTTCCTGGTTAATTTCTGTTGAATTAATTTTAAAATTTGATCTAATCAAACTCCACCCTGTATAAACTTGTTGAAAGCTATTAGAACTAGTTAGTGATCGTTAAAAGTAACTCATTAACAAGTTCTACCTTGCATTTGCATTAATCATGCATGTCATGTCATATTGAGTAATATTTGTGCACTCTTTGATTGCGTTTCTTGTTTGTATGTTTATTGTGTGGATTAGACGAATTTGCGCTAGAGAGTGTCACGGAGGATCTTCAGCACCAAGAGTTTGAAGGCATTGACTCGAACCAATCCCAAGAGGGAGGCAAGTGTCCTTGAAGCATATTTATCCTGTTTTTAAAATAAAAGTTTTGTTTGCAAAACTGCATGCTTGTGTCAATTTGATGGGAATTCTATGATGAGAAGTTTACTAGCATTGTTTGACCACCATTGTCACCTGGAAATTATGGTAGAGAGTCAGGATGGGCTTTTTACCTTTTTGCTTCGCTTAATTAATTGGGATGGAAGGACAACTACACCACTTAACTTAATTATGCCTTATGAGATTTGATTAACATGAACTGGTTAATATGATATGGTAATGGGTGATCTAAGCAAGTCCGGTATGTGGATGGGTTGGATGTTATGGTGGTTTGCTTGCTTTAGATCTAAGGACCGGTTCATGCGAGAATAAGCCAGGACTACAGTGCTACCACGAGGCCAAGTATGGGTGCGGTGTAGATAAATTAATTAGGGCTTTGCCAGTGCTATTTGGACCATTAAGGATGCTCGGGGAAGGGGTAGTCGTATTGGGTTTGTTGATGATTGGTGGGACTATCCTGGGATCCGAATGGCTCAAGAGGGGTCCCTTGGTTGAAGATGTGCTCAGTTGGAGGCATCGCCACCGGTGAAACCTTAGTGGGGTCTAAATAGGCTAGTAATCCCTTTGTAAAGGCTATCTGTGATCTCTGGGCCACACACCGATGGAAGTGTGAGACGGCATAATAGAGGTTCTAGTCATCAAAAGGTGATGAAATCACAAACACGTGGGTAAAGTGGTACAAACTCTGTAGAGTATTGAAACTATCATGATAGCCGTGCTCCTGGTTATGAGCACCTGGACAACTTCCATGATTAGAGGGAAATTGAGATTTGGTTATGGTTATGGATGGTTATGAATTAAATTCTGGTATTGAATATAGATATTGGTATATGATGATGGATATGGAATATGTATTGGTATTATGATAACTACATAGCTTATGATGGGTTTATTTCATGTACATATAGTATATTGCTTTTCAAATGATTTAATGTATGTTTCAGCACTTAGCTGTTATTATATTCGTCGTTTGTATCAGCTACATGTCATACTTCCACACTATCTGAGTACGACATGTACTCACCCTTGCAACCCCACCACCCAACAGTTGCAGGTCAGGATTGGGAGTTTAATGATGATAATGTGGAGCTCTAGACCGTGTCTACCGTCAGCTTTGCCTATGGAGTGTTCGAGCTGTGCTATACCCTATTGCTTAGCTGCATAGTTACTTATTTAGTTTATTTCCGCTGCATTAGTTGAACTTGTCATTAATATCCATTAGAACTTTTATTCGAGGATAATATGGTTTGTGTAATAAAAGTACTTAATTAGTCTTGTTCTGTGGTAATCATCTGCATATCCTTTTGTTAGTGCACCTGTGTATGTGTGTTAAACATTTTGGTTCATTTTCGGAACTGGGTGTCACTAATTCGGTGGGGGACGAGTAGGGGCCGAGGTGGGTTCCAATTGGGCTCCTCTAGGGTTGGGCACGAAGTCCTTGGGCCCAAATTAGGCAATTACCCAAAAAAATCATGGAGAACAAAGGAATCTGAATTGAGTTCAATAGGCAGGACTAGTAAGCATGGGCGGCCGGACAAGTCTGTTGTGGTCCAGAGGTGAAATCAGACAAGTCCGGTTAATTTGCCAGACCAGTCTGGGAACATCAGGAGCTAAATCGGACTAGTCCGTGCAATGTGCCGGACAAGTCTGTATCCCTAAAGAACTGAATTTCCTGGACCAGAAAGGAATTACCAGACTAGTCCTGGTTTGTGGGCCGGACAAGTCTGTTCCCTGGCAGATTTAATTTCCTGTTTCGACCTAAATTCATTTTAATCTTGTTCCATTTTATATCACTTAATGTTAAACATGTGTGGGTATGTATGCAATGTATTATGCATGAAAATGAGGGTGTTACAAACCTACCCCCCTTTTAAAATGGATCTCGCCCTCGAGATTCGATGCTGAAGGAAAGAGATAGGGAAATTCCTTCTTGATGTCCTCTTCTCGCTCCCAAGTTGCTTCCGCTTTTGTATGATGTTTCGATTGCACTTTGCACCATCGAATCACCTTGTTTCTTATGACCCTCTCCTTGGTGTCCAAAATTTTGACAGGTTGCTCAGCATAGGTCAAATATTCCTCAAGCTCCAATTCTTCCATCAATATTTGCTCTTCCGGTACCCTCAAGCACTTCTTGAATTGAGAGACATGAAATACGTCATGTAGCTTGGAAAGGTGTGCAAGTATCTCCAGTTTATATGCTACTTCTCCTTGTTTATCCAAAATCTTGAATGGTCCAATATAGCGAGGTGCTAACTTTCCTTTGACGTTAAATCGCTTGTGACCTCGCATAGTTGACACTTTGAGATATACGAGGTCTCCCACCTCAAAATGCAGGCTCCTTCGTTGATTGTCTGCATAACCCTTCTGTCTTGACTGAGCGGCCCTTATGTTCTCGCGGATGGTCTGAACTTGCTTCTCGGCATCTTGTATCACATTAGGTCCAAATACTTGGTTTTCCCCTATCTCATTCCAAAACAAGGGTGTCCTACACCTTCTCCCATACAATGCTTCATATGGCGACATTTTCAAGCTTGCTTGATAACTGTTATTATAGGAAAATTCAGCATATGGCAAAATTTTGTCCCAACTTCCGCCATACTTTAGCGCACAAGCTCTTAGCATGCCTTCCAAAATCTGATTGGTTCTCTTAGTCTGTCCATCCGTTTGAGGGTGATATGCAGAACTGAAATTCAATTGAGTCCCCATTGATTTGTGTAGCTTTTGCCAGAACCTCGAGGTAAATTGAGAACCCCTATCAGACACTATTTTCTTGGGCACTCCGTGTAAACACACTATGCTTCCCATATACAACTCTGCTAGCTTTGCTCCAGTGTAAGTTGTCTTGACAGGAATATAATGAGCTGATTTGGTCAACCAATCCACAATAACCCATATGGAGTCATACCCAGACTGGGTTCGAGGTAATCCAACTATGAAATCCATACTAACCTCTTCCCACTTCCATTCTGGAATTTTCAATGATTGCAACAATCCTACGGGCCTTTGATGTTCATCCTTAACTCGTTGACATACATCACATAGGGCTACATACTCAGCTATGTCCCTTTTCATACCATCCCACCAATAGCACATCTTCAGGTCCTTGTACATCTTTGTACAACCGGGATGGATAGAGTAAAGCGAGTCATGTGCCTCCTTTAATATCAACTGTCGGAGTCTCTTATCATTAGGCACAACAATCTGTTTTCTAAGCCATAAAGTACCTTGGTCATCTTCATCAAATCTGAATTCTCTCCCTTCTTGGGTCCTTCCCTTGATTTCCTGGATTTCCTCGTCTTTTGTCCGTGCCTCTCAAATTTCTTGTTCTAGGGTTGGGTTCACTTCCATTGCTCCCATATCATTCACAAATCCAAGATTCAATCGTTTGAACTCCTTGCATAGCTCGGGTGGCAACTCCCGAACGGTAAGCTGGTGGCTCGCTCCTTTTCTACTCAAAGCATTAGCCGCTACATTGGCTTTCCCTGGATGATAGTTGATTCCCACATCATAATCCTTAATGAGTTCCAACCATCTTCATTGTCTCAAATTCGGATCGTTCTGCATGAATATGTACTTGGGACTCTTATGATCCGTATAAATCTCACATCGATAACCAAGAATGTAATGTCTCCAAATCTTCAACGCATGCACTACGGCTGTGAGTTTGAGATCAAGCTTCGGACAATTCTGCTCATGTCTCTTTAATTGCCTGGATGCGTATACAACCACTTGACCATCTTGCATGAGCACACATCCAAGTCCTTACCTCGAAGCATCACAATAAATGTCAAAACTCTTGCTCACATCTAGCAATACCAACACAGTTGATGTTGTCAATCTTTTCTTCAACTCCTCGAAACTGTCCTGACCGGATTGAGTCCACTTGAAAGGCTTCTCCTTCATTAACAGCTCAGTCATGGGTTTTGCTATCTTGGAAAAGTCCTTGATGAACCAACGGTAATATCCAGCCATTCCAAGAAAACTCCTTATTTCCTTCACATTCTGCGGCGGTTCCCACTCAAGCACATCTCTAACCTTCCCTCGGTCAACTGACACTCCTCCGCCAGATATGATATGACCTAGGAATGATATCTCCCTCAACCAGAATTGGCACTTGTTGAACTTGGCATACAACTGACGCTCTCTCAATTTTTGCAATGTCAGCCTTAAATGCTCTTCGTGCTCCTTCTCACTCTTCGAGTAGATCATGATGTCATCAATGAACACTACCACAAGTTTATCCAAATACTCCATGAAGACCTTATTCTTGAGGTACATGAAGTATGCAGGTGCATTAGTCAAACCAAATGGCATGACCGTGTACTCATATGATCCATACCATGTCCTGAAAGCTGTCTTTGGTATGTCTGACGATCTAATCTTTATTTCAAAATATCCTAACCAAAGATCGATCTTAGAGAAGATTCTAGCTCACTTCATCTGGTCAAACTGATCTTCAATGCGGGGCAGTGTATACTTATTCTTTATTGTAACCTCGTTGAGAGACCGGTAATCTACACACATTCTCTGAGATCCATCCTTCTTATCTACAAAAAGCACTGGGGCTCCCCATGGCGACGAGCTTGGGCGTATAAAACTCTTTTCTAGCTGCTCTTGAATCTGTTTCTTGAGCTCTGCTAATTCCTTAAGAGGCATCCTATATGGCCTCTTTGCTATAGGTGCAGTTCCAGGTATTAAGTCAATGACGAACTCGATGTCACGATTAGGTGGCATACCTGGCAATTCCTCAGGAAACACATCTGGGTTTTCCCAAACAATCGGGATCTCTTCCAAGGTTACTCCTTCTGCATAATTCACCATTGCCTTCTCGGTCGTCTGTTGAACTGCTTTGAACTCTACGCTGACTCCTTCCCCATTTGTCAATTGAACTGTCCGAGTAGCACACTGAATTACTCTGTTATGCTTCCTTAGCCAATCCATTCCAAGTATGATGTCCAAGCCTTGAGAATTCAGGACTATAAGGTTGGCAATGAATTCTATCCCCTTATGGAAATACTTACTTTTGGACATGCTATATTTGTCCTCATCTCTCCTCCAGAGATTTAACCAATAAAGTAAACTTTAGGTACGATATGGGCATGCTATGCTTTGCAACATACTTTGATGAGATGAATGAATGTGATGCTCCAGAATCAAATAATATAGTTGCAGAGTTGGAGTTTGCGAGAAACATACCAATCACGACATCCTCAGCTTGCTGAGCCTCTTCTGCGGATACATGGTTCAACTTACCACAAGGGAAATGCTATGGTCCACGGTTGCCTTGAGATGCTCCTCCATTGGGCCTTAGATTTTGCCTTGGAACATTGTTCATCTGACCCTGACCTGATCTTGGGCATGAATTAGCAAAATGTCTTGTCCGACCACAAGCATAGCAAGTCTTTCCACCAGTGGCGCCAGCAAAATTAGGACGAGGCTGGTTCTGAGCATAAGCAGGCATATTTGGGTGTGGCGCAAGCTGCATAGGTAAGCGAGGTTCTTGCATGGGTGGGCGTGGCTGCATTGGCTGTTGCGGTCGTGGTGGATAGGCAGGGCGATATGCAGCAGCAGATGAGTTGTAATAGGGTGCAGCAGGTGGCACATAGCGAGGGTGGGCATTGCTTCCTTGCAGCTGTCCCTGATATGGCATCTTCCTTTTATGGTCTAGCTCCATCTCCCGAATCTTGTTCTCAACCACAATAGCCTTGTCAACACGCTTCTGGAAGTTTGCATAGTCAGCATTGAGCAACTAAACTTGAATTTCATTGTTGAGTCCCCTCATGAACATATATTGCTTCCTGCTATCAGTGTTGATGTGTTCTGGAGCATATCCTGACAGTTGAGTGAATTTATTGAGGTATTCACTCACACCCATCCTTCCTTGCCTGAGGTTTTCAAGTTCTTGTCTTCTCAGTATCATAACTCCCTTTGGCACATAGTGAGAATGGAACTTCTCCTTGAATTCAGCACAGGTGATTCTCTCTTGATTTTCATGGGCATTGCATAAATATTCTCACCAGTCCGCAGCAGCCCCCATCAACTGGTGTGAGGCAAAAAGAACCTTCTCTCTGTCGCTGCACTGGACAATAGCAAGTTTCTTCTCAATAGACTTCAACCAGTCATCAGCTTCCATTGGATCTGTGGCTTGAGCAAAGGTAGGCGGTCTGATCCTCATAAACTCTCCCAAACGATTGTGATGTGGTGTGGGTGGTGGTGGCGGTGGCATGTGAGGCTGATTGTTGTTGCCGGCTTGCAGCTATCCCATTGTCTGTATCATGGTCTGCATGAGCTGGTTCTGTATAGCCAATAGCTACTCAAGATTGATAGCTCCCTGGGGTCCCTAGTTGTTCTGAGGTGCTTCATTGCTCTCCTCCTCACCATTGGCATTCCTCTGGTTATGAGTCCTCGGTATTTGTTGGTGAAAGAATAGTAGAGACGGAAGAATTTAGAATTTGAAAAGAAAAGCCCCAACTATATGCATCAAGTTATATGTAACTAACAACTCCTTTATTAATACTAATAACCCTATTAGACGATGTGGACAAGGATCCCACAACTCTCTACTACGTGCGGATGTGGACAAAACGCTGATCGTCCCACAATTCACACAAAGCACACAAGCACAAGCACACCAAGAAAATTCAGCACACTACACTAAACATGACTAAGACGATCTAAACACTTTTTCTAACTTCTAAACAGGAGACCTAGACTTAATTATGTGAGCCGTGGCTGTCCTAGCCATGAGGTGGCGAAGGCGACGACTATGGCGAAGCATACATGGGCGCACGCCGGGGTGAGTTGGCCGTCCATGTAGGTGCTGGAGAGGTTTCTACACCATTGACCTCCACGGTAGAATGAACTTCCTCTTGCTTCTCCATGATGAATAGCTTCTTACGGAGGTAACATATCTCTTCCATAGCATAAGCATAGCAATTTCCCAAATTCACCAATACCTCCTGAGATTTGTCAATAGCGCGAGCAGTGACCTGAGCTCCATCCTGAGGCCTTAATATCTCCCTTGTCCCCTTCTTGCATTGCAGGTGCAACGCAAAGCTAGTTCCTCCAATCTGCTCCCGATAGATGTGGCACAATCTAGTAAGTGCATCCCAAGTGACATCATCAATAGCTTTCTCCCTGGTGCTCCTCCATGTGGATGCAAAGTGTTGGGTGACCACCTCATCTCCAGCAAGAACAATAACTTGAGCCCTCCATTCTTCACGTCCATGGCGAGGAATCCTCTTGACATAGTACTCCGGGTGCATCTTTCATAGATCAAGAAACTCCTTCAATTGTCTGGCTGCAAATCCTCCATCAGTGCCATCGGAACAGAAATCTTGAGCTTCACGTTAAACAAAGCATTTTCCTCCCTTCTGGCTTCACTAGGCTGCGATGCATTCCCTTGAGCTTCAGGTGCCTCCTCTTGTCATTCCTCCTCATCTTGGGCTTCATCCTCATTCCTCTCATGTATATCATCCTCCTCCTCCTCGCTATTGTAGTGTTCCACCATCTCAGGGTCTTCCTCTTCCTCATCATCGTCATAGGTCTCCACCATTTCAGGGTCTTACTCCGTTGGGTTGAGTGTTCATGCTCAACTTCTTTTGTGGGAGAATTCACTTCTTCCTCCTCTTGGGCTGGTTCCATTTCCTTCTCCTTGCGATGCCTAAGCTTGCTTCCAAGGGGTGGTAAACGAGCTCTCTTGCGGGCTGTCATCTTGGTGTGAGCCATCTACAAGAAAACATGAGAAAAGTAGAGGGAAGCACAAATATCAGTTCAGAAATTGCAGCAGCCATAAATTTAGATGAGAGGATGTGCATTTTCTCAAAGAGATGCAAAACAGCGAAAATTGCAGAAGCAGCAAAAACGCAGTTTTTCCCCACATTATGTAGCTAGTAGGAGGCAAAATAGTGCAAAACAGGCTAATTTTGAATAGGAAAGAAGTCCCAAGTGGTTTGTGATGTCCATTCTAACTAGGCATGCGTTCTACGGTCAAACATAGCTCTGATACCAATTTATGACACCCGGTTCCGAAAAAAAACCAAGTGTAATGCATATGTGTACCCAGGATGTTTAACACACATACACAAGTGACTCACAAACGATAAATAGATTATAACCATGTCTCGAATAATAATACTAATAATACCACCTTATTACAAACCAAAAAGTCTTGATTACAACTCTAATGAAACTGCAGCGGAAAATCTAAACACTAAAGACTTCGCGTCCACAGGCAAGTTTGACGGCATAACACACGCCTAGAACTCCTTAAAATCCTCCTGGTACTCCACCTGGTTGCGTGCGTCTGAATTTGGTGGGGTGAATAGCATAGGTGAGCACATGTCATGCTCAACAATTGTGAGAAAGTATGACATGTAGCTTAAACAAGCATGATAATAAAATGGGCTAATTGCATAAAAGTATATCCAAAATAGTTGAAAATGCCATTATATCATTATTAGGTGAGGACATTCCCGAATAACCAAAATAATCATCAATTCCAACTTAAATAACCAACTTCAGCAATAATAATCCATAATCAACTCATAACTGCCCATTTATCTCAATTTCAACAATTCCATATACCAAAGCCAATTAATTAACCAGTACCGATTCCCAATTCAATTCCAGCCGTTAAACCATATTAAAGTCTAAATTCTAATCATGTGAGGGTCCAAGATGCTATTGCCCGGTAGCACGACTATCATGATAGTTTTTAGACACACTCTGCAGAGGTTGTACCGCTTTACCCAGAAGTTCGTGATTTCATCACCTTTCGATGACTATGGAATCTCAATTATGCCGTCTCACACTTCCTTAGGTGTGTGGCCAAGAGATCACAAAATAGCCTTTACAAAGTGATTACTAGCCCATTTAGACCCCACTGAGGTTTCATCGGTGGCGATGTCTCCAACTGAGCACATCTTCAACCAAGGGCCCCCCTTGAGCCATTCGGATCCCAGGATAGTCCCACCAATCATCAACAGACTCAAACCAACTACCCCTTCCCCGAGCATTCTTAGTGGTCCAAACAGCACTGGCAATTCACTAATTAGTCAGCTAAGCCACACCCATACTTGGCCTTGTGGTGGCACTGTAAATCCTGGATGGTCGCTCCATGAACTAGTCCTTAGTTCTAAAGCAAACAAAACCACCGAAACAGTCCAACCCATTCCACATAACCATCTTGCTTAGAGCCTTAGGAACCATGTTGCTACAGGGTCATTATTACCAATCCTCATCATTCATATGTTCATTAGTTCATAATTAAGCAATTGTAGTGGATTTCCATCCCAATTGAGTATAGTGATGCAAAAATTTAAAATACCCCTTCTTGACTCTCTACATAGTGTTCAAGCGACAAGGGTGGTCATACAAAACTAGTGAACTCCTACAATTGTGTTTTCTCATCAATTTTGACACAAGCATGCAATTTTGCAAACAAATCATTTAAAACAGGATAAATATGATCAAGGACACTTGCCTTGTTCTTGGGCTTAATTTGTATCAAGGACTTTGAAAGTATGGTTCTGCAGGTCCTCGACAGCACTCTCTACGACAACTCCTTCTATTCCGAGCGACAAACATGCAAAACACACAATTCAATCAAATAATGCCCATATAGTACTCAATATGCCATGATATGCATGATTAATGTAATTGTGAGGTAAAACTTGTTAATGAGTTGCTATTAATATTTACTAACTAGTTACAATAGTTTCCAATAAGTTTGAACAACTTTGGAATTGATTCGAGTCAATTTGAAGCTAACTCAACACAGTATAGGTTCAGAGGCCGGACTAGTCTGTGTTCAGGGGCCGGACTAGTCCGCCCTGGACAGAATTGGATTTTAGGGTTTTCTTGATCTGCGAGAATTGGGGTTAAACTCGAATGTAAAGGGTATACCACGTGTTTAGAGATCCCAAAATCATAGTTTTGACGTGAGACTTTGGATCTTAGCAATTAGGCTTGATGGAGTTGAGTCGATGAAGAACTTGAATGAAGAACGACAATGATCAACGAATGTTGGTCTTGATTGATCCTCCTTCGAGTTCTCCTTCTTCTCCTTGCTCTTGGCTCTCCTCTTGACGCCGGCAACAAAGCAAATGTGGTAGCAAGGGTTTTCAATTTGGGGTGGGGAGGTGTGGGGTATTGGGTTGTATATATAGAGGTGGGGAGTTAGGGTTTGGGGTGAATTCTAAGTAGAATTCTGTGGGGGACGAGTAGGGGCCGTGGTGGGTTCCAATTGGGCTCCTCTGGGGTTGGGCACGAAGTCCTTGGGCCAAAATTAGGCAATTACCCATAAACAAATCGTGGAGAATAAAAGAATCTGAATTGAGTTTAGTAGGACGAACTAGTCCGCATGGGCGACCAGACAAGTCCGTTGTGGTCCAGAGGCGAAATTGGACAAGTCCGGTTAATTTGCCGGACCAGTCCGGGGAACATCAGGAGCTAAATTGGACTAGTTCGTGCAATGTGCCAGACAAGTCCATAGCCATGAAGAATTGAATTTCCTAGACCAGAAGGGAATTATCGGACTAGTTCGGGTTTGTGGGCCGGACAAGTCCGTTCCCTGGCAGATTTAATTTCTTGTTTTGATCTAAATTCATTTTAAGCTTGTTCCATTTATACCACTTAATGTTAAACATTTGTGGGGATGTATGCAATGTATGATGCATGAAAATGAGGGTGTTACACCATGTCTTGTAACGGCTGTTTAATAGCCTCTTGAATGTCCATGCCATTGGAGATCCAGCTGTCTTCCTGTTGTAGGCTTAGTTCCTAAGGTTTGACACGTGGCAGCTGCGGAGCTTCCCTCTATAGGTAGGTAGATCTGGAGCTACTTGACACGTGGTAGCATCGGAGCTTCCCTCTACTAGGGGTTAGATCCGGAACTACTGGACACGTGGCAGCACCAAAGCTTCCCTATGAAGGGAGGTAGCTCTGGCCCTGTAGGACACGTGGTAGCTCCAGGCTACCCAAACGAGGGAGGCGGGCCTAGAGCCATGGGACACTGTTGCCTTCGAAAGTCTTTAACTTTGGAGGGCGGAACTCCATGACTGTATCAACAGCATCAGGGGGACCTGATATCTAGGGTACTGACAGTGGCCCCCGGGCACACCTCTGGGAGAGGTCTCGCTAACAGAGGTGGGGCTATCATCGATTCCCGCGTTGCTTCTTCAAACGTCTTTTCCTGGGCAGTTGGGACGGCGGCACGCAGTTATGCCATCGCCGCATGGCCCTTCTTGATATGGTGAGTGGGATCTTGACGTGCGGATCTCACGCAATTGAAGGTCACCAATTCCCAATATGAAATTCGTATCAGTTCCCATCGTAATCTTTGTATCCCTGTCAGGCTGCCTCCCTTGGGCTTCCATCTTCCCATCATGTCAACGGTTCGCCTGGTGCGACTTTTTTAACAATGTAGACCTGGGCCCCCTTGTCATAGATGAGGTCATTTTATATTCGGGTCTGGAGGTAGTTTCCATCCAAGCATTGCGGAGGCTTACTAAAGGGAGAAAGTACGCACGAGGAGAGAACACTTTATGCCCTCATCTGATCTTGCGCTTAGAGCTCTTCGCCCTTACAACCTTTCTTCCACTTCTGCTCCACTTTGCGGCAATGGAGTTGGGTCTTCCTCGCAGCTGGATCAAGAAAGATGAGGATTTGTCAAGGGTTCGCACCTACATGGAGTGGTCAAGCGACTCTTTCAACAACTTAATTCGCCTCGGCAAGCTCCCCTTCAAGAAGGAGACCCCCGGATAGATCGTCAACTTCATGACGTTTGCCATGGTGGGGATCATCCCGCCGTTCTCCAGCTTCCTATTGATGCTGTTGGACTTCTACAGCCTACAACTCCGCCACCTCGGCCCCCACTCCTTCTTCCTAGTGGTGAAATTCGTCCACTTATGCGATATGCGGGTGGGTGTGCCGCCCTGCATCGAGCTTTTCCGGACCTACTTCACGGTCCATGCAACTGGGAAGAGCAATGAGTTCCTTGGCTTCTACTACTTCGTGAAGCACAAGAACTCACCCTTAAAGTATCTAAAGACATTCCCTTTCGGGAAGTGGGACGGCTAGAAGAAGGACTGGGTGGTCATCACGATGGATCACCACGACATGATGGAACTGCCTGACAGCCTTCCGGCTGTTGACACTGACGCCTGGGAGGTGGTCCCGATGCTGTCGGAGGAGTACAACCTAATCTTGACAAGGACCCGAGAGTGCATGAAAGGAGGCGTGACTCCCTTGATGGTTATCGCCAACTTCCTGACCAACAAGTGGGCTCCGCTGAAGAAGAGGGAATGGCCTGCATGGGCATTCGGTGGAGAGATGGATCCATACCGGATTGGTACTGGTATTGGGTCCAATATGGATGAAAAGGCTTTGAAGCTTCATCTCCAAAAGGTGCACCATAGAGCCATTCACCCAGAAGATCTAACACCCCTAACGGACTTTCTACCATTGAATATGGTGCCAAAGTTCAGGAGGGAGCTACGGAAGAAGATGCCAACTCTTGATGATCTGGGCCTTGTGGATAAGCGTCGAAGCACTCTTCCAGCGGAGATTGTGATCCCCGGAGCTCCTTGATCCCATGAAGGCTCCAGACCTACACCAGTCAGAGGCAAAAGGCAAGGTCCCGCTGCTTCACCTCCCAAGAAATCAATCTCCAGTCGAGGCAAAGAGAAAGCTCATATCGAAGTTCCGAGTCGCAAGCGAAAGCTAACAAGGAGCAATGGTAGCAGTGTGAGGGAAGCTCCGAAAGAAGTGACCCCTCAGCCTCAACTCAGGTCTGTGGTGGTCGTGCCCCCAGCTCCGGTTGGTTCTTCAGCTCTGTTGCTCACATCGGGCGCTTGTTCTGGCAAGTCGACTCATGCCCTGGTGCCAGCAGAGGGCTCTGGGTCCGGATCTATTCCTGCTACGACGGAGGTAACAGACGTGGCAGCACCGACGGCTACCTCAACACCTAGTTCGGGGCCTAGAGCATCCATCGCTCCAACGAAAGCGGGCTCTAGCTCCAAGCACCCGAGGAAAAATACCTGTGACGATTGGAGCGGCAATACCCCTGGGTAAGGGTTGGCTCTTTAGCTTTTGTCTTGATTTTTGTTTCTTGCTTTGTCTTGAATTCCCTACCCTCTGCTTCCAGAATGTCGAGAACAAGTACAGTAGCTCTGGTGCCTACTACAGCTCTGGAGGTTGCATCGGCTCAAGCTCCAGCCCCTCCTACTATGGTTATGGCGGATGATACGATAGCTCTGGTGCCAGCTGTCGTGTAGACTGCTCCTATGCTGACGACCGAAGAGCCCGTGGTAGCGTCGGACCATGAGGATGAGCTCTCCCAGAAGCTGGCACAAGGTGAGCAAGACTTTGCTAACTGTGTGAAAGAATTTGAGGTTTGGTGCGAACAAGAGAAGCACCGGTTGTGGCAGGCGGGTCAAGATGTCAGCGGAAGAGAGATCGCTGCCTTTGCCCAGGAGGACAAGATGAAGGCAAAGGAGAAGGCCCTTGTTGACAGGCGAGGCCACATTCACCTCCGAGAGAAGAACGTTGCTGACCAAGAAAAGCTGCTGGTTGAGCGAATTCAGCATCATGCCAAGGAGGTTGATCGCTTCTCAATGGAGGGTTCTGCAGAGCTATCTTCTGCTAGGAGGTCACTGGAGGAGCTCCAGAATGCTAGAGCAATCGAGTCCCAGCAGATCTGGGACTTCCTCGGATGGGCAAATGACTTTCGGATTCAGCCCGGTTCGACCGGCTGATCCGGAGCCAGATATGGACAAAGCTCTAGTGGCGCTCAACTCCGCCGGCGCAAAGATGGAGGCAATTTGAGATGTGGTTGTCAACGAGATCGAGACTGAAGGGAAGTTGCTAGCTCGAAATGTCGTAGAGTATGTGTTGATGTGCTTTTGGATCCGGGACTCTTCGATGTCTCTAACTCCCGTGTTTGAGGGACCCATCGCCGAAGAGGAGGGAGCTGCCAAGGCTAGAGTCCAAGAAGCCATCAAGAAGGTTGCTTCATTCTCCGCGAGGAACTCCAGTAGCTAGGACCTTTCTCTTTGTACCTTGAACTTGTAATTCTCCACTTTTGAATGAATGAAATCTTTTCAAATTCCATTTTTTGTGTGTCTTCAATGCATTGCACTTTGTCTTATTGGCCCCTGGTAGATGTGCACAATTTCATTGTGAACATGTACCAAAAGGATTTGACAATGTCTTGAGGACTTGACTTCGAACTCGTAGCCAAAATGATAGCTCGAAGGTCCGTAGTTTACCTCCAATATCTACGACAACCCTTTGTTACATCAACGGCGGGTCTCCTGGGAGTTGTTGGAGCTTCATAGCTTCGACGGCGTCCACTGTCAATGCTTGGAACATCAACGGCGGGCACCTAGGAGTTGTCAGAGCTTTGTACCTTCAACAGCACCCACTGTCAACGCATGAAACATCGACGGGAGGGCCCCCTGGGAGTTGTTGGAGCTTTGTAGCTTCGTTGGTGCCCACTTTCAATGCTTGGAATGTCAACAACGGGCCTCCTGGGAGTTGTCAGAGCTTTGTAGCTTCGACGGCGCCCACTTTTAACATTTGGAACGTTGACCGTGGGCCCCTGGGAGTTGTTGGAGCTTTGTAGCCTTGATGGCGCCAAGTGTCAATGCTTAAAACTTCGACGGTGGGCCCCCTGGGGGTTGTCGTAGCTTCGTAGCTTTGATGGTGCCCACTGTCAACTCATAGAACGTCGATGGCGGGCCCAATTGGGGTTGTCGGAGCTTGGTAGTTTTGACAGTGCCCACTGTCAACGCTTAGAACGTCGACGACGGGCCCCCTAGGGGTTATCGGAGCTTGGTTGCTTCAATGGCGCCCACTATCAACGGCGCCCACTATCAGCGCCCACTGTTGACAGCTCCTAAGATATACTAACAAATCATCCCCGACAATGGCGCCAGAAATGCTTGTTGGTATTTCTTAACACCACAGATAATCTCCCGTAAAGAGATGAGATCCGCAAGTGCACGGAAGATACCGTTGTAGCATTTCACCCATGAGTATTCCCAAGGGTATCGTATTTATCCCAAAGGAAGGTAATGGAGTAGAGTATATACTACTCTTATGGTCAAGCTATGGGATACTAATCCATTATCTGGACAGGGGTAAGTTGATAATAAGGGTAGTGTGACACACACCTAGGCAATCTATTCTAAAGGGTAAAATGGGTCCTAGAGGGAGATTGGATTGAGAGTTAGAGTGTTGCTCCTACAATGCTCCTAATACATATACATAGCCTAAGGTAGATACTAATGGTCATGTCAAAGATGAATTCCTATGCAATGCTATTCAACACATCGGGCACGGGCTTAGCCCTAGCAATACTAGGGCGACTCCCGCCAAGATCATGTGGCATAGCCAAACGTGGAGGATTACAAAGGACATATAGGGCTGTCACCACCTACTGCCTACCTCTTCATTCCGTGGGTCTACGAGACATCCAACACTACTTAAATACCCTAGCACCATGCTAGCATACTAAGCAAATACCTTAGGAGTCATGGCACAAGCCATCCTAAGGCAATGACTAACCTAAACATCGTTGAACCAATGTTGAAGCATAGCATAAGTCATTCATATTAACATAATCATATCATAACTACATAGACTATAGTGGGGGTCTATAGTGTTTATGACCATAAGATGTGATCATGAGAGTGAAATCATAAAGACTATACCTTCCACATACATGGACTGCACAATCAAACAAGAAACGCTTTGTCCAAGTATACGTATAAAAGAAGACTAAAGATAATATCTTTATTGAGCACAAAGTCACAAATACAAAAAGGAATACATAAGTCATACCTTTCCCAATGTGGAATTGGGAAGAGAGAATCCTTCTACTCCTTTCCCAATTTGGACCTGGGACTAGAGGCTCTCCTCTCTACATCCTAACTCCTCTAAGAACTGTGGAAGATAGTTTATACAATAGAATGATGCGCATGTGGTGTGTGTTGAAGTGAGGGGTAGGGGGTCCTATTTATACTAGTGTTGAGGTCGGTTCCCGCCACCAAAAGCGCGCGAATCAGTCACCATTGACTCCAGGGAGCCGGGAGGATCCAACACGTGGAGGCTGACCAAGTTTGGTGCAAAGACCAGGTCGGCTGACCCCCTGGTTCGGCCGACCTGGTCATTGCACCGTTTCTCGTGTGCTTTCTCCAGGTGGCTGCCAGGTGGGTCCCATTGATGTATATGGGTGATACACCGTTGGATCTCCTTGGATATTTCTGTTTGTGGGCCATTTGATCCATGGGATGCCACGTGTCGTCGCCTGATTGGCTGTGATGATATTTTATAGGATTGGTCCCTCTACATATCCTCATTTCCTGCATAAAATGATGCATACACATATCTCTCCAAGTCCAAGTGGAATTGGGCTAGATAGAAAGGTGATGTGTGCAAGAAATGACAAATCCTTCACATAATTTAGTTAAATTGACGAATGAAATTGGTATATAACAGCCTTCAACGAACTCCCCCAAGCTTATCCTTTGCTCGTCCCAAGCAAAGTCAAGACTTTAGGTGGATGGTCAGGAGTTGCTACAATGTCTTATTTTCAAAAGTATCTAATGTACAACAAGATAATTTACCTAGTATTGCAGAAATAGGCTATGATACCCTACCTTTCTTAAGTTATCATGGAGCTTATGCTTTTTCATATTCATGAGTAGTTGAAAGGTAGAATAGCAAATGGAGCTAACATAGCCTAGAAATCAAGTTCCACTTAAATCCCGAAGAATTCAATTTAGATATTAAGTACCTCAATTTGATTCTCTTAGTCACTCCTTTGTGGATAGTGGAAATATTTCCTCACCAAAGCATTGTGCCTCTACTATTCCTACTCATTGAATATGGCTTGTATGTGGAGCTTGGTAAGGAAAGTAAGTAGCCATATTTGCATCACATATATTGCTAAGTCAAAAGAGTAAGCCTTAGGAGAATTCAATTCAAAATTTTTTGATTCAATACTAGTGCATGTGTGATGGAGTGGAAGTGGATGTGGATACTTGAGATAACTCCTTTTTGGTATAATGTCTCTTTCTTTTTGCAGGGATGAAACATGGCTACTTTTCTTTTCTCTTTTTTTCCTCGTGCTTATGATGTAAGCATGTTTATTTTTGTAGCCATGTCTTCTACTCCCTTTCTTTGCAATAAATTTTGAAGAGAGTGCTAAACATGAATAACATGGAGTTTCTCTTTTTGTTGTGGTATGGTGGATATGATGGACGTTTTGCTTACTTCTAGTGTAGAAGTATAGCATGTGCAAGTGAAGTCTTGAATTCAAAAAGAGTTGAATGATTTCTCACATAGGTCTATACTAGTTTGACTGGGCTCAATGTGAAAGCAAATAGCATATGCATAAGGTTTTGTCTATGTATGGACATCATATGGCTTTGGTAGGTATTTCCAATCAATTGAGGGAAACTTAAATCTTTTTAGAATTTCTCCGAAATTCTAAGTTCTACTTTCAAACAAGGATTAGCAGTCCTATTACCAATTCTAGTCTTGCAACAACCTTGATGAGATCATGCACATTATTATTGCACCTACAAACATGACACAATATTTATTTGTTTGGGATCCTGGCTCAAGTGAATGTGCACTCTTATTTGATGGACAAGATCAAGATGGCGCACTATGTCGTCCACCACCTTGGCCTCCTCCATTCATGCATACAAGAAGATTTGATGGCATTGCACATTTGGACCAACACATGAGAGGAGACGAACTTGAGTCGAGGATGACTCCAATTCAAGGAGGGGAGGATGATGAGGACATCACTTATATGGATACAAACAACACTCTACTGAATATACAAGATGCAATCAATAGAGTTCATACACAACAATTAATTTCAGAGGTGAACTCGTTCTTATATATTTCCTTATATGTTTTTGAGCATAGATTGCTACTTAATGATTTATTTGTGATTAGGATCCATGGAGAGGTTCAAGGAGTACTTGGAGGGAGTATTAGGGACGTGGAAGACCATATAATTCGTTCAAAGAAGATGGAAACCGAACCAAACTCCAAATCGTATCCAACTCGGAGTCCAGGAGCAGTACGCACTAAAACGGACGCCCAGGACGCATACGAACTCCGTTTTGGACATTCTACATACGCACGGAAAGGGGAGAGGATATCCTTTCCAATGGCACCGTTCCCATGTCAAAACCTTCGGAGTCGACGGGAACCGTCGAAACAAAATCAAGTACAGAATCTGTCAGGGTGCTGCGCCACCGTATTGGGCCGTTGGGCCTTGTATCAAGTCTAAGTCCATTATTTTCATGTCTTAAGGTTAGTTCACGACCCTAACACCCCCTTGGACGTCCTCCCACCTATATATACTCCATGGTAGCCGCCATAGACAATTGAGTTTTGCTTAGATCCATAATATCGCCGTTTTTCGGTTTGTGAAACCCCAATTCAGCAATTTCAGATTGCTTCTTCTACGTTCTTGCTTGTGTTCTCGGTTGCACTTGCAGGGATTACCCTTCTTGGCGAGGTCAATCGTGTGAAGCACGGTTGATAACCAACGGAGCGGTGGTGTAGTGATTGCAGGGGCTGTTCGTGTTCTACTCGAAAGCCTCGGATCATCAACGTCGAGATCTCCATCAATCGACTTACCCATTACCTTTCGGAAGATCGGGCATCATCTTCTTTTTCCCATCAATTGGTATCAGATTTCCAGGTTGCCTGTTAGGTAATTTATCTATCCATTACATTAGTTTTGTTTTTCATACCTATAGTCCACAAAAAAACCACAAAAAAACTTGCAGTTTAGTAGATCTGTTCATTACTTTGTCCAAACCACATTGAGCCTTTGCAACTTTGTTATTCAGTTTGGTTTTGTTGAGTTTGTGTCCGTGGTTGAGTCATATTGCTGGTTTAGAAGTGTTTTTGGTCTTAGTTTGAGTCTTGCATTGTGTGATTCATCCTTTTGAATCACGTCATCACGTCCAGATTAGATTCATCTCTGTTCAGTTCAGTATTTTCATAATATCTAGCTCATACGGACTCGGATTTTCGTGTTCTGATACTTTCTGGAAATATTAAGAAGTTCTATATAACTTTCTTATTCATCATTTTCCCAGAAAATATAGTTATAGATGTCGAAATTGCATTAGATCCGAATCTGTTATTGACCTAAAAATTCTGAACAGTCTGTATTTCGGGGGCAGTATCTCCTATTGTTATTTTCCAAAATAGGTCTTCCATATATTGAAATTAAATAGGAGAGATATATCTACAATCTTGCTGTTCTAAGTTTTCCAATTTAGAGCCTATAAGTGTGCCTATTTGTCCTTGGAAGATTGAGCAGAAAATCTGCGACAGACACACGAGATATCTTGGATTGATTTTCATTGTGTTCTTCCCTTGCAGCACATTCTAAAAAAATAGAAAAAAAATAGAAAAAGGCAAGTGCAAAACAAGAAACAAAAGCCGCAAAAAAAAGAAAAAAATAATAAAAAAAACAGAAGTGCTTGCATTCTTTGTGTCATCTAGTTTTGTCTCATGTCTTGCTAGCTTGAACTACTAGGAACACATTTAGGCCAGCAACTTTGACAAAGACTTTGGACACTTATTCAACTTTACTATCTGATTTCATTGTTGCTAATCCTTGCTACATAGAAAGTGCCATCCAAGCTACACCTTACTCTTGAGCAGAATCGATACACCTTTGCAATCATCCCACGCTTCATTGGTTTCTTCATACCGTCCACCGTTTGCCACCTGCAGTGTCGGTAAGAACACTTGTAAGAGCGTGGTAAGACGCTTGTGAGTGTGTGATTCCACTATCACTTTTCCATTATCCTTTGTAGTTGATAGGGATAACATATTTTTTTGTGTTGTCTTCTGTTTGCTACTAACAATGTCAGGTAAAAGCAAGAATCATGCATTATATGCTGAGATGATGGACATGATGAAGACGGCGATAGAGTTGCTCACTAAAAATCAAACATCAACCAAGGATTCACATGACATTCAGACCACCTTTACAACACCTTCCACAAGAAGTAATTACATTCTCCCATCTCTTCCTTCTTATGATGGTTTTGGTTACGATGAATATATTGCTTGGGAAATAGAGTTGAATAAAATTTTTGGACAATATCATATGTGTGAGAAAAGAAAGATTAGAAATGTTGCAAGTGCATTAGTAGGTTGTGCATTGACTTGGTGGAACAACTTAAGTGATTTAGAAAGACCTCGAACATGGAAAGATATGAAAATTCTTATGCGAGAAACTTTTGCTAATGTATCTAATTGTAAAGATGAAATACATGAACTTGAGAAGAATTTTCTTGTTGTACCTCCTTCTTTGCCTAACCTTTTGCAGGAACATGAACAAATAAATGGAGATGCAAATGAGAGTGAGGTGTTGAACAACTCTTCTGAATTTTTTGATGAATCAACTCATAATGCATTTGAATTTCTTGCTGAAAATGAGAGTAGTGTTAATGGACAATGCTCTACAGTTAACCACGGTATGACATTTTCAGATGTGCTGAATTTTGCTACCAATCATACTATCGATGAGCAGCAACAAGATGAACCTTTACATAATACAACTTTACCATTAGTTGATTTTCCCACTGATTCTTATAACAAAAATGAGTTGTGTGCTGATAATTATATTATACCTATGCTAGAACAACCAAATGAATTTGATACTTTATCACTCACTTGTGCTGAAATTAAGCATTTGATCCCAACTACATGTGAAAGGGATGAGCTGAAATTGTTATCTTCTCTAAATACTTTGGGCTATATTGAATTTGACACTCTTTGTGATCTAGATATCGTAGAGAAGATAATATTTTCTCAATCTGAATTGCCTTTGTTAAGTAGAAATATTTTTCATGCTATAGGCAAATATGAACATAGTGGTATGTTTATGGTGCATAAAGTTTACATATGTTCAAATGAGGAAGCTCCTTTTGTGCTGCAACAACATGGTCAAGTAAATGAATGTTCTAACGCTAATAATGTCTTGTCAAGTTTTTCTAGTATGTTTTCCTTGCAGCAGGGACAACAAAAGCATTATTCACTGTGGTTGTGCATTATGGACAGCACTTACTCTACCTCCAATGCAAGCCTCTTTGCTGGACATACGAGCAAGCCGAGGACGGCTTGTCATAAAGAAGGGGAGAATGATGAGATCATGCACATTATTATTGCACCTACAAACATGACACAATATTTATTTGTTTGGGATCCTGGCTCAAGTGAATGTGCACTCTTATTTGATGGACAAGATCAAGATGGCGCACTATGTCGTCCACCACCTTGCCCTCCTCCATTCATGCATACAAGAAGATTTGATGGCGTTGCACATTTGGACCAACACATGAGAGGAGACGAACTTGAGTCGAGGATGACTCCAATTCAAGGAGGGGAGGATGATGAGGACATCACTTATATGGATACAAACAACACTCTACTGAATATACAAGATGCAATCAATAGAGTTCATACACAACAATTAATTTCAGAGGTGAACTCGTTCTTATATATTTCCTTATATGTTTTTGAGCATAGATTGCTACTTAATGATTTATTTGTGATTAGGATCCATGGAGAGGTTCAAGGAGTACTTGGAGGGAGTATTAGGGACGTGGAAGACCATAGAATTCGTTCAAAGAAGATGGAAACCGAACCAAACTCCAAATCGTATCCAACTCGGAGTCCAGGAGCAGTACGCACTAAAACGGATGCCCAGGACGCATACGAACTCCGTTTTGGACGTTCTACATACGCACGGAAAGGGGAGAGGATAACCTTTCAATGGCACCGGTCCCATGTCAAAATTCCTTCGGAGTCGACGGGAATCGTCGAAACAAAATCAAGTACAGAATCTGCCAGGGTGCTGCACCACCGTATTGGGCCATTGGGCCTTGTATCAAGTCTAAGTCCATTATTTTCGTGTCTTAAGGTTAGATCACGACCCTAACACCCCCTTGGACGTCCTCCCACCTATATATACTCCATGGTAGCCGCCATAGACAATTGAGTTTTGCTTAGATCAATAATATCGCCGTTTTTCGGTTTGTGAAACCCCAATTCAGCAATTTCAGATTGCTTCTTCTACGTTCTTGCTTGTGTTCTCGCTTGCACTTGCAGGGATTAGCCTTCTTGGTGAGGTCAATCGTGTGAAGCACGGTTGATAACCAACGGAGCGGTGGTGTAGTGATTGCAGGGGCTGTTCGTGTTCTACTCGAGAGCCTCGTATCATCAACGTCGAGATCTCCATCAATCGACTTACCCATTACCTTTCGGAAGATCGGGCATCATCTTCTTTTCTCATCAAACCTAGAATTAGATTAAGATTTTGCTACCCACAACTTCGAAATTTAGGTAAAAGTATTTCAAACCAATGAAAGCAATATTCGGAGAGTAGCAAGTTGTAAACTAGAGACTTAGGAAAATAAAACAGAGCAACTATTCATCATTTCATCTATGTGAATTTTAAATCGTTCTTACCGCACATCTTTATTTGATGAAAGCAAATCTAACCTATTTTTATATATATTTTTTTAAATGCAAGGTGGATGATGGATGGATGGAAAATAAATATGCAATGGATGATTTGGAATAAAAATGTAGTGGGTGTGATATAAGTTACCTCAAGTGGGGGTCCTCCCCCAAGCTTATTCTTGATCATGGTCCGTGATAGGGGTTGAAACCCTGACGACGGAGGTAGGCCATGAGTTGGCCTATCCTTGTTGCAGTGTGGCTTTGACAATGGAGGGTTGAGTGTTGATTGTTGTGTTGCTTCCCATGGACACCATGAGTGTGGTTGAATAGAGTGTTTTCGATGTTGATCGTCCGCACATCAGGGTATCCATGTGTTGGGTGTGATTTGCCATTCCTTGGCTAAGATAATGATAACCTTTTAGATCCAAAAGAATGACGTGCACTCAACATACATTGAGTATGTTCGTCATTCTTTGGCTAAGGTGTATCATATCTTTTTTCCATAAGGGAGTGACATGTGCCCAACATGCATTGGGTATGATCAGTTGTTCCTTGGCTAAGGTACAACATACATAGAACCACAAAGGAATGACATGCACTCAACATGGGTTGAGTGTGATCTGTTGTTCCTTGGCTAAGGCATGACATACCTTCTAGCCACATAGGAAAAACTTGCACACAATATAAATTGGGTGTGATCTTGTCATTCCTTGGTCATGGTACATCATAACTCTTAGCCACATAGGAATAACTTGTACCAAATGATGGTGGCAAATCCCTTGAGCTTGAATGAGTGCTTAAAATAGTTGAGAGCATAATGCTCTCACCCATTCGTGGCAACCCATTGGTTGCTCATGGAGGGCTCCCATTTCAAATCTCTAGCCTCGTATAGTTATGATTGACCTTCAGGCATAATTTCCGATAGGTAGCAACCATCCTCATTTACTCCTTGGCCAAGAGATGTTGAAATGGGATCCTCTAGGGATCCCAACAATCAGCTTCTTGAATGCCTGCATAGTAATATTACTCCTGCAAACTTCCTCTCTTGAGTAGAGAGGGATGGTTAGCTCCCGATACTTGTAATAATGAACGTTCGGTTAGGTAATCAAACTTTCATCTGTACATATGGGGAAAAAATTCAAAGATGCATTGGTTCCAATGTCAAGTGTATCCATGATCAATGTGTTATTCATTGATAAGAGTGGATCTTTATGGATAATTCATGTTGCATATTTTCTAAAGATCATACTCATAGCAATACATGTGATAGAAATATACTATATGGATCCCTACATCTTTTAAAGTTTCTAACCATCTTAGCTTTCAAGAGCAAATTTTTATCATTTAGACCATGACAAATAAGATTCTCAATTTTATCCTCCTAAACTTCACTAGGAATTTAAAATTTAGTGTCTCTCCAAAAAATGCAATTCAATTTTGGAGCAAGGATATCACTTATTCCTAGGAGTTTGAAATCTAGTGACAGCATCTATGCATGAAGCTCAATTAAAAATTATGGCTGTCACTATGCCCAAGTTCCTATATGCCAATTCACCAATTAAGTCATGCCCAAAAGTTTTGTTTTCTAAACCTCGACAAAAATGACTAAGTTTACAAAACAATCCTTAAAGTATTCTAGGTACTTGTTTGAGATTTTTCCAAGTAAGGTGGGTTTCCTTTTGGAGATCCAAAAGTCAATACCCATGCTTACTCTTGTGAGGATGCTTGAGAATTGAATGATGAGGAAGTGTCAACCTTCCTCACAAATGCAAGCAAATACATTCAATTCTATGGCAAACCAAACAATGAAAAATTCTAAACTCATACCTCATTTGAAGAGCAGTTGGTGACGAAGGTCTTTGTGTGAGAAACTCACAACCTTGATTTTTGGCGTAGGCTTGATGGCTGATGTCAAATGCCAAGTTGAGGTTGGATTTGGCGATGGATTTGGTTCTGGCTCCTCCATTGGGTCATCCTCCTGAACATTTCTCTTCCTCAAACTCAAAATGAGTTTGAAGGAGAGAAGTGTTCTCAAATCCTCCCAATGGTGACTTGAGCTTGATGAAACCTTCCACTTTCTTGCCATACCACCTCTTCACAATTTTGACCTAGCTGTACATTAATCAAGAACACACAAAACAACTCGAAAACGGGTTACGTTAGCCAAAAGCAAATTGAACCCAATTTTTCAAATTGTCTTGTCCAGCTTGAAATAACTTGTAAATGCAATGAGGGTCAAAGCAAATCTTTTTGGGGTGAACTAGGAAGATAAATTCAAGTGGTCATGCACGTAGTTCATATCCAATTAAATTTCTCCCCTAATTCAAATTTTTAGTTTTATGATGGTTGGAAATTTTACTTTCCAACATGCAAGTGTGGAATTTCAAACATGCAAATGCAAGGGTTGATGCAATTTGGAAAACAATTATGAGATAACTACCAATTAACCTATTGGCAAGGACTCATCAAATTTTTGAAGTCAGATGAGTAGGAGTTACCTCCATTCTGTTTAGCGTGATGATTTGTTGTCCAATCCCGGGGTTGAAGATGTGGACGATTTCTTCTGTTTTGACATGCCAAACTCATTTGGCTGTCATTTGGACATGTGGGCCACATGGTGGCCCTAGCCTCTCCCCATTGTATTGATATAGACATGTTGTTGTAGCGACGGGTTCTCCCTCTTGAATGTATTCCTTCATGAGCATGGTGAGGCTTCGTCCTTCTTAGGGGTGCCACTTTGACCATATTGATATTCCATTGAATCAACCAATACCTTGATCACGAATCAAAGGCTTCCTTGGGTATGATGACATGTGGGCTCCACAATCAAACAAGGAACGCTTCATCCACAATGTCACTTGCCCTAGGTTGATTGAGTTTGGTCAAAGTGTGGGAATCCCAACAAGTGATGTGGGATATCTTGGACTTTGAATGCTCCTTAAGTTCTTGTCCTTGGCCAAGATCTTCATGTGAATGTTATCTTGATTTCTGCTTGGCCAAGATACTTCAAGGTAGGCTAGTTGAACTTAAATCCCTTGGAAAGCCATAACCTCCTTGAATACAAGGGTGATGTTAATTCCACCCTTGACCTCCTTGTGAATGGTAGCCATTGGAGTTGTTGTTTGAAAAAGGTCCTCATGGGTCTTAGGGAAATAATTCCCCCGTGTCCCATGATGACATGGATTTTCACAAATCATGTGAATATCCATCACATGGATTATTTAAACAAATCTCCAACGACTTGGATATTCATGACACTTCAATGGGAGGTGTAGTTCCATAAGTAGCATATCCACCTTGTGAAGTGGTGTGCATGACAAGATATGGGAACTCGAGCATTCTTCATTTCACCCCTTGAGTGGAGACCTTCTTCTCATCCATGATGGATGAGAATAGGGCTCCTTCACCTCCGGCACGAATGTGGTCATGGATTGGTGGAGCCAACCCATGACATGAGTGTTGGATGAAGAGCCAACTATCCACCCCATGGTGGAGGTAAACCAAGAAGAACTCTTGGAGCCTCCCCCAAGCTTGGGTATGGATGACTTTGGCTCCTACTGAAAGCTGAAATTCTTCCGCAATAGGCAATGATGTTGCCTAGCGGACATTTGTTGAGGTACGCCTTGAATCATCTTGTAGTTGAGCACTTGCGTCCTCGTTGGCCATCCCATACAATGGGTTGGCCAACACTACCCTGTTTTCACACAAAGGAGAAAACAAACAAGGGTAATCCTGCCTAATAACTATTAGTACCTATAGCTTAATCACAAGTGATAGCTATCCTTCACTTTCTTTGCCTTCCCCCGCAACGGCGCCATAAATGCTTGTTGACGGCTCCTAAGATATACTAACAAATCATCCCCGACAACGGCGCCAGAAATGCTTGTTGGTATTTCTTAACACCACAGATCATCTCTCGTAAAGAGATGAGATCCGCAAGCGCACGGAAGATACCGTTGTAGCATTTCACCCATGAGTATTCCCAAGGGTATCGTATTTATCCCAAAGGAAGGCAATGGAGTAAAGTATATACTACTCTATGGTCAACCTATGGGATACTAATCCATTATCCGGACAGGGGTAAGTTGATAATAGGGGTAGTGTGACACACACCTAGGCAATCTATTCTAAAGGGTAAAATGGGTCCTAGAGGGAGATTGGATTGAGAGTTAGAGAGTTGCTCCTACAATGCTCCTAATACATATACAAGCCTAAGGTAGATACTAATGGTCATGTCAAAGATGAATTCCTATGCAATGCTATTCAACACATCAGACACGGGCTTACCCCTATCAATACTAGGGCGACTCCCGCCAAGAGCCTGTGGCATAGCCGAATGTGGAGGATTACAAAGGACAGATAGGACTGTCACCACCTACTGCTTACCTCTTCAATCTGTGGGTCTACGAGACATCTAACGCTACTTAAATAACCTAGCACCATGCTAGCATACTAAGCAATACCTTAGGAGCCATGGCACAAGCCATCCTAAGGCAATGACTAACCTAAACATCGTTGAACCAATGTTGAAGCATAGCATAAGTCATTCATATTAACATAATCATATCATAACTACATAGACTATAGTGGGGGTCTATAGTGTTTATGACCATAAGATGTGATCATGAGAGTGAAATCATAAAGACTATACCTTCCACATACATGGACTCCACAATCAAACAAGAAACGCTTTGTCCAAGTATACGTATAAAAGAAGACTAAAGATAATATCTTTATTGAGCACAAAGTCACAAATACAAGAATGAATACATAAGTCATACCTTTCCCAATGTGGAATTGGGAAGAGAGACTCCTTCTACCCCTTTCCCAATTTGGACTTGGGACTAGAGGCTCTCCTCTCTACATCCTAACTCTTCTAAGAACTATGGAAGATAGTGTATACAATAGAATGATGCCCATGTGGTGTGTGTTGAAGTGAGGGGTAGGGGGTCCTATTTATACTAGTGTTGAAGTCGGTTCCCGCCACCAAAAGCACGCGAATAAGTCACCATTGACTCCAGGGAGCCTGGAGGAGCCAACACGTGGAGGCTGATCGAGTTTGGTGCAAAGACCAGGTCGGCCGACCCCCTGGTTAGGCCGACTTGGTCA
The DNA here is from genome assembly GCA_036927565.1 of Tuctoria greenei. Lineage (NCBI taxonomy): Eukaryota > Viridiplantae > Streptophyta > Magnoliopsida > Poales > Poaceae > Tuctoria > Tuctoria greenei. The sequence continues at coordinate 141,424,877 of JAYESD010000001.1, read as the reverse complement.
TTGCACAGTTTCTCGTGTGCTTTCTCCAGGTGGCTGCCAGGTGGGTCCAATTGATGTATATGGGTGATACACCATTGGATCTCCTTGGATACTTTTGTTTGTGGGCCATTTGATCCATGGGATGCCACGTGTCATCGCCTGATTGCCTGGGATGATATTTTATAGGATTTGTCCCTCTACATTTCCTCATTTCCTGCATAAAATGCTGCATACACATATCTCTCCAAGTCCAAGTGGAATTGGATTAGATAGAAAGGTGATGTGTGCAAGAAATGACAAATCCTTCACATAATTTAGTTAAATTGACGGATGAAATTGGTATATAACAGCCGTCAACACCCACTAAGTGCTCCGGCAGCATCCACCATCACTGAGAAAATCACCATCGAATATTCATTTTTCCCGCGCATAAGAAACAGGAAAAGCAATAAAATCTGTCCTCTTGTCTATAAATTATTTGTGGCTTATTATCCTTATTTGAATTTTAGGTCCTAAGGAACTCAATGGAATAACATAAGTGTACTGGTTAAATCCTTTCAGGTCTGAACGCCTTCCGGATCCTCCCTACTGAGACCTGCCAGGATATAGCTAGAGCGGCGTACTTAGGGTACCTAACTAGGTTAAGTCGATATTGCACTTTGAACCTGACATTGGCTTTTGGTTTTTAGGTGAGTAGACCATCTAGCATTGCTAGGACCCACAAGGATATTACCAATACAACTTATATATCATACGAGTATCAAGGACTAAACTTCAAAGGGACTGCACAACATTGCTATAGACAACGAGGAAAAGATGATAAAAGTAACGAGCTTGCACAAAAGTAATGCACGTGGAGTCTGCTTTCACACAAAAATGTATTTCATTATAGGTCTGAATAACAGGGGAGACAAGGACACACTTAAAGTACATAACCAAGTTAAGTGTGCTATTCATCTTGTTCTAACCTAGGGGAGGTAAAGACACACTTAAAGTACAATGACCAAGTTAAGTGTGATTTTTAACTAGGACCTACCCATCTCTGTTAATAGACTCTATAAGGTACATTATGTGTAAATACATACTCACCTTCGTGAAACTAAGCGTAAAACTTACAGAGGTCCTCAATGTTCCATGGATTGGGAAGCAGGGTCCCATCCTCTATTGCCAACCGGACGCATTCGAGACGGGAAACTTTAATCACTCGAAAGTGACCTTCCCAACTGGGGGGAGTTTGTTCATCCCTTCACGAGTTATATTCTTTGCAGCCCCAGATTGCCTTATTCTAGCTGCTGGTTGCGCACATGCCTTTGGTGATAGCGCCAGAGTGCCTGGCTGTTTCTGCATTCCGAACAGCTGCTTGGCACCTTCCCTCATTGACAAGGTCCAGGTCTTCACGTCGGAGCTTGTCATGCACGGCTTCGTCGAAGATCCGGACTCGGAGGGACCCCATGGTGATGTCCGAAGGAAGGATTGCTTCAGCTCCATACACCAAAAAGAAAGGTGTCTCTCCAGTAGCCCGACTAGGTGTTGTCCCGCTTGCCCATAGAGCGAACGAAAGTTCTTCAATCCAGTTGGTGCCATGTTTCTTCAAGTGCCTGTATGTGCGCGTCTTGAGTCCCTTGAGTAACTCTACATTTGCTCTCTTAGCTTGACCATTGCTTGTCGGGTGAGCTACTGATGTGTAGCTTACTTGTATGCCAAAATGTTCACAGTACTCTTGAAAGGCTGCACTTGTGAATTGGGTTCCGTTGTCAGTGATGACTCTATTCGGAACTCCAAATCTGCAGATGATGGACTTCAAGAACTTGATCACATATTGCTTATTCATTGTCACAACTGGAGTAGCTTCTGGCCACTTTGTGAACTTGTCGATGGCAACATACAGGAACATGTAACCTCCAATGACTTTTAGGAAAGGTCTGAAAATATCCATCCCCCACACAATGAATGGCCACATGGGAGGTATCATCTGCAGTGACTGAGCTGGTGTGTGAATCTGCTTTGCATGAAACTGGCACACTTCACACTTCTTTACCAACTCGATTGCATCCTGGAGTGCTGTTGGCCAATAAAAACCATGCCAAAAGGCCTTACTGACCTACGTGCGGGATGATGCGTGATTCCAACACTCGCCTCCATGGATCTCCGCGAGTAGCTCGCGGCCTTGTTCTCGGGAAATGCACCGCATTAGAATGCTGTTGGCACCACGCCGGTAGAGATCTCCTTCTACGAACATGTATCTTTTAGCCAATCTGACGACTCGCTTAGCAAATGCACCATCTTCAGGAAGGATGTTATCCCTCAAGTAGCCCAGATCTTTGAGATCCACGCATTGTAGCTAACTTGAGCTTCTAGATCTTGTGTGTTGGGTTGCTTGGAGCTTCCTATAGTGCCTACGATCCTTGGTGGACGCCATGCAAACAAGGCCACCAGGATCGCCAGCTTTGAGGTACTGGTCTCGCCCCCATCACTTAGTTCGGAGGGTTGAGCGGCAGATTCTGACAAACTCCTAACAAAAACTTCGTCGGGTTCTTGAGCTCCGGTTGAAGCTTTCGTTGAGAGATTGTCAGCTTCAGCATTGTTGAGACGTTGGACATGACAAAGAATCAAGACGTGGAAGTCCTTCTGTGGCTTCTAGACTTCAAGTAAATAAGCAGCGAGTTGTGGGTTGTTGCAACTACATTCACCTTTGACTTGTTTGATTATGAGTTGCGAGTCACCCTTGACCAGCATCTGTCGTACGCCATATGATAGCGCCACCTTGAATCTAAAGATAAGAGCTTTGTACTCTGCCATGTTGTTGGTTGCCTTGAAGTCAAGACGCAACATGTACTTGACCTTCTCCCCGGTTGGAGCGAGGAGAAGTATTCCAACTCTGTCCTCCTGCTTCTGCAAAGAGTCGTCGAAGTAGAGAGTCCTGTGAGCTCAGTGAAGACTGGGACCTTGGGTTCCAGCTTCTGCTCACTGGGACCCTCCAGACTTGATGAAGATGGAGTCCATTCCACCATGAAGTCTTCCAGGGCTTCACTCTTGATTACATGTCACAACAAGAATTCGAGATCGAATTCTGCCAACCCCGCTGCCCACTTGGCTACATTTTCTGTAGAATTGGGATTGTGTAAAATAGAACGTAGTGGCAATGAGGTTACCACTGATATCTTGTGGGCTTGGAAATAGTGATGAAGTTTCCTTGAGGTGATAAGAACTGCATATAGCAGCTTATGCACCTCAACGTACCAAGTCTTAGTGTCATGGAGTACTTCGCTAATGAAGTACACCAGCCGCTGGACAGTCCAGACCTTCCCAAAGGGGTCCAGACCATCTTCTTGCACTGCAGGAACTCCCTTGGTTGAGAGAGGTTGATCCACATACATCATGTCTTTAGGATCCACGCTTGGGGGCTGGGACCCAGACTCGCCTTCAGGTAGCTCCGGACCCTCCTGGAAGGGTCTAGGCTCCTGAGCTGATGATTCCTCTGGTCTCTTCACAACCAGAACCATGCTGACAACCTCTGTAGTTGCCAAAATATAAAGAAGAAGAGGCTCACCAGGTTCCGGAGCTACCAAAACTGGTAGTGTGGTGAGGAGTTGCTTGAGCTCTTGGAATGCCTGCTCCGCTTCTTTAGACCACGTCCAGACTTCTTCAATAATTTGAAGAAGGGAAGCCCCCGCTCTGTCAGCCTTGAGATGAACCGGTTGGGCGCATCTAGACACCTAGTTAGCTTCTGGACATCCTTGACGCGGGCTGGAGGCCGCATCTCTTCAATGGCCTTGATTTTGGCCAGATTTTCCTCAATTACTTGATGAGTCACCAAAAAACCAAGGAGCTTTCAGGTGTTAACCCCGAAGACACACTTGTCTGGGTTGAGCTCCGTATACGTCAAGCGCATCTTGTCGAAGACGGCTTGCAGATTGTCAAGGAGTGATTCTTTGTTCTTCACCTTGACGACGATGTCATCGACATAGAGCTCCACCAAGTACGTGATGAGCACTCCAAACGTTTTATGCATGGCTCGCACAAAAGTTGAAGCAGCGTTTTTGAGACCGAAAGGCATGGCAGTGTAAGAGTATAACCCATCTACTATAATGAAGGCAGTATGCTCTTCATCTTCCCTAGACATTTGAAACTGATGATATCCATAATATGCGTCTAGGAAACACAATAATTCACAGCCAGAGGTAGAATCCACCATCTGATTTATTCTAGGAAGTGTAAATGGGTCTTTTGGGCATGCCTTATTCAAAGTGGTGTAGTCAATGCACATCCTAAGATTCCCGCCGACCTTTGGTACAATGATTGGGTTTGCCAGCCACCGAGGATGGTGAACCTCCTGGATGAAACCAGCGTCGAGCAACTTCTTGATTTCTTCTCTAATGAAGTTCTACCGCTCGATAGATTGCTTTCGGGGCTTCTGATGTATTGGCCGTGCATCGGGGTATATCTTCAAGCTGTGCTCGATCACCTCCCTATGGATCCTAGGCATCTGTGACAGTTCCATGCAAACAAGTCGACAATCGCCCGAAGTAGACGAGCGTGAGTTCCTATTTTTCGTCTAGACCAACCGATATACGAGTGGTCTGTGCAGCATCGGAACCAATTTGGACGTCTTTGACGGGGATGTCGGTGTCGCCACTTGGTTCCACCTGAGGTACAAAGGTTGAGCCACGCTGACACAAGCTCGAAGGTTGTTGAGTTGGTCGCTCCTTGCCAGATTCTTCTTCTTGTGCCATTGCGAGCGCGTGAAGTTCTTCTAGCGCGGTGACTCCAGCATTGCGATCCCCTCAGATTTAAAGGATGTCTGAAGGAGTCGACATCTTCAACACCAGATAGTCGTAATGGGCTACAGCCATGAACCTATCTAGAGCTGGCCTGCCTAGGATGGCGTTGACGGGAAGGTTGATGTCTACCACATCAAACACCAACTTCTCAGACCTATAGTTGTCTTGTGTTCCGAAGGTCACTGGGAGTGTAACTGATCCGAGAGGTGTGATGGCTCCCGGACCTACTTCAGAGAAAGGACGTGAGTGAAGCTGAGGAGGTTGAGCGCAGCACCTCCGTCCACAAGAACATGGTAGAGCTGGATGTTTTTGATAGTAGGAGAGACCATCAAAGGCAACTGACCAGCTCCGGTCATGTTCTTCGAGCAATCCAAAACATCGAATGTGATGGTAGTATCAATCCACTTCAGATGAGGTTCCGCCTTGGCGGTGGGAGCTGCGACAGCCATCTCCCAATGCATTGTCTTGAGGATACGCCAGGAAGTAATGTCCCATGACCCTCCATATGTCATGTGGAGAGTGTTCTGACGCTCGTTGTCGGAGATATCAGAGTTGTCATCAACGTTGTTGTAGACGGCCTTCAACGACTACTTGGTGTCCTTGAATCCTAGCTCCTGATCTGACGAAGCTTTGCCGACTTTCTATTTCCCCTCCCATTGGCAGAAAGGGATTTCTTCTTAGCGCTTGTTGTTGCGTTCAACAAACCGCTTGACATTGCAATAGTTTTCGGGGTTTTGGGTGTTTGATTTATGGATTGGATTCCACATCATCTCACCTTCGCTGTCCTCATACGATGGTCGGGGTCGTTTTTTGGGGCGTGGCCCCCGACCACCCGGAGCTGCAGCCGCAATAGTGGTAGGTGTATAGGCCAACAACTTCTTCTTGCCGTTGGACTTCTTTTTCTTTTTTCCACTGCCTAAGGCAGCTGCTTCAGCCTTGGAGGAGGGTTTACCATCGCATCCGGTTTGGAGTGCATCTCTCGGACCTCTGCAGCCCTAGCACATTTGCCAGCTAGGCTGAAGAGCTCTGTGACGCTGCTAACATTTTTTGTTGCCAACTTCTCCAACATCTTCTTATCCTGTACTCCCTGTTGAAACACGACAAAGACAGAAGCATTTGAGATAGAAGGGATTGTATTCTGTACATGAGAAAATGACTGGATGAATGATCGTAGCGACTCTCCCAATTTTTGCTGTACAGCGAATAAGTCTAGCTCGATACAAGGTTGGGTGTAGGAACTCCCGAAGTTGGCGGTGAACTGGTGACATAGTTCCTCCCAACTGTAGATAGAGTCAGGAGGTAGACTCATGAACCTGGACCTTGCAGTCATGATTAGAGCCACATAGAAATAGTTGGCCATCACGGCCTCATTGCCTCCAGCTGCGAGGATGGCATTGGAGTTAATCTGAAGAAAGTCGATGGAGTTAACTGTCTTGTCGTATTTCTCAGGCTGATGAGGCCAGAACTTAAGTGGCCAATTAGCCATGCAAAGATGCATGGCAAGGGCCGAACGGCCGGCCCCCACTCCCAGTGGAGAGGGGTTTCCTCGAGCCTCTCGCCTCTCTCAGGCGCTCTTGATATGGATGTGGCCATCCTGCCTCATGTAGCGGCGATCGAGCTCCGACCGAAGGTCATGCGCCGGGAGCCTCAGTGTCGTATGAGTGCGGCGTGCCCCGGAGGGCACTGATGTCACTTGATGGGAGGACACACATCTCCTGTGCTGCGAAGCCTGAGGACCAAGTCTACCAGATAAGATCCTATTCCTTGAAGGTGTCTGCCCAGTATAGGGCGAACCTTGGTTGCTGACGGCATTGGCTGCAGCAACAACCATATGCTCAACATCTGCGCGCCATTGCTTCATAGTGGGCGGAGGAGCTCAGGGCACTGGAGGACGTTGAAGCAGAGTCCACACTGTGTTCAGAGTGTTCTCTGGGTTGTTGGTCGATGCAGTGACCGATGCAAATTTACCATCCTGTTGTCCAATGTTGTTTGTTGGTGCAGGTGGTGGTGGTGGTGCGGCAACACCCGCAGGGACAATGGCATTGGCTGGCTGCTAGACATTGGAAGGATTTCCTCTAGCAGGATGCTCAGCCAAACCGTTGGACGAAGCAGTGGCAGAATTCACCATCTTGAAATCTTGAATAGCTAAGCGCTGCCACTACCTAGCACGCCAAATGTCAAAGTGTAGCAAGGAAACTTCCTCCGGCAGTACTCAAACATAGTCCATAGAGGTTCGTATTCGGTTGGGGCGCAAAGCGTAATCAAGCTTAAGATAATGACACAGGAGATTTTACTTGGTTCGGGCTGCCTGAGCGTAATACCCTACTCTATGGGGTGGTTGTTGATTGTATGAGTGTGTATGTGTAGCGAGTGTCCCAACTTGCTGTTTGACGGTCCTTAATTACCAAATACGACCATCAATTCCCTACATAAAAGTTATGGATTGGACAACCAACATAGTGGTAGGAGTTATTTACTAGCTATCTCCACTAGTGTTGGTGCAATTGTGTATGCAGGTGAATTATGCCCATAATTTGAGGTATTTACAGGGACCAATCCAGAAAACAAACCTTCCAACCAATCAAGCACAATCACGAGGATTTATGGGCCCACTTGGAGGAGAAAACAAACTAAAAATCATCAGAATCACCCATACCCATGATGGGGGCCCACATAACAGTGTCATAGAGAAGTTTCAACGTGATTGGAGCCGTTGGCACTTCAGACAACCTACCAGGTTTCCTGACTAGGTAAATGCGCCAAACATGGTCAACCGCCATGTGTTGGCTCCCCACAGCTTGGAGATCACGATTGCGACTGAGTCCCTCGCTTTTTCTGGCGCCAAACCAACCTTTCAATGGTATAAATAGGGGGTAGGGGGCTCCCTCACTCCACACACCAAAAGCTTGAGTCCAGTACTCCACTCCAAATGCGTAGCGCTGCCTAAGTGCTTAGAAAATAGGGAGAGCGTGAGAAAGAGGAGGAGGAGGAGGCTTTGGCGTATGTCGGGCTTCTTCCACTTAAGGATAGGGTTTGGGCTTGTCAAACCCTCTCCACCTTCATACCTCAACAATTCTTTCTACCTATGACGAATAACTTCTTATTATAAGGTACATGATTCCCAATTGAGTTCATTTACTTAATTCAAGCAAGATAATTCCTTAGTTGCTTGTTCGTTCATCGCTCTATTCATTTAGAGGCCCTAGTCTTTAATAAAGAGGTAAGAGAAGTAATCGATAGCGTAGGCGTGGTGTCTAGGCTTGACATTACCTTTGATTATCTCGTAGTCCATGTGGGTTGTAGAGGTAGGCGGTAGGTGGTGACAGCCATATCCGTCTGTTGTAATCCTCCATGTTTGACTACGACGTAGGCTCTTGGCGGGAGTCGCCTGGCAGACCAGGTTAAGCCCGTGCCCAATACAAGCTGCTATTGATCGACTTGTTTTGAACTAGAACCCCTCCTCTTAGGAAATCCACTCTATCCCTCGCCTACCACCAAGCTTTGTGTCCTTGGGTGAACTAGTTAGAAGATTAGCACACACGTTCCTTGGATTCGATACCCTTGGGAAGGGAAGTGTTATAGCGGTTTCTCTGTGTGCTTGCAGATTTTCATCTGTGACACACCAGCCGTCAACAAGCATTTCCGGCACCGTTGCTGGGGAACGGTTGCTGTTGATCTTCGAACCTTGTTCACCATCGTATATATTTTTTATCTTTATTGCTTACCTTTCCACCATTTAAACTATGGAGAAACCCACCATTCTTTCTCTATCTGCTCCTAAGGGTGAGTTCTGTGAGCCTCCGCCATCAGCGGATCCCCTTTGCTCAACTAGCTATTAACTCCACCCTGGCTTTATGGCCATGGTTCGGGAGCAATCCTTCTCAGGGACTGATTGTGAGAATCCCTACCATCACCTGCGGGAGTTTTAGCAATTGTGTTCATGCATTCTAATCAAGGGCATGGCACAAGAAACCCTAAAGTGGAAATTGTTTCCCTTTTCCCTCAAGGGAAGAGCGAAGTAGTGGTACACTCATACCGTTGGCAGTGCAAATGGAAAATGGAAAGAACTTTGAGACAATTTTCGTCTTGCATTCTTCCACTCTCCCAAGTGGCCTCTGTACAAATGGAAATTCTCAACTTTCAGCAAATCGAGAAGGAACCTATAGGTGCAGCCTACGCTAGATTATCATTGCTTGCCAAATCACGCTCGGACTTGTCCATTCCTGAACATGTGTTATTACAACAATTTTGTTTTGGGCTTGACAAGGATTCGTCCCTATACCTCGACATAACGAATGGAAGCTCTTTCCTCCATAAGACACCGAATGAAGGAAGAAAAATTCTAGACCGCATTCTCGAAAATACATCCTTCATTACTGGTCTTGATGAACCTCCTCAAGAGGAAGCCGAGTCGAGACATGAGGATTCCCCCATAGTCACCTCTGAACCCATGCCATGTTTATCTCAAGTTGTAACTATGAAATCCTCTCCCGAACCAAAGACACCAAAGGAAGAAGAAATTCGACCTTCGGAGTTTCCATTATGCTTTGAGGAAGATCTTTGAAGATTTTGGGAATGCCTCGAAGTATAGTTATGGAAGAAAACCATCATTGCACCCCTCACTCCTTGATCCGGCTAAAGGAAAATTCCTTCAGGATACGATCAAGGAGTTGACCTCGATCATGAGTAGGGAATAGACCACAGAGGTTGAGCTTTCACCTGAACTTATTTGGGTAAACTCACCATCAGCAACCAATCGATGTCTTATTCGAGGGGTAATGGTGAACGTCCTTTATAATCCCACTGTTGGAGCAAATATCATTTCCGAAAATTGTGCTTTAGCCATTTTGGGTGATCTACCCTAGGCTCCAACAAGAAAATCCTTTAGAGACTCCTATTGAAACATCAAGGAAGGATATGGAATTTTGCAAAACGTGTCTATAACACTACAAGGATTCCACCCTATTGCAACGATTGTACTGAAACAAATACTAAATCATTGCAGTAAGCTTGGTCTGTTGCCACGATTCACTAGTTTGTGGCATTAGCATCTATCGCCACAGAACACGATCGTTGCATTAGGATCTGTTGCAACGATTCACTAGTTCGTGGCATTAGGGTCTATCGCCACGAATCTGTTGCCACGATTCCCTAGTTCATGGCATTAGCATCTATCGCCACGAAACACGATTGTTGTATTAGGATCTGTTGCAACGATTCACTAGTTCGTGGCATTAGGATCTATTGCCACAAATCTGTTGCCATGATTCACTAGTTCGTGGCATTAGCATCTATCGCCACGGAACATGATCGTTGCATTAGGATCTGTTGCAACGACTCACTAGTTCGTGGCATTACGATCTATCGCCACGATTCACTAGTTCGTGGCATTAGCATCTATTGCCATGGAACCCGATCGTTGCATTAGGATCTATTGCCACGATTCACTAGTTCGTGGCATTAGGATCTATCGCCATGAATTTGTTGCCACAATTCACTAGTTCGTGGCATTAGCATCTATCGCCATGGAACACAAACGTTGCATAGGATATGTTGCCACGATTCACTAGTTCGTAGCATTAGGATCTATCACCACGAATCTATTGCCACGATTCACTAGTTCGTGGCATTAGCATCTACTGCCACGGAACACGATCGTTGCATTAGGATCTGTTGCCACTATTCACTAGTTCGTGGCATTAGGATCTGTCGTCACGAATCTGTTGCCACGATTCACTAGTCGTGGCATTAGCATCTATCACCATGGAACCCGATCGTTGCACTAGGATCTGTTGCCACAATTCACTAGTTCGTGGCATTAGGATCTATCGCCATGGAACATGATCGTTGCACTATGATCTGTTGCCATGATTCACTAGTTCGTGGCCTTAGCATCTATCGCCATGAATCTGTTGCCACGATTCACTAGTTCGTGGCATTAGGATCTATCGCCATGTTACCCGATCGTTGCACTAGGATCTGTTGCCACGATTCACTAGTTCGTGGCCTTAGGATCTATCGCCACGAATCTGTTGCCACGATTCACTAGTTCGTGGCATTAGCATCTATCGCCGCGGAACCCGATCGTGGCATTAGGATCTGTTGCTATGATTCAATAGTTCATGGCGTTAGCTTCTATCGCCACGGAACCCGACCGTTGCATTAGGATCCGTTGCTACGATTCAATAGTTTGTGGCGTTAGATCTATCGCCATGGAACCCGATCGTTGCATTACAATCTGTTGCCACGATTTACTAGTTCGTGGCATTAGCATCTATCGCGACGAAACGCGATCATTGCATTCGGATCTGTTGCCACAATTCAATAGTTCGTGGCGTTAGGATCTATCACCACAAAACACAAACATTGCATTAGGAACTTATGCCACGATTCACAAGTTCGTGGCGATAGTATCTATCGCCAAGAAACACAATCGTTGTATTAGGATCCGTTTCCACGAAATACCGGTTGGTGGCGTTAAGATCTATCACCACGGAACACAAACTGCATTACATATAGTGTTCACGTACAGCTAGCTCACACAATACCTATATGAAAAAAATCATCATCTTCGCAGTCCTCCCTCAATACTGGAGGTACAATACCATCATTGATATATGTATCATCATCGTCGTTGTCGTCGTCGTCATCTTCATTTGAAAGAGCGGAAGCATCACTGGTTGCTCCGTCAATGTCATTCCTATCCCATGTGGTCATATCCTCATTTATATCAGTAAGTCGTCGATCATCAAATAATGTCTCAGCCTTCATCGTCTCAGTGACATTATTTTCACTGTCTCCAGGGGGCATGGCAAAAAGGTTTCTTGGCATCATTTTAACAATTGTAGCCCATTTAGGTTGCTTCACACTTCTAACGTAAAAAACTTGTTCTGCTTGGGTGGCCAGAATGTAAGGCTCATACTTAAATTGAGAAATAGTGGTGTCCACATCTATCATTCCGTATCGATCCATTTTGTAGCCTCTGCTTTGGCTCTGACCGGACCGAGGCCGATCAAACCATTCACATTCAAATAACATAACCTCTTGATTTTTTTCGAAATCAACAGAAATCATTTTCTCGATTACTCCATACCACTCATGATCACCATCCCGAACAACAACACCACTGTTTTGCGTCCGTAAATCTTTTTCCACCTCTGCTCTTCGAAAGAAGAAGCCATTTATGAATGATCGACTAAAAAAACATGCCCGATGATCAGGTCCTCTAGATAATGCATACAAATAATCGGTTACTTTGCCTTCTTTGTGTAATGTCGTAATCTGTACAGAGCAATTAGTATAAAAGGGGTCATTGATAAACCAACTTCAGAACATATATTTCTTCAATATTTCATCAAAGTAAAAACTTGCATGTACTTACTCGTTCCTGAAACCAATAAACAAACTCATCTCTATGGCATTTTTCAACATCACGAGAATGAATCTTTTTCAGCTCTTCAAAATGCTCACCGAAAAGGGTACAAAATTAAATTAGCCATCTACAATAAGCATGATCCATTAATATAGTATAGAACATCTGAGTGTTATACGTACTTGATCCATGGAGCGGCCTCTTCAACATTAGAAATAATATAATGCCTGATGTTATGTAGTTCCACCATAGTAAGTTCGCCCCATTTAAACTCTTTTTTAGAATTATCAACTTATGTAAATATATTAGACTCGAGAGAAGGTTCATTCCTAGCTGTAGCTTCATGACGTTCTGGCATATTAAGCTTGGTGCTGATGTTATCCAAAAACTGGCTACAAAAAGTCATACACTCTTCCATAATATGTCCCTTAGCTATAGAACCCTCCGGGTGAGCTCTGTTACGTACATACCTCTTCAATGTTCCATGGTACCTCTCAATTGGATACATCCATCTGTAAGAAACAGGTCCACCCAAGTGAGCTTCTTCGCCAAGATGGATTGGAAGATGTACCATGGTATCAAAGAAAGCGGGAGGAAGCAACATCTCAAGCTTACAAATTGTTTCAGGAAATTGTTCAATCATCTTATCCAAATTTGGTTCCGCCAATTCTTTAGAACAAATTTTAGAAAAGAATCTGCTAAACTCAATTAAAGGTTCAACAAACTTTTCAGGCAATATGTCACGTATTGCAATAGGAAGGAGCTCCTGAAATATAATATGGCAGTCATGAGTTTTTAGACCTGATATCTTACGTGCTGTTATGTCCACACTTCTCTTGATGTTTGAGGCATAAGCATCGGGCATCTTCACATCCGCCAAAAACTTGCACAAGGTGGTCTTCTGGTCTTTTTGCAAAGTATATGATGCTGATGGACAATCATACTTCCCTTTCATACCCACCGGATGTTGCTTTGGCCGTATACCCATTTCCTGCATATCAAAACGAGCTTGTAGACTATCTTTTGTTTTACCATCAATATTAAGCAATGTACCTAGTATTCTATCACAAATGTTTTCCTCAATGTGCATGACATCCAAGTTATGCCTTATTATCAATGTCTTCCAATACGGGAGCTGAAAAAATATACTTTTCTTCTTCCAACTATGCCACCTATCTTCCTCGGTGTGCTTTCTCTTATTATTCATCTTTCCAAAACTCACTTGATCAAAAGTCTCGTATTGTTGGAGTACTTCGTGACCAGAGAGTGATGTTGGAGCCTCTCTATTCTCTATTTTGTTGTTGAAAGAAGCTTTGTCCCGACGCCACCGGTGACCCTGAGGTAGGAAACGACGATGACCCATGTAGCAATACCTTCGTCCATGTTTCAACCACAAGGTGTCCGTGTTTACATGGCAGTATGTACATGCTAGCCTACCTTTTGTGCTCCAGCCACATAGCATTGCATATGCTGGAAAATCATTTATTGTCCACAATATAGAAGCTCACATGAGAAATGTCTCTTTCTTTGAACTGTCGTATGTTTCAACACCATCAGACCATAATTTCAGTAGCTCATCATTCAAAGGCTGCAAATACACATCAATGTTGTTTACAGGTGACTTTGGCCCAGGAATTATCATTGACATCAACCAATAAGGCTGCTTCATACACAACCAAGGTGATAGATTATAAGGGATTAGAATCACATGCCATGTACTGTAAGAAACATTCATTACTCCAAAAGGATTGAAACCATCATATGCTAGCCCAAGTCTTATGTTGCGAGGATCAGATGAGAAATGTGGGCGAACGCTATCAAAATGCTTCCATGCTTTCGAATCTGCAGGATGGCGTAATATTCCATCATCAATATGTTCTTCTTTGTGCCAGCGCATGTTTGATGCCGTTGATTCTGCCATATAAAACCTTTGAAGACAGGGAATAAGAGGGAAGTATCGTACAATCTTGCGTGATACAAGCTTCTTGGCTTTTCCACAAGGTAAAGCCTCTCTTGCATCCCCACCAGTACTATTTTTCCATCTTAATTCACCACATTTTGGGCATCGATCCAGCAGAGAATAGTCCTTCCGGAATAACACATAGTCATTGACACATGCATCGATCTTTTCATAGCTCAGCCCGAGGTCACGAACAAGCTTCTGAACTTTATCAAGTGTATTAGGAATGCAATGGCCCTCTTGAAGCACATATGAGAATAGTTCAAGGATGAACTCAGACGCTTTTTTGCTCAAACCAGTTAAACACTTTATCTGGTACAACCTGACAATGAAGGATAATTGGTTCACCTTCTCACAACCTGGATACAACTCCTTTTTGGTGTCATTTAATAAGTCATACAATGCCTTTGCACACCCAGTTGGCTCCTACTGGTTTATAGCATTTTCGGGATCATCAACACCTGCTGAAGTCCCACCATGATCACCAGTGCCTTGAAGAAGGCTGGACAGCATATTTTCCATAGCAGCATCATCAAAAATTATCTCCTCATTATTTGTTGATTGCTCAACAATTTTTTTCTCAACTGGTTTTTCTCCATGGTGTACCCAACAAGTATAACCAAATGACATCCCATTACGAAGCAAGTGAAGATGAACTTCCTTGCGTCTCCCGTGGCAAATATTACGACATTTCGTGCAAGGACAAGGCTTAGTTTCTTTTTCACTAGTGCCCTGGAATGCTAAATTTAAAAATGACTTCATTCCATCCTGCCACTCCTTTGTACGCCTATCTTTTCCCATCCATGTCTTATCTTCTGACATCGCTTCCTACAATTCAATCAGCGTATCCGAAAGAGGATTGAACTACAATAACACTATGTGAGCAATTGTACCTAGCGTTGTTGCTCCTCCACGTGCGGCGGCCGGCGGATGCTCCTCCACGCCGGTGGATGGCGGATGATCTTCCAAGAGCGTGGCGGCCAGCGGATGCTCCTCCAAGAGCGTGGCAGCCGGCGGACGCTCCTCCAGGTCCGTTTCGTGCAATCGGGAGAGGGGCCGTTGTGGATCGAAGGGTCCGGCGGGGAGGCAGCTAGGACAAAGTGTACGTGAAGCTATCAGAGTAGGCCCAACACTGCGCTGGGCCACTTGTTATTTGTGGGCTGAAACTGCTCAGAGTCACTTTGTATTCCTGGGCCGAAACTGCGCTGGAACGCTTGGTGTTCGTCCCCATGTACGCGTGAGCCCATGTACCGAAATTTGGCGTTGTTAAAGGAGCTGTTTTTCGATAAAAGGAGAAATTTTAATTTGACACGCGAAGGGCCCATCGTATACGGGGAGAAATTATGCTTTAGAGGGATATGATTCCTTGGCGTTATCCCTGTCATGTCCGGCCATCATACGACCTCGTTCGTTCATGTGGACACATGTCATAGTCATCCAACTGCTTCATCCGTTCGTTCATGTGGACACATGTCACAAATGTGGAACTGCTTCATCCGTCCGAACCCGACATTTATTTTTCAGTTATTTATATTTGCTACCCGAAAAGTACCCGATACCCGATATTTCGGTCTTTTCAGTTCCGGTCTCAGTTTTATCAGTTTCGGGTTTTCGGTCTCGGTTTATTTGCCCACCCCTAATTTACGTAGTAGTAGCATATGGGATATACATATTTCTCCTCCATGTTTTTTTGCAAAACTATTTAGTGATATATCCAATGTGCATATTACATATGTAAAACTAATGTAAAGTATAAAACTTTTTCAAAGGGAAGTCTTAGGTTTCGTCAAATCTATCTTTGAGATTTATGCAATTTCGATCTGTTTTAACAATACAAGAATTGTACTTTTAGATTCACCATGAAAATATTTCCATAATATACAATCTAGTACTTATTGAAGTTAATAAATTCCATATAAATCATTTGTCAAAGGTAATTAGTTCGACCAAAACAGAAATAGAGTTGAGTTGGGGCGTAGGAAGTATTATACGTTGTTGTTTGCCGCATAAGGTTTTGTCCTTCGTTCAAGCCGTAGCCATTTGTACAGGCGGCTGATGCGATCGGGCGCACCGAGCTTACATGCGCGCCAGTCACCGAGGCGCCTTAAACTCGTGCGGCGCATGCGCATCTTTGAATTCAATTGGAACCGCTCCGCGTCCCATCACCACTACTGCGCGCATCGAGAGACGAATAGCCAGGCGGGTTCAAATCCCCTGCAGTACTGCAGGTGCGGTAGACATGGCTGACATGAGGGCCCCACATGGTCTGGGACCCAGTTGAGGTGCCACCACTCAGTTGCAGTAACCGCAGTGCAGTTACTGCGGGGGATTTCGTCTATGCTATAAGATCACCCGGGCACGCCATCGTCTTCTCCGCACAACCACTCTTCCTCTCTTCCCAAAACCACGCCAAGAACACCATGGCTGACAAGACAACACCGCCGCCAAGCCCGCCGAAGGACGCCAATGGGAAGCGTCCCCAACCGGACTCCCCGGGACATGGAGTGGGCTCTCCGAAAGATGGCGCATGATGTATTTGACAATACATCGCGCTCCATGCGTCGCCTTGGGCTTTGTCCCCTTCCAGAGTATGCTGCCATGGGGACCACGAGCCACTACGTCTTCGGCATGACGCACTTGGCCGGTCGCCTCGACGTCCTCTGGGAGACGCTGGCGGACGAGCTCGGCGTCGCCAGCCGTGACAACCTGGTGGCGGCAACGTCCAGGAAACTGGGCTTCCCGTCTCCACCGCGGGAGGTGCCCCCGCCCAGCCAGGAGCCCAAGGAGGAGGAGGATAAGGAGAAGTAGGTGGAGCGAGGTGGAGAAGTAGTTTTTTTCTTGTTCTTAGTTGTGTTTTTTATCTTTTCTTGTTTGTA
The DNA here is from genome assembly GCA_036927565.1 of Tuctoria greenei. Lineage (NCBI taxonomy): Eukaryota > Viridiplantae > Streptophyta > Magnoliopsida > Poales > Poaceae > Tuctoria > Tuctoria greenei. The sequence continues at coordinate 141,407,909 of JAYESD010000001.1, read as the reverse complement.
GTTTGTGTTTTTCTTTTTTCCCGTTTGTAATGTATTGTCTTAAGGTAATGAACTTTATATTTCTGTTCATTGGTGCACAAAAATAGTTATAATGTTGCTGTTCTAACGATAAACTAGTGGACTATTTATCTCTTTATTCTTTTGGAATGGAATATATTTCCACTTCCAACTCTACTGAGCTAGAGATCTAGAAAGTGACTATCACCTGTACTAGTTTATCTGACAGGACCAGCAGGGAGAAGCCCACTCTCTGTTCAAACCCAACACGGATCCAACACAATGAGCAATCAAACAGCAAAGCACGTAGTAAATCACAAAAAACGCAACAACAGTTTCTGGAGTACGTATCAACTAGTCCAGGTTAGATGCTCTTGGGCGTCATTACAAAGGGTGAAGACAAAAAGACTTGATTCCAGATGGCTTGTAAAAACAAACTAGAAGTCAGGGTCATCGAAATTTTTGCCCGATTTGGATTGAGTCTTAGTTATAGACTTCCATAATAATAAAATGTGTCGGGTATTTTAACTTTCACAAGTGTGTCATAAAATGTATCGGGTGTTTTACTTTCACTAGTGTGTCATAAAGTGTACACTGGCCATGTATCCTGATCCAACCGTACAACTTCAAATAAAGGAGGGTTAGAGCATATCCAACCCCTTTGTTATTTTTGGTTTTCTATTCTTTCCAATGACAAATATGCTATCCACATTTAGCATCTCATTCCTTGAGCATCTCCAACCCGTTTGCTATATGATGTGCTATATTAATTTTTTTCATATTTTATTAGTATATAATAATTATTTTATATTTCAAATAACATTGTTGCAATGGCTATATTGTAACGGTTGTATTTATAACGGCTATTTTCCAATGGTTATGTTTCTAACGACTATTTTTCAACGGATGTATTTCCAACGGCTAATTTTGAACGACTATTTTGCAACGGAACGACGATAATGTACCAGAAATCGGGAATAGCAAACCGGATAGCATTTGCTACTAGTAGCACACCGAGAGCTCCATATGTAGCAAATGGCTAAAAGTAGCAATCCTAATAGAAAACCGGTTGGAGATGATTTTTGCTCTAGATTTGCTAAATAATAGGATAGCACATCATATAGCTAATGGGTTGGAGATGCTCTTTTAGCCATTACCTATATGGTGTGATATCCTATTATTTAGCAAATTTAGAGCAAAAATCATCTCCAACCGGTTTGCTATTAGGGTTGCTACTTTTAGCCATTTGCTATATGGAGCTCTCGGTGTGCTACTAGTAGCAAATGCTATCTGGTTTGCTATCCCCAATTTCTGCTACATTATTGTTGTTTCAGTTGCAAAATAGTTGTTGAAAATTAACCGTTGGAAATACAACCGTTGAAAAATAGTCGTTAGAAATATAACCATTGAATAATAGCTGTTAGAAATACAAACGTCACAATATAGCCGTTGCAACAATGTTATTTCAATTTTAAAATAATTATTACATATTAATAAAATATGAAATTTTTTAATATAGAACATCATATAGCAAATGGGTTGGAGATGTTCATAGAATGAGATGCTAAATGTGGAAAGCATATTTGCTATTTGAAAGAATAGCAAACAAAAAATAGCAAACGAGTTGGAGATGCTCTTAGAAGATTGGTGGAAAATAATACGAACTTATAAGAAAAAGGAGAAGAAGAAAAAGGATGGCGCGCGTTTCGATACATGAACCGTGACACTGCTGACATCCATCTTCATTGGCCAGTTCCCGATTCCGCTGATCTCTCCAGCATGTATTCACACTAGCTACACTCTGGTGACTGGACCTAGGGTATCACGTGGCCCACCCGGCATATCCAGTGGGTGGGCTCCTGAGAATTGTTGTTGTTGTTGTTGTACGTGGTTTTAGGTTGAGACCATGCAACTTGTGGTCATAACGATAAGAATTAAAAATTAGAAAGAGTATATAAGATTCAAAAATCTTTATTACTCTCTTTACTCCGAGCTCGGGCCCGTCAAATTCGGAAACTCCTCCGCTCATATCGTAACTGCATCAATTATATATCCAGGCCTGTTTCCAATTAAAATCCAAACTAAAGGTGTACACGAAGGTTTTGCACAAGAGAGAGAGTTGCGCTGCGCCGCCGCAGATGGCAACCGTAGGGACGACAAGGAGAGAGACCCAATGAGGGGGACTCAGGTGTACAACGTAACGTTCGAGGAAGACGTGATCACCACCACTGTGATGTCCTCTGGCAAGGCCGTGGAGGACTGGCTCGACGAGTTCCTCTCCGTCCATCGTCGGCACCTTCACAAGCTCGTCGTCGGGTTTGACGTCGAGTGGCACCCCAGCTACTCCGCCGACCAGAACCCCGTCGCTGTTCTGCAGCTCTGCGTCGGCCGCTGCTGCCTCATCTTCTAGGTCATTCACGCTAACTACTTCCCCGATGAGCTGGAAGATTTCCTCGGCGATTCCGACTACCGCTTCGTCAGTGTCGGTGTGGAGGGTGACGCCGACAGACTTTGGAGGGACTGGCAGCTGAAGGTGGTCAAAACGGTGGACCTGGCCAAGCTCGCGGCGGAGGAGATGGAATGCCCGAGCCTCCGCCGTGCGGGGCTGAAGGACATCGCTAGCGCCGTGATGGGCGCCGACATGGAGAAGCCTCACGGGGTGAGGACGAGCAACTAGGACACGTACAATCTCTCCGGCGAGCAGATCAGCTATGCATGCATCGACGCCTTCGTCTCCTTCGAGGTCAGCTGCAAGCTGCTCTCTGGCGACTACTGATCTTACCACCGAGTTTGTGGATCGGCTGCCGTCGATCATCCCATCATATGGAATTCGTAGGTGCATAGCTCAAGTTCTAGCTTTTGTGCTTGTGCGCCCAATCTCTCATAAAATTATTTTTTCTTGAGGAAACACTATATGTTGCTTTTAAAAACATGCATGTTATTTCACATGCATCGAGGTCTTTCACATGCATGTTAGTTGTCCATGCATGCTACGCCCCAAACATGATCAACGAGACTCAAACATGACGATCTCTCAACAAAAAAGAGAACACGTAACGTCAGCAAACATGATCGAGGTCTTTCACATGTATATTAGACGTACATATGCTACGTCCCAAACACGTATTCCAAGAATAGAATAATATTTCCTACCATGTATATATATTTCTATATTTATCATATTCTCTACCATGCATGTGTGTATGCTTTGAACCTACAGTATATGACAGTTTAACTACCACACTAATGAAGAATATTATCCTGTCATCAATTGAGATAACAAATTTGACACAAGGATGTTCCCTCGACGGTACGAGGACAGAATGTGGACTACCATCATCTAATAAGCACACATCTCTCACTACGTACATACGTGGTTTATCAAATTAATCGGTCGCATGCTGCCATTATGTATCGATGTACTCATCTTTTGAAGAAACAACAGCCGTAGGCGCTAGCCGCTACGTGTTCCGATTTTAGGAACAAATGAACACACTTGTGAAAACACTTGCGATAACCGAGAGGAGGCGAACTGCAGTTTGGAGTAACTATGACCGACGATTCAAAATCACAATTTTTGAAGCGTCTGATCATCTCCACTCATGTGCTTAGATGACGACCCGCTATAAAGGCACACCTTCCTCTTCTTCTCCTCCGCATCTCTCGATCGATTTTAGCCTCCAAACTTCTCCTCTTGCTTCTCCGCCGCACCACCGTCGACCACCTCTCTCTCTTTATTCGCACCTCCTCGCCGCATAAATGGGTAGCCCTGCACCGAAGCGCTCCAGGTTATCGACGTCCTCCGAACCTCCTTCTCCATTTCTGGCGCCGCCAAGGCCGGTGGAACAGAAGGCGGCGCCCGCACCTCCTCCACTCCCGTCTCCGCCTGCGGCGCCCACACCTCTTCCGTCCAACTATGAGGAGACTGTCCGCCTCATGGAGGAAAGCATCAACAAACTCGACAGCAAGCTTAAGGAGGTCACTGGCAGCCTGTTCGCCGCCGACGTGCAAGCAAAAGCGCTCGACAAAATGGCGCAGGATGTATTTCACAATACATCTCACTCCTGTCGCCGACTGGGACTTGGTGTCCTTCCCCACCACGCCAGCATGGACTCCGCTGGCTACTACATCTTCGGGTTAGGCTTGGTTGCCGCTCGTCTCGACTGCCTCTACGAGACGATCGGTGAGGAAGCCATGAGGGGTTTCGCGAGCAACTCGTGGAGGCCGTTAGCTGGAAGAAGTTCGATATGGTGTTGGAGGATGCTATGCCGGCAGAGGCGCCGCCGGCAGAGGTGGACAAGTCCTCCTCCGGGTAGAGTAGGATGAGTAGTACTTTTTTCTTTTGTTTTCTATGTGTTTTTTTCTTGTTTGTAATATATGTGTTGTTTTTATGTTAATGAAAATTTTCCTTTGTTTTAAGTTCATGGACAATGTGTCCTACTCCAGTACATGCACTAACGAAAAACTCCTCCTTTTATCGAAAAACATCGCATATGGAAAATTAGCACATTAGTAATACTATATTGTATCTAATAAATACTCCCTATTTATTATTTTATTTGATGTTTTGGACAAAGCATTGAACAAACATTAGTAGGACGTGTCCACCCCCACCCACCGGCCTGGCCCTAGGCAGTAGCCCAAAAATTTTCTGCGACCCTGCCGCACAGCATCGCGCATAATCATGGGAGTGGGACACGCGGGATTTCCATCCTTCGGTGCCCAGAAAACAAACCCAGCGCGAAGTGAAGGATCTCAGCGGGATTTCCATGGGACGTCGTGGAGGGCGGGGGCGCACGCGCGACGTTGTGCGAAAGGGCCGCAGAAAATTTATTTCCGCCCGCCTAGGCCCAGAGCTTTAGGCTGTGTTTGGGAGCACAATTTTTCAATACTAAAGTTTTGGAAACCACAGTTTTCAAAATGACATGGCAATACCAAAGTAGGTATTTCAGTAACACAGTTTTGTAATACCACGATTTTGCAATACATAGGACTGTTTGGTTGACAAACACCATTCTGTAAAAAAATAACATAGTAATCTCAAATACCACGGTATTGCTAATTGATCTAAAACTCCAAAAATATCGTGTTCCCAAACACCAAAATCGAATTCTCTGCGGCCCTTCCGCACACAGCCATCTCTGTGCGACCCTGCAGAGATGGTTGCCACGTACGTTCACGCTCCAAATCTTACAGCCAAGGGCGCATTGCACGGTTCTCACGATTGTACCACCCTGCCCTGATGATTGCCACGTACGCGAGCGCACCGAATCTTGCAGGCCGCACGGGCACACACGAACTCCATGTCCGAACATTGCTCAGCAATCCGAATAACTCGGCGCTCGGCGTGCACGATCCATCATCATGCACACGAATAATATTATGAAATTATCAACTTTGATGATTCAATAATCCAATCAAGTTTCATCCAACCTACCAACAAAAAATTGGATCGTCCAGTCCATCCAACCAAATGTTAATTTGGATGATCCAAGACATAAAGAAATGGATGATCTATCTCCAATCGAACTTCGACGTCAAACCAAACGCAATTGATGATTGAGCACTTTGTCACATGTCACTAGAGTGTACGCACAAATGACAAATACACGGCCTCAACACCGGGTTTAGGGTGCATCGTGGACTAACCACATGATCCGGCCAAACATTCACGTAATTACCATACACCTGCAAGAGCAACTACCTGGCCGCATCCTTCGCGTACATATAGCAACACCGACCAACTTACACTTTTTGTACTAGGTACAAATAATTTTCCTTGTCCATGAGCCAATAAACAAGCTCTTTTGATGCGGCTTTTGTAGTTAAAAATAAACTACGACAAACGACAAGTTCATGGAGACGGGAGGAGTACATATGATCCTCGACGTCTCTCTCACATGCATGTTAATTATAGTTGTCCATGCATGCTACCCTACGCCCCAAAACATAGGATATATATATATATATATATATATATATATATATATATATATATATATGCTCAACGAGCATGATCATCGCGAGGTTTTCAAGTGCATATGTTACTTGTCCATGCATGCTTGCTACACCCCAAACATGATCAACGAGTCTCAAATATGACGATCTTTCAACAAAATTAGAAAACACTTACGTCATCAAACATGCATGATCGAGGTCTTTTACATGTCAAACAAAAAACATGAACGAGGGTTTGTGATATATATATATATATATATATATATATATATATATATATATATATATATATATATATATATATTTGTGTGTGTGTGTGTATGTGTGTTAATGAATGCATGAATGTGTGGTGTGTTCATCGTCTGTACTTTTTTCTTGTGTTTTCTGACGATCTTTCAACTATATATATATATATATATATATATATATATATATATATATATATATATATATATATATATATATATATATATATTATATGACGATCTCTCAAAAAATAAGAGAAAACGCGTAACGTCATGAAACATGATCGAGGTATTTTGCGTGACAAACTGAAAAAAACTGGAACATTGCATATACCTTGGGCCGGTGGGCCCTTTGCGTGTCAAAATTAAAAACTAGAACTGAAAAAATGAAACACCGCCGGACGGACCTACAAAGTATGCCAGGTGGGCCACTGCATACCCTGGACCCTTTGCATGTCAAATTCAAAACTGCGTGTGAAGCGGAGATGGAAGCCAACCGCGGTTTGGATTAATTCAAAAGCGCAGTTTTCGAAGCGTCCGATCATCTTCACTCGCACGGGACGAGGACCCGCTATAAAGGCACACTCGTCCTCTTGCGTCTTCGCCGCACCACTCCATCTCCATCGATCGTAGCCTCCAAACTTCTCTTCCTTCACCGCCGCACCATCACCGACCACCTCTCGCTCTTTCTCCGCAACTCCGTCGCCGTACAAATGGGTAGCCCCGCACCGAAGTGCTCCAGGCCGTCGACGTCCTCCGAACCTCCTTCTTCTCCATTTCCGTCGCAATCAATGCTGGTGGAACTGGAGGTAGCGCCCGCACTCCTCCGTCCCCTTCTCCTCCCGCGTCACCCGCACCTCCTCATCCTGTTTGGGTTCAGGAGACTGTCTGCCTCGTTGAACACCGCTTCGATGAACTCGATCGGCGCCTGAAGGAGACCACCGAGCACCATTCCGCCACCGCTGGGCGAGCAAAAAAGCTCGACATATTGGCGCGGGATGTATTTTCCGATACATCTCGCTCGTGAGAGCGTCTGGGTATAGGGAAACTTCCAGTCTGCACCAATATGGACACCGCTGGCCACTACTGCTTCAGGTTAGGGTTTGTGGCCGGTCGTCTCAACATCCTCTATGAGACGATCGGGGAGGTGGCTGGGGTGGAGGGCTGCCAGCATCTTCTGCGGACCGTCGCCCAGAAGCTTCGGACTCAATTGCCGGAGGAGGCGATAGCAGCGGCGGCAGCGGAGGAGGCGGCGGTGGCGGTAGAGGCGGAGGAGGCAGCAGGCGGAGGTGGAGGAGATCTCCGACGACTCCGAGTAGAGTAGTATTTGTAGTTTTTCTTTTTCTTGTCTTCTATGTGCTTTCGTAGTTCTTGTTTGTAATATGTGTTGTTTCTATTTTAATGATAAATGTCTTTTCTGTTCATAAACAATGCGTCCTATGTAGTATCGAAAAACATCTCCTTTCTAAAAAAGGGGCGAGATAACTGGTGTTCAATGTCTAGCCAAGAATTCGTTGTGTTGCGACAATCAACGACTCTTGGTTGAAACTCCATTGAGATCGTGGTTGAGGCTGCGTATCTCCTCTTTTTTGTTCTTCCACTCAATTTTTTCATTTGTAGTCAACGCTTGGGAAAATGTATTTTTAGTATGTAGTAGTATATACTACATGTTATCGTTTCATTTTGATTAATGTTACAAAATGCTGATTGTTTACCATCGCTTCGTGCACTTGGCTTATTTGCATATCGTTTGCATTAGCACATACGTATACATTTGGCGATTCATATTTTTTTTCGTATTTTTTTGGAATGTCCCATTAGCTAGCAGATGACTGCTTTTAGATTTTGATCTCCGTGCATGGCAAAAAAGATGAATTAAGAAGCGAGCAAGTTGCCCTAAGACGAAGTCTACCCCTCTAGCTACACGCACCAGCCATGTGCAGGAATCGACGCGACATGAGATGTAATTAATCACGATTAGATGCGTGCACAAGGGCATGGCTTGCGTCAAATTCTCCACTCCCGCGAAAATTATTTCGTTCTACTTGGCGCTCCACATTTGAGATTTTGACAATTCAATTTTCGCTACCTGCGCCTCCAATTTCAGTCCTGCCTATTATTGTGACCCTATTTCAGCCACGATGAGTATAAATGGAAACACTGGCCTCCATTCCCGACACACCGCTGCCCCGCCCTTCTGGTGATCTCGCAGTACTCCAAAATGTGTTGTCTCTCTGTCCTGTGTTCCATACTTATATTCCTAAGAAATTCCCGTGTTTTCATTTCCCACGGTTTTTACAATTTTTCCCCCATGGATCTCGTAGTGACACATCGAAGCTCTTGGTGGTGTTGACTCTTGGGTACAACGTCGGGCGACCAAGTTTGACAGGCTCTACCGAACCTCTTCGTTGCCGACACCTCCCTGCGACATCGCATCCCGGACTCCAGTTTTGTGCTAAGTAAACTACACGATCCATGCCGTCTTTTTATAGAGCTATATTGGCTTGGTTGTACACGATCCATGCAGTTTCGGCCTAGTTAAGTTATACACGATCCATCCTGATATACGAAGATTAAATAAATTAACAAAGAAGAAATGTGGTCTTTTGTTTCACGAATTTAGTTATATATATATATATATATATATATATATATATATATATATATATATATATATATATATATATATATATATATATATATATATATATATATATATATATATATATATATATATATATATATAGACACACACACACACTACATCTGTCCCTAAACAAATGTTGCTCCGGCAGCTTATTACGGTAGTGTATTTCTAGTTCAATTCCTGGCCGGGAACGACAAATACTAAAAACCAGAGGTACTAATATGTAATTTATGGATTTGGAAGTAAATGACGCACGGGTTATCTGATCAACCACTCCAAATGTTGTACTCTCATTCCTGTTTTACAAATTTGTATTCCTAAGATTTTTAGTTCCCATGATTTTCACTTTTTTCTTTCTTGTGGCTTTCTCGGATCGTACGTTTTTTTCCATTCTTTCTTTTCTAATTCCTCCATTAGTAACAAACACTACAGTTTATAGAAAGCACACCATCCGATCTAAAATCTACGTCGGTCATGTAATCTGACGTTATCAATGTTATTTGGAATGACTACTTACAATGCTCTTTACATTAGGAACAAGACATCAAACCGTGATGTCCTCTACAAGCATTCATGGTGGCCAACAAGCACTAGTATAACTATAAATGTGTTTACTATCAAAATTAAACAAATTTAGACAACATTAAATCGTTTGCATGGTACGTAGAGAATATTGCAGCACATGATGTTCAGGAACCCCGAGGTTCTTCACTCCCTGGTACTACTACGATGCATGAACCAACAACAGATATAGATATACAAAATAGAAATACTCCTTCCGCCCCAGCGTAGTTTTACATTCGGAGCTTAAAAAATGTGCCACTCCAACTCTATCCTCGGTAGTAGCTTCCAACTACCCATATCACATCACATTACTACCTGCCTCTCTACCGTGACATTTGTTTTGGCAGAGTGTGTTAGTTTTTTACTCTACTCCTTTGGCATTAAATTTGGAGCATTTTGAGAGACTACGTTCTGTCCTTTAGATATGATGATGGGTGTATCATGGTCATTTGCATTCTTTCCTAGGCTCTACTAATTTTTTTAGCATGCCTTGCGATTCTACTTTCTTATTAGTACTTAGTCTTTATAGTTAACAGTTCATCAGCCTGTGTGATGATGGCGTGATTTTTTTATGCCTCCACACTGTGCTCTCACGCCGCCGGCCACTCCGACTGGCACTGGCACCCACGCCCATGCCCTGCTGCTGGTCACTTCAGTGTCCTCCCCGACGCGTCTCCCTCACCCATCGCCACGTCCCATCCTTCGCGTGCCATGATTACCCCGCCGCCTGCAAATCCCTGGCCATTACTCGCCCTGCCACCAATCCTCCTCGAGAGTTTTCGCGAGACCGAACCCTCGATTTGTTGAGTGTCGCAAGCTGGCACTATGCAGTACTGTACCTGTAGTAGCCGCCACTGACAAGTATACCCGATGTCTCATGGGCTCACATGTCAGTGGCAGCTAATGCAGGTGCAGTACTGCGAAGGATTTCAATCCCGCAAGTTGCCTGCCTTATCTTTCTTGCATTCGCCACCTGCTACTGCTGGCGTTCATTACTTGCCCTGCAACTAATAATTCTCTTCAAGACGCGCTCCGACTGATGTTAGTCAGACCGAACCGGCAAACCCTATCTTTGTCTAGTCTAGCGTTGCCAGCTGCATGCTCCCTCACAGTCTTGCCTGCTTCGCTCATGGACTGAAAATCCTCTGCAGTACTACGAGTGCGTACCGCCACTGACATGTGTACCTGATGGCTCATTTTAGGGTATGAACAGCAACAAAGAAGTCAATAATGTAAACCCCCCCCCCTCCATCAAAATAGGTGTCGTTAGGACAGTCCTAACTACTGTAGTAGTTCATTTTGAATTCATTTGTGGGCGACAATTAATATAAACCAGGAGGGAGTACTACAGAACAAAATGGTGCTGGCACGACGCGGTCCTCCCACGCTCGTATTTGCCACACTCGTCCTGAAGATGGTATGAACATCAGACTTTTCTTCTTTTCACACTATTTGTACATGATACTAAACTTGTTTAGGCAGTAATTTACTTTAATCGTTTACCGTTTGAATCAATGTAACAGAAGGAAGGAAGCTAGGAAGAAGCGTGGCTAAAGTACTTAAGGTTGCGAGAATACGCTATGCATCCCAAGCTAGTAGAACACAGCATGTGAAGCTACCAATTCAGTTCTCCGCTAGGTTGGGTGCTGCGGTTGGTATTAATCAGCGGCACTTTTGTCGATGATGTGGTTATGTTTACAAAAAGACATGCATCCCTCACCGGTGCAACGAAGTAGACAGAGGTTGGCCATAGTAATAAGAGAGATATAGTACGAGACATTCTGGTTAGTGTTGTCACACCCCCACACAAGTATTTTTTCTTGCAATCTCCATCCTGTACGTTTACAACAACTTGTTATACAATGTACATGATTCCTGGGACATGGAGGACACACTGGAGAGCGCAAGAAAAAATTTGAAAATTGCTGGTGAGCGCTACAAGGGGTGGCGCTCGACTTTGCATGCCACCTATAAGAGTTATTCTACCGATGAAGAACGTATACGAAACCAGCCTGCTGACGTAACAACGCCCGAGTGGTTGCACCTAATAGAATATTTTGGGTCTGAGGGATTCAAGGTCAGCTAACTTTTTAATAGATTCGTATCATACAAAAAATATTTCATTTACTTTCATTCATGGATTTAATTCCTAAAATTATTGCAGTCAATAAGCAGGACCAATTCTCAAAATCAAGGAAGACAAAAGGCGTGTCACTTGCTTGGCTCCAAATCCTACGCCCAACTTAGTTACGAGAAGGTATGAAAAATAAATCCCACTTTTACTTTGCGCTGCAAACAATATGCATACCCACATGTTGAAGTTTACTTGTATTTTATGTAGCGAGATCCAGAGACCGGAGAAGAACTCGATGACATACAACTGTGGGAGGCAAGCCATTTGTTGAATGGTAACTGGACAAACAAGCTGGCAGAAGCTGTACATGTGAGTAACACTTCAAACAATCCTCAATTAAATAAATATTTGCAAATTACCTGTGACTTTTCTTTTTGTATATAGATCCAGGCACGTGCCCAAGTGGATGACATGGAAGCTGAGCAGGGAGGCCGAATTCCAAATGAGGAGAGAAACCACATCTTCCAGCGTTGTTATAGATCCTCAATCGGTTGTGCGGGATCACAGGTTCGGGGGCGTGGTTATATGGCTAACCCAACTGGTCCCGAACGTGAACGTATGCGTATCCAGATGTCTGAACACCTCAACGACCAAGTTTGAAACTTAGAAGTTAGAAATGCAGGCCTCAATGAAATAGTGCAGGACTTGGAAGGAAGAAATGATAGCTTAAACACCCAAATGGACTGCATAAACCAGAAGAATGAAGAGTTAATCGTTGAAGTCCAGAACTTACAAGGTCAGATAGCAGCTGATCATGAACAGACAGCTAAGGAAATGCAGGACATGCGCGCCTCATTGGATGAAATCCACAAAATGATGATGGCGACCACTCCACAAAAGGTCCAACAAATAAGGAACCGCCAAAAGCCACCTGCTCCAACAATTAGTCCCGGTCAGCTTAGGAAAACTATTAGCATGCAAACACGTCGCTTAAGTAATCCTTGAGTGTTGTTATGCATGTTGTAAAATTGATGGATGTTTATTGTTAAACTCGTAATTCTGTTGCCACTAATTTTCAAACCTGGTGCATTCGGGTTCTACTGCCGCTAATTATAAAATGTGGCATTACGAATTTCTTGTCACGAATGATAAATTGTTGCAATAGGAAGCCATTGCCAATACGAATGATAAAACGTAGCAATAGAATGAAAAAACGTTGCAGTATAAACATTTGGCAACGACTCAAAAACGTTGCATTAAAACACTGTTGCCACAAATAAGAAATCGTTGCAATACCAAACTATTCGCCACGGATGCGAAATCGTTGCGGTACCATACTAGTTCCAACGGATCTGAAATCGTGGTAATACGGTACTATTCGCCACGTTTGTGGACTCGTTGCAATACCCAACTATTCGCCACAGATACGAAATTGTTGCAGTACAAGACTAGTTCCCACGGATCTGAAATCGTTGCAATACGGTACTATTCACCACGTTTGTTGACTCGTTGCACTAACCTACTATTTGCCACGGACGTTAAACCGTCACAGTATCATATTATTTGGCACGGATGTGAAATCATTGCAATATGTTAGTATTTGCCACGGCTATGAAAATCATTGCAATACTATAGTATTTGCCACGAATGTGAAAATCGTTGCAATCACGTACTATTACCACGAATGTGAAAATCGTTGCAATCACGTACTATTACCACGAACGTGAAATCGTTGCAATACAATGCTATTCGTTGCAATACGTTAAATCGTCGCAATACGGTAAACAGTTGCAATAACTATTTGCCACGAATGTGAAATCGTTACAATATCGTACTATTGCCACGCCTGCGAAATCGTTGCACTACAATGCTATTCGTTGCAATACGCTAAACCATTGCAATAACATACTATTTGCCACGAATGTGAAATCGTTACAATACTGTACTATTGCCATGCCTGTGAAATCGTTGCATACATACAATTACCACGAATGTGAAATCGTTGCAATACCATGTTGTTTGTTGTAATACGTTAAATCATCGCAATACACTAAATCATTGTAACAACATACTATTTGCCACAAATATGAAATCATTGCAATACCCAACTATTTGCCACGATCGTGAACCCGTTGCAATACCGTACAATTTGTTGCGATACGTTAAATCGTCGCAATACATGAAACCGTTGCAATAGCGTCCTATTTTCCACCAATGTAAAATCGTTGCAATACCATACTATTCGCCACGGATGCCAAGTCGTCGGAAATAACCTATCGCCGCGGGAATTATTACGACGATTCGTCAAAACTATCACCACGCTCTTTTTCGTTGCAACAGTGACCTATTGCGACGAAAAACGACCTATTGCGACGAATTTTTTCGTTGCTATAAAACGGAATCCTTGCAGTGTAAGACATGAGAACATCAAGTTCAAATTTTATTTTCATGTCTTTGAAGTCCAAGACTTGGATGTAATGCTAAGGTTACCCATTGAGAAATTACTCGAAGATGCACCCTCAAAAGGCAACCTAGATGTTAAACTCGGAGGGAGAAAGTTTTCCATTCCCATTTCGCGATTCAAGAATACATTAGGAGAACCTCCCCTCGAGAGTGAGCCAATTGAGGAATCCATGGCCCTTCAACTCTTAGATCTTCGTGATAATGAAGAAGAAGAAGAAGAATTCATCCAAGAAGAGGATGAAATACAGGAGACATTTGATTTGCCCAAAGAAGAGCCATCACAAAAGCCCCCGATTTATTTGAAACCCTACCTCCAGGCCTATGCTATGCTTTCCTACATGGTGATGCGGAAGCTCCTGCCATCATAAGTGACAAGCTTTCACAAGACGAAACTGCCAAACTCATGACTGTCTTAGAAAAGCATAGATCCGTCCTAGGTACTCAATCCAAGACCTTAAGGGAATCAACCATTCTCTTTGCACCCATCGCATTCCCAACAACCCTCTTAGCACACCGTATATAGAACCTCAAAGGAGGTTGAACAATGCTATGCGAGAGGTTGTCAAGAAGGAGGTCTTGAAACCCTAGCATGCCAGAATAATTCATCCCGTTCCTCATAGTGAGTGGGTTAGCCCTGTCCATGTAGTGCCCAAGAAAGGAGGAATGGCGGTCGTTCGAAATGAGAGGAATGAACTCATTCTTCAATGAACCATCACAGGGTGGAGGATGTGTATTGACTACAGAAAACTCAACAAGGCAACAATGAAGGATCATTTCCTGCCGCCTTTCATTGATGAAATGCTTGAGCAACAAGCGAAACATTCCTTCTTTTGATTCCTTGATGGGTATTGTGGTTACCATCAAATTCCATTCACCCTTATGATCAAAGTAAGATCACCTTCACATGCCCTTACAGAACCTACGCATATCCGCGAATGTCATTCGAGTTGTGTAATGCACCCGCTTTGTTCCAAAGGTGCACGCTGTCTATTTTGTTAGACATGATCGAGGAAATCATGGAAGTTTTTGTGGACGACTTTCCGTCTATGGAAAAACTTTTGATCATTGTCTTGGGAACCTAGACAGGGTCTTACAAAGATGCCAAGAGATGGACCTGGTGCTAAATTGGGAAAAGTGTCATTTTATTTTTCGTGAAGGCATCGTCTTAGGACACTTGGTGTCTAAAAGGGGGATTGAGTTGGACAAAGCCAAAATTGAAGTTATTGAAAAGCTTCCACATCCCACCAATGGTAAGGGTATCTGTCGGTACCCTGCGTACTGGGTACCCATGATACCGCAAAAAACGCTAATGAGTTCCACCTGTTCGAGTTGAAGACCTCCGAACGCTGCATGCGTTACACAGCGCTAGACCCGCCTCCCTCGTTTGGGTAGCTCCGGCACCGCCATGTGTAACACAAAGACGGACCTAACTCCCTTCATAGGGAAGCTCCGGTCTTTCCACGTGTCTAGTGATCCCAGACCTAACCCCCAGTGCAGGGAAGCTCCGGTGTTGCCACGTGTATAGTAGCTCCGGACCTGTCTCCCAACGATGGGAAGCTCCAGAGCCGCCACGTGTCGAGCCTCCAGACCTAAGACAGCAATGGGAAGACTGGCAGATCTCCAATGGCATGGACATTCAAGGGGCAATTAAAGCTACGGTTATAAGACCTGATTACGTGTCATTAATGTCATATTAATGACACACGATCAGAGGACCCTTAACACCGGTAGCGCTGCCATTAAGGCTTGTTATCACTTTGTTAATTATGCTTAATATTCACATATTGTGTATTAGGCAATTAAGTACCACCAGGGCCACATTTCGGGCAAGGCTATGTAACGGCCAATCCTAAGATTATAAAAGGGCTGCACTGCACGGTACAGAGACAACCAAGCTCATACGCACACAAGCCACCACATATTCAAACATACATCCCGTGGAGTAGGGTGTTACACTTAGGCGGCTCAAACAACGTAAAAATCCCCGTGTCTCCATCTCGTTCTTGATCATCGCGCACCCAAACCGAATACGAACCTCTGTGGACTACATTTTAGTAGTACCGAGAGAAGTGTCGATCACACACTTTGACATTTGGCGCGCCAGGTAGGGGCGCCTGAGATTTTGAGATGGTGAACTCTGCAGTAGCATCGTCCAACGGCAATGCCAGATAGCTCGACGGAGGGAATCCCTCCAACATTCAACAGTTAATTGGCATTGTTGTCCTGGTGGGTGTTGCTGCACCACCACCACCACCACCACCTGCTCTGGCGGCCAATGCCGGACAACAGGAGGGTGTCTTCATGTCACTCACTGCATTGACGCACAACAATTCAGAGAATGCGATCAACACTGCGTGTACTCTTCTTAAACACATGCCGGTACCAAGAGCAACTCAAGGTGCGATGGAGCAGTGGCGCGCTGATGTGCAGCATCTGGTTGCAGCCGCAGTCGATGCCATTAGCAAAAAAGGTCCTCCCCATTCAGGGAAGGCACCTTCTCAGCGTAGGACCTTGTCTGGAAGACATGGTCCTCACGCATCACAACACAAGAGGCGTGTTGTGTCTCAGCAAGTGACGTTGCTGCCCTCTGGGGCACGTTGCACCCACACTGCATTGAGAATTTCAACACATGATCTCCGGTCGGAGCTCGAACGGCATTACAGGCAGCAGGACGACCATATCCACTTTGAGCATGCTAGCGAGAGGCTCAGGAAAATCCTTCTCCTTTGGGAGTAGGGGGCGGCTGCTCATCCTTAGCCATGCACTTACGCATGGTCCGATGGTCTCTGAAGTTCCAACCTCATCTGCCGGAGAAATACGACGGGACCATCAACCCCGTCAATTTCCTCCAGATTTACTCCACCGCCATCCTCACGGCGCGTGGCAATGAGGTCGTGATGACCAACTATTTTCCTGTGGCTCTAACTGGGACAGCCACGTCCTGGTTCATGAGTCTCCTACCTGACTCCATTAACAGTTGGGCGGAGCTATGTAACCAGTTCACCGCCAACTTCAAGAGTTCCTACACCCGACCTGGCAAAGAACTGGACCTATTTGTCATACAACAGAAATCAGGAGAGTCACTACGATCCTTCATCCATCGATTTTCCCAAGTATGGAATACAATACCTTCCATTTCCAATGCTTCATTCATCGTGGCATTCAGACAGGGTGTCAGAGACAAGAAGATGTTGGAGAAGCTGGCGACAAAAGAAGTCACCAGCGTCACAGAACTCTTCAACTTGGCTGATAAATGTGCCAGAGCTGTGGAGGGCTATGAAATGCACTACAAGCCAGCTCCGGAGGCTACCAAAAAGTCCTCCATGGACGAAGCCACTACCTCCGATAGTGTAAAGAAGAAGAAAAAGTCCAACAGCAAGAAGAAGTCGTCGGCCGGCACGTCTACTGCTGTAGTGGCTGCAGCTCCGGATGGCCGGGAGCCATGCCACAAAAAGCACCTCGACCTCCATCTGAAGATGGAGGCAGTCCGAAGATGTGGTGTCTGATTCACAAGACAGACACTCATAATCTTGAAGCTTGCCGAGAGGTCCAGAACCTTGTCGAGCGATTCAACAAGCGTAGGGAAGAAACTCCTTTCCGCCAGTGCTAAGGAAAGCAGAAGGTCGACGAAGCTCCGGCTGGTCCAGAGCTAGGCTTCCAGGACCCCAAGAAGGTCTTGAAGGCTGTGTACAACACCGTTGACAATGACTCTGACGTCTCCAACAATGAGCGTCGGAAAACCCTCAACACCATCTATGGAGGGTCCTGGGATATCACCTCCCGCCGCGTTCTCAAGACCATGCGTCGGGAGATGGCTGCCACAGCTCCAACCGCCAAGGAAGAACCCCATCATAAGTGGATGGACACTCCCATCACTTTCGATGCCATAGATTGTCAAAGAAACATGATCAGAGCTGGGCAACTATCGTTGATGGTGTCTCCTACTATCAACAATGTCCAGCTCTACCATGTCTTGGTGGACGGATGGTTGGTGCTCAACCTCCTCAGCTATGAAGCTTTCGTCAAGATCTAGCTCTGACTCTTGGACCTTCGCCCCTCATGTCCCTTCTTTGTGGTAGGTTCGGGGGCCATCAGTCCTCTCGACTCGATTACTCTCTTAGTGACCTTCAGTACTTGAGAGAATGACAGAACCAAAAAGCTGATCTTCGACGTGGCTCATATCAGCTTGCTCTTCAACGCCATCCTAGGCAGCCCTGCCCTGTATAGGTTCATGGCTGCTGCCCATTATGGCTACCTGGTGTTGAAGATTCCAACACCTTCAGGTGTTCTCCAGATCTGCAGAGATCGTACGGCAGGAGTTACTATGCTGGAAGAACTCCACGCGCTCACAACAGCGCTGGAGGGAGCATCCGGCAAAGAGCTAGCTGCTCAACATCCAAGCACTCAACGCCGAGGCTCAACCTCTGCACCAAGTGTGCAGCCAAACAGTGACACTAAAATTCCTGTCAAAGTCGTCCAGATTGGTTCTGATGCTACCCAGACCACCCGTATATCAAGAGGACTGGACAAAAAATAGGAATTCACGCTCATCACTTTTCTCTGGGCGAATGTTCACATGTTTGCCTGGCAACTGTCACAAATGCTTGGGATCCCTAAGGAGGTGATTGAGCACAGCCTGAAGATTTACTCCGATGCACGACCAGTACACCAGAAGCACAGGAAGCAATCAGTCGAGTGGCAGAACTTCATCCGACAAGAAATCAAGAAGCTGCTTGAAGCTGGTTTCATTCGGGAGGTTCACCATCCACGATGGCTGGCAAACTCAGTCGTTGTGCCCAAGGCCGATGGGAAGCTTCAGATGTGTATCGACTACACCACCTTGAATAAGGCATGTCATAAAGATCCATTTCCACTACCTATGATAGACCAGATAGTGGACTCCATCTCCGGGTGTGTGCTATTGTGTTTCCTAGATGTATATTCTAGTTACCATCAGATCCAAATGTCTAGGGTAGATGAAGAACATATTGCCTTCATAACAGTAGATGAATTGTATTGTTATACTGCCATGCCATTCGGTATAAAAAACGCTGCTTCAACTTTTGTGCAAGCTATGCACACAACATTTGGAGATGTTATCAGGGACATGGTGGAGGTCTACGTCGATGACATCATCGTGAAGGTCAAGAACAAGGAACGCTCCTTGACAACCTGCAAACCCTCTTTGACAAGCCGCGCATGACGCGCACCAACCTGAACCCGGACAAATATGTCTTCGGGGTTAGCTACGGGAAGCCCCACGGATTCTTGGTGACTCACCGAGGAATTGAGGCAAACATGGCTAAGATCAAGGCCATTGAAGATATGCGGCCCCAGCCCGCATCAAGGATGTGTAGAAGCTGACTGGATGTTTAGCTGCGCTTAGCCGGTTCATCTCAAGACTAGCAGAACGGGCGCTTCCCTTCTTCAAGTTATTGAGGAAGTCTGGACCATTCCACTGGTCTGGAGAAGCGGAAAAGGAATTCCAAGAGCTCAAGCAGCTCCTCACCACACTACCAATCTTGGTAGCTCCAAACTCTGGTGAGCCTCTTTTGCTTTACATTTCGGCAACTACGGAGGTTGTCAGTACGGTCCTGGTCGTAGAAAGACGTGAACAACCTAAAGTTTATGAGCCCAGACCCCTCCGGGAGGGTCCGGAGCTACCAGAAGACGAGTCTGGATCCCAGCCCCTAGGCATGGATCTTCAATGCATGTTGCACGAGGATCAACCTCTCTCATCCGAGGGAGTTCTCACAGCTGAACAAGAAGATCCGGGCCCCTCCGGGAGGGTCCGGGTTGATGAAGAACAAGATTCGGATCCTTCTCGGAGGGTCCGGGCCACTCAAGAAGAAGCTCCGGACCCCTCTGGGAGGGTTCGGGTTGATGAAGAAGAATCTCCAAGCCCTTCCGGGAGGGTCCGGACCATCCACGGCCAGTGTACCTCATCAGCAAAGTACTCCACTGTGACACCCGGTTCCGAAAATGAACCAAGTGAACGCATATGTGTGCCCAGGATGTTCAACACACATACACGAGTGCATTCACAAAAGAGTATACAGAAAATTACCATAGAACAAGATTTATTAACCAAATTTTATTACACAAACAATATTATCCTCGAATACAATTTATAATGAATACTAATAACAAGTTCAGCTAATGCAGCAGAAATAAACTAAATAAGTAAACTAAACAGCTAGGCAGCATAAGCGATAGGGTATAGTGCAGCTCCAATCAGCACCACAGGCAAAGGTGATGGTAGACACGGCCTAGAACTCCGCATTATCTCCATTACGGCCTAGAAGTCCGCATTATCTCCACTACGGCCTAGAACTCCGCATTATCTCCATCAAACTCCCAATCCCGACCTGCAACAGTTGGTGGGGATCGCATGAGTGAGTACATGTCGTACTCAGCAAGTGTGGAAAGTATGACATGTGGCTGATTCAAATGATGAATATAATAATGGTTGAGTGCTGAAAAGTACATTAAAACATTTGAAAAGCAATATATTACATGTATATGAAAACCCATCATAAGCCATGTAGTTATCATAATACCAGTCCATATTCCATATCCATCATCATATACCAATATCCATATTCGATACTAGAATTCAATTCATAACCATCCATAACAATAATACCAACCATAACCATCCCAAATCCCAATTTTCCTCTAATCATGTAAGGGTCCAGGTTGCTCATAACAGGGAGCACGGCTATCATGATAGTTTTAGACACACTCTGCAGAGGTTGTACCGCTTTACCCACGTGTTTGTGATTT
This sequence comes from Tuctoria greenei, assembly GCA_036927565.1. Taxonomy (NCBI): domain Eukaryota; kingdom Viridiplantae; phylum Streptophyta; class Magnoliopsida; order Poales; family Poaceae; genus Tuctoria; species Tuctoria greenei. The sequence goes on along the minus strand of JAYESD010000001.1, from coordinate 141,387,175 downwards.
CATCACCTTTCGATTACTGTAGAATCTCAATTATGCCATCTCACACTTCCATAGGTGTGTGGCCAAGGGATCACAAAATAGCCTTTCCAAAGGAATTACTAGCCTATTTAGACCCCACTGAGGTTTCACCGGTGGCGATGTCTCCAACTGAGCACATCTTCAACCAAGGGCCCCCTCTTGAGCCATTCGGATCACAGGGTAGTCCCACCAATCATCAAAAAACCCAATCCGACCATCCCTTCCCCGAGCATCATTAATGGTCCAAATAGCACTGGCAAAGCCCTAATTAATCAACTACGCTGCACCCATACTTGGCCTCGTGGTGGCATTGTAAATCTTGGATGGTCGCTCCACGAACCGGTCCTTAGATCTAAAGCAAGTAAACCACTATACATCCAACCCATCCACATACCAGGCTTGCTTAGATCACCCATTACCATATCATATTAACCAGTTCATGTTAACCATAATCTCATAAATACATAATTAAGTTAAATGGTATAGTTGTTTTCCCATCCCAATTAATTAAGCGAAGCAAAAACGTAAAAAGCCCATCACGACTCTCCACCATGAATACTAGGTGACAAGGGTGGTTAAACAATTCTAGTAATCTTTCTACCATATGATTCCCATCAAATTGACACAAGCATGCAAATTTGCAAACATAACATTTATTTTAAAACAGGATCAATATGCTTCAAGGACACTTGCCTTGCTCTTGGGATTGATTAGGATCAAAGGCTTCAAACTCTTGGTGTTGTAGATCCTCCACGGCACTCTCTAGCGCAAATCCATCTAATCCCACAATAAACATACAAGACAATAATACAATCAAAGAGTGCACAAATATTACTCAATATGACATGACATGCATGATAAATGCAAATGCAATGTAGAACTTGTTAATAGCTTTTAACAAGTTTATATAGGTTTGGATGTGATTAGATCTAATTTTAGAATTAATTCAACAGAAATTAACAAGGAAAATCGGACTAGTCCACTAGGGACCGGACAAGTCCGCACTTTACAAGATCAGCAGATTAGGGTTTTCTAGATCGACGTGAATTTGGAGATTAGGGGTCGAAATCACATAAGGAAAAGGAAATAGAAGGTGTACCGGATGTTTAGGACTCGAATGAATCAAGAAACTTGGAGGTAGCACTTGGATCTTGATGATCTAGGGTTGATGATGAACTTGGAGATGAATTGGTGATGAAGGACGAAACTTGATGGAGATCTTGGTCCTCTTTCGTTTCCTCCTCTTCTTCTTCTTGCTTGGGATCTCCTCCTCCCTCCTTGATGGTGGCTCTCCACGAACTAGGGTTTGGGTGAGGTGGAAAAGTGGCAAATAGATGTCAAGCCAAGGGGTGGGGTTGTTTATATAGAGGTGGAGGCTAGGGTTAGATGGATTTCAAGTTTGAGATGAGTAGAGTCCTGTTTAGAGTCCCACATGGGCTCTAAAAGAGTTAGGCATGACGTCCCTAGGCCCACATAACGAGAAACCCAAGAAACAAGTCTTAAAACAAAAGATCATTTGGGAGTCACGAAATATCAGACAAGTCCGAAAAGGACCGGACTAGTCTGATGTTGTCCAGAGAGAAATCAGACAACTCTGGCAAAAAATCGGACAAGTCCGACTTTAATCAGAGAGGAAAACGGACAAGTCCGCTAGAACACCGGACTAGTCCAAACAAGTCTAGGGACTTAGCAAATTTTCAAGGATTCTTGGAACATCGGACTAGTCTGCATAAGACCGGACAAGTTCGAAAGTGTCCAGAGGCAAAATCGGACTAGTCCGCAGAAGAAACGGACAAGTCCGACGGAGGTGAGAGAGAAATCGGACTAGTCCTCACCAAAAATCATACTAGTCCGCACTTTCCAGAATTTTAATTGCGGTTTTGTTCCAAATCAATTTTAAACTCATTCCTCTTTATGTGAATTAATGTTAAACATGTATATGAATGTATGTAGGGCATGATGCATGAAAATGAGGGTGTTACATCCACGACACCAAGACTTGGTACATTGAGGTGCATAATCTGCTTTACGTAGTACTTATTGCCTCAAGGAAGCTACGTCACTATTCCAAGCCCACAAGATATCAGTGGTAACATCTTATCCACTACGTGCTATACTGCATAACCCAAATTCTACTAGGAATATTGCAAAGTGGGTAGCAGAGCTGGCATAATTCGATCTCGAATTCCTGCCTCGACAAGCTATCAAGAGTCAAGCATTGGCCGACTTCTTGGTGGAGTGGACACCATCTCCATCAAAGCCTTGGGGCCCCAGTGAGCAGAAGCCAGAACCTAAGGTCCCGGTCTTCAATGAACCTCACTAGACTCTCTACTTCGATGGCTCTATGCAGAAGCAGGGGGTCGGAGCTGGAATCCTTCTCCTCGCTCCAGCCGGGGAGAAGCTCAAGTACATGGTGCGCCTTGACTTCAAGGCAACCAACAACATGGCAGAATATGAAGCTCTCATCTATGGGCTCAAGGTGGCGCTATCATATGGCATTAAGAAGATGTTGGTCAAGGGTGATTCAAAGCTCATCATCAAGCAAGTCAAAGGCTAGTGTAGCTGCAACAACCCACAATTTCGTTGCCTATCTCCTTGAAGTCTAGAAGCTCCAGAAGAACTTTGACGTCTTGGATCTCTGCCATGTCCATCGTCTCCACAACACTGAGCTGACAAAATCTCGACGAAGGCTTCAACCGGAGCTCAAGCTCCTGATGGAGTTTTTGTTAGGAGGTTGTCAAGACCAACCACTCAGCCTGCCGAACTGAGCGAATGGGGCAACATCAGCACTTCAAAGCTGGCAGTCCCGGTGGCCCTATTATCATGGTGTCCACCAAGGGTCATAGATGCTGTAGGGAGCTCCGAGCAACCCAGAACACAAGACTCAGAAGCTCAAGTTAGCTCTGATGCATAGATCTCGAAGATCTGGAGCTACATGAAAGACAATGTCCTTCATGAAGACAGTGCATCCGCTGATCGGATTGTTAGATTGGCTAAAAGATACACGTTGGTAGAATGAGATCTCTACCAGCGCGGTGCCAACGGTGTCCTAATGTGGTGCATTGTAAGAAAAAATGTTGCGAACTCCTCGCGGAAATCCATGGAGGCAAGTGTGGGAACCACGCATCTTCCCGCACATTGGTCGGTAAAGCCTTCTGGCATGGCTTGACCTGGCCTACAACACTACAGGATGCAGTTGTAACACCCTTTATTTTCATGCATCATGCATTGCATAAGTTCATCTACATATTTAATCAACATAAAAAGGAATGAGTTTGAAATGAATTAGAAGCAATACTGCACTCAAAAGTTCTGAGAAGTGTGGACTGGTCTGTTTTTGGTGCGGACTAGCCCGATTTCTCTCTGACCTCCCTTGGACATGTCCATTTTTGCTGCAGACTAGTTCATTTTTCTCTCTGTACAATTTTTGGACTTGTCCGACCCATAGCGGACTAGTCCGGTCATCCCAACCTTGAAATTTTACCAAGTCCCTAGACTTGTCGGACTTGTCTGACATCTAGCGGACTTATCCGTTTTCCTCTCTTACTAAAATCGGACTTGCCCGATTTTGGCCAGACTTGTCTGTTTTTCCTCTGACTAGGTTCGGACTTGTCCGATGTCTAATCCGGACTTGTCTGATATCTCTCTGACTAACTTCGGACTAGTCCGGCCTATTGCGGACTTTTTCGGTGATCGCGATTCTGAGTTGATCTTTTGTTCCACGGCGTGTTTTTTTGGTTTTACTTTAAGTGGGCCTAAGGACGTCGTGTCTAACTGTTTTTGGAGCGCATGTGGGACCCCACACCGGCCTCTATCCACCCCAAACTCGAGATCCATCAAACCCTAGCCCTCCACCCATATATAAACAACCCGACACCCTATTTTCATATCTTTTTGCTATCTTTGAAACACACACAAACCCTAGCTTGTGGATAGCCGCCGCTAAGGAGGGAGAAGGAGGTCCCGAGCAAGAAATAGAAGAGGAGGAAATGAAAGAGGATCAAATGATCAAGATCTCCATCGAGTTTTCGTTCTTCATCAACAATTCACCTTCAAGTTTCTTCATCAACCCTAGATCATCAAGATCCAAGTGTTGCCTCGAAAATCCTTGTTTCATTGGAGTTCTAAACACTTGGTATACCCTATACTTCCTCTTTCTCACATGAATTCAACCCCGTTTCTCTAAATTCAGCTCGATCTAGAAAACTCTAATTCGCTGGTTCTGCGAAGGGCGGACTAGTCCGACCCTACAATGGACTAGTCCGGTCTTGATGTCTGTTTTCTGCTGAATTAAATCTAATTTGGTTCGAATCAATTCCAAACCTGTCCAAATTTGTTAAAAGTTATTAGAACTAGTTAGTAAACATCATTAACAACTCATTAACTAGTTTTTCTTTGCATTTGCATTAATCATGCATGTCATGTCATATTGAGTAATATATGTGCACTTATTGATCGTGATTCTTGTCTTGTGTGTTTATTGCACGGTTTAGACGGATTTGGGCTAGAGATTGCTGCGGAGGACCTCCAGCACCAGTAATTTGAAGTCTTTCATCCCAATCAAGCCCAAGAGGATGGCAAGTGTATTTGAACATATTGATCCTATTTTTACTATAAATATTTTGTTTTCAAACTGCATGATGTGTCAATTTGATGAGAATTCCTACGATAGGAAGTTTACTAGCTTTGTTTAACCACCCTTGTCACCTGGGACACATGGTAGAGAGTCGGGAAGGGCTTTCTACCTTTGCTTTGCTTAATTAATTGGGACGGGAAAACAACTATACCATTCAATTATGAATTAATGAGATTATGGTTAGTATGAACTCATTAATATGATAAGGTAATGGGTGATCTAAGCAAGCCTGGTATGTGGATTGGTTGGAAGACATGGTGGTTGCTTGTTTTAGATCTAAGAACCGGTTCATCCGAGAATATGCCAGGACAACAGTGCCACCACGAGGCCAAGTATGGGTGCGACATAGCTGATTAATTAGAGTATTGCTGGTATTGAGAGGATCATTTGGCGCACCGGGGAAGGGGAGTCGGATTGGGTTTGGATTTGAGGCGGGACTCCCTGGGATCCAAACGGCAAAAGAGGAGGTCCTTGGTTTAGGATGTGTTCAGTTGGAGACATCACCACCGGTGAAACCTCAGTGGGTCCGTACATGCTAGTGGTCCCTTTGTAAAGGATATTTTGTGATCTCTTGGCCACACACCAACGGAAGTGTGAGATGGCATAATAGATGTTTCATAGTCATCGAAAGGTGCTGAAATCAGGAACACGTGCGTAAAGCGGTACAAACTCTGCAGAGTAATAAAACTATCACGATAGTCATGCTCCCGGTTAAGAGCACCTGGACAACTTCCATGATTAGAAGGAAATTGGAAATTGGGATGGTTTGGTACTGGTTATGATTGGTAATATGATCATGGCTGAATATGGATTGAATTAAGGCATTGGATACAGTTAATGGTAATGGGGAAATCCGATATAATGGTGATGGATATGGAATATGGACTCATACTATGTTAATCATCATGGTTTATGATGGGTTTGCTTCACTTACATATAATATACAACTTTTCAAATGTTTTAAAGTACATTTTAGCACTTGGCTGCTATTATATTCGTCATTTGTATCAGCTACATGTCATACTTTCCACACTTGTTGACTATGACATGTACTCACCCTTGCAATTCCCCCACCAATAGTTGCACGTCAGGATTGGGAGTATAATGATGACAATGCGGAGTTCTAGGTCGTGTCTGCCGTCAGCTTGCCTGTGGTGTTGATTGGAGCTACGCTATACACTTTGCTTAGCTGCATAGATGCTTTATTAGATGATTTCACTGCATTAGTTCAAACTTGTCATGAATATTCATTAGAGCTTGTATTCGAGGATTTCTGAATTGTCTAATGAAGTGCTTAATTAAACTTGTTATGTGGTAATTTTCTGTATATCCTTTTGTGAATGCACTCGTGTATGTGTGTTGAACGTCCTAGGCACACATATGCATTCACTTGATTCATTCTCAGAACGGGTGTCACAACAGTTGGTAAAAAAGTGTGAAGCGTGCCAGTTCCACGTGAAACAAATTCACACTCCGGCTCAGTCACTGCAAATGATACCTCCCACATGGCCATTCATTGTGTAGGGGATGGACATTTTGGGACCTTTCAAAATCCGTTAGAGGATACAGGTTTCTATATATCGCCCTCGACAAGTTCACCTAGTGGCCAGAAGCAACTCCAGTTGTGACTATCTACAAGCAATCAGCTATAAGTTCTTGAAGTCCATAGTCTGCAGGTTTGGAGTTTCGAGTTGAGTCGTCACGGACAACGGAACCCAATTCAAAAGTGCATCATTTCAAGAATATTGCAAAGAACTCGGCATACAAGTTAGCTACGCATTAGTAGATCACCCGACAAGTAATGGCCAAGCCGAGAGAGAAAATGCAGAAATATTGAAAGGACTCAAGACGCGCACTTACGAGAGCTTGAAGAAACATGGAGCCAACTGGATAGAGGAGCTTCCGTCCGCATTGTGTGCGAGCAGGAAAACACCTAGCCAGTCAACTAGACAGACACCCTTCTTCCTGGTGTACGGAGCTGAAGCGGTCCTTCCTCCGGAGATCACCATGGGGTTGTTTCGGGTCCGAACCTTTGAAGAAGCCATGCAGGACAGGCTCCAGCGTGAATACTTGGACCTTGTCGATGAGGGAAGGTGCCAAGCTGCTGTTCAGAATGCACGATATCGCCAGGTGTTCTGGTGCTATCACCAAAGGCATGTGCGCAACCGACACCTTGAAGAGGCGATCTGGTTCTTCGGAGAATACTAACTCATGAATGGATGAATAAATTGTCCCCCAGCTAGGAAGGACCCTTCCGAGTGATCAAAGTATCCCGTCCCGGATGCGTTCGCTTGGCTACAAAGGATGGGACCCCGCTTCCCAATCTTTGGAACGTCGAGCACCTCCGTAAGTTTTATGATTAGTTTCACAGAGGTGAGTCTGAAATTACACACAATGTAAGCTATAGAGTCTATACACTGAGTTGGGTAGGTCCTCCAGGAGAACATTCGGACCCCTTCGGGAGGGTCTGGCAAGTTCAAAGCCCACCTAACTTGGTCCCTGTACTGAAAGTGTGGCTTACCTACCTTGAGTCAGAACATGATGAATGACAAACTTGGCCTGGTTCCGCATCCTAAGTGTGTCTTTGTCCTCCCAGTAACTAGGACCTATAATAAAAGACATTGTTGTGTGAAAGTAGTCTCCACGTGCATCAATTTTTGTATAGGCTCGTTTTCTTTTATTATCATTTTCTTTCTTGTCTATAGCAAAGTTGTGCAATTCTTTTTGAGCTTTAGTCTGAGTTACTTATATGTTGTACAAGTTATATTGATTATTTTTTTGGATCTTAGCATTGCTAGACGGTCTACTCGCCTAAACGCCAAAGCTAGTGTCACGTCCAGAGTGCGCTATCGACTTAGCCTAGTCAAGCACCCTAAGAACGCCACTCTACCTACATTCCGGCAGGCCTCAGTAGGGCGGGTCCAGAAGGTATTCGGATCTTGAGAGATTACATCAATATACTTGTTATCATATTGAGTACTTTTGGGTCTAAAATTCAAATAAGAATAGTAAGCCGCAAAAGAGTTATGGACGAGAGGACAAATTTTATTGTTTTTCTTGTCTTTGATGCGCCGGAAAAAACAAAAACTCATGGCGATGGTGGATGATGCTGGAGCTACTAAGCTCTGACATCCCCCAAGGGGGCCCGCCGTCGATGTTTTGTATGTTAAAAGTGGGCATCATCGGAGCTAACAAAGCTCTGACAACTCCCATGGGGGCTAGCTGTCAACGTGAATAATTAATGGCAATCCAAGTGAAGATGGAAAAAAATCACCCCAAAGAGATTCAGTCGTCAACGTATTATACGTTGATGGTGGATATCGATGAAGCCAGGAAGCTCCGATGATCTCAGGGGGCCCACCCTCAATGCTTTAAATGTTGACAGTTGGTGCTGTCGGAGCTACCAAGCTCCGAAACCTCCCAGGGGGCCCGCCGTCGACGCTTTAACTATTGAAACTAGGCACCGTCGAAGCTACCAAGCTCCGACACCCCAGGGGCCCCGCCGTCGATGCTTTAGGTGTTGATAGTGGGTGTCGTCGGACCTATCAAGCTCCGACATCTCCCAGGGGGCCTGCCGTTGACGTCACAAAGGGTCCCTGGAGATGTCAGAAGTAAACTTCGGACCTAAAAGCTAAGCGTTCTAGCTACAAGTTTGAAGTGTTCAAGTCATCAAGACATTGTCAGATCCTTTTGGTACATGTTCGCAATCAAATTGTCCACATCTACCAGGGGGCCAATAAGATAAAGTACAATGCATTGAAGACAAACACAAAATGGAATTCATTCATTCAAGGAGTTTGGATTTCATTCATTTGAAGGACTAGACTGGATTACAAAATGAGGATACAGTAAAAGGCAAAAGGAAAAGGTCCTTGCTACTAGAGTTCCTATGTCCTATGGAAATATGAAGCAATTTTTTTGGCAGCTTCTTGAACGCTGGCCCTGGCAGCATCTTCCTCTTCCGCAATGGGCCCTTTGACTACCGGATCCAGAAAAAGTTGGGGGTCTCGGCTTTCAAAACACGTCAACACAAATTCGGCGACGTTCTTGGCCAAAGACTTCCCTTCTGTCTCCAATTGATCGACAATGATGTCACCCATCACCTCCAGCTTGTTGCTCGTAGAGCCCAATGCCACTAGCGCCTTGTCCAGCTCCGGCTCAACGTCTTCCGGACATACCGGGCTGAAGCCAAGCAACACCAAAGCCTTGTTAGCGTGCCCTAGGAAGTCCCAGACTTGCCAGGACTCCGTTGTCCTCGAATTATCGAGTTCCTCCAGTGACCGCCTGGTGGCCGCAAGCTCCGAACTCTCCCGGACAATGCGTTAGACCTCTTTGGCATGTTGGTGAATACTCTCAGCCACCTGCCTTTAATGGTTTGCAAGCTCCAAATCTCGGAGGTGGATGCGATTCTGGTGGTCTGCCAAGTCCTTCTCCCTGCCTCGTACTCTTTCCTCCCTGGTGGCGACATCAGCTTCTCTCTTGGAGAGCTCCTTTCCCATCTTCCAGTGCTTCTCCTCCACCTGCTTGCACCGCTGATCAAACTTTTTTGTGCGGTTAGCCAAGTTTTGCTCTCACAGAGAAAGTTTACGGGCGAGCTCCTCCTCCCTCTTCATGATATCCTCCTGCTTCTCCAGGAGATTCTCTTCCCTCTCATCGAGGTCCTCTCGGCGCTTCAGGAGAATTTCATTCAACATGTTGAGGCTGTCTCGGCGATCGTTAGCAGCTTCGTTGCTTTTCCTAGCGTGCTCGAGAATCTCTGGACTCTTTGCATCGAGGGCCCTGATGGAGGCCTCCCTCTCCTACAGCAACTAGACCCAATATTCCATCCGGTCCTTTTCCTTCTTGACCCATTCCCGTTGGTCTGCAAGTCTTGTCTATGCCAGCTTGGTCTCGAAGTAAAGTCTGCTGCACCAACGCCTCAAGGTGTGGCGCTCTTCCTCGAGGACCTTGCTGTCATGGTCAAAGGCGAGCTGGACTTGACAGAGACTAGGGCAGGCGTTGTCAATAGACAACGCCAAGGGAATAGGCTCCGAGCCCGTCGGGATCTTTTCCGATAGCTCCAAGGGGTCATCAAGTACAAAAATTGGGCCCCACGCCACAAGCGTGGTCCCCTGCGGTCCTGCGGAACTAGGGCCGCTCCCCGGAAGCTCTTATGCTTCTGCTGACACTAACGAGGGTCCTAATGAGGAAAGTTCAACCTTCGGGGCTGATGCCAAAGGTCCCCCTGCCGGATCTTCAACAGCCGACTCTGAGGGAGGAGGGCCTGCCGCTGACTCCTCTAGGTGCTGCGGCTCGGACATGGGCACCTTCGGAGTAATCACCTCTAGTGTGGACATTGGAGCTTTGTCCCGAGCCCCCACCAGCACCATCGGCTCAGGCGCCGGTACTTCCACTGCATCCGACTCAAGTGTCGAAGCTTCAACAGTCTTCGGCACATAGGCCAGAACTTCAGGCACCTCCGGCTCAACCGCTGGACCTTCAACAATTTCGGGCACAGGGGCCAGAGCTTTGGTCACCTCCGGCTCAAATGGCGGAGCCTCCAACGTCTCTGCCTCTTGCACCGGATCTTCTGTCGCCGGCGCTGCAGCCGCTAAATCATCTTCACTAACTTCTCCCGTGTGGTCCGGCGCTACCACGGGAGCCTCTCGCGACGCTTCTGGATCCAGATCCATGAAAGCCAACGTTGGAGCTGTCGTGACCTCAGCCGCAACTCGGGGAGGCGTAGGGGTCAGAGTTGGAGCCTTTGCCTACACAGCCTCAGTCGCTGTAGCAGGTGTCAGAGCTTCGATTCCCTTTTTTGACGCCCTGCAAACGAAGGATCGAAAGATTCAAGAAATGATAAAAACAAAAATAGCAACCCAAGGTGAGGGAACCAGGCTTACTTAGGGATGCTACTGCTCCAGCTGGCGCGGAATTTCTTCATCGAGTGATCGAAGCCAGAACCCACCGTAGTTGGTGTGGCAGAAGCTCTGGATTGCTACTCGGGACCTGTCGCGGTCGTCGGCGTCGCCTCAGCTGGGACCTCCCTTGGCTGGGAAGGACCTCCAGACCCAGAGATCATGGCCGATTCTAGGACTGGAGTCGATCTGCTAGAGCTAGTGCCCCTCGAGGATGTTGGCACCTAATGAGGCGTGGCTGCTAAAGATCTGCTTCATCGGGGAGAAGGGGCTATTGAAGTCGGAGCCGACCTGACGGAGCTCCCGTCAGTATGCCTCAACTTCCTCTTTTGGCATATTCCACCGGCTCTTTGCCCTTGCCCTTGCCCTTGCCCGTGCTATTGTCATCAACCTTCTGGCTTGGAGCAGTAGGGCCACCCTCTATGAATCTTCGGGGATTGCAATCCCAGAGGTATGGCGCCTCTTGAGCTCGCCGAGTTCATCTAGTGCCGTCATTCTCTTCCGGATCTCACTGCTAACCTCTGGAACCATGTTGAGAGGCAGGAAGGCAACCAGCAAAGTCAGGGCATTGTGGGAGATAACTCCATTCTGAAATTTCTTGAGATGGAGCTTCAAAGCTTCATCATCCAAGTTGGTATTCAAACTGACTTCAATTTGGTTTTGATCCGTCTCACTATTGAAAGCCCATGTGGGCCACTCCCGAGTCCTCAGCGGAGTCCACCTGTTCACCAAGAAATTGCCTAAGACCATATGAGGGGTCACTCCACCCTCCACGCATTCCTGGATCCTTGTCAGGATGGGCTTGTACGCTTTTGACAGTTCCAAAACTACGTTCCAGGCGTCAGTGTCGACATTGCGGAGACCCTTGGGCAGCTCCAACCTCTCGTGCTCCTCCACTATGATGATCACCCAGTCTTCCTTCTAGTCGTACCACTTGCCGAAGGGGAAGGCCTTCAAGTACTTGAAGGGGCAATTCTTGTGCTTCAGGAAGTAGTAGAAGCCAATCAACTTTGTCCCCTTTCCAGTGGTGTGGACCGTGAAGAAGGTCCGGAACAACTCAATGCATGGAGGCACACCAACCCACATCTCTCAGAAGTGGGCGAAGGTCACCACCAGCAAGAGGGAGTGGGGGTCGACATGATGAAGCTAGAGGCCGTAGAAATCCAGCAGCATCCAGAGAAAGCTCGAAAAAGGTGGGATCAGAAAGCTCGAAAAAATCCAGCTGAGAAGTACACCATCTCTCCGGTGCGCTCCTTCTTGAATGGGAGTTGCCAAAGCAGATGTCGTTGTTGCAAGAGTCGTTGGACCACCCCATGTAGGTCCAGACCCTCGACAGATCTTCACCGGTCTTGATTCTGCTGCGGGGAAGAACTAACTCCATCGCGGCAAAGTGGAGCAAAAAGTTGGAAGGGCTAAGCAAAGGATGGGAGGATCTGAGCCCAAGTTCAAATGAAAGCGTAAAGAGTCCTCAAACCATGCGGGCTATCCTTCTTAAGTATGCCTCCTCATCGTTTGGATGGAAACCGCAGCAGGATAAATATCACACTTCAAAAAACCTACCCCGTCAATGACTAATGGGCCCAGGACCACTTTAGCGGAAAAGTCAAAGTTAATACCCCAGGCGAGCTGTTTTCAATGATGGGAAGTTGGAAGCCGAGGGCGGCGGCCTAAAAGGGCGCACGGAACCGATATGATTCTTATATTGGGAACTGGCAACCTTCACTTGCGTGAGATCCACACGAAAGGATCTCATTTGCCGCATTCAAAAGAAGCCACGCAGCGATGGTTTAACAGCGAACCATCACCCCAACAACGCATCAAAAGACCTTTGAAGCCGCAGCGCGGGAATCAAAGATGGCCCCACCTCTTATAGAATAACTTAACCCAGAAGGGTTTCTCCCAGAGGTGGGCCCGGGGGCCACTGTCAGTACCCTGCGTACCGAGTACCCCATGATACCGCAAAAAATACTAAGGAGTTCCACTCGTCCGAGTTGAAGACCTCCGAAGGCTCCACGTGTTACACAGCGCTGGACCCGCCTCCCTCTTTTGGGTAGCTCTGGCACCGCCACGTGTAACACAAGGCCAGACCTAACTCCCTTCATAGGAAGCTCCAGTCTTACCACGTGTCCAGTGACCCCGGACCTAACCCCACTAGAGGGAAGCTCCAGTGCTGCTACGTGTATAGTAGCTCCGGACCTGCCTCCCCATGATGAGAAGCTCTGGAGCCGCCACATGTTGAGCCTCCGGACCTAAGATAGCAACGAAGACTGGGGGATCTCCAACGGCATGGACATTCAAGGGGCAGTTAAAACTACCATTACAAGACTTGATTATGTGTCATTAATGTCATATTAATGACACACAATCAGGGGACCCTTAGCACCGGTAACGCTGCCATTAAGGTGCATTATCACACTGTTAATTACGCTTAATATTCGCAGGTCATGTATTAGTCAATTAACTACCGCTGGGGCCACATGTCGTGCTAGGCTGACAATGTAATGGCCAGTCCTTAGACTATAAAAGGGTTGCACCGCACGGTATAGAGACAACCAAGCTCATACGCACACAAGCCACCACATATTCAAAGATGCATCCCGTGAAGTAGGGTGTTACGCTCAGGTAGCCCAAACCACGTAAAAATCCCCGTGTCTCCATCTCGTTCTTAATCTCCGCACGCCCAAACCGAATACGAACCTCTGCGGGCTACATTTTAGTAGTACCGGGGGAAGTGTCGATCACACACTTCAACAGTATCCGTAGCTTTTTAGACAAAGGATGTTCCCTTTGATTTCAATGATGAGTGTCACCAGTATTTTGACATCCTCAAGAAGGCACTCAACATAGCTCCAATCATTCAACCCCCTGATTGGACGTTGCCATTCGAAATCATGTGTGATGCTAGTTATTATGCCGTTGGAGCGGTCCTTGGCCAAACCAAGGATAAGAAGCATCATGCAATATCCTACGCTAGCAAGAATCTATCAGGAGCTCAGCTTAACTATGCCACAACTGAAAAGGAGCTCCTACCAATTTTCTGTGCTATCGATAAGTTTAGATCATACTTGGTTGGAGCGACATAGTCTACACAGACTATGCTGCTTTGGAATATTTGCTCACCAAGAAAGATGCTAAACCTAGGCTAATCCGATGGATTCTCCTACTCCAAGAGTTTGACTTGGAGATAAGAGATAAAAAGGGAGTAGACAATTATGTCGCTGATCACCTCTCACATATGGAATTCCCAAATACAATGGACATACCCATCAATGATCTCTTACGTGATGATATGTCGCTCAAGGTGACCGGCTCTAACCCTTGGTATGCAGACATAGTAAAATTCATGGTTATGGGGTACGTACCACAAGGGCAGGATAAGAAAAATCTCATTTTTGAGTGTCGACGTCACCAGTGGGATGATCCATACCTCTATAGGGTATGTTTCGATGGGCTGCTTAGAAAGTGCATCCCAACAATTGAAGGAACCAAAATAATCAAAAGATGCCATGCGGCCCCCTATGGCGGGCACTACGATATTCACCGTACTCAGGCAAAAATATGGCAAAGCGGATTCTTTTGGCCCTCAACGTATGAGGATACAAAGGAATTCATTCGAAGATGTCGGAAATGCCAAAAGCATGGAGGGATCACTACTCGCAATGTGATGCCCCTCACATATAATCTCCAAGTAGATTACTTGATGTGTGGGGGATTGACTTCATGGGACCTTTTCCAAAGTCCAATGATTGCGAGTATATTTTGGTGCCCGTAGATTATGTGTGCAAATTGGTAGAAGCATTAAAATGCAAACATGCCGATGCCAAGACCGCTCAAAAAATGTTTCATGAAAGCATTTTCCCACGGTTTGGAACTCCCCGAATGGTCATAAGTGATGGAGGGTCTCATTTCATCGATAAGACCTTCTGGAGCTTTCTGAGGGAGCTTGGGGTTAGGGATAACATTGCTACTCCGTACCATTCCCAAACAAGCGGTCAAGCAGAAACTTCGGACAGACAAATCAAGAATATTCTGCAAAAGACCATCTTTGAGATGGGGAATGGGTGGAAGAACAAACTACCCGATGCACTTGGGTCCCATACCACATATAAGACACCCATTGGAATGTCACCTTTCCAAACTGTCTATGGGAAAACTTGTCATTTACCTGTAGAATTGGAACATAGAGTGTATTGGGCTATCAAGAAATGGAACATGGATCTCCACGAAGCTGGAAAGTTGCGCAAGATGCAAATTTCTGAACTAGAAGAATGGAGGGATAAGTCATACCATAGTTCCAAGATCTATAAGGAAAAAACCAAGAGGTGGCACGATAAGAGAATTACACCTAAGGAGTTCAAGCGTGGAGATAAAGTCCTACTTTTCAACTCTAGAGTCAAACTTTTTGGACATGGGAAACTAAAAAGTAAATGGGAAGGTCCCTATATTGTGGTAGATACTTCATCTCATGGAGCAATTACACTCCAAAATGATGAATGTCATCTATTCAAAGTAAATGGGCACCGTCTCAAGATCTTTTTAGAACCTGAAGAAAATTTGGACAAAGAGGAAGATGTAGTCAATTTGATTGATTGACTTTCACATCTATCCTTGAAGTTTGGTTAAATTTTCCATGTCTAATAAAGCAAACTCCAACCCTCACCACTCCTTTCCAATCATCCCACTATCCCCATTTGACTAAGTAGGAGAGAAGTAAAATGTACAAGATCATAAATACTTTCCTACTTAGAAATTAGGCACTTATTTGATTCTATCATACAAAGTGCCTTTGTCAAATAAATTCCAACTCACCGGTGTAGATAAGGCCGATATTCTTTCACTTTTCCATGTTTTCCCATCAAATAAAGACAGGTACAAGAACAAGTGTGGGGGAGGTCCCACAGGCCTCCCAAAGTGCAACATGCCCGGACCATCATGAAAGAACAATTCAGGGCCTCACATGAATGACCACGAGAAGATTTGACCAAGCCATGATTGCTTGGCCCACCCTTCTTCATTAAGGCGATGGTTTGCGCTCTCTCTCCTCTTATCCCTCTATACCTGATTTTTGAGTTAAAATTGATTATGCATGATAATATCATTAAAATTCAACTCATTGGTAATTAAAATTGTGCAATTTCATATATCATATTTTGCTAAAGAATGGAATATGTCTACTTCTCATTTCAATTTCATTACCATGATCTTGAACCACATATCAATTTAGGAAAAACATGTCATCTAAGTATTTGATTGGTGTGATATGGTAAATGAGTGAAACTTGGAAACTCTCCACGCTAGAATTGAATTTTGGTATTGCAATTTTTAAAGTCATCATAGTTTTACAATCCTCTCTCATTAGACTTTAAAAACCCAGCAAGGCCATCTAATACAATATTGAAAACCACATGCATATGCCACTTTGTATTTTCATTGAACTTTATCAAACTCTTGACCCTATTGAGTGACTTGCATGAAATCTTTGATTAGGAATTTCTTGTGCACTCCATCATATTCCATGATCTTTACACATCCACCATCAAAAGATACTCCATGCAAATTTTGCAAAATCCTCTCCCAATGAAAATATGCACAAAGAGGAGTAGAAGGCATGTCTATAAGAGCTCTCTCTCTCTGTCAAAAAAAAGAGAGAATTCAATAAAAAAGAGAAAAAAAAAGGAAAAGAGAGCCAATAAGTAGCCATGCTTCATCCTTGCACAAAAAATATAGAGAGTGATCAATTGGAAGTCATCATCACCATTCATCATCCACCATCCATAATAAGTGCACAAGAATTTCTTTAGTCAATGGTTTTTTTTTTTTGCATGGTCTTCTCATGAGGTTCTCGTTTTTGACTTAGTAACATATGAATTGCCAGTGAGCCACTTTCTATCCTTACCAAGCTCTACAAAAAGCCTATTTAGTTGTAGGAAAAGAAGTGGCAACTCATGCCTGTGTGAGGACTAAACACATTGAGAGACGAGAGCATTCTTTTGAGGAGCATGACAATATCTTTTTGACTTGAGAAAATATAGCAATTTCCATGTTTCTTTCCGTAGGAGGAGTCCAAGTGAACTACATTCAAGCCGTTCTATCTCTCAAACACCCAAGATGATGTGGTAGCCACATATCAAAGGTTCTTGAACAAATATATGTGTTGATATGTTTTGTATACATATTCCGTACTTGTAGATGAATTATGATATCACTTAGTTCTTCTTGCCTTCACTCGAGGATGAGTAAAGGACTAAGTGTGGGGGAGTTTGTTGACGATCCTTAATTGCCAAATCCGACCGTCAGTTCCCTGCATAAAAGCTATGGATTGGACAACCAACATAGTGGTAGTAGTTATTTACAAACTATCTCGACAAGTGTTGGTGCAAATGTGTATGCAGGTGAATTATGCCCATAATTAGAGGTATTTACAGGGACCAATCCAGAAAACATATTTTCTGACCAATCAGGCGCAATCATGAGGATTTAGAGGCCCACTCGGAGGATAAAACCAACTAAAAATCACCGGAATAACCCATAACCAAGATGGGGGCCCACATAACAGTGTCATGGAGAAGTTTCAGTGCAATTGGAGTCGTTGGCACTTCGGTCGACCTACCATGCCGCCTGACTAGGTAAATGTGCCAAATGCGGTCAACTGCCACGTGTTGGCTCCTTGTGGCTTGGAGATCATGATGGCGACTGAGTCCCTCGCTTTTTTTGGTGCCAAACCAACATTTGGAGGGTATAAATAGGAGGTAGGGGGATCCCTAACTCCACACACAAAAATCTTGAGTCTAGTACTCCACTTCAAAGGAGTAGCGCTGCCTAAGTGCATAAAAAATAGGGAGAGAGTGAGAAATAGGAGGTGGGGGAGGCTCCGTCTTGTCGGGTTTCTTCCACTTAAGAATAGGTTTTGGGCTTGTCGAACCCTCTCCACCTTTGTACCTCAACAGTTCTTTCCATCTCAAGTAAGGTACATAATTTCCATTTTAGTTCATTTATTTAATTCAAGCAAGTTAATTCCTTAGTTGCTTGTTCGCTCATCGCTCTATTCATTTAAAGGCCCTAGTCTTGGCTAGAGAGGTTAGGGAAGTAATCGATAGCGTAGGCGTGGTTTCTAGGCTCGACATTACCTTTGATTATGTCAAAGTCCATTGGTTGTAGAGGTAGGCAGTAGCTGGTGACATCCATATCCATCCGTTGTAATCCTCCTCGTTCGACTACGATGTAGGCTCTTGGCGGGAGTCGCCTGGCAGACCAGGGTAAGCCTGTGCCCAATACAACTACTATTTATCAACTTGCTTTGAATTAGAACACCTCCTCTTAGGAAATCGACTCTATCCCTTGCCTACCACCAAGCTTTGTGGCCATGGGTGAACTAGTTACAAGATTAGCACACATGCATCTTGGATTCGATACCCTTGGGAATACTCTTAAAGGGGAAGTGCTACAGCGGTTTCCCCGTGCGCTTACAGATTTTCATCTATAATGTAGCAGCCGTCAACACTTGCCCACCTTATACCGTACGGCGCAACCCTTTTATATGCTAAGGACTGGCCGTTATAGTGTATGACTGGCCCGACAAGTTGCCCCGGCTTTCATAAGCACCCTATACACGATCTACTTGTGTTATGGGTAATTAACAGTGTGATAACGTGGCTTAATGATAGTGTTATCAGTCTTGATAGACCTCTAATCGTGCATCATTACAACATTAATGACACATTAACCAGGTCTTGTGACGGTTGTTTAATAGACTCTTGAATGTTAGTGCCACTGGAGATCCAGCTGTCTTACTGTTGCAGGCTTAGTTCCGGAGGTCTGACACGTGACAGCTCTGGAGCTTCCCTCGACGGGGAGGCAGATCCAGAGCTACTTGACACATGGCAGCACTGGAGCTTCCCTCTACTGGGGGATAGATCCGGAGCTACTAGACACATGGCGACACTGGAGCTTCCCTGTGAAGGGAGGTAGGTCCGGCCTTGCAGGACATGAGGTAGCTTCAGAGCTACCCAAACGAGGGAGGCGGGCCCAGTGCTGTGGGACACGTGTTGCCTTCGGAAGTCTTCAATATTGGAGGGCGGAACTCTATGACTTTATCCACAGTATCATGGGGTACCTGATATCCAGGGTACCAACAGATGCAAAATCCCATTATCCTGAAACCCTAACCCTAGCTCCCAAATTGAACCCACTGATCCGAATTGAATGCAACCTAAATGAGTGGATAGGGATCGGTTGAATGATGCCAAGGGAAAGGGAACTTATATGACGGGCTCCGCAGCCCTTCCATCTGTACGTCGCTGCTGCCACTCGACGCCTCGCAGATGCAGATCGGGGAATGACCAGGAGATGCATCGCCATGTGCGCAGGCATCAGACAAGTTGCGTCATGCACCATATGCCACTGTGTCATGCGCTCATGCCGAATAACCGCCGCTTACTTTGCCTCTCTCGTTGCTAGATCTTAAAATGTATGGGACGAAGGGAACAATTATCTAGGGTATTCCAGGCAGTCGACATTTTTGTTCCTCGTTTGAAGCATCTTAGCCGTCGGATGTTTTGAATGGCTCAGGTCGATGCGGGAGCAAAATAGGCCGGGGGGTGGGGGGTGTTAAACGGGCCATTTTCAGCCATGGGCTTCGATGCAGCTTGTTTTGATGCAGCGGGAATTTTTCTTTTATAGTGTGAACTACTAGGCTAGGGCATATATGATGGGCTGATTGACTTGTATATTTTGAGCCCACCATTGTTTCATGTTTTTTTCGCATTTTCTATTTAATACAGTAATGATTATGCCTTAAGTATATTTATGCTTTGATTTAAACAGAAGATGTTTAATGGCTAGAATGTATCACATATTAATGGGTCCAAATTAAATTTGAACCAACGGGATAATTTTATTTAGATGATTTAATATGTTTATGATGTTTTATCATTTTAATCATCAATAATTATGAAATTTCTATAATTTTTATAGTTGATGCTTAATTTGAGAATGATGACTCTAAATTTAATTATGAACAACATTTTTTTAATTTTTGAGTCATATGCTTATGATTAATTATGTTTAGAAATTTTATGTTATATTTTGCCCGAAGGTGATGTGATATAGCTTTGCTATTTATTGCATGTTTATTTATTTACCGACATAAATTTAGTTTCATGCAATTTCTTTGTTGTTCATTACGCACTAATGACAACCACTGTGACGCTGTTTCGACATGAGAATATCGAACAACATACAAGCAGTAACTTCTTTCGTCAGAAGGCCTGTGTTGAGGTATTCTTGGGGTTTAATCAACTTGGCTATGTCTTGAGGGAGGATAACTGGTGGCTCTCACTCCAGGTTTCGCGTGGTACAATGACCTTAAAAGGACTTATGAGAAAAATTGAAAAGATGGGAGAGCTCTAATAGTGTCGCTCTTCTCGTAATAAATGACTCAATATCTCCGGATATTGCAGGAGCCCTTCCAAAGAAGGACACCACCAAGAAATTTCTTGCGTCGATGGAGGAGCAATTCAAAGTCTCAGAAAAGATTTGCGCTTATAAGATTTTTGCGAAGCTGCTTGAGAAATACACTATGGGGAATGTGAGAAGGCATATCTTAAGGAAGTTGAACGCATTTTCAAAGCTTAAGTCTTTGGATTGTAAACTAAGTGAGAATCTTTTGATCATAATGATATTGGATTCTCTCCTTATGAGTTTGATCAATTCAATATTAACTTCAACTCGCTAAAGGAAAAATGGACACTTGCCATGCTGACTCCTAGAGTCGTCTAGGAGGAAGAAAGAACAATGAAGGAGGAACATGATCAAACTCTTAATGTTAAATCCTCTAAAAGGAAGAAATAATAGAATGGTCTTGTTCCTTCTAAGCCTCAAAAGATGACATTCGAGAATCAGTATCCCTAGAAATCCAAAGGTGCTAGTCTTTTGCTGCGTCTCGGGGACTTACATGCCTTCACTGCAACAAAGAGGGGCATTTATAAAGTATTGCCCTGAATATTTGAAATGGCTGATGAAGAAAGGTAATAATAATGAATTTACGTTCATAGATGAATCATTTTATGTTGATTTTTCTAGAAATACATGGTGGATTGACTTAGGTGCAACTATTCATGTTGCAAATTCCATGCAGGGATTCCATAAGACCAAAGGTTGGGCGAGGAGAAAGAAGTTTTAAAGTTGCTAATGAAAAAGAAATGGAAGTTAAAGTTGTGGGGTCTCTCACGCTGAAGCCGCACTCAGGAATTCGGCTTCGATTAATAATGTTCTTTATGTACCCTCGTTAAGTAGGAATCTTATTTTAGTCTCATATTTAGATGATAACAATTATGAATGCTTATTTGGTAATGGAGAGTGTACTTTGATACATTGTAATAAAAATGCGGGTTGCGCCTTCAGACGGTAAATTATATATGTTATATCTTATGATTCTGTTATGTATGTGAATGAATGTTTATGATCTGGATGACAACGTAAAATGCAGCGCTAAAAAGAATGGGAGAGGCGTTAGTACTTCATCGAAATTGTGGCACCGTCACCGTTGCCATATTTTGAGGGGAGAATCGAATGTTTAACTAAAAATGGTACACTTCTTCCATTAGACTTTTCAGATGTTGATAAACTCACCCATTGCATTAAAGGAAAATATGTATTTTAGCTAATGTTTATGAATAAATGATTTATACATAATTTAATATGGCTTTTCATATAAAATATAATGGTCCACTGTAAATTTATAGTGAAGTGGAGTCTGAAAAAGTTATTTTCAAGATATTTGGATGTTTCTACATTTGACTATGAATTTCTAAAGCTTAAGAGATTTGCTGCATTCAATTTCCAAACGAAAAAACCAGGGAATCAATGACAGCTGGGGCCCATGGCTCAATTCATCTAATCAAAGGAATGTCGCATAGGGCCCACAGGAAAACACGGTGCAGTTACACAAGATTCCAACGCTGCAGAGATTCCGCTCACAGTGGTTTGTCTGTGTGAGACCTAAGTGCTGAATAAATTGGCAATTATGTTAAAAGTGAGGGTTTACATGCAAAGTTTCAAATATACCCGAGAAACTCAGTTTGGACTGTCCGATGTTTTCAAATGTGCATTTAGGAGTCACAATTACATTCAATTTGTATTGCACAACATATTTCAAACTATCTGAATTTTTCAATGTTTATCGAGAGTAACATTGACCTTTTAATCAGTTTGGAGAGTACGAACATTCTCAATTTGTGTTGGGAGTAACAGTTACTACACGGAACACTTCAGACTATCTGATCTTAATGTTTATGTTCGGCTGCTCTAATTTTAACTTGCAATATTTCAAACTTTCTTTTTGCTTTATGGGAGGTTTGCTTAGTATTCATTTACTAAGTTTTTGATGAGTTTTGGTTGATCATGATGGATATTAGATTGCTAAGTTTTGCAAAAATGCTTATGTGAGGTGCTCACATAAGGTGCTATGGTTTTCGGACTGACGAGAGTCAAGGCGAGCACTTGGGCTCGCAGAGATTGCTTGTTTGTTCGTGTTCAGGTGTTGCTTGAGGTAAAGACATGGCTGGTGATGGTGACCCATTGAACTAGTCTTAGAGAGAAGATGAGGTTCAACAACCTAGTTTGGGAGGAATTGTGGTTGAGTTGATTGGGATGTCATGCAACATGTTTGGGTCAAGAACAATGCATACTAAGGTATCATGGACATTTTGGAAAGTATTTGCACATGTGCAAGGGGTGCATGGAGAAGAGTTATGGACAAGAAGATGTGGCCGGAACGGTCCAACCGGTAGGATTATGCACTCAGGTTGAAGCTGAGCCAGTTATGTTTCATTTACGGAATGTTTTGAGTTTGATTTGGTTAGATTTTGTGTTGGGTACGAAGTAGGAATGTGTTGGGCTTTCCTAAGGTGTTTGAAAGTCTTAAGATTGCTTCTATCTTCATATGGAAGACTCTTGAGCAGCTATGAAAAGTTTTGATTGAATCTAAGTAGGAGTAGGGTCCTAGCTTGGATTTGTTTGGCCTTAGGGCTAGTTATATAGGCAAGGGGGCCAGGGCTTGTGGAGAGCATTAATTGTGGCTGTTTCTCTTGTGTTTCATTTAATAAGATTCATTGTTTTAGAGGAGCTTTTGTGCCTTGTTCCTCCCCCTTATGTTTTGCAAGTTTTTCCGGCAAGTTTCTGCTTAGCATGGCGTTGCTCCAGTGTTTTGATCATAACTTGCATTTTACAGATCCAATTGACATGATTCATTTTGTGTTCTCTTAACAACTCAATGCTCTATCACATGTGAAAATTTCAAGGCCATCAATTTTGCTTACACATTTCCTTACGCATTTGTGTACGCGCTTTACTCAGGTATATAAGCATTTCATTTATGCATTACCTTTCCTAGAGTTCATGTGCTCGAGCAAGGCTCACTATAATATGTTCTCTCGCCCTTTTAGCTAACAAAGATCACAAATAGACTCCCTCTAGACGTAGGGCCTTTTTTGCCCGAACCAGGATAAATTCTAGTGTTTTGCAGCTAGCCATACGAAGACAGACGTGTTTCAATACAAATTTACTAGTCGATTTACGAAACATCGACACCAGTGGTCTCCCAGGTGACTCCCGCTATGATCCTGTGGTGTGGCTGGACATGGGGGATTATAAAGGATGGACAAGGCTATCACCACCTGCTGCCTACTCCTACAACTCGTGGATCTACAACATCCAATGCTACTTAGCTATCCAAACACTACGTTTGCACACTAATTAGATACCTTAGAAGCCATTGTACAAATATCATTCTAAGGCAATTACTAACCTAGGCATCATTGATCCAATGATGGATCTAACCACTAAGTTTTTCATACTAAGATATTCATACATTGCACAATTAGAACATAGTGGAGGCCTATGTGTTTATAATAACATAATAACAATGTTACTGCACAATAATAATAACAACTAGCCCTACCACATACATGGAAAATCCATATTCAAACAAGAATCGCTTCAACCAAGCATATAAATATGAAAAGACTAATATTAGTAAAGCACAAAGTCACAAATAAAACAGAAGATACATTAGTCATACCATTCCTAAAATAGATTTTACAACTAGAGTGGCTCCTCTCTATAGCCTAAACTCCACTAAGGATTAGGAGAAGTGTGTATATGAGAGAGTGATGCTCAAATTGTGTGTTTCTAATGAGGGAGTGAGGAATCTTATGTATACTAGTTTCTAAGTTGGTTCCCACTGTAATTTGTGCATGAAGTAGTCGTCACCGCCTTCAGAGTATCACATCATAGGAGTTTGACATGTAGTAGTGGACCGAGTTTGAAGGGGGGCTTGGTTTAGCCGCACCCCCACGTGCCTCTTTGGTCGTGTGCTTCCTCCTGGGAACTGGTAGGTGGACCCTCTAATGCTTCCTGTGTGATTGGCCATTGGATTCCTTCAGATATCCTTGAAAGTGGGTCATTGGATCCATGGATTGCCACATGCTAGCTTCTAACTGGCTGGGGGTGCAGTTTTCAAAATTACCCTCTGGACTCTCCTCAATTCTATATAAAAGTCCCTGTATGGACAATTTCTTCGAGTACAAGTAGAACTATATTATTTCAAAAGGTAATGCATATACAAAATATTTACTCCTTAACATAATAGAGATATATTGATGATACAAAATGGTGCTTAACGACTGTCAACAAACTCCCCCAAGCTTACCATTTTCTCGTCCTCAAGCAAAAAGACTAAGGGCTTAGGTTGTTGATCAAGAGTTGCTACAATGTTCTACTCTTCAAAAGTACCAAGTGCACAACATAGCATTCTACCTTGTATTGAATAAATTGACAATGGTACTCTCCCTTTACCTCGGTTCTCTTGCGGCTTTTGGCTTCTCCTCTTCTTGGGTGGTTTAAAGATAGAATATGTAGGTACCCTGCATATCGGGTACCCCTGCATGCAAGCATGAAGCGGCTCCGGACTCAACCTCCCTGCTGAGGCGGGCTCTGGAGCTACCACGTGTCCACCAGCTCCGGACACAGCCTCCTTGCTAAGGTGTGCTACGACGCTACCACGTGTCCTGCTGCTCGGGACCTAGCCTCCCTGCTGAGACGGGCTCTAGCGCTGCCACGTGTCCAGTGGGTCCAGACCCAGCCTCCCCGCTGAGGTAGGCTCCAGCACTGTCATGTGTCCTGCAGCTCTAGACCTGGCCTCCCCGCTGAGATGGGCTCTGGTGCTGCCATGTGTCCTGTGGCTCTGGATCTGGCCTCCCCGCTGAGACGGGATCCGGTGCTGCCATGTGTCCTGCAACTACGAACCCAGCCTCCCCGCTGAGACAGGCTCCGATGCTTCCACATGTCATGCGGCTCCGAACCCATCCTCCACGCTGAGTCAGGCTTCAGCGCTGCCACATGTCCTGTAGCTCCCAACCCATCCTCCTCGCTAAGGCAGGCTCCAGTGCTGGCACATGTCTTCTGGCTCAGGACCGCATCTCCCCGCTAAGGTAGGCTCCAGCACTGCCATGTGTCATACAACTCTAGGTCCCACCACCCAGCTAAGATGGGTTCAGAGCTGCCAACTACCCCACAACCTGTCGTCAGCAGTAGGCCTTGAGAGTAAAGGGAGTCTTTCCTCGTCTAGTCGCACATTCAAAACTCGCGCATTGCCCAAATGCATGGCGCGCGCATGCCTCCATGTGGCACACTGTGAGACCTATGTGTGCTGAATACATTGGCTATTTCAATAAAAGTTTTGAATATTGTTAAAACACACTTTTCATAGAGGTCTGACTCTAGATTCGAGCTCCAGCAAGGTCCGACGATAGGTCAGACATGTTTTGGGTAGCTCCGGCAAGGTCCGACAATAGGTCTGGCATGTTTCAGGTAGCTCTGGCAAGGTCCAATGATAGGTCCGACATGTTTTGGGTAGCTCTGGCAAGATCCAATGATAGGTCCAGCATGCTTTGGTTAGCTTTGTCTAGGTCTAGTGCAAGGTCCAGTTAGCTTTGGCATGGTCTAACGCAAGGTCAGATTAGCTTTGGCAAGGTTTGGTAGAAGATCGCAGTGGTTCTGCTTTTAACTTACAATGTTTCAAACTTGCTTTACACTTATGAGAAGTTTGCTTAGTACTCTTTTACTAAGTTTTTGAAGTGTTATGGCTGTTTACGATGGTTATTTTCTTGCTATGTTTGCAACATGCTTACGTGAGGTACTCACGTAAGGTGTTGTGGTTTTCAAACTAACGAGAGTCAAGTCAAGGACTTGTGCTCGGAAGAATTTGTTGTTTGTTCATCTACAGGTGTTGCTTGAGGTCAATACATGGCTGGTGACAGGATCCATTGAACTAGTCTTAGGGAGAAGATGAGGTTCAACAACCAACTTCGGGAGGAATTGTGGTTGAGTTGATTGGGAGGTCACGCAACATGTTTGGATCAAGAACAATGCACATGAAGGTATCATGGACGTTGCTGGAAAGTGTTTTCACGTGTGCAAGGGGTGCATGGATGTGGCAACATGGTTCCAAGGTGCTATGAATTGAAGTGGACGCAAAGAATTAGACAGAAAGGTTCAACCGGCTGGATTATGCCTCATGTTGCGGTTGAGGTGGTTATGGTTCGATTATGGAAAGTTTTGAATTTGTTTTGGTTGGATTTTGTGTGGGTCACGAAGTTGAGTTTTATTAGGAATGTGGGATACGTTCCTAAGGTGTTTGGAAGTCTTTAGATTGCTTCTATCTGCATATAGAAGAGACTTAAGCAGTTATGGAAAGTTTCGGTTGAAAGTGAGTAGGATTAGTCCTAGTTAGGATTGGGTTGACCTTAGGGCTAGTTATAAAAGCAAGGGAGGATAGAACTCATGGGAGGACAACTTTGGGCTATCCTCTTGTGTTCAATTGAATAAATATCGTACTTTTAGAGGAGCTTTTGTGCCTTGTTCGCCCGACATGTTTCAGACAAGTTTTTCTCATCGAGTTTTTGCACAGCACTATGTTGCTTTAGTGTTTTTATCATAACTCGAGTTTTACATATCCAATTGACGTGATTATTTTTGGGTTGTCTTCAAAACTTGATTATCTATCATATGTGAAAATTTCACGGTGATTGGATTTTTGGTTGCTGATATACACAAGTTTTTTTGCAGTGTTGGAGATCTGTTTTTATTCAGGTAGAACAGATTGACCTTTGTTCGATCTTTTGATCATAACTTTAGTTTTTCTCGATGGTTTCTTGTGATTCTTGTTGTGACATCTTTGTGACTTGATTATTCACAATATATACTGGTTTTTTCATGATTGATCATGTTTAGATCAGTTGCACACATGGTTTCTTAATAATTAATTTTCTGTCGAGTGCTTTTTGCTGCTTCCGCTGAAAAAGTTTAAATCTAACATTCACCCCCCTCTGGTAGCTTTTCACATGATCTTCAATCCTACACATACTGGTGCAGCAGTGCAACACCATGTAGCTGACTGAGTAGGCAGCGGTGAAGCAACAGGATGGGACATTCTCCACCATCATCAACGACTACGCTTTGCCTGAAACATTCGACACGACAGGACGGCGCATCTTCAAGGCCACCATCAGTGGATGCTGCAAGTAACCATAGGTACTCTAGATCTTGTATAGGGTGCAAATAACCTCAGGGCCACCTGTCAGACCCCAAGTCTACATGTAACTGTCTAACCTTGAACTATAAAAAGATCGGGCAGCCACCGACAGTAGACATACTCAACTGAGTTCACTCACATGCAACTAAGTTCACTCAAGTGAAAGCTCAGATAGCAATACAACAAACTACTGTGGACGTAGGGTATTATGCTCCGGCAGCTCAAAATACGTAAATCCTGTTGTTCATTGTGTTCTTCTTGCTCGAGCATTCAAGAGCCATAGTCTCTTCATTAACAAACCTCCATGGGCTGCACCTGTAGTGGTGCCGAGGGAAATATTGTAAAAAACAATTCGACATTTGGCGCACCAGGACGGGGTGCTTTTCTCTAAAAAGATCTAGACATTCGAGCATCACCACGATGGTGAACATCAAGTCCATTGCCAGCTCCTCTCGACCCTCCTGCCACGGCCAGGGGAGGGAGGACGGGGCCACTTCCTCCTCCAGAGCGGGTCGATCTAGCCGTGCAACTGGCTACACGAATACCACTCATGTGGTAGCTAATGCTGCCACCACAAGAAAACTTTCTGCCGCCACGATAACGATGACGCTACCAGCTACGAGCCCAGAGCGCGCTGGCGGCAAAGTCCACCCTTTTCCACAACCCTCCGGTGTGGATGCTCCCACAGCGAAGGCAGAGCAGTGGCGCAATGATGTCGACCACCTGGTCGTTGCCGCAATTAACATGCCACCCTGAAGGAGGTAGCGGGGCGAGCCATCACAAGCATTGTCGCGCATGTTGACAGTGAACACAACACCGATGTGACATGCACATCTGCAATGGCTAGGCTCACCACATCCGACCTTAGGGCCGAGCTTGTCCACCACCGCCTAAGGGAAGATGGTCACGTCACTATCGAGTGGCGTTGAAAGAGACGCTGCAACCTCGAGAGCGAATATGGCACGCCGAGTGTTGTGCCCGTGGTGCATGCTGTGTAGAACCCTGCTCCTCCAAGAGCAGGCGGAGGCTGCGCAACACTCACATTGCACCTCTGAATGGTGGTTTGGCCACGCAAGTTCTAGCCACACTTGCCAAAAAAGTGTTACGGACCCCTTTGAGTTCCTGCAGATCTACTCCACCTCCATCCTTGCTACACGAGGAAATGAGGCGGTCATGGCCAACAACTTCACCATGGTCATGACCGGCACCACCCAGTCGTGGCTCATGAATCTTCCCTCGGAGTCCATAACCTCCTGGGGAGAGTTGTTTCGGCAGTTCACGGCCAACTTCAGGAGTTCCTATACTTGCCCCAGTAGCAAGCTCGATCTCCATGTCGTGTGACAGCACTATGGGGAGTTGTAGGACAAAAGAGCATGTGAAAATCTACCAGAGGGGGTGAATGGTAGATAAAACCTTTTTCAGCGAAAACAACAAAAACCCCTCAGTAGAAAATCAATCTGATTGAGAAACCGCATGAGCGAGTGTTTCCAACGTGTTCAAGATGTGACAAATCAGTGCCGATCGTAGAGAATCAAGTCACGAAGACACGACAACAATAATCACAAGAAAACATCGAGTAAAACTCAAGTTATGTCCAAAACCCTGAGCAAAGGTCAATCTGTTATAACAGAGAGCAAATAGATCTGCTACGCTGCAAAGAAACTCGTGTAACTCAAAGACCACAAATCCAATGACTATGAAATTTTCTAAGATGATAGAGTATTGAGCTGTGAAGACAAAACAGAAAGAATCACATCAATTAGATTTGTAAAACTCGAGTTACCATCAAAACAATGAAGAAAGGTCGGGCAGCGCAAAAACTCGATGAGAAAGACTTGATGAAAACAAGTCGGGCGAACAAGGCACAAAAGCTCTTCTAAACTACGAATTTTATTGATCAAAACACAAGAGGAATAGACCAAAGTCGTGAACCATGTTCTCTAGTCTCTCTTGCATATATACACAGCCCTTAGGCCAGCCCAATCCTAATTAGGACTTTAATCCTACTCAGTTTCAACCGAAACTTTACATAACTACTCAAGACACTTCCATACGCAGATAAAAGAAATCTTGAGACTTCCAAAACCTTAGGAACGTCCTAAACATTCCTAAAACAACTCAACTTCGTCACCAACACAAAATCTAATAAAAACCAAACTTGAAACCTTCCATAAACGAACCATAACCACCTCAGCCGCAGCCTGAGGCATAATCCAGACGGTTGGACCTTTCCAACCACATCTTCACGTCTATATCTCTTCATCACACCTTAGAACAATGTTGCAACGTCCATGCACACCTTGTACACGTGCAAACACCTTCCTATGACATCCACGATACCTTCATATGCACTATTCTTGACCCAACATGATGCGTGACCCCCCGATCAACTCAACCACAATTCCTCCCGAACTTGGTTGTTGAACCTCATCTTCTCCCTAAGACTAGTTCAATGGATCCCATCACCATCCATGTATTGACCTCAAGCAACACCTGCACATGAACAGACAACCAAATCTTCCGAGCACAAGTTCTCAACTTGACTCATATTAGTCCAAAAACCATAACATCTTATGTGAGCACCTCACATAAGCATGTTGCAAACATAGCAAAATAATATCCAACATGCTCAACCGAAACACAAAAAAAAAATTAGTCCAAAAGTACTAAGCAAATCTTCACAAAAGTGTAAAGAATGTTTAAAACATTGCAAATGAAAAATATAACAGCCGTATGAATATTTCAGCACATGAAAGATCAGATAGTCCAAAACAGCTGCTAGGCATTATACAACGGAAAAGTTTAGACAGCCCAAAGTGAAAAACACGTGCAGCTCACATGCGAATAAAGTTTGGACAATGTAAAATGAAATCTCGCAAGTTTGCACAATCCGAAATGGGTTTCCCAGATTTAATCAAAACTTTGCATGTAAACACTCACTTTTAATATAATTGCCAATGTATTCAGCACCTAGATCTCACAAGAGTCACTGCGGTCCTTAATCTAGCGGTTCTCCTAGGTTTGAAACACCATCCCCCGCATCTCGAGCGCTTATGTTGTTGTTGCATTTTGACAGTGTGTGAGAGATAAGAAGATGCTCGAGAAGTTGGCAATCTACGAGGTGCAAGACTTCTGTGAACTCTTCAGCATGGCAGACAAATGCACAAGGGTTGCTGAAGGCCGTGATTGGCACTCGCAACCCGACCTCGGGGTGAGGAAAGCTAGTGATCCCAGCATGGAGGCTACAGCCCAAGAAAGTAGCAAGAAGAAGAAAAAGAAGAAGGCTGCAGGCAAGGACAAGCCACTAGCTGGGGCACCCACCACCGCAGCTGCAGCGGCCGATAAGGGTCGTGGTCTGCGTGTCAACATGCGTTTGGGTTAGCCGGCTGATAAAGACAACAACGGTCAGCAGTGCCCGATGCACAACTCCAAGCGTCGTAGCACTAGCGAGTGCCGAGAGATCAAGAAGCTCACGGGGCGATTCCCAGAGCAGCAACATCAGCAGTGCCAAGACGACACACCTTTCTGCCAGTAGTAGGGCAAGCAAAAGGTCAACCCCGAGGCCAAAAAAGAACATAAGATGGAGTACGAAGATGCCAAGCGAGCATTAAAGGCGGTCTACAATCACTCTGACTCCAACTCCAGCACCGACAACAAGCGATGCAAGACGCTCCACATGATGTATGGGGGTTCTTGGAACATTACATTATGACATGCCGTTAAGACCTCGTGTTGGGCGGTAGCAGCGGCTGCACCTACCCCCAGGTCGTTCCACAACATAAGTGGATGGAGATGCCGATCAGTTTTGACACCTCCGACTACCCCAAGAACATGGAGGGGGTCGGGCGCCGTTCGATCCTCGTCTACCCGACCATTGTCAACGTGAAGCTTTATCAAGTGTTGGTCGATGGTGGGTTGGGCCTCAACCTCATCAACCATGCAGCCTTCTGAAGCTGAAGATCCCCATCTCCAAGATCACCCCCTCATGCCCTTTATCTGGGGGTGGGTCCGAGCCACATTCTCCCACACGGTAGTATCTCCCTCCCGGTAAGTTTCAGGACACCACAGAACTACCGGATGGAGAGCGTCATCTTTGACGTCGCGGAGGTCAACCTCCCCTTCAAAGCCATCCTCTGCAGGCCGGACTTCTATCGGTTCATGCTCATAGCCCATCATGGCTACCTGGTCCTAAAGATGTCGTTCACCAGTAGCTTCTTCGAGGTCTGTGAAGACCGCTCCACGGCCTCCTCAGCACTGGAAAAGCTCCAGGCGCTAGTAGCACCACAAGAGGCTGCCACTAGCAACGGTGAACCGAGCCGGCCGCCCCCAAGTAGGAGCAAGCATGGATCAACACTTGCACACCGTGTGCTGCCCTCGAACGGCGGGTCCGTGTGAAGGTCATCTAGATTGGCTCCAACGCCGCCTAGACCACCACCATCGCGACGAGTCTAGATGACAAATAGGAACTCACGCTCGTCACTTTCCTCCAGGCTAATGTCGAGATGTTTGCCTAGCAACCGTCACAGATGCACAGGGTCCCCAATAAGGGTATTGAGCATCATCTAAAGATCTACCCCGACACTAGGACGATGCAACAGAATCCTCAGAAACAGTCCATCGAGCGGCAGAACCTTATTCGTGAAGAGATGAAGAAGTTGTTTTGCTAGCTTCATCCGAGAGGTCCACTGTCGGAGTTTGGTTCCAGCAATTCTCCCGGTACTACCGTTGGCAGCCCGCGGAGTTTATAGTTCGGTTGTGGGCGTAGAGATTCAGAGCAGGTTGGCAAGTTGAGACGAGGATTTACGTTGTTCAGGCCGCCTAAGCGTAATACCCTACTCCACGGGGTGTGTAGTTATTGTATTGAGCGTCTGAGCACTTGTGAGCGTGTGTTAGAGCCGAGTCTTGAAGAGTCTCCCAGTGTATCGCTCGACCATTCCTTTTATAGTACAAGCACTGGTCGTTACATCGTTAGCCTGGCCCGACATGTGGCCCTGGCAGTTACTGATGCTTAGTACACAATTAATGAGCTTAATTACCCTTAACAGTGTGGTAACGTGCCCTGACAATGCCGTTACTGGTATTAAGGGCCCTCCGATCGTGTGTCATTAAGATGGTATTAATGACACTTAATCGCGTCTTGAAGTCTGTAATTGCCCCTTGAAGGTCCGAGCCGTTGGGGGTCCACTAGTTTGCTTGTTGAAGTTAAAGGTCCGGCGGTTGGACGCATTGAAGCTCCGGAGCTTACTGTCTGGGACGGGTAGGTCCGGTGCTGTTGTACACGTGTCGGTACCGGAGCTTCCCTCTGTCGGGGGTTAGGTCTGGGGGTGCTGCGCAGGTATTTAGCCCAGAGCTTTCCCATGTGTGGGATGTAGCTCCGGTTGCAGTATACACGTGGCAGCACCGGGACTAACCATAGAATGGAGGCAGGTCCGATCCTGTATGACGCGTGGGGCCTTTGAAGGTATTCAACTCAGACAGGTGAAGTTCTTTTGGTCTTTTTGCAGGGGTGTTCGGTACGCAGGGTACCGACATCCACCATCCGTGATGGTTGGCACACCCTACTGTCGTCCCCAAGGCCGGCGGGAAGCTTCAGATGTGCATTGACTACACTAGTCTCAATAAGGCGTGCCCTAAAGATCCATTCCCTCTTGCCCGCATGGACAAAATAGTGGATTCTACCTGGCTGTGATCTACTGTGCTTCCTAGATGCTTATTCTAGTTTTCATTAGATACCAATGTCGAGAGAAGATGAGGAGCATACCGCTTTTATAACTTGTAGATGGCCTATTTTCTTATGTATCCATGCCTTATGATATTAAGAATGTGCTTCCTACTTTTGTAAGTTCCATGCATAACACATTTGGGAACCTCATTCGAGACTTAGTAGAGGTGTATGTCGTTGTCAAAATTAAGTCGCACGCATCTTTGCTAGACAACCTTGCCTTAGTATTTGACAGGTTGCACTAAATGTGCGCAAAGTTAAACCTGGAGAAATGTGTGTTCGGAGTCTTTGCAGCAATCCTACTTCGCTTCTTAGTTTCGCACCAGAGAATCGAAGCTAACCCAGAATAAATCAAGGCAATCAAAGTGATGCGGCCTCCCGCTTGTATCAAAGATGTGTAGAAGTTGACAAGATGCTCGGTTGCGCTCAGTCGCTTTATCTCTAGACTGGGAGAGCCTGCTCTCCTGTTCTTCAAGCTTCTGCAGAAGTCCAAACCCTTTGTCTAGACTGAGGAAGCAGATGAGGCATTCCAACAACTGAAGCGGTAGCTCACATCACTACCAATCATGTTGGCTCCAGAACTAGGCAAGCCTCTACTGCTCTACATCACCGCAACAACAAAAGTGCTGAGCATGGTGCTAGCCGCGGAGCGGCAGGAGCCACAGTGACTGCAAGTGCCGGGTGAGGCTCCTACCGCAGGTGCATGGGTCTCAGGACTTAGACCTTGTGGGGGCGGGGGTGGGGGGGGGCTAGAACCAAGATGCAACCAGGTCCCAGCTCCCATAGGCCGATTCGGATCACGAGGGCCAAGAGCCCTCGAGTCCCATACTAATGAAAGAAGATGCATCGAACCCCCAGGGAGGCTCCAGACCATCCATCATCTAGTCTACTATATTAGCAAGGTCCTCCATGACGCCAAGACAAGATACCTCGAGGTGCAAAAGGTGCTTTATGCAGTTCTTATTGCATCAAGCAAGTTGCGCCATTACCCTCAAATTCACAAGACTTTTGTAGTGACTTCATATCCACTGAAGTCTATGATCCAGAGCCCCAATGCGACTGGAAATATCCCTAAGTGGGATGCTTAGCTAGCAAAGTTCAAGCTCGACTTCTTACCACACCATGCGGTTAAGAGTCAGGCGCTAGCTGACTTTGTGGCGGACTGGACACCATCGCCAAGCCACCTAGGGGCCCAGATGACGGTGAGGTGGAGCCCAGGATTCTGGTCATCACCGAGCCCCATTGGATGCTCTACTTTGACGGCTCATCGCACAAGCAGGGTGCCAGAGCAAGGGTCCTGCTTCTCACCGCAGCTGGAGAGCAGTTCAAGTACATGGTGTGTCTTAGCTTCAAGGCAGCCAACAAGATGGTGGACTATGAGGCCATTATCTTCGAATTAAAGACTGTGCTATCTATTGGATTCTGCTAGTTGTTGGTCAAGGGTGACTCCCAATTGCTCATCATGCAAGTCAAAGGAGAATGCTATTGCAATGATCCCCAGCTGCTCATCAGAACATGATGGCAAGATGGAGAAAGACTTTGACGCCTTGGACCTGCCCCATGTCCCTCGTGCCAACAATGCAGTCACTGATGATCTGTCAACAAAGGCCTCCACTGGGGCTCCAGTCCCTGATGGTGTCTTTGAAAGGAAGCTGTTTCGACCAACGGCCTGGCCTGCCAAGCTAGGCGAAGGCAGCAAGACCAACACCTGAAGCTGGTGGTCCCGACAGTCTTGTTACCATGGAGCCCACCAAGGATCGTAGGCATCATGGGGGACTCCGTGCAGCTTCCCCACCAAGATCCAAAAGCTCAACTACGTCCCGATGCCTGGGTCACGGAGGTCCGAGACTACTTGAAGGAAAACATCCTTCCTGATGAACATGCATCTGCTAAACGAATTGTTCACTGGCTAAGCGATACACGCTGGTGGAAAGACATCTATATTGTTGTGGCGCCAATGGCATCCTGTTGCGGTGCATGACCAAGAAGAAGGTTGTGATTTACTCGTAGAAATCCATGGAGGCGAGTGCGGAAACCACGCATCATCCCGCACATTGGTCGATAAAGCCCTCCGACATGGCTTCTACTGGCCTAGACCTCTCCAAGATGTCATTGAGCTAGTAAAGAGATGCAAAGCATTCTGGTTCCATGCAAAGTAGATCCAAAAAGAAACATAGAAACTGCAAATGATCCTACCCTCATGGTCTGTGACACCCAGTTCCGAAAATGAATCAAGTGAATGTATATGTGTGCTCAGGACGTTCAACACACATACACTAATGCAATCACAAAAGAGTATACAGAAAATTACCACAGAATAAGATTAATTAAACAAATTTAATTACACAAACCATATTATCCTCGAATACAAGTTCTAATGAATATTAATGAAAAGTTAAACTAATGCAGTGGAAATAAACTAAATAAGCAAACTAAACAGTTAGGCAGCATAAGCGATAGGGTATAGCGTAGCTCCATGCAACACCACAGACAAAGTTGACGGCAGACACGGCCTAGAACTCCGCATTATCATTATTAAAATCCCAATCTTGACCTGCAACTGTCGGTACCCTGCGTACTGAATACCCCTTGGGACTGCAAAAAGACCAAAGGAACTTCACCTGTCCAAGTTGAAGACCTTCGAAGGCCCCACGTGTCATACGGGACTGGACCTGCCTCCCTTCTATGGTTAGTCCCGGTGCTACCACGTGTATACTGCAACCGGAGCTACGTCCCACACATGGGAAAGCTCCGGGCTAAATACCTATGCGGCACCCCCGGACCTAATCCCTGATAGAGGGAAGCTCCGGTACCGACACGTGTACAACAGCACTGGACCTACCCATCCCAAACGGTAAGCTCCGGAGCTTCCACGCGTCCAACCGCCGGACCTTCAACTTCAACAAGCAGACTGGTGGACCCCCAACGGCACGGACCTTCAAGGGGCAATTAAAGACTTCAAGACCCAATTAAGTGTCATTAATACCATCTTAATGACACATGATCAGAGGGCGCTTAATACCAGTAACGGCACTATCAAGGTATGTTACCACACTGTTAAGGGTAATTAAGCTCATTAATTGTGCATTAAGCATCAGTAACCGCCAGGGCCACAAGTCGGGCCAGGCTAACGATGTAACGACAAGTCCTTGTACGATAAAAGGACTGGTCGGGCGATACACGGGGAGACTCTTCCAGACTCGGCTCTGACACACGCTCACAAGTGCTCAAACGCTCAATACAACAACTACACACCCCGTGGAGTAGGGTATTACGCTTAGGCGGCCCGAACCACGTAAATCCTCATGTCAACTTGCCATCATGTTCTGAATCTCTGCGCGTCCACAACCGAACTATAAACTCCGCGGGCTGCCAACAGTAGTACCATGAGAATTGTCAGAACCAAACTCTGACAGTTGGCGCGCCAGGAAGGGGCACCTGAGATTCAAACATGGTGAACTTTGCTGCTGGATTGTCCAACGGCAACCCTGCTGCGCAACCTGCTGGAGGCAATCCCTCCAAAATGCAGCAGCCAGCAGGTGTTGTGGCTTTAGCAGGAGTCATGCCATCGCCACCACAGTCCACACCGGCGAATCAAGCTGGACAGCGAGATGGGGTGTCTGCATCGGTCACGGCATCAATGAACAACAACCCTGAATACGCGCTCCATGCCGCGCGTGCTCTTCTCCAATGTCCACCGCCTCTAGGAGCATCCCAAGGTGCAATGGAGTAGTGGAGGGCTGATGTGGAACATTTGGTTGCACCAGCAGCCGATTGCATCAGCAACCAAGGTCCCCCCCCTCAGGGCGGGCCCCATCGCAACATCGGACTGTGTCGGGTAGACTTGGTCCGCACGCTTCACAACACAGGAGGCGTGCTGCGTCTCAACAGGCGACGTCGCTGCCTTTCGGGGCGCGGTGCACCCATACGGTAACCAGGCTTTCGACTCACGACCTCCAGGCGGAGCTTGATCGTCGTTACCGTCAACAGGACAGCCGCGTCCATATCAAGCGTGCTCGCGAGAGGCGAGAGGCTCTGGACAGTCCTGCTCCCGAGGGAGTAGGAGGAGGTTGTTCTGCCCTGGCCATGCACCTACGCATGGTCAGATGGCCGTAGAAGTTCCGGCCTCACCTGCCGGAGAAATTTGACAGGACTGAAAATCCCGCTGAGTTTCTCCAAATCTACTCCACCACAATCCTTGCGGCTGGAGGCAATTAGGCCGTAATGGCCAATTATTTCCCCGTGGCATTGACTGGGACCGCTAGGTCCTGGTTCATGAGCCTTCCGCCTGACTCCATCAACAGTTGGGCAGAACTGTGCCAACAGTTCACTGCCAATTTAGGGAGTTAATACACCCGACCAGGCACCAAACTGGACCTTTTTGTTGTCAAGCAGAAGGAGGGAGAGTCCCTGCGATCCTTCATCCAGAGATTCTCCTAGGTACGAAAAACCATACCTTCTATCTCAAGCGCTTCTGTTATTGTGGCATTTAGACAGGGCGTACGAGACAAGATGATGCTGGAGAAGCTGGCGACCAAGGAAGTCACCAGCGTCACGGAACTCTTCAGCTTGGCAGACAAGTGCGTCAAAGCTGCGGAGGGCCGTGAAATGCACTCCCAACCATCTCCGAAGGACAACAAAAAGTCCTCCAAGGGATAAGCCACTACCTCCTGGAGTGGCAAAAAGAAGAAAAAGTCCAACAGCAAGAAAAAGCCGTCGGTCGGCACACCTACTGCTGCAGCTGCTGCAGCTCCGGGTGGCTGTGGGCCTTGCCCCGAGAAACGACCTCGGCCGCCGTCTGAAGACGGAGGCAGCTCCAAGATATGGTGTCCTATACACAAGACGAACAGCCACAACCTGGAAGGCTGCCGAGAGGTCCAGAACCTTGCCGAGCACTACAACAAGCGTCGGGAAGAAGTTCCTTTTCGTCAAAGGGAAGGAAAACAAAAAGTCAACAAAGCTCTGACTGAAGAGGAGTTAGGCTTTCAGCACCCTAAAAAGGTCTTGAAGGATGTTTACACCTCCGTTGACGACGACTCCAACGTCTCCGACAACGAGCATCGAAAAACCATGAACAAAATCTTTGGTGGTTCGTGGGACATCACCTCCCGCCGTGTACTCAAGACAATGCGGCGGGACATGGCCTCAGTAGCTCCCACTGCCTAGACAGGTGTGAATTACTGTGTTTCCTGGACGCATATTCTGGGTACCATCAAATCAGAATGTCTAGGGAAGATGAAGAGCATACTTCCTTCATCACAGTAGATGGATTATATTGTTACACTGCCATGCCATTCGGTCTAAAAAACGCTGCTTCAACGTTCGTACGAGCTATGTACAAAACTGTTGGAGAGCTTATCAGAGATGTAGTGGAAGTGTACGTCAATGACATCGTCGTCAAGATCAAGAACAAGGAGTCATTCCTTGAAACCTTGCAAGCTGTCTTGGACAAGTTGCGAGTCACACGCACGAAGCTGAACCCGGACAAGTGTGTCTGCGGGGTTAGTTCTGGGAAGCTTCTTGGATTCTTGGTGAACCACCGAGGAATAGAAGCAAATCGGGTGAAGATTAAATCTATTGAAGACATGCGACCACCAGCTCGCATCAAGGACGTCCAGAAGCTGACTGGATGTCTAGCTGCCCTCAGCCAGTTCATCTCAAGACTGGTGGAATGGGCGCTACCTTTCTTCAAGTTATTGAGGAAGTTCGGACCATTTCAATAGTCTGAAGAAGCAGAAAAGGCTTTCCAAGAGCTAAAGTAGCTCCTCAACACTCTACCAACTTTGGTAGCTCCAAATCCTGGTGAGCCACTTCTGCTTTACATTTCGGCAACTGACAAAGTTGTCAGCATGGTCCTGGTTGCGGAAAGAACAGAACCATCTCCAGTTCAGGAGTCCAGACCCCACCGGGAGGGTCTGGAGCTACCTGAAGACGAGTCTGGGTCCCAGCTCCCAGACCCTGATCCTCAAGGCGAGATGCGAGAGGATCAAACTCTTTCAAATGAAAAGTTGTTGTTGCTGAGCAACAAGATTCGGACCCCTCCGGGAAGGTACAGGTCACTGTAGAAGAAGCTCCGGGTTCTTCAAGCAAGAACCTGGAGGTCCCCGAAGAAGGTCTGGACCCCTCCGGGAGGGTCTGGGTTGATGAGGAGGAAGCTTCGGGCCCCTTCGGGAGGGTCCAGATAGTACAACACCTAGTGTACTTCATTAGCGAAGTACTCCATGACGCCAAGACTCGGTACCTGGAGGTGCATAAGCTGCTCTACGCAGTTCTTATTACTTCTAGGAAGCTCCAACACTACTTCCAAGCTCACAAGATTTTAGTGGTAACTTCTTGTCCACTGCGTGCAATCTTGCATAACCCCAACTCTACTGGGAACATTGCAAAGTTGGCAGCGGAATTGGCCGAGTTCAACCTTGAATTCATCTGAGGACAAGCGATTAAGAGTCAAGCATTGGCCGACTTTGTGGCGGAATGGACCCCCTCTCCATCAAATTCTGGGGGGCCCAGTGAGCAAAAGCCAGAATCCAAGGTTCCGGTTTTCACTGAGCTTCACTGGACTCTCTACTTCGACGGCTCCGTGCAAAAGCAGGGGGCCGAAGCTGGAGTCCTTCTCCTCGCTCTGACCGGGGAGAAGGTCAAATACATGGTTCACCTTGAATTCAAGGCGACCAACAACATGGCGGCGTATGAAGCACTAATCTATGGACTCAAGGTGGCACTATCATATGGTGTCAAGCAGCTATTGGTAAAGGGTGATTCACAGCTCGTCATAAAACAAGTCAAAGGTGAATGCTGCTGCAACAATCCTCAACTAGCTACATACCTACTTGAAGTCCAGAAGCTTCAGAAGGACTTCGACGTCCTGGATCTTTGCAATGTCCAACGTCTCAACAACGCTGAAGCCGACAAAATCTCGACAAAAGCTTCAACTGGAGCTCCGGCTCCTGATGGAACCTTTGCCCAGAGATTGTCAAGACCAACAGCTCAGCCTACCGAACTGAGTGAAGGGGGCGAGACCAGCATCTCGAAGCTGGAGGTCCCGATGGCCCTGTTACTATGGCGTCCATCAAGGGTCGTAGGTGCTGCAGGAAGCTCCGAGCAACCCAGCACGCAAGACTCAAATACTCAAGTAAGCTCTGATGCATGGATCTCGGAGATCCGGAGCTACTTGAAAGACAATTTCCTTTCTGAAGATAATGTATCCGCTGACCGAATAGTCAGATTGGCTAAAAGATACACACTGGTAGAAGGGTATCTCCACCGGCGTGGTGCCAATGGCGTCCTAATGCGGTGCATTACAAGGGAAGAAGGATGCGAGCTCCACGCAGAAATCCATGGAGGCGTGTGTGGGAACCACACGTCTTCCCGCACACTGGTCGGTAAAGCCTTCTGGCATGGATTTTACTGGCCTACAGCACTCCAGGATGCAACCAAGCTAGTGAAGAAATGTGAAGCATGCGAGTTCCATGCAAAGCAAATTCACACACCAGCTCAACCTCTAAAAATGATACCTCCTACATGGCCATTCATTGTGTGGGGGATGGATATCTTGGGACCTTTCCCAAGAGCCGTCAGAGGTTACAAGTTCCTGTATGTTGCCATCGACAAGTTCACCAAATGGCCGGAAGCAACCCCAGTTGCAACAATAAACAATCAATCATCTATAAATTTCTTGCAGTCCATTGTATGCAGATTTTGAGTCCCAAACAAGATAATAACTGATAATGGGACCCAATTCACAAGCTCTGAATTTGAAGGATATTGCGAATACCTCGGCATTCAGGTCAGCTACGCTTCTGTAGCTCACCCGGCAAGCAATGGCCAAGCTGAGAGAGCAAATGCAGAAATCCTAAAAGGACTCAAGACGCGCACATATGAGTGCCTGAAAAAACATGGAGCCAACTGGATCGAAGAGCTTCTGCCCATCTTGTGGGCAAACAGGACAACTCCAAATCAGTCAACTGGAGAGACACCCTTCTTCTTGGTGTACGAAGCTGAAGCAGTCCTTCCTCCGGAAATCACCTTGGAGTCGCTCCGGTTCCGGACCTTCGATGATGCCACAAAGGACCAGTTCCGGCGTAGAGACCTTGACCTCCTTGAAGAGGGAAGGTGCTGAGCAGCTGTTCGGAATGCCCGATACCGCCAAGCTCTTCGGCGCTATCACCAAAGGCATGTTCACAGCCAACATCTCGAGGAAGGCGATATGGTGCTACGGAGAATACAAAATATACAAGTGTTAAACAAACTCTCCCCCAGCTAGGAAGGACCCTTCCGAGTGATCAAAGTATCCCGTCCCGGATGCGTTCGCTTGGCAACCGAGGATGGGACACCTCTCCCTAATCCTTGGAACATTGAGCACCTCCGTAAGTTCTACGCTTAATATCATGGAGGTGAGTCTGTAGTTACATGTGGTGTATGTTATAGAGTTATAGTACAGAGTCGAGTAGCTCCTCCGGGAGAACAGTCGGACCTTTCCCGGAAGGTCCGCAAAGTTCAGGCAACACTTGTCACAGTCTCAAAACTAAAAGTGTAGCTAGCTACCTTGGGTCAAAAAAGAAACGAAACACACTTAGCCTGGTTCCGTACCCTAAGAGTGTACTTGTTTCCCCTATACCCCAAACCTATAATGAAACACATCATTATGTGAAAACAGACTCCACGTGCATTTATTCTGTACAGGCTCAATATTTTTTATTTTTCTCCTTCTTGTCTATAACAAAGTTATGCAATCCTTAAGAAACTTTAGCTCGACAAATTCATATATAATCCAAGTTGCATTGTCAATTCTTCCGGGTCTAAACATTGTTAATGGTCTACTCATCTGAATGCCGCAAAGCCAATCTAGGTCCGGAGTGTGCTATCGACTTAGCCTGGTCCTGCACTCTAAGTACGCAACTCTACCTACACCCCGGCAGGCCGAAGTAAGACGAGTCCATAAATGATCAGACCTGGAGAAAACAAGCCAGTGCACTTGATTGTATGCAGAATTGCGTTCGACCTAAAAATTTCTTTCTGGAATAGTAAGACGCAAACGAGTTATAGATAAGAAATGGATTTTACTATTTTTCTTGAACTCAGTTATAGGAAAAATAAGGATCTCATGATGATGGAGGAGGAAGCCGGAGCTATCAAAGCTCCGACAACCCCTAAGGTGGTCTGCTGTCGATGTTTCAAACATTGATAGTAGGCGTCGCCGGAGCTACCAAGTTCTGGCAAATCTAGGGGGCCAGCCGTGAACGTGAAGAAAAGATGGTGGGAAGACTCCCCAGTGGGGTCTGCTGTCAACGCACCGCGTGTTGAGTGGTCGCTGCCGGAGCTACGAAGCTCCAACAAATCCAGAGGACTAACTGTCGACGCTCTACGTGTTGACAAGGGTCACTGTCGGAGCTACTAATCCGACAACCTCAGAGGGCCCCTACTATCAACGACTTCGAACCTACAAACTACAAGTTCGAAGCGTGCAAGTCTTCAACAAAATGCTACATCCTCTAGGTACATGTTCACAATCAAATTGTGTACATCTACCAGGGGGCCAAGTGGGGCAAAGGTGTTGAAGACAAAAAATGAAATTCATAAAATTCTTGGGTTTCATTAATCTGGAGACAAGAGATTACAAAATTGGAGAAAAAGAAGAGAAGATACAAGCGGGAGCTACAAAGAGAGAGTCCTAGACCCTATGTAAGAACGAGGCAACCTTCTGGACAACCTCTAACACATTGGCTTTGGCGGCTTCTCCCTCTCCGTCGATGGGGCCTTCAAGCACC
This sequence comes from Tuctoria greenei, assembly GCA_036927565.1. Taxonomy (NCBI): domain Eukaryota; kingdom Viridiplantae; phylum Streptophyta; class Magnoliopsida; order Poales; family Poaceae; genus Tuctoria; species Tuctoria greenei. The sequence goes on along the minus strand of JAYESD010000001.1, from coordinate 141,344,544 downwards.
GGGTCCAGTGGGAAGTGAGGGTCCCGGCTTGTGTAGCACGTCAGCATGTACTTTGTGACATTCTTCGTCAGGGATCGTCCTTCGGTTTCCAACTGGTCCGCGATGACATCGCCCATCTTGGTGAGCTTGTTGCCCGCCGAGCTCAACACCTGCAATGCCTGGTCCAGCTCCGGCTCCAGATCATCCAGACACACGGGACTAGAACCCATCGGCATCAGCGTGTCATTGGCTTTGCCCAAGAAGTCCCAAACGTGTTGGGACTCCACAACCCTTGAGCCTCGCATCTCTTCCAAGGATCTCTTGGTCGCCGCAAGCTCCGAATTCTCCCGGGCAAGGCGCTCGACCTCTTTGGCGTTCTGCTGAATCTTTTCAGCAACCTGCCTTTCGAGTTTACCGAGCTCCTCCTCCCGGAGGTGGGTCTTGTTCTAGTGGTCGACCAGGTCCTTCTCTTGGCAGCAATTTTGTTCTCCCTCGTGGTGAGGTCCTGTCCTCGCTTCCAGGCCTTCTTCTCCACTTTCTTGCAGTGCTCCTCCAGCTTCTTGGTGCGCTTCGAGAGACTCTTGTCACCCAGAGTCAGCCTCTGAGTAAGCTCCTCCTCCCTCTTCACGAGGTCATCTCACAGCTCCAGGAGTTTTTGCTCTTCATCTTCGAGCTTTTTCTCCCGCTCCTCAAGAGCCTCCCGGTGCTTGACGAGGCTATCGTGGATGGCGCTGAGCTTCTCTTGGCGGTCATTCGCTGCTTCATTAGCAGCCACGACCTGTTCGTGGATGGCTCGAGACTGGTCGTCGAGGGATCGCGTCATGCTTTCCCTCTCATCCAGCAGTTGACCCCAGTACTCCAACTAGACCTTCTCCCTTTACACCCACTCCTTGTCGTTGGCCAGCCTCGACTGTGCTAGCTTGGTCTCGAATTGGAGCCGGTTGCGCCACCTCCTAAGGGTTTGGCGCTCCTCGTCGAGGGCTTTGCTTTCATGGTAAAATGCCAGCTGGACCTGACGAAGACTGGAGCAGGCGTTGTCGATAGACAGCGACAAAGGGATTGGCTCTGGACCTGTTGGGGTCCTCTCAACTAGCTCCAGCGGGTTCTCCATAACAAAAATCGGGTCCCACTCTACAAGATAGGTCCCCTGAGCTTCCACGGCACTAGGGCCACCCTCCGGGATAGCCTCGGCCACCGCCGAGGAAGGTCCTGCAGCAGAAGTTTCTACCTCCAGAGTCAGCTCCGAAGGTCCCGTCGCAAGGTCATCAGCCACTGGTCCCTCAGGCGGAGGACCGGCAGCTTCATCTTGACACCCTGGCTCAGGCGCGGGCACCTCCAGAACCACCACCTCCGAGGCAGGCGTTGAAGGTTCGGCCGAAGCTGAAGCCACTTCCGGCTCCGATGCTAGCGCCTCCTCCATCGCCGGTTCAGGCGTTGGTGCTTCGACCGCCATTGGCTTGGGCGCCAGCACTTCGGCGACAACCGGCTCAGGCGCCGGAACTTCATCAACCGCCGGATCTACTGCCGGGACTTCATCAACCACCATCTCCACTACTGGGGCTTCAACAACATCTGGCTCTAGGGCCAGGACTGCGGCTACCTCCGGCTCTGAGGCCGGAGTGTCCATCATCTCAGCATCCAAACCCAGAGCTTCAACCTCCAGGGCTGGTGCTGCTGGTACATCTTCATTCCCGTGGTCCGGTGCTACCACGGGAGCTTCAGGGGATGACTCGAGGTCAAGGACCACGACCACTGGCGCCGGAGCTGCCGCGGCCTCAGCCACCTCTTGGGGCGGCGTTGGAACTGGAGCCGAAGCCTCCGTCTGCGCAGCATCAGTTGTTGCTGCAGGAACCGGAGCTTCAACCCCTTTCTTGGGTACCCTGTGGATGAAGGATGAAGAAAAATGAAAATATGATTACAACAAAAAAAATCAAGTGAGGTAAAAAAATCAAATTTACCTCGGAATGCTTCCGCTCCAGCTAGCGCAGAACCTCTTCACCGGACGCTCAGGACCGAACCCTGTCGCCACTGGTGTAGTAGCTCCGGAAGGCTCCTCGGAGCTTGTTGCCGCCGTTGGCGTCGTCTTGGTTGAGGCCCCCGCTCGACTGAGAAGGACCTTCGGACCTAGATCCCTCAGCTGGCCCTGGTACTAGAGCCACATGGCCGGAGCTAGAGTCCCGAGGAGATGCCGATGCTGGAGTGGTTGTTGCCGCCGTAGACCTCCTCCGCCGGGGAGAAGGAGCTGCAGTGGAAGGAGCAGGTCTGATAGACCTCCCGTCAGAATGCTTCAATTTCCTTTTGCAGCTCGAGGGCTCGGCCAACTCCTTGCCCTTGCCTATAACTTTAGCTCTTAGCTTCGGGGCGGGAGCAGAGCCACCTTCAGAAGCTCCGGGGATTGCCACCCCGGAGGTTGATCGCCTCTCCATCAGGCCCAAGTCATCCAACAGCGGCATCTTCCTCTGGATCTCTCTGCACTCCTCTAGTATCATATTCAGAGGAAGGAAGGCCGCCAGTGGAGACACGTCGCCAGGGCCAATGTTCCTAGGTTGGAACTTCTTGAGATGGGTCTTCAAGTCTTCACCGATCAAGTTGGTGCCCGAACCAACCTCGATGCGGTTGGTATCCATCTCACTGTTGAAGGCCCAGGCAGGTCGCCCCCTAGCCCTCAGCGGGGCCCACCTGTTCGTCAAGAAGTTGTCGAAGACCATCTGAGGGGTCACCCCACTGTCGACGCACTCCTGGATTCTGTCCAGAATGGGCCTGTACTCCATCGACATCTCCGGCACGTCACTCCAAATGTCGGTGTCGATGCGGGGGAGGCCTTCAGACAGTTCCAGCCTCTCGTGTCCCTCGACGGTGATGACCACCCACTCTTTCTTCCAGTCGTCATACTTGCCGGAAGGAAAGGACCTCAAGTACTTGAGGGGGGAGTTTTTCTGCTTCACGAAGTAGTAGAAGCCGATGAACACATCACTCTTCCCGGTGGGGTGGACAGTGAAGAAAGTCCAGAACAACTCCACACAAGGGGGCACTCCCACCCACATCTCGCAAAAGTGGACGAAAGTCACCACCAGCAAGATTAAGTGGGGGTTGAGATGGCGGAGCTGCAGACCATAGAAATCAAGCAGCATCAGAAAGAAAGTGGAGAAAGGCAGGATCAAACCCGCCATGGCGTACCCAAGGAAGTACACCATATATCTGGCTCGCTCCTTCTCGAAGGGAAGCTTGCCGCAGCGAATGTCGATGTCGAAGGAGTCACTGGACTAACCCATGTAGGTTCGGACCCTAGACAACTCCTTCTTGCTCCCAATGCGGCTCTTGGGGAGTCCCAACTTCATCGTAGCACAACGAGGCAAGAGATGAAAAGCAGGCGAAAGTTTGGAGGATTCAAGCGTAAGTTCAAATGAAGGCGTAAAGAATCCCCAAACGGTGCGTGCTTTCCTTCTTAAGTAAGCCCCCACAATGCTTGGATGGAAACCGCAGAGGGGCCAATGATACAGTTCAAAAACTTCATCCAGCCAATGACAAGGAGGCCCGGGGCCACCCCGACGATCAAGTTGAGGTCCTTACCCCAGTCAAACAGTTGTCATGATGAAAGGCGGGAAGCTCGAGGGCGACGGCCTGACAGGGCGCGCGGAACCGATACGATTTTTGTATCGGGAACCGGTGACCTTCAATTGTGTGAGATCCGCAAGCTCAGATCTCACCTGCCACATCCTGGGTATGCCACGCGACAATGATTTAACTGCGAACTACCACCAACGGCATATCCAAAGACCCTTGAAGACACGGCTCAAAAACCGAAGGATGGACCCACCTCCGACAGAACGACTTCGTCCAAAAGGTATCTCATAGAGGTGGGCCCAGGGGGCCACTGTCGGTACCCTGCGTACCGAATACCCCTTGGGATTGCAAAAATACCAAAGGAACTTCACCTGTCTGAGTTGAAGACCTTCAAAGGCCCCACATGTCATACAGGACCGGACCTGCCTCCCTTCTACGGTTAGTCCCGGTGCTGCCACGTGTATACTGCAACCAGAGCTACGTCCCACACATGGGAAAGCTTCGGGCTAAATACCTGCGCGGCACCCCCAGATCTAACCCCCGACAGAGGGAAGCTCCGGTACCAACACGTGTACAATAGCACCGGACCTACCTGTCCCATACAGTAAGCTCCGGAGCTTCCACGCATCCAACCACCAGACCTTCAACTTCAACATGTAGACTGATGGACCCCCAACAGCTCGGACCTTCAAGGGGCAATTAAAGACTTCAAGACCCAATTAAGTGACATTAATACAATCTTAATGACACACGATTGGAGGGCCCTTAATACTAGAAACGGCACTGTCAAGGCGTGTTACCACACTATTAAGGGTAATTAAGCTCATTAATTGTGTATTAAGCATCAGTAACCGCCAGGGCCACATGTTGGGCTAGTCTAACGATGTAACAACCAGTCCTTGTACTATAAAAGTATTGGTCAAGCGATACACGGGGAGACTCTTCCAGACTCGGCTCTAACACATGCTCACAAGTGCTCAGACGCTCAATACAACAACTACACACCCCGTGGAGTAGGGTATTACGCTTAGGCGGCCCGAACCACGTAAATCCTCGTGTCAACTTGCCATCGTGTTCTGAATCTCTGCGCACCCACAACCGAACTATAAACTCTGCGGGCTGCCAACGGTAGTACCAGAAGAATTGCCGAAACCAAACTCCGACAGCAACTGTTGGGGGGGGGGGGGGGGATTGCAAGAGTAAGTACATGTCGTACTCAGCAAGTGTGGAAAGTATGACATGTGGCTGATTCAAATGATGAATATAAAAATGGTTGAGTGCTAAAAAGTACATTAAAACATTTGAAAAAGCAATATATTACATGTATATGAAATAAACCCATCATAAGCCATGTAGTTATCATAATACCAGTCCATATTCCATATCCATCATCATATACCAATATCCATATCCAATACCAGAATTCAATTCATAACCATCCATAACCATAATAACAACCATAACCATCCCAAGAACCATACCAATACCAAGTTTTCTCTAATCATGTGAGGGTCCAAGTTGCTCATAACCGAGAGCATGGCTATCATGATAGTTTTAGACACACTCTGCAGAGGTTGTACCGCTTTACCCACATGTTTGTGATTTTATCACCTTTCGATGACTATAGAATCTCAATTATGCCGTCTCACACTTCCGTAGGTGTGTGGCCAAGAGATCACAAAATAGCCTTTACAAAGGGATTACTAGCCTATTTAGACCCCACTGAGGTTTCACCGGTGGCGATGTCTCCAACTGAGCACATCTTCAACCAAGGACCCCCTCTAGAGCCATTCGGATCCCAGGGTAGACCCACCAATCATCAACAAACCCAATCCGACAACCCCTTCCCCGAGCATCCTTAATGGTCCAAATAGCACTGGCAAAGCCCTAATTAATCAGCTACGCCGCACCCATACTTGGCCTCGTGGTGGCACTGTAAACCCTGGATGGTCGCTCCACGAACCGGTCCTTAGATCTAAAGCAAGTAAACCACCATACATCCAACCCATCCACATACCAGGCTTGCTTAGATCACCCATTACCATATCAAATTTAACCAGTTCATGTCAACCACAATCTCATTAATGCATAATTAAGTTAAGTAGTGTCGTTGTTCTTCCATCCCAATTAATTAAGCAAAGCAAAAAGGTAAAAATCCCATCCCGACTCTCTACCATATATTCCAGGTGACAAGGGTGGTTAAACAAAACTAGTAAACTTCATATCATAGAATTTCCATCAAATTGACACAAGCATGCAGTTTTGTAAACAAAACATTTATTTCAAAACAGGATCAATATGCTTCAAGAACACTTGCCTTACTCTTGGGATTGACTCGAGTCAAAGCCTTCAAACTCTCTGTGTTGGAGATCCTCTGCGGCACTCTCTAGAGCAAATATGTCTAATCTGTACAATAAACATACAAGACAAGAAACACAATCAAAGAGTGCACAAATATTTCTCAATATGACATGACATGCATGATTAATGCAAATGCAAGGTGGACCTTGTTAATAGATTGCTTTTAAATGATCACTAACTAGTTCTAATAGCTTTTAACATGTTTATAGGTTTGGAGTTAATTAGATCTACTTTTAGAATTAATTCGACATATTTTAACCAGGAAAATCGGACTAGTCCGCTAGGGACCAGACAAGTCCGCACTTTGCAGAATTGGCGAACTAGGGTTTTCTAGATCGACGTGAATTTGGAGATTTGGGGTTGAATTCACGTAAGGAAAAGAAAATAGAAGGTATACCAGGTGTTTAGAACTCCAATGAATCAAGAATCTAGGAGACAACACTTGGATCTTGATGATCTAGGGTTGATGATGAACTTGGAGATGATTTGGTGATGAAGAACGAAACTTGATGGAGATGTTGATCCTCTTTCGTTTCCTCCTCTTCTTCTTCTTGCTTGGGATCTCCTCCTTCCTCCTTGATGGTGGCTCTCCACGAACTAGGGTTTGGGTGGGGTGGAAAAGTGGCAAATAGATGTCAAGCCAAGGGTTGGGGTTGTTTATATAGAGGTGGAGGCTAGGGTTAGATGGATTTCGAGTTTGAGATGAGTAGAGGCCGGGTTAGAGTCCCACATGGGCTCTAAAAGAGTTAGGCACAACGTCCCTAGGCCCACTTAACGTGAAACCCAAGAAACAAGTCGTGAAACAAAAGATCAATTTGGAGTCGTGAAATATCGGACAAGTCTGAAAAGGACCGGACTAGTCCGAAGTTAGTGAGAAAGAAATCGGACAAGTCTGGTCAAAAATCGGACAAGTCCGACTTTAGTCAGAGAGGAAAACGAACAAGTCCGCTGGAACACCAGACTAGCCCGGACAAGTCTAGGGACTTAGCAAATTTTCAAGGATTCTTGGAACATCGGACTAGTCCGCATAAGACCGGACAAGTCCAAAACTGTCCAGAGGCAAAATCGGACTAGTCCGTAGCGAAAATGGACAAGTCTGATCGAGGTTAGAGATAAATCGGACTAGTCCGCACCAAAATCGGACTAGTCTGCACTTTCTAGAATTTTAAGTGCGGTTTTGTTCCAAATCAATTTTAAACTTATTCCTCTTTATGTGGATTAATGTTAAACATGTATATGAATGTATGTAGGGCATGATGCGTGAAAATGAGGCTGTTACAAACCTACCCCCCTTAAAATGAATCTCGCCCTCGAGATTCGATGCGGAAGAGAAGAGATAGGGAAATTCCTTCTTTAAATCATCCTCCAATTCCCATTTTGCTTCTTTTTCTGTGTGGTGCTTCCATTGAATTTTAAACCATCTAATAACCTTGTTCCTTGTGACCCTCTCCTTGGTTTCCAAGATTTTGACTTGTTCGACATAAGTCAAATCTGCCTCTAATTCCAATTCTTCCACTGGCACTTCTTCTTCTGGTACTCTCAAACACTTTTTGAGTTGGGAGACATGAAAGAAATCATGTACCTCTGAAAGATGAGTTGGCATCTCCAACTTATACGCTACTTCTCCTCTTTTGTCCAAAATCTTGAATGATCCAATGTAGCGAGGTGCTAGCTTGCCTCTTATGTTAAACCTCTTATGACCCCTCATCGGTGACACCTTGAGGTAAACAAAATCTACCACTTCAAAGGCTAATTTCCTTCACCTATTGTCCACATAGACTTTTTGTCTTGATTGGGCAGCCCTCAAGTTTTCACGAATTATTTGGACTTTCTTTTCGGCTTCTTACAACATATTCGGACCAAATACTTGAGTTTCTCCTGCCTCATTCCAAAATAAAGGTGTCCTACACTTCCTTCCATGAAGCGCTTCATATGGTGACATTTTCAAGCTTGCTTGGTAACTATTGTTGTATGAAAATTCTACATATTGCAAGCTCTTGTCTCAACTTTTTCCATGCTTTAAAGCACAAGCTCTTAACATGTCCTCTAAAATCTGATTGGTCCTCTCGGTTTGTCTATCCGTTTGAGGGTGATATGCTGAACTAAAATTCAACCTCGTTCCCAAAGCTTCATGCAATTTTTTCCAAAACCTAGAAGTGAATTGTGAACCTCTATCTGAGACTATCTTCTTCGGAACTCCATGCAAACATAATATTCTTCCCATATACAGTTCCGCAAATTTCTCTCCATTATATGTGGTCTTGACGGGAATAATGTGGGCTGACTTAGTTAACTGATCCATAATTACCCAAATTGAGTCATAACCGGACTGAGTACGTGGTAAACCAACTATGAAGTCCATACCGATCTCTTCCCACTTCCACTCCGGAATCTTTAATGGTTGCAATAGTCCAGCTGGCCTTTGATGTTCTGTCTTGACCTGTTGACACACATCACACAATGCTACATATTCAACTATGTCCTTTTTCATGCTATCCCACCAATAGCAAGTCTTCAAGTCTTTGTACATCTTTGTGCAACCGGGGTGAATCGAGTATGGCGAGTCATGTGCCTCCTTTAGTATTGTCTCCCGAATATGCTTCACATTGGGCTCAACAATCCTCTTACGAAGCCATAAGGTACCATGTTCATCCTCATCGAATCTGAATTCTCTCTCCTCTTGGGTCCTTTCCCTGATTTCTTGAATTTCCTCATCCTTAGTTTGGCCTTCCCGAATTTCTTGCTCTAAGGTTGGGTTTAACTCCATCATCTCCATCTCATTTACAAATCCAAGGTTCAACCGTTCGAACTTCTTACATAACTCGGATGGTAACTCTCAAACCGTGAGTTGATGACTTACTCCTTTTCTACTCAAAGCATCGACCACTACATTGGCTTTTTCCGGATGATAATTGATTCCCAAGTCATAATCCTTGATGAGCTCCAACCATCTTTGTTGCCTCAAATTTAGATCCGCTTGTGTGAAAATATACTTCAAACTCTTATGATCCGTATAAATTTCACACCTATGTCCAAGGATATAGTGTCTCCAAAATTTCAATGTGTGTACCATGGATGCAAGTTGTAAATCATGCGTTCGATAATTCTTTTCATGTTTCTTCAATTGTCTTGATGCATAGGCGACCACTTGACCTTCTTGCATCAATACACATCCAAGTCCTTTTCTCACCTCTGGCAATATCAAGACTGGGGTTGTTGTTAACCTCTTATTCAATTCCTCAAAACTCTCTTGACAAGCTTGAGTCCATTGGAAAGCCTTTCCCTTCATTAGCACTTCTGTCATTGGCTTGGCTATCTTGGAAAAGTCCTTGATAAATCGGCGGTAATATCCATCCATTCAAAGAAAACTCTTTATTTCCTTTACGTTTTGCGGGGGTTCCCATTTCAACACGTCCCTCACCTTTCCTGGGCCAACCGATACTCCTCCTCTTGAGATTATATGACTCAAAAACGAAACCTCTTTCAACCAAAACTGACACTTGTTGAACTTGGCATACAATTGATGCTCCCTTAATTTCTGGAGCGTAAGCCTCAAGTGTTCCTCATGTTCCTTCTCATCCTTCGAGTAGATCATAATGTCATCTATGAACACCACTAAAAACCTATCCAAGTACTCCATGAAGATCTTATTCATGAGGTACTTAAAGTAGGCAGGTGCATTTGTCAATCCAAAGGACATCACGATGTACTCATAAGATCCACACCGCGTCCTAAAAGATGTCTTGGGTATGTCTGATGGTCTAATCTTCATTCGGAAGTATCCCGACCTCAAATCAATATTAGCGAAGACACATGCACCCTTCATCTGGTCAAACAAGTCTTCTATGCGTGGCAAGGTATACTTGTTCTTGATGGTTACCTCGTTGAGAGATCGGCAGTCTACACACATCCTTTGGTATCCATCCTTCTTCTCCACAAACAGCACGGGCGCTCCCCAAGGTGAAGAGCTGGGCCGAATGAAAACCTTCTCTAGTTGCTCTTGAATTTGCTTCTTGAGCTCCGCTAATTCCACAGGAGGCATCCTATACGGCCTCTTATCTATAGGTGCAGTTTCAGGTATTAAATCAATAACAAATTCAATGTCTCGATCAGGTGGCATACCTGAAAACTCGTCCGGAAAAACATCCAAAAATTCACACACCACTATAATCTCCTCAATTGCGACACCGTCCATATGATTCAGCTCCAATCACTTCAGGGCGGTTTGAGATGCTTCAAATTCTACGGTGATCCCTTCTTCATTAGTCAACTTCACAGTCTTCGTGGCACACTCAATAACTCCATTGTGCTTCCTCAACCAGTCCATACCAAGTATAAGTTCCAATCCTTGAGAATCCAAAACAATGAGGTTGGCGGAGAAGTCCACCCCCCTTATTCTAAGGCTTACTTTTGGACATACTATATTTGTCCTCATCTCTTCTCCAGGAGACTTAACCAACAAAGTAAACTTCATATGGGAGATAGGCAAACTATACTTGGCAACATACTTTGATGCAATGAAGGAATGTGATGCTCTAGAATCAAATAACATAGTCGAGGGCTTAGAGTTCGCGAGAAACATACCAATGAGCACGTCATCCGCTGTTGAGCATCCTCCGTAGAGACATGGTTCACGTTGCCACAAGCAAAATTCTACTGTCCACGATTCCCTTGTGGCTGTCCTCCATTGGGTCTTGGGTTTTGCCTCGACGCATTGCCTCCTTGACCAAGGCCTGACTTAGGACATTGATGTGCAAAGTGTCCAGCTTCTCCGCAAGTATAACACTTCTGAACTCCACCAGAATTATTGGGACGACCTTGGTTTTGAGAATTGGCACCAGGAAAATTAGCACGAGGTGCAAAAGACATTGGAGGCCTAGGTGCTTGCATAACGGGGCGCTGCTGCACAAACTGAGTTGGGCGCGGTGCATAACCAGGGTGCTGAGTAGGCGCAAAAGAGCTGAAGTAAGGTGCATTGGGCGGTGTGAAGCGAGGAAGCACATTACTTCCTTGGGCTGTCCTTGATATGGCATCTTCCTCTTTTTATCCTGTTCCATCTTACGAATCTTGTTCTCAACCACAATTGGTTTGTCCACAAGCTTCTGAAAATTGGCATAATCACAGTTGAGCAATTGCACTTGGATCTCATTGTTCAAGCCCTCATGAACAACTATTGTTTCCGGCTGTCCCGGCTCACATCCTCAGGCGCATACCTTGAGAATTGAGTGAATTTATTGAGATATTCACCCACACTCGATCTTCCTTGCCTCAGGTTCTCAAATTCATGCCTCTTCAAGATCATAACACCCTCGGGCACATAATGAGAACGAAAACTCTCCTTGAATTTGGCCCAAGTAATTCTCTCTCGGTTCTCATGAGCATTGCAATAAGAATCCCACCAATCCGCAGCTGCTCCAACTAGTTGATGAGAAGCGAATAAGACCTTCTCCTGGTCACTGCATTGGAAAATAGCAAGCTTCTTCACCACAAACTTGAGCCAATCATCCACATCCATAGGGTCAGCGGCTTGAGCAAAGGTCGGCGGCCTAGTCCTCATAAGCTCTCCCAACCGGTTATAAGGAGGTGGGGGTGGCGGTGGAGGCATGTGGGGTTGATTGTTGATGTTGCCAGCCTGTAGCTGTCCCATAGTTTGTATCATGGTCTGCATGAGCTGGTTTTGCATTGCCAATAGCTGCTCAATGTTGATAGCTCCCTGAGCAGGTCCTTGTCCATTGTTGTTCTGGGGTACTCCATGGTTCTCCTCTTCATCATTGACATCCCTCTCGTTGCGAGTCCTCACCATCTGGAGAAAAGCAATAGGTAAGAATTAGAAAACTTCCCCAACTATATGCATCAAGGGATATGAAACTAGACAACCAACTAGCCTACGTGGACATGGCAATGCTAAAGCATCCCAAAATCCTCTATTAAGCACACAAGCAAACAAAATATAGCAAACAACACACCAAGCAAAAACACAATGATTCCTGAATGCTCCTATGTGCTCTAAAGTGTCCATTCTATCTAGGTTGCGTCCTACGGTCAAACTGTGGCTATGATATCAATCTGTGACACCCGGTTTCAAAAATGAACCAAGTGAATGCATATGTGTGCCCAGGATGTTCAACACACATACACGAGTGCAATCACAAAAGAGTATAAAGAAAATTACCACAGAACAAAATTAATTAACCAAATTTAATTACACAAACCATATTATCCTCAAATACAAGTTCTAATGAATATTAATGACATGTTCAACTAATGCAGTAGAAATAAACTAAATAAGAAAACTAAACAATTAGGCAGCATAAGCGATAGGGTATAGCGCAGCTCCATGCAACACCACAAGCAAAGCTGACGGCAGACACAACCTAGAACTCCTCATTATCATCATTAAACTCCCAATCCTGACCTGCAACTGTTGGGGGGATTGCAAGAGTTAGTACATGTCGTACTCAACAAGTGTGGAAAGTATGACATGTGGCTGATTCAAATGACGAATATAATAATGGTTGAGTGCTGAAAAGTACATTAAAACATTTGAAAAAGCAATATATTACATGTATATGAAATAAAACCATCATAAGACATGTAGTTATCATAATACCAGTTCATATTCCATATCCATCATCATATACCAATATCCATATTCAATACTAGAATTCAATTCATAACCATCCATAACCATAATACCAACCATAACCATCCCAAGAACCATAACAATACCAAGTTTTCTCTAATCATGTGAGGGTCCAGGTTGCTCATAACTGGGAGCACGGCTATCATGATAGTTTTAGACACACCCTGCAATGGTTTTACCGCTTTACCCACGTGTTTGTGATTTTATCACCTTTCGATGACTATAGAATCTCAATTATGCCGTCTCACACTTCTGTAGGTGTGTGTCCAAGGGATCACAAAATAGCCTTTACAAAGGGAATACTAGCCTACTTAGACCCCACTGAGGTTTCACCGTTGGCGATGTCTCCAACTGAGCACATCTTCAACCAAGGGCCCCCTCTTGAGCCATTCGGATCCCAGGGTAGTCCCACCAATCATCAACAAACCCAATCCGACTACCCCTTCCCCGAGCATCCTTAATGGTCCAAATAGCACTGGCAAAGCCCTAATTAATCAGCTATGCCACACCCATACTTGGCCTCATGGTGGCACTGTAAACCCTGGATGGTCATCCACGAACCGGTCCTTAGATCTAAAGCAAGTAAACCACCATACATCCAACCCATCCACATACCAGGCTTGCTTAGATCACCCATTACCATATCAGATTTAACCAGCTCATGTCAACCACAATCTCATTAGTGCATAATTAAGTTAAGTAGTGTAGTTGTTCTTTCATCCCAATTAATTAAGTGAAGCAAAAAGGTAAAAATCCCATCCCGACTCTCTACCATATATTCCAGGTGATAAGGGTGGTCAAACAAAGCTAGTAAACTTCCTATCATAGGATTACCATCAAATTGACACAAGCATGCAGTTTTGCAAACAAAACATTTATTTGAAAACAGGATCAATATGCTTCAAGGACACTTACCTTGCTCTTGGGATTAATTGGAGTCATAGCCTTCAAACTCTTGGTGCTGGAGATCCTCTGCGGCACTCTCTAGCGCAAATCCGTCTAATCCGCACAGTAAACATACAAGACAAGAAACACAATCAAAGAGTGCACAAAATATTTCTCAATATGACATGACATGCATGATTAACGCAAATGCAAGGTGGACCTTGCTAATAGATTGCTTTTAAATGATCACTAACTAGTTCTAATAGTTTTTAACTTGTTTATACAGGTTTGGAGTTAATTAGATCTACTTTTAGAATTAATTCGACACAATTTAACCAGGAAAATTGGACTAGTCTGCTAGGGACCGGACAAGTCCGCACTTCGTAGAATTGGCGAACTAGGGTTTTCTAGATCGACGTGAATTTGGAGATTTTGGGTTGAATTCACGTAAGCAAAAGAGAATAGAAGGTATACCAGGTGTTTAGAACTCCAATGAATCAAGGATCTTGGAGACAACACTTGGATCTTGATGATCTAGGGTTGATGAGGAACTTGGAGATGATTTGGTGATGAAGAACAAAACTTGATGGAGATGTTGATCCTCTTCCGTTTCCTCCTCTTCTTCTTCTTCCTTGGGATCTCCTCCTTCCTCCTTGATGGTGGCTCTCCACGAACTAGGGTTTGGGTGCGGTGGAAAAGTGGCAAATAGATGTCAAGCCAAGGGGTGTGGTGGTTTATATAGAGGTGGAGGCGAGGCTTAGATGGATTTCGAGTTTGAGATGAGTAGATGTCGGGTTAGAGTCCCACATGGGCTCTAAAAGAGTTAGGCATGACGTCCCTAGGCCCACTTAACGTGAAACCCAAGTTACAAGTCGTGAAATAAAAGATAAATTCAGAGTCGCAAAATATCGGACAAGTACGAAAATGACCGAACTAGTCCGAAGTTAGTCAGAAAGAAATTGGACAAGTCTGGCCAAAAATCGGACAAGTTCGACTTTTAGCAGAGAGGAAAACGGACGAGTCCGCTGGAACACCGGACTAGTCCGGACAAGTCTAGGGACTTAGCAAATTTTCAAGGATTCTTGGAACACCGGACTAGTCCGCAAAAGACCAGACAAGTACGAAAGTGTCTAGAGGCAAAATCAGACTAGTCCGCAGCAAAAATGGACAAGTCTGATCGAGGTCAGAGAGAAATCGGGCTAGTCCGCATCAAAATTGGACTAGTTTGCACTTTCCATAATTTTAAGTGCGGTTTTGTTCCAAATCAATTTTAAACTTATTCCTCTTTATGTGGATTAATGTTAAACATGTATATGAATGTATGTAGGGCATGATGCATGAAAATGAGGGTGTTACATGGTCATTCACGGTTTGGTGGTTGGACATCCTGGAACCCTTCCCCAGGGCCGTCGGAGGGTATTGGTACCTATACGTTGCCGTAGACAAGTTCACAAAGTGGCCGAAAGCCAAACCTATAGTTATGATCAACAAGCAGTCCATAGTCAAGTTCATCAAGTCAATTGTCTACAGTTTCTGGGTCCCGAACAGGAACATCACTAACAACGGAACCCAGTTAACTAGTGCAACATTCCAAGAGTACTGCTAAGTCCTCAGCATCCAGATCTGCTACGCTTTTGTCGTGCAACCAGAAAGTAATGGACAAGTCGAGAGGGCCAATGCTGAAAATACTATGGGGTCTCAAGTCACACACCATGCATGCTTGGAAAAGCATGGTGGACGAGCTTCCGTGTGCACTATGGACTAGCCAAACATCACCCTGTTGAGCCACATAGGAGAGCCTTTTTTCCTGGTATACCAGGGTTGAGGCCGTCCTCCCCTCAGAGATCACCATGGGCTCCCCCCCCCCCGGTGTATAGGCATACGACGAACCCGTGCAAGAATAGATCCGACGCGAGGACATCGACCATGTTGACGAGCAAAGATTACAAGTGGTCGTCCGCAATGCACGGTACCGTCAGGCGCTCTGGCGCTACCACCAGCGGCTAATGCGTAGCAGGTAGTTTGAGGTGGGCGACCTAGTGCTACAGCGCATACTATCTCGTGATGGTGCAAACAAGCTCTCCCTTTGTCGGGAGGGCCCCTTCCGGGTGACACAAGTATCATGTACCGGGTGCGTCTCCCTAGCTACCGAGGATGGGATACCATTACCCAATCCTTGGAACATAGAAAACCTCCATAAGTTTTGTCCTTAGCGCAGTGGTAGGACTGTTTATTTTTGTAAAGGCCGTCATAGTGTCCAGGAGCAGCGCTCGAAACAATCAAGCTTTGGTGGTTGGCCAGGAGCGTGCAACCTGCTTAGTCTCTTCTTGCACCCTAAGCATATACACTTTGCCTCCCCTTTCATCCGGAGCAGGTCATTAATTTCTTGTAAAGCCTGCCTCCTCCTATGAATACCAGGATGTGGAAAGTTTTTGTCTTACCTTGTGTGCAACTATGTTCATTAAATTGTGCTTTAGTTTATGCTTGCTTTTGCATATCGTCCTTCATATGGTCATTTACTTTGTTTTGCCTCTGGCTGGAGTTGTGCTATCCTGGTGCAGGCAGGTCTGCTTGAGGTACATTTGATGTATTTGGGGTCCCTTGGTTGTTTTCTTGCTCGGTGTTCGTGGCGCTGAATGGTCACTCCCTAAAAAGCTAACGCCAGTGGGAGGTCCAGACTGTGCAGCTTGCTTAGTCTGGTCCTACACCCTAAACGTGTACACTTTGCGTCCCCAGTGCTACGGCTGAGTATTGAGGGCCGGACGACACATGCTCCCGAGCAGGGCGATAACCATAGCCCCAATACTATTGCACTGAATCACCCATGCCCTATAGCCTGGCTAAGGACCATATGACATAACAAAACTAAGAGCAAGGGGATTGTGACCAGTGAGCACAATTAATTTATGTTATAAGGGTGCACAAAGTACCATCCGCAGACGGTGATGTGGTAATTGTGCTACGGGCTGAATTCCCTGTCCGGATGGTAAATTATATGACAAATGATACTTCTGAGGAGCACTATGGTTGATGTCCTGTGGTACACTCTGTTTTTGCTTTTATGCCTAGTTTGGCGGTGAACATCTTCCACCATGATAGCAGCTCTTACTAACCTGTTGTAATCTCTGCAATTGAATATCGTCAGCTTCTCCTGAAGCTCGACATTTAGGCCTCGGAAGAAGTAATCACTTCTCATGATCTCCATATTAACAATATCAGATGCATATTGTGCCATCTGAATGAACACCTTGGAATACTCATGAGCACCTATCTCCCCTTTCTTTAATTCCATGAATTCTTGAAGCTTCATTTTTATAATCCCTTTAGGGACGTGGCAAGCACAAAAATCCTCACGAAATTCTGTCCATATCGCCCAATGTCCTTTGGGGATAGTAGCGAGATAATCTGCCCACCAGGCAGTAGCTGATCCATGAAGTTGTT
Organism: Tuctoria greenei; assembly: GCA_036927565.1. Classification (NCBI taxonomy): domain Eukaryota; kingdom Viridiplantae; phylum Streptophyta; class Magnoliopsida; order Poales; family Poaceae; genus Tuctoria; species Tuctoria greenei. The sequence goes on along the minus strand of JAYESD010000001.1, from coordinate 141,327,671 downwards.
GGGCGGCAAATAATGTCTTCTGATGCTCATCATATCGTAACAACCCAAAGTTAGATTCAATTACATGGAGCCAATTGTCTGCCTCCATTGGGTTTGTTGCCTCTGTGAAGGCTGGCGGTTGTGTTGCCAGGAAATCCAGATCGGGACTCAAGGTCACATTATTTTGATGCCTCCCTTGCATTTTGTCTTGGCCAGGCATTCTCTGCACAGATGCGGCAAGAAGCCTATCGTTCTCTTACTGCTGACTCTACCATCTTGGTCTGAGATTCCACCATCTTTGCCATGACTTCCACCATACAAAAATTACAAGAAAAATGTCAGAATTTTCTAAGGAATGTATTGGTCCTAATAATTCCTTAAGGTTTTCCTCATTCTTCATTTTCCAGATAAAACCTAGAGCTTTGTCATATCAATCAATGTTATAAACAGCTAGTTTTAGTCCTGAGGAGTCTAACAAAATTGGTTTCATAATTTTAGAAGCTTCCTACAGGTGCTAATGATTTTCACAAGGTTTTTACATTTTCTGGAATTGCTACTGCTATTTTTTGGATTTTTATTTAACCTAGGCCAATGTTCAATATTTAAACTATCATAAGCATGGTCACTGGGGCAGTGAATTTTACTGGAATTCATATGTATACAAAGGAATATTGTGGCTAGATTTCAGAATTTCCTAATAAAGGATACTTCTGAAAATAATTCCCAAAGGTTTAATGAAAAGCAAATTATTCAGAAAAATAAAGATATTTTCGTGTCAAGAATGTTGCTTTACTGCAGGTATAGCGGAAATGGAGGATAACAAAATTGGTTTCATATTCTTTGGACTTCCTATAGTTACTTATGATTTTTCAAATGTTGATTGATTTTCTATATTTATTTTTCTAAGGGAAATTTATTAGGGCTGAGAGGTGGGCCACTGGGTTTAAATCAACCAATGAGGACGCGGAAACAAGAGGCCACAAAATAACATCGCGTGGACATACGGGATCCTTCTGGCACACATGAACCCACAGCTCCATGGTGGCTGACGGCCTGGGTCCACGGCCCAGTCGTCTTCCACTTCCTGCCAGGGAGGCAGCTGGCGGTGCAAGGCGGCGGCCACCGGTGGTGCCTCGCGGGCCGTGCTCGGCACTGCTCCAAACTTGCGAAGAATGGCCACCTGGGGGTAAACACGTATGGTAAACACGATGGGACAATCGGTTTAGGACATCGATGGCTGGAGGTACAACCTCGACGGCGGCGGCAGCAAAACGAACTCTGGCGAGCTCATAACCGCATGGGAATGGGTCAAATACCTTTATATTTCTTCCTACAGCACCAAGGCATGATGGAGAACAAGGCAATGGACCAAATTTGCGAAGAGTTCCGCCATAACAAGGACTCTGTCCGACGGGATGCGGCTAGCGGTGACAAGATCCAATATTCCCATGCAAAAACTCAATCATTCTTTAATTGGTTTGATGTGTAAAAATTGTTAGGGACTCTATGGTCCAAATGAAATGGTGATTTATCAACCGTGCATGAGGAATTTCCATGTTGATCTTTGACTGTTCTAATTAAAGGCCGGGACAAGATCTCAAATTATGCCTTAGGGACGCCATAAATGGCCGAGCGGCTTGGGGGTACAGAGAGGACTTGGGGGCAAACCATAGGGCGAAGTGTTGGCGTCCAAAAGCTTCAAGGCGGTGGGGCGATGTTGCAGTGTCGAGGGTATTGGTGCGGCTCCTCTGCACAGTGAGGAAGAAAACAGGCCCGGCACAGCTGAACCTCGATGGAGGTAACCTTGCTCAATCACTGGGAAGTAGAGGGAGAGCTCGCGTAGCTTTTGGGCAACTCGGCCGAGCAAGGGCACGAAGGATACGGCCGGTCAGCATCAAGCAGCAGAGCGGTGTTCACCACGGTAGGCAGCGTGCGTTTTTGAGCAACAAGAAAGAGAAACTTCACTCAGCACGGATGACAGGATGAGGAGGTCAGCAAATGGCTTACGAAAAGAGAGAAGGCGGCAGCACGCTGCTGCGTGGAGCGCCAAGCAGCTGCGTGCCGTTTGCGTGCGGTGTGTGGCGCTCGCTCTGTGAAACAGAGAAATGCTCTGTTCCGATTGGTTTTACTAGTTGGCCACCTGACAGGTGGGCCCCACCCCTAGGTATTATCCCTTCACTCCTTTCTTTTAAATAGTAAACATGGTCTACAATTAGTCAGAAATGGCAGGGCTACTAAATAAATGGTGCTGAATCCACTACTGCAATTTCATTTGACATTTGACTGAATTGAGTTTCAATTTAAAATTAAATTTGAATTTCTTGCTCTATGTAATGAATTGCATTGATTTCAAATGGAGAAACTAGCTGAATTCTCATTGATGATTAAAATCCACAGCTATGAGAGGAGTTTGAACAGCAATAAGAGAGATATCACAATTTAATTTTCTACACATAATTTGAAAAACACTTTATGTATTTGATTAAGCTTTAGTCAATTTATAGAATTTGATTATTCTCCTTATATGCATTTGATTGGAACAAAATGCCCTTTATTCGAGAATAGCAATAATACAACATTAACTTCTATTGGAGAACAACAAAAGTGGGGTTTTACAACTATGAAGTATCTTTTTTGTGGTGGAGTGGGATGATTGAATATTGCTAACTTCCAATGTAGAAGCTTAGCATGTGCACATGTAATCTTTATCATGAAATCATGAAAAGAATCTTGCATTGGTCTATACTAGTTTGACTAGGCTCAATATGAAAACAAATAGCATATGCATAAGGTTTATCAATTGAAAATATCATATGGCTTTGGTAGAAAATTCAAACCAAAAGAGGAACTCCGATTTAAATCATTTTGAAAATTTCTTGGAGATCAAGTTTCACTTTGATTAGGATTTTAGCAGCTCTATGTACTATATTGTATATCACAACAACCTTGAATTGGGGCATGCTCATGCTACCCATAATTTCTAAGTTCAAGGCAAGATATTTAAGGGCAAAAACTCAATATTTAAATAATAGTAAGTTGTGAACTAAGCACTTAAGGAAAATAAAACAGAGCAAGCACTTAAGGAAAATAAAACAGAGCAACTATTCATAATTTCAAATTATGAAGCAAAAAATATTCGTACCGTGCATATTTTATTTTTTCCTACGCTAAAATATGTATGTATATATATACTTAAAATGCAAATGATGAAAATACAAACATGATACAAGTTACCTCAAGTGGGGTATCCTCCCCCTTAGCTTGTTCATCATCAGTCTCAGTGATAAGAGTTGAACCCTTGATGACGGAAATAGACCACAAGGTCGGCATGTTGTAGTTGTAGTGTGGCATTGACATTGTTTAACCGGGTGTTGACTTGTTGCTCCCGTGCATGTGTACCTTGGATGTGATCATCAATGATGTCGACGAGCTCCCTCGTCCTCATCTCAAGGTCTCCCATCCGTTGGTTGAGCTCCGTCATTCCTTGGCCAAGGTCACAAGTGCCTCTAGCCATGAAGGAACGACGGGCACCCAATGGTGGTGGAGGTAAGCTACTTGAGCTTGAATACAACTTGATTAGTTAGGCCCATATGGATCCCACCTTCATATAGTAGCCCATTGGTTGTATCTGTAGCTTACCACGACGAACCTCCAGCCTCATACTGTTGGGTTTGCATCCAACTTGGTGCATCCCCCGACCGATTCCAATCCCCTTGGTACTCATAGGCGGGGGTTTGTCGAGGTGGCATCTCCATGGCTGCATTATTTGATGGACTTCTTGTGATCCTACAACCTCATACTGTTGGGTTTGCGTGCAATCGGGTTCATTACCCGATTGGTTCGAATCCGATTGGCACTCATTGGTGGGGGTTTGTCGAGGTGGCATCTCTAGAGCTGCAATTCTTGATCGATTTCTTGTGATTCTGCCAGAAACACTACTCCCGCAGGCCTCTTCTAAGGGTCGAAGAGCAATGGTTAGCACCCAACACTTATATAAATGAAGATTCGGGTTAGGTAACCGGATGTCATCTACATAACCAGGGAAGAAAAATAATAAATAGACATTAGGTCCATGTTTTAGAGTGTGTCCATATACGAGATACCATTCATTGATTAGAGAATGAGTGTTTGGAATGTAAGTGACACACACATTTTCAATGGCCCTATTCTCATGGCAAAGCGAGTAATCAATAATGTGCACTCTATAGGACCTTCGGTCTTAAAATTTTCTAACCATTGTGATATCATGGACATAACGGGAGATATTTTGATTCTTGTAACCATGGAAAAAAGGATCCTTAGTTCATCATCATGTACAATCCTAATATCACCTGTAGAGAACATAGACATAGCAACCCTTCTATGCATGAAGCATACTGTGAGGTTTTTGAACGTGGCTATTTCTAAGAGCCCTACATGCTACCTCATTGTTAATTCTTGTCAAAACATTCGTTTATTAAATTTTGACAAAGTGGCTAAATCTATTAAACCACGCTTATGGAAGCCTAGGTGCTCACTTAATTTATTCCAAGTAAGACTGTATTCCTTTCGAAAAAACCAAAAAGTAATACCTTCACTCACCTGTGTGAGGGTGCATAGGAATTGAATGGTAAGGAGTTGTGAACCATCCTCATATTTTCAAGCAAAATTATCTCATCATAATGCATGCTAAATGGTAAGCAATTCGGAGTTCATACCAATTTTTGAGAGCAGCTCGGTATCATAGGCCTTCATGTGAAAATCTCACGATCTCAAAGGATTTTGTAGGATTGATGTTCAACATCTCTCGCCAATTCGAGGTTATCATCATTGCAATGTCAAGGTCTAACATCACCTTCTTCCATCAGGATGTCGTCTTGTGTGCCTTCACACCGAGGACTTGGTGTAGGCCCGGAGGAGATGTACGTGCTTGAGTCCTTCCGCCGATGACTTGAGCTTGATGAAGCACCCTTCATCTCTCCAAGCAACCTCTTCATTCCCTTCTTCATAGCTGCACAAATGTGAGAACAACACCACAAAACAAAGCTTGAAAAGAGTTAGGTTAGTGAAACTAAAACGAAACCTCTGTCGAGTTGTCTTGCTAAACTTGAGAGTAGCTTGCAAATGAAATGAAAGCAAAATCCTTTTGGCTTGGAAATGATAGAAACACTTCAATGAGGAGCAAGAAAACACTTGAGAAAGACTGTGAGAAGTTGGGGAGGTCAAATGAGGTGAGGTGTGAAGCAACTCCTTCTCCGGGACACCAATTTATAGTGCTTCACCTCCCAACGGTCACAATATGCGAAAATGTAGCCGTTGGCGGAAGAGGGGACCAAATGGCCCCTACCAAATTCGTCTGAACCAGGGGTTCAAATGCACTGTTGTGTAGGCCCCCTAGGTTCTTCTTATGGCAAGTGGCCTCCCAACAGCTATATTTTTTGCTGTTTGGTGCAAGGGCCAGAGATTCTGCTCAAAAATATGTTTTGCAAATAGATCTTTTCTTAAATAAGAAATTTATAATAAAAATGTTGGTTGAAAAAATAAAATTCTCAACATTCAAATAAAAATCCAAACATACTATGAAAAATGCATACTAGATGGGGTACAATCAAACATGATTGGAAAAACAAAACATGAGATAGCTACTAATTTTCCTATTGGCAGGTCTCTTCCAAATATTTTAAAGTACGATGAGCTGGACTTTCCTTTGTCGCATTCAACTTGATGATTTAGCATCCGAACCCGGAGAAGGAGATTTGGATGGCTTCACTTGTTTCTTCTGCCATTATTTCCATGGCGGTCTTGTGAACTTGGACCGTTCAAATGTCCTTAACCTCCCCGTCATCATAAATTGTTGTAGTGGATGTTGTGATGGTGTCTCTTTTTTAAGAAGATTCCTCTTATTAATGAGTTTTTCCACTTGTGGGGGTGTCACTTTGACTTCCTTGATGCGTTTAATATTTTGGCGATACGTGATTTCAATCTTGGAGCACTACTCCTTTCTTAGCTGAAAGTCAACTCCTCCTTGTCGTGATGTGGAAACGGATTTTTCAGCTCCCACATCGATGTGAGCATCTGTGGTGCTAAGGAACAGATGCCCAATAATGAGCATTGTTTCCTTCTTGACCTCACAACATGTGCATGAGGATTGAGCAGTTCCGGATTCTTGTCAGAACATCTTCGACAATTCCCATTGTGTAGCGAACCAAACAATCGACCATCACAAGCTGCATTGGCATTTGAAATAGTGCTATGAAAGTGAGTTTGTTGAAGACCACCTTTGGCATGACACTCATACTTGCACAAAGGTCACAAAAGGCCTTGTTAAGGTGTTGAGTCCTGTCGGTACCCTTCGTACCGGATACACCTTGGGATTGCAAAGACCATAAGGAAACTCCATCTACCAGATTTGAAGACCTCCGAAGGCCCCACATGTCAGGCATAACCGGACCTGCTTCCCCGACATGGTTATTCCTAGGGCCGCCACGTGTATCATAAGACCGGAGCTATCGCCCACACATGGGAAGCTCCGGTCAGAATACTAGTATGGCACCCCCGGACCTAACCCCAGACAGAGGGAAGCTCCGGTACTGACACGTGTCCAACAACATCGGACCTACCCGTCCACGACGGTAAGCTCCGGTGCTGCCATGTGGCGACCGCCGGACCTTCATTTTCAACAATCAGGCTGGTGGACCCCCCAACGGCTCCATATCTTCAAGGAGCAATCAAAGAATTCAAGACCCGATTAAGTGTCATTAATACCATATTAATGACACATAATCGGATGGCCTTTAATACTCGTAACAGCACTGTTAAGACCCGTTACCAGGCTATTAAGGGTAATTAACCCCATTAATTGTGTATCAAGCATGTGTAACCGCCAAGGCCACATGTGGGGCCAGACTAACTATGTAACGGCCAGTCCTTGTACTATAAAAGGACTGGTCGACGATACACAACGGGTGGGTCCAGACCACTACTGAACACCCTGAGCTAGACGAGCTTCTTCTTTTGGAGCTTCTTCTAGACTCACAAGCTTAATACATCACCAACACACCCTGTGGAGTAGGGTATTACGCTCAGGCGGCCGAACCACATAAATCTCTGTGTACACGTGTCTTTCACCTTCTTGAATCTCTGCGCGCCCATTACCAAACTACAACTCCTCAATATACCAAAGGTAGTGTTGGGAGATCTGCCGGATCCAAACGCCGATAGTTGGCACGCCAGGTAGGGGCACCCGAGATTTCGAGTATGGTGAACTCAGCTGCTAGATCATCCAACGGCAACCCTGCTGTTCAACCTGCTGGAGGCAATCCCTCCAACATGCAACAACCAGCAGGTGTCGTGGCTCCACAGGAGTCATGCCTCCACCACCACCGCCTGCACCAGCACGTCAAGCTGAGCAGCGTGACGGTGCATCAGCGTCGGTCACTGCATCGGCGAATAACAACAACCCTGAACACGCGCTTCATGCAGCGCGTGCTCTCCTTCAACGTCCACCACCTCTAGGTGCATCCCAGGGTGCAATGGAGCACTGGAGGACTGATGTGGAACATCTGGTTGTAGCAGCAGCCGACCGCATCAGCAACCAAGGTCCTCCTCCGTCGAGTCGGGCCCCATCACACCGCCAGACCGTGTCTGGCAGACTTGGTCCACATGCTTCCCAGAATAGGAGGTGTGCTGCGTCACAACAAGTTACGTCGCTACCTTCTGGGGCGCGACGTACTCATACGGCAACCAGGCTTTCAACTCATGACCTCCGGGCAGAGCTTGATCGCCGTTACCATCAACAGGAAGGTCGCGTCCATATCGAGCATGCTCGCGAAAGACGAGAGGCTCGAGACAGTCCTGCTCCCGAGGGAGTAGGAGGAGGTTGTTCTGCACTGGCCATGCATCTACGCATGGTCAGATGGCCACAAAAGTTCCGGCCTCACCTGCCGAAGAAATTTGACGGGACAGTTAATCCCACTGAGTTTCTCCAAATTTACACCACCGCAATCCTTGTGGCCGGAGGTAACAAGGCCGTAATGGCCAACTACTTCCTAGTGGATTTGATTGGGACCGCTAGGTCCTGGTTCATGAGCCTTCCTCACAACTCTCTCAATAGTTGGGAGGAATTGTGCCAACAGTTCACCGCCAATTTCAGGAGTTCAAACACCAGACCAGGCACCAAACTGGACCTTTTTGAAGTTGTGCACAAGGGGGGAGAATCCCTGCGCTCATTTATCCAGAGGTTCTCCCAGGTACGAAACACCATTCCTTCTATCTCTAGCGCTTCTGTTATCATGGCATTTAGACAGGGCGTACGGGATAAGAAGATGCTAGAGAAGCTGGTGGTCAAGGAGATCACCAGCGTCATGGAGCTCTTTAGCTTGGCAGACAAGTGTGCTAAAGCTGCGGAGGGCTGTGAAATGCACTCAAAACCACCTCCGGAGGATGGAAAAAAATCCTCCAAAGGCGAAGCCACTACCTCTGGGAGTGGCAAAAAGAAGAAAAATTCCAACGGCCGGCACATCTACCGCTGCAGCTGCAGCAGCTCCGGGTGGCCGGGGGCCACGCCCCGAGAAATGACCTCGGTCGTCCTCTAAAGGTGGTGGCAACTCCAAAATGTGGTGTCCCATCCACAAGTCAAATAGCCACAACTTGGAGCACTGCCGGGAGGTCCAAAACCTTGTCGAGCGCTACCACAAGCGCTGGGAAGAAGTTCCTTTCCGTCAAAGGGAAGGAAAACAGAAAGTCGATGAAGCTCCGACTGAAGAGGAGTTAGGCTTCCAGGATCCTAAAAAGGTCCTGAAGGATGTTTACACCTCCGTCGGCGATGACTCCGACGTCTCCGACAATGAGCATCGGAACACCATGAACACCATCTTTGGTGGTTCATGGGACATCACCTCTCGCCGTGTCCTCAAGACCATGCAGCGGGACATGGCCTCAGTAGATCCTACAGCCAAGGCGGAGCCGCATCGAAAGTGGATGTACACCACCATCGCTTTTGATGCTTCATACTTCCCTCGGAACATGATCGGAGCTGGTCAGCTACCTTTGATGGTATCACCTACCATCAATAACATTCAACTCCACCATGTAATGGTGGACGGAGGTTCGGGGCTGAACCTCATAAGCTTCAAAGCTTTCGTCAAGCTTCAACTCTGACCTCCGGACCTTCGCCCCTCCTGACCTTTCTTCGGAGTAGGTCCGGGGGACATAACACCACTCGGTGCCATTACTCTCCCCGTGACCTTCGGGAATCGGGAGAATTATCGCACTGAGAAGTTGATCTTTGACATCGCTCAGATCAACTTGCCTTTCAACGCCATTCTGGGTAGGCCCGCCTTGTACAAATTCATGGTTGCTGCTCATTATGGCTACCTGGTGTTGAAGATGCCGACACCAGCTGGCGTTCTCCGGATTTGCGGAGACCGTACTGCATGTATTTTATTTCCTGGGTGGAAGGATGCTTTTGGAGTGACTGCTCTGGAGGAACTTCATGCGCTTGATACATCGTAGGAGGAAGAATCCAGGCAGGAGCAAGCTCCAAAACCCCCGAGCATTCATCAACGAGGCTCAACCTCTGCACCTCGTGTGCAACCAAGCGGCGACACCGACATCCCCATCAAAGTCGTCCAAATCGGTTCCAATGCCGCTCAGACCACCCGAATATCGGGAGGTCTGAATGACAAATAGGAACTCGCGCTCATCACTTTCCTCCGGGCTAATGTCGACGTGTTTGCCAGGCAACCGTCACAAATGCCTGGGATCCCTATGGAAGTGATCGAGCATAATCTGAAGATCTATCCTGACGCTCGTCCCGTACATTAGAAGTCTCAGAAGCAATCCGTAGAGCGACAAAACTTCATACGACAAGAAGTGAAGAAGTTGCTCGAAGCTGGATTCATCCGAGAAGTCTTCCATCCAAAATGGCTGGCAAACCCAGTCGTTGTACTCAAGGCCGGCGGGAAGCTTAGGATGTGTATAGACTACACAACACTAAATAAGGCATGCCCAAAAGATCCATTCCCACTACCTAAAATAGATCAGATAGTGGATTCTAACTCTGGGTGTGAATTACTGTGTTTCCTAGACGCATATTCTGGGTACCATCAAATCAAAATGTCTAGGGAAGATGAAGAACATACTTCTTTTATCATAGTAGATGGATTGTACTATTATACTGCCATGCCATTTGGTCTCAAGAATGCAGCTTCAACATTTGTATGAGCTATGTACAAAACCATTGGAGAGCTCATCAGAGACGTAGTGGAAGTGTATGTTGATGACATCGTCGTCAAGATCAAGGACAAGGAGTCATTCCTTGACACCTTGCAAGCTGTCTTCGACAAGCTGCGGGTCACCCGCACGAAGCTGAACCCAGACAAGTGCGTCTTCGGGGTTAGATCCGGAAAGCTTCTCGGTTTCCTGGTAAACCACCGGGGCATAGAGGCAAATCCGACAAAGATTAAAGCCATAGAGGAGATGCGGCCACCAGCCCGCATCAAAGATGTCCAGAAAATAACTGGATGTCTAGCCGCCCTCAGCCGGTTCATGTCAAGACTGGCAGAACGGGCGCTACCCTTCTTCAAGATATTGAAGAAGTTCGGACCATTTCAATGGTCAGAAGAAGCAGAAAAAGGCATTCCAAGAGCTAAAGCAGCTCCTCACCACTTTACAAACCTTGGTAGCTCCGAACCCTGGTGAGCCCTTACTGCTTTACATTTCAGCAACCGACGAGGTTGTCAGCATGGTCCTGGTCGCGGAGAGACCAGAACCATCTCAAGCTCAGGAATCCAGACCCCTCCGGGAGGGTCCGGAGGTTCCTGAAGGTGAGTCTGGGTCCCAGCCCCCATACTTGGATCAACAGAGAGTTATCCCAGAAGACTTGGACCCCTCAAGGAGGGTCCGGGTCACTCCAGTAGAAGCTCCGGGTTCCTCTAGCAGGGACCCAGAGGTCCCCGAAGCAGATCCGGACCCTTCTGGGAGGTCCAAGGCGATGTGGAGGAAGCTCTGGGCCCCTCCGGGAGGGTCCGGACAGTCCAACGCCCAGTGTACATCATTAGCGAAGTACTACATGATGCCAAGACTCGATACTTAGAGGTGCACAAACTGTTCTACGCAGTTCTCATCACCTCCAGGAAGCTTCACCATTACTTATAAGCTCACAAGATCTCAGTGGTGACCTCTTACCCACTGCGTGCGATCTTGCATAATCCCAACTCTACTGGGAACATTGCAAAGTGGGCAGCGGAATTGGCCGAATTCGATCTTGAATTCGTCCCAAGACAAGCGATCAAGAGTCAAGCATTGGCAGATTTCATGGCAGAATGGACCCCCTCTCCATCAAACCCTGGGGGCCCTAGTGAGCAGGAGTCAGAACTCATGGCTCCGGTCTTCACCGAACCTCACTGGACCCTCTACTTCGACGGCTCCATGCAAAAGCAGGGGGCCGAAGCTGGAGTCCTTCTCCTTGATCCAACCGGGGAGAAGGTAAAATACATGGTCCACCTTGACTTCAAGGCGACCAACAACATGGCGGAGTATGAAGCACTAATTTATGTACTAAAGGTGGCACTATCATACGGTGTCGAGCAGCTGTTGGTCAAGGGAGATTCGCAGCTCATCATTAAACAGGTGAAGGGTGAATGCTCCTGTAACAATCTTTAACTAGCTGCTTATCTCCTTGAAGTCCAGAGGCTTCAGAAGGACTTTGAAGTCCTGGATCTCCACCATGTCCAGCGTGTCCATTACGCTAAAGCTGACGAACTCTCGACGAAAGCGTCAACCGGAGCTCCGACTCTTGATGGAACCTTCGTCCAGAGGTTGTCAAAACCCACAGCTCAGCCTGCCGAACTGAGCGAAGGGGGCGAGACCAGCATCCCGAAGCTAGCGATCCCGATGGCCCTGTTATCATGGCAGCCATCAAGGCTCGTAGGTGCTGCAGGAAGCTCTGAGCAACCCAACACGCAAGACTCAAATGCTCAAGCAAGCTCCGATGCATGGATCTCAGAGATCCAGAGATACTTGCAAGACAATATCCTTCTTGACGATGATGTATCCGCTGACCGGATAGTCAGATTGGCTAAAAGATACATGCTAGTAGAAGCGGATCTCTACTGGCGCGGTGCCAACGGCGTCCTAATGCAGTGCATCACAAGGGAAGAAGGCTGCAATCTCCTCGTAGAAATCAATGGAGGCGAGTGTTGGAACCACACGTCTTCCCGCACGCTGGTCGGTAAAGCCTTCCGGCATGGCTTCTACTGGCCTACAACACTCCAGGATGCAACTGAGCTGGTGAAGAGATGCAAAGCATGTCAGTTCCATGCAAAGCAAATTCACATACCGGCTCAGCTTCTACAAATGATACCTCCTACATGGCCTTTCACTGTGTGGGGGATGGACATCTTGGGACCATTCCCAAGAGTCATCGGAGGTTACAAGTTCTTGTATGTTGCCGTTGACAAGTTTACCAAATGGCCGGAAGCAACTCCAATTGTGACAATAAACAAGCAATCAGCTATCAACTTCTTGCAGTCCATAGTATGCAGATTTGGAGTCCCGAACCAAATCATAATAGATAATGGGACCCAATTCACAAGCTCTGCTTTCCAAGGATACTGCAAAGACCTCGGCATCCAAGTCAGCTACGCCTCCGTAGCTCACCCAGCAAGCAATGGCCAAGCCGAGAGAGCAAAGTCAGATATCCTGAAAGGACTCAAGATGCACACATATGAGCGACTGAAAAAACATGGAGCCAACTGGATTGAAGAGCTTCCGCCCTCTCTATGGGCCAACGGGACAACTCCAAACCGGTCAACTGGAGAGACACCCTTCTTCCTGGTGCACGGAGCTGAAGCAGTCCTTCCTCCAGAAATCACCTTGGGGTCGCTCCAGGCCCGGACCTCCGACGAAGCCACGCAGGACCAGTTCCGGCGTGAAGACCTTGACCTCCTTGAAGAGGGAAGGTGTCGAGCAGCTGTTCGGAATGCCCAATACCGCCAAGCTCTTCGGCGCTATCACCAATGGCATGTTCACAGCCGACAGCTCGAGGAAGGCGATCTGGTGCTACGGAGAATACAATCAAGAGAAGGGTTAAACAAACTCTCCCCCAGCTGGGAGGGACCCTTCCCAGTGATCAAAGTATCCCGTCCCGGATGTGTTCGCTTGGCAACCGAGGATGGGACACCTCTCCCAAATCCTTGGAACATTGAGCACCTCCGTAAGTTCTACGCTTAATATCACGGAGGTGAGTCTGTAATTACATGTGATGTATGTTATAGAGTCATTGTACAGAGTCGGGTAGCTCCTCCGGGAGGGCAGCTGGACCTACCCTGCTAGGTCCACAACGTCCATGCAACACTTGTCACAGTCTCAAAACTAAAAGTGTAGCTAGCTACCTTGGGTCAAACGAGAAACGAAACACACTTACCCTGGTTCCGTACCCTAAGAGTGTACTTGTTTCCCCTGTACCCCGGACCTATAATGAAAGACATCATTGTGTGAAAACAGACTCCACGTGCATTTACTTTGTACAGGCTCAATATTTTTTATTTTTCTCTTTATTGTATATAATAAAGTTGTGCAGTTCTTAAGAAACTTTAGCTCAACCAGTTCATGTACAATTCGAGTTGCATTGTCTATCCTTCCAGGTTCAAACATTGTTGATGGCCTACTTGTCTGAATGCCGCCAAGCCAATCTAGGGCCGGAGTGTGCTATCGACTTAGCCTGGTCATGCACCCTAAGTACGCCACTTTACCTACACCCCAGTAGGCCGAAGTAAGGCGAGTCCAGAAACGTTCGGACCTGAAGGAAGCAATACGATGCTCTTGATTGTATTTAGGATTGTGTTCGACCTAAAACTTTCTCGGGAACAGTAAGCCGCAATGAAGTTATAGATAGGAAACGGATTTTACTATTTTTCTTGACTTCAGTGTGCAGGAAAAATAAATAAACTACGATATCCTCTAGGCGACTTGTGCTCTATGTTGAAACATAGACATCGAGCATCTCTAGAGCTACCCAGTTCCGGTAAAGCTAAGGGGCAAGCCGTCAACGTGAAGATGGTGGAAAGACTCTAAAGTAGAGTCTGACGTTGATACAACACGTGTTGACAGAGGTCACTACCGGAGCTGCCAAGCTCTGACACCCCAGAGGACTAACCATCGATGCTTTACACGTTGATGGAGACTACTACCGGAGCTACTAACCTCCGGCGATGGTCAATGCCGGAGCCACTAAGCTCCGACAGCCTTAGGGGGCCTACACTATCGAAGACTTCAGACCTACATTCTACAAGTTCGAAGCCGGCAAGTCTTCAACAACTGTTACATCCTCTTGGTACATGTTCACAATCAAATTGTGTACATCTACCAGGGGGACAAGTGAGACAAAGGTGTTTAAGACAAAAAATGAAATTCAAATTCACAGAAATTTGGATTTCATTCATCTCGAGACAAGAGATTACAAAATTGGAGAAGAAGAAGAGAGAATACAAGCGGGAACTACAGAGAGATGGTCCTATACCCTATGGAAGAACTGGGCGACCTTCTGGGCCACCTCCGACACGCTGGCTCGGACGACTTCACCCTCTCCATCGATGGGACCTTCAAGCACCGGGTCCAGAAGGAACTGAGGGTCCCGGCTGGTGTAGCACGTCAGCACAAACTCTGCGACGTTCTTCGCCAGGGACTGACCCTCTGTTTCCAGCTGATCTGCGATGACATCTCCCATCTTGGAGATCTTGTTGCCCGCTGAACTCAGCGCCTCCAACGCCTGGTCCAGCTCTGGCTCCGGATCATCCGGACGCATTGGACTGAATCCCATTGGCGTCAGCGCGTCGTTGGACTTGCCCAGGAAGTCCCAAACTTGTTGGGACTCCGCAGCCCTTGCACCATGCATCTCCGCCAAGGATCTTTTGGCCGCCGCCAGCTCCGAGCTCTCCCGAGCAAGACGCTCCACCTCTTTGGCATTCTGCTGAATCGTTTCAGCAACCTGCCTTTCGAGCTTACTGAGCTCTTCCTCCTGGAGGTGGATCTCATTCCGGCGGTTGACCAGATCCTTCTCTCGGCCCCGTACTCTCTTCTCTCTGGCGGCGATAGCATTCTCCTGCTTGTAGAGATCTTGCCCTCGCTCCTAGGCCTTCTTATCCTCCTCCTTGCAACGCTCATCCAATTTCTTGGTGCGTTCTTCAAGGCTCTTGTCAGCCAGAGCTGTCTTTTGGACAAGCTCTTCCTCCCTCTTCACGAGGTCGTTTCGCAGCTCCAGGAATTTCTGCTCTTCATCTTCGAGTCGTCTTTCCCGCGCTTCAAGAGCCTCCTGGCGCTTGATGAGACTATCATGGATGGCGGTGAGCCTTTCCTGGCGATCATCCGCTGCGCTATTTGTAGCCTTGGTCTGCTCATAGATGGCCCGAGACTGGTTGTTGAGGGTCCGCATCATGCTTTGCCTCTCATCCAACAACTTTCCCCAGTACTCCAGGCGGACCTTCTCCCTTTGCACCCACTCCTTGTCGTCAGCTAGCCTCGACTGTGCCAGCTTGGTCTCGAAATGGAGTCGGTTGCGCCACCTCCTAAGGGTTTGGCCCTCCTCCTCGAGGGCCTTGCTGTCGTGGTAGAAGGCCAACTGGACTTGGCGGAGACTGGAGCAAGCGTTGTCGATAGACAACGATAGGGGGATCGGTTCCGGACCTGCTGGGGTCCTCTCTCCTGGATCCAGCGGATCTTCAGCAACAAAAATTGGGTCCCACTCTACAAGAGCGGTCCCCTGAGCTTCCATGGCACTAGGGCCGTCCTCCGTGATAGCCTCGTCCGCCGCCGAGGAGGTGCTCGCAGCAGAAGTTCCGACCTCCGGAATTGACTCTGATGGCCCAGCCGCCAGGTCATCAAAATTTCGGAGCGGGTGTTAAAGGTTCGATCGGAGCAGAAGCTACTTCTGGCTCTGGCGCAGGCGCTTCCTCCGCCTCTGGCTCAGGTGCTGGCGCTTCGACCATCATGGGCTCGGGCGCTGGCGCTTTGACCATCAAAGGCTCATGCGCCGAAACCTCTGAAGCAACTGGCTTGGACGCTGGAACCTCTTCAACGGCCGGCTCCACAGCTGGAACTTCTGCAGCAACCGGCTCTGCCGCCGGAGCTTCCTCGACAACCGCCTCAAGTGCCGGTGCTTCATCAACATCCGGCTCTACCACCGAGGCCTCATCAACCACCGGCTCGACTGCCGGGGCTTCAACAACCTCTGACTCTGTGGCAAGAGCATCCAACATCTCAACATCCAAGCCCGGAGCTTCAACCTCCGGGGTCGGCGCTGCTGGTACATCTTAATTCTCGTGGTCCGGCGCTACCACAGGAGCTTCTGGGGATGAGTCGTCCAAAACCATGACAGCCGGCGCCGGTGCTGCCGCAACCTCAACCACCTCTTGGGGCAGCGCTGGAATCAGAGCCGGAGCATCAGCCTGCATAGCCTCAACTGCTGCTGCAGGGACCAGAGTTTCAACCCTTTTCTTAAGCACGCTGTGGATGAAGGACGAAGAAACTCAAAATACAGTTAACAATGAAACAACTGACTGAGGTAAAAAATAAAAAATTACCTCGAAGGGCTTCCGCACCAGTTACCGCGGAGCCTCTTCTCCGGATGCTCCGGACTGGCCCCAGCCGCCACTGGCGTGGTAGACCCGGAGGGTCCCCCGGAGCTTGCTACTGGTGCCAGCGTTGCTCTGGTCGAGGCCCCCCCTCGATCGGGAAGGACCTCCGGACCCGGAGCCCTCAGCTGGCCTTGGTACCGGAGTCACCTGGCCGGAGCTAGCACCACGGGAAGAAGCCGCTACTGGAGTAGATGCCGTCATCGTAGACCTCCCCCTCCGGGGAGAAAGAGACACCGCGGAAGAAGTATGCCTGGTGGACCTTCTGTCGGCATGCTTCCTCTTACAGCTCGAGGGCTCCGCCAATTCCTTGCCCTTGCCGACGACTTTGGTTCCTGGCTGAGGGGCATGAATGGAGCATCCTTACGGAGCTTCGAAGATCGCCAACCCAGTGGTCGAGCGCCTCTCAACGACACCAAGGTCGTCAAGCACCGGCATCATCCGCTGGAGCTCCCTACTGAATTTTGCCTCCATGTTCAGAGGGAGGAAAGCTGCCAGCGGAGCCAAGTCATCGCCCTCGACGTCGATGTCGTGCTGGAACTTTTTCAGGTGGAACTCCAAAGTTGCACCCTCCATGTTGGACTTCAAACCGGTCTCGATCCGGTCGTCGTCCAGCATACTGTTGAGGGCCCAAGACAACTTCTCCCTCCTCTTCAACAGAGCCCACCTGTTGGTTAGGAAGTTGCAAAACACCGCCTGGGGAGTCACCCCTCCTTCCACGCACAGGCGGATCCTGGTCAGAGCAGGATTGAAGGCATCCGATAGCACCGGTGCTTCACTCCAAACTGCAGTGTCGATGATGGGGAGGCCTTCCGACAGCTCCAGCTTCTCGTGCTCCTCCACCCTGATTACGATCCAATCCTTCTTCCAGTTGTCCCACTTCCCTGAAGGGAATGACCACAAGTACTTGTACGGGCACTTCTTGCACTTCACAAAATAGTAGAAGCCAAGGTAGTCGTCGCTCCAGCCCGTGGTTTGGACAGTGAAGAAGGTGCGGAAAAGCTCAATGCAGGGGGGAATGCCCACCCACATCTCACAGAAGTGGACAAAGATTGACACCAGCGGAATGGAGTGGGGGCCAAGGTGGTACAGCTGCAGACCATAGAAGTCTAGCAACATCAAGAAAAAGGAGGAGAAAGGTGGGATCAGTCCCACCATGGCGTATGTGGAGAAGTACACCATGTCGCTGGTGTGTTCCTTCTCGAACGAAAGCTTGCCGACGCGGACAAAGTGATTGAAGAAGTCAGGGGACCATCCCATGAGGGCCCGGACCTTCTTCAAATCGTCGTCGGACTTCAGTCGGCTCTGGCGGAGACCCAACTCCATCGTGGCACAACGAGGCAAGAGAGGAAAAGCAAGCAAAAGTTTGGTAGGTTTGAGCGCAAGATCGATTGAAAGGCGTAAATAACCCCAAACGTGTGTGCTTTCCTTCTTAAGTAAGCCCTCGCAACACCTGGATGGAAACCGCAGAGGAGCCGGCGATACCAGCCAAAAATTTCACCCTGCCAATGACAAGGGGGCCCGGGGCCACCCCGACGATCAAGTCGAGGTTCTTACCCCAGGCGAACGGTTGTCATAATGAAAGGCGGGAAACTCGAAGGCGGCGGCCTGACAAGGCGCGCGGAACTGATACGATTTTCTTACCGGGAACCGGCGAACTTCAATTGCATGAGATCCGCACACTGAGATCTCACCTGCCGCCTCCTAGATACGCCACGCGGCGGAAGTTTAACTGCGAACTATCGCCAACGACATGAACAAAGACCCTTGAAGACACGGCTCAGAAACCGAAGAATGGACTCACCTCCGGCAAAATGACTTCATCCAAAAGGTCTCTCCCGGAGGTGAGCACAGGGGGCCACTGTCGGTACCCTCCGTACCGGATACCCCTAGGGATTGCAAAGACCACAAGGAAACTCCATCTACCAGATTTGAAGACCTCCGAAGGCCCCACGTGTCAGGCGTAACCGGACCTGCTTCCCCGACATGGTTAGTCCCAGGGCCGCCACGTGTATCATAAGACCGGAGCTATCACCCACAAATGGGAAGCTCCGGTCAGAATACTAGTATGGCACCCCCAGACCTAACCCAGACAGAGGGAAGCTCCGGTACTGACACGTGTCCAACAACACCGGACCTACCCGTCCACGACGGTAAGCTCCGGTGCTCCCACATGGCGACCGCCGGACCTTCAACTTCAACAATCAGGCTGGTGGACCCCCCAACAGCTCCGGACCTTCAAGGAGCAATCAAAGACTTCAAGACCCCGATTAAGTGTCATTAATAGTGCCGTGACCAGTATTAAAGGCCATCCAATTAAGTGTCATTAATACCATATTAATGACACACAATTGGATGGCCTTTAATACTGGTCACGGCACTATTAAGACCCGTTACCAGGCTATTAAGGGTAATTAACCCCATTAATTGTGTATCAAGCATGTGTAACCGCCAGGGCCACATGTCGGGCCAGGCTAACTATGTAACAGCGAGTCCTTGTACTATAAAAGGACTGGTCGATGATACACAACGGATGGGTCCAGACCACTACTGAACACCCTGAGCTAGACGAGCTTCTTTTTCTGGAGCTTCTTCTAGACTCACAAGCTTAATACATCACCAACACACCCCGTGGAGTAGGGTATTACGCTCAAGCGGCCCAAACCACGTAAATCTCTGTGTACACGTGTCTTTCACCTTCTTGAATCTCTGCGCGTCCATTACCAAACTACAACTCCTCGATCTACCAAAGGTAGTGTCGGGAGATCTGCCGGATCCATATGCCGACAAATCCAAATCAAGCATGATATTGTGGGTCACCTTGGGTCTTTTAGGATCTTGCCACCTTGCTTTATTATCATTTTAACAATTTTTGTGCGAGGTTCGGGTTGTGCGGAATCTTCCCATTCTCCATTGGTGGAACAACGGCTATTAATTAAGCTAAATGTGTTTCCAACATCTTGTTGAAGCTCACCTAGTTTTTCAAAGCTAAGGATAGTCCTTTAATCTTCTAATGGATGCTTTCAAGAGTCTTCTCATTAGCCGAGAGTCTCTTTGATATTGCTTTGTTGATTTTCAGCTGGCTAATGGCAAGTTCCCTCAACGGTGCATGGTTGCAGTTGTTCTAATTATTTTAGACACATTGATAATATGTGTGTGGTTGGCTCCACCCCTAACCTCCTGGACGGTAGTCATTGGTGTTGTTTCCATTGTTGCACAAGTATAAGGAATCTTTTTGGGTTTCGGAGCAATTACTCCCCATGTGTTCTGTGTTGCCACAAACCTTACACATCATGTGGGCATCCAAGGCTTGGGCGGTGCCAAATACTTCACCATTGATATAACCATCTACTTTCTTCATGGGGAGATCTAATTTGGCAGTGATCATGCACACCTCTTTTAAGGTGTGCATACCTCACTGTTAGGACTGGAGTCGCTCATTGCTCCAACCCATGTTTGCCACCATCTTCTCGATCATTTCTTTTTCCTTTTATAACATTAGCAAGAAGAAGGCATTTCCAGCAGCAGTTTTTGAGGATGAGCCAATCATCCATCCCATTGTGAGGACTGGCCAGGATGTACTCCTGAAGTATCTCCCAAGCATCAGGAATGGACTCCTTTGGCTCTTGCTGGATGCTTGAAATTCTCCCACGCATATAACACTTTTCCCAAGTATCCACAACACTTCTATTTACGTAGAACCACTGCATCACTCTTCCAAGGAGGGAAAATAGAAACAATAAAAGAAGGATGGCATCTTGAGTGACATCCTTGATCATGATAGTGCTGCAAATCTCCTCAAGTTGTTGCAGATGGGCACTTGTGTCCTCATTGGTTTTCCAACAAAATGGGCTAGCCTACACTATCGTGATAAGACCCGTCTTGATCTCAAAGTTTGCATCTCCCATTTTGAAGTGGGCCCAATGGGCACATTGGCGGCAGAGGGTGTAGAGGACTCACGAAGAGTCTTTTGAGCCATTGGTGTGAAGAATGATAGTGCGAAAACGACTGGTCAGCTTACCGAAGGGATCACTTGTGGAAGAATGACACGAGGTCAAACTCCTCGCAGAAGTGATTCGGGGTCTTCAATGTAGCTGGTAAGTGGAAATGGGCCATACACAACCCTATTTTCACATCAAAAGAATGCAAAAACAAAGCAAGGTTATCCTACGAAATAACTACTGGGCTTCCCTAACTACCTATAGTAGTTATGTGTTACTTTCGTGCTTTCCCTGTCAATGGCACGGGAAATGCTTGTTACACAAGCTAAGATACATTAAAAAACATCCATGGCAACGGCGCTAGAAGGGCCTATGGATATACACTAATTCACCCTAGAAGTATGTCAGTATCTTACATGACTACAGATAGAATCCGCAAGGGCAGGGAAATACCATTGTAGCATTTCAACCATCAGTATTCCCAAAGGTATCAAATTTATCCCAAAGGAAGGCATTGAAGTGTGGCATAATTACATCTATGGGTAATGTAAAATTGTACTAATATGTAACTAAGTAGGAAGGTAAATGATAGTATCTCGCAGTGTCACACACTCAAGAACCAACTCTAAATTAGATAATTAGACCTAGTGAAAGTTAGACTAAGGGGGACCCATCCTATTGTGATTCTAGTATACATATGCATATCCTAATAATGTACATGTGAACATGCTAGTGATGAGTCCTAGTGTTTATTGATTGAGTCATATCGGGCACAGGCTTACATTGTGTCCCCCAGGTGACTTCTACTAAGAGCCTATGGCGTATCCGAACGCGGAGGGTTACAAAGGACCGACACGGATATCACCATTAGTTGCCTATCCCAACAACCATTGGGTCTACAAGACACCCAATGCTACTTAAGTATCCAAACACCACATTTTCACACTAAGTAGATACCTTAGAATCTATGATACAAATATCATTCTAAGGCAATTACTAACCTAAACATCATTGAACCAAGGATGGATCTAACCACTAAGTTGCTCATACTAACATATTCATATGTTACACAATGAGACTATAGTGGAGGCCTATGGTGTTTATGATAACATAATAACAACGTTACTACACTATCATAATAACAACTAGCCCTACCACATCCATGGAATCCATAATCGAACAAGAAAGGCTTCATCCAAGCATATGAATAAGAAAAGTCTAATATTAGTAAATAAAATAAAGTCACAAAAAGAAAGATACATGAGCCATACCTTTCCCAAAACACACTTGGGAACTAGAGAGGCTCCTCTCTACAGCCTAAACTCCACTAAGAACTAGGAGAAATTTTTCTACAAGAGTGTGATGCTCAAATGGTGTTTGATTTAATGAGATAGTGAGGGGTCCTATTTATACTAATTTTTGAGTCGATTTTGTCCATAATTTGCATGCGAAGCAGTCATCACCGCCTTCACGGAACCACAAGAATGTGACACTTAATAGTGGACCGAATTTGGTGGGGGGGGGGGGGGGGGGGGCTTGTTCGGTCGAACCCCTAGCCCTAGTTTGGTCCCACCCCCACGTGGCCCATTGGTCTGTGCTTCATCCTGGAGACTGGTAGGTGGGCCTCTGATTCTTAAGGGTGATTGGCCATTGGATTCCTTCACATACCCCTAAAGGTGGGCCATCGGATCCATGGAATGCCACATGTCAACTTCTGATTGTTGGGAGTGCAGTTTCTATAATTAATCTCTTGGATTGACTTCATTTTTGTATAAAAGTAGATGCATTCACAATATCTCCAAGTACAAGTAGAACTACATTATTTCTAAAGTTAATGTGTGTAAGAAATATTTACTCCTTCACATAATTGATTTATATTGGCGGTCGAAAATAGTTCTTAACGACCATCAACACCGTCCTTCAATGATCCAGTTCTTGTCCAAGCAAAGGTCAACAAAAATATATCAAAGAAGTTGATGCCCAATGACAAGACCTTGGAAAGTATCTATGCCAAGATAGAAGGTCTATCTTCATCTTTCAAGAGTCATTTGAACTTGATAAAAATGATGGAAATCCAATTAGCTTAATGGTACCCGTTGTTCTTCTTGTGGAAATATGGAAGATTCGGTGGCAACCCTTGTCTCCCCTAGAGAACGTCAATGCGGTGACCACGAGAGGAGGCAGGACCACTCGAGGTCAACCGTACCCGTACCAAGGAGGAATAGACAAGGCTAGAAAGAATAAAAAAAAAGAGCCTTTGTTGACGTTTCTTACATCACAGATAAAAATCAGCAAGCGCACAAAAATTATCGAAGTAGCATTTCCCCTTAAAGAGTATTCCCAAGGGTGTCATATATATTTTTTCCCAAAGGAAGGCTAACTAGAAGTAAAGAAATCATCAAATGAAGAGGGTCGATTGGTCTAGGTAGGGTTCTAGTGAGGATGAGTAATAGATATGTGGAGGTAGTGTGACACACACAAGACCATCCTATTCTAAGGGGGATAAATGGGTCAAAGAGGGATTAGGCTAAGAGTTAGGGAGTTACTCCTACAATTATTCTAGTATACATATACATAGCCTAAGTTAGATACAAATGAACATGTCAATGATGAATTCTTATGCTAAGTTGTTCAACACATCAGGCACGGGTTTACCCCTAGCAATACTAGGGCTCCCGCAAAGAGCCTGTGGCATAGCCGAACATGGAGGATTACAAGGACAGATAGGGCATTCACCACCTACTGCCTACCTATTCAATTCGTGGACCTACGAGACATCTAACGCTACTTAACTATCCTAGCACCATGCTAGCATATTAAGTAAATACCTCAGAGCCTAGGCAAAAGCCATCCTAAGGCAATGACTAAGCTAAACATCATTGAACCAATGTTGAAACATAGCATAATTTATTCATATGAACATGGTCATGTCATAACTAATTAGACTATAGTGGGGGTTTGTAGTGTTTATGATGATATAATGAGAATGATATGGCACAATCATAAATACTACTCCTATCACATACATGGAATCCACAATCAAATAAGAAACACTTCATCCAAGTATATAAATAAAAGAAGACTAAATATAGCATCTTTATTAAGAACAAAGTCACAAGTACAAATAGGAATATGGGAGTCATACCTTTCCCAATTTGGAATTGGGAAGAGATAGACTCCTTCTACTCCTTCCTAACTTGGACTATGGACTAGAGGCTCTCCTCTCTACATCTTAAACTCCTCTAAACCTATGGAGAGTAGTGGATACAATATAATAAATACTCAAATGGTGTGTGTGTGAAGTGAGGGTAGAGGGTCCTATTTATAGGTGGAGAAGGGTCGGTTCCTGCCACCAAAAGCGGGTGAATCAGTCATCATCATCTTTAAGAAGTCGGGGGGATTGAACACGTGTCGATTGACCGAGTTTGGTGCCAGAACCAGGTCAGCTGACTAGGGGGTTTGGCCGACCTGGTCAGTGCTCTGTTGGGGTTGTGTTTTCTCCAGGTCACTGATAGGTGGGTCCCCTTTACTGATATAGGTGATACACCATTGGATGGCCTTGGATACTTCTTTTTGTGGGCTATTTTATCCATGTGGTGCCACATGTCGGAGTTTGATTGGCTATGATGATATTTTATAGGATTGCTCCCCCTCTTTTACGTCATTTCCTGCAATAAATGTTTGCATGCACTATTTCTCCAAGGACAAGTAGAAATAGGTTAAATAGAGAGGTGGTGTGTGCGAGAAATGGTATTTTCTTCACATAATCGAGTTAGATTCACGAGTGAATTTGGTATATAACAGCCGTCAACAAACTCCCTCAAGCTTATCCTTTGCTCGTCCCAAGCAAAGTCAAGACTTTAGGTTAATGATTAGGAGTTGCTACAATGTTCTATTTTTCAAAAGTACCATGTGCACAACAAAATACTCCACCTAGTATTGCAAAAATTGGCATGGTACTTCACCCATCTTAAGTCATTATGGGCCTTAAGCCTTATCCTATTTATGGATAGTTGAAAGATAGAACAACAAATGGAGCAACCATATCCTACAGATCAAGTTCCACTCAAATTCCAGAGAGTTCAATTTAGATTTTAAGTACCTCAAATTGATTCTATCAATCACTCCTTTATGTGTAGTGGAAATATTTCCTCACCAAGGAATTTTGCCTATACTCATCCTACCACAAGATAAGGCTTGTATGTGGAGCTTGGTAGGGAATGTAGTAGGAATATTTGTGACACACAATATTGCTAAGTCAAAAAAAGCAATCCTTAGGAGAAATTAATTCAAAACTATTTAATTCAGGACTTGTGCATGTGTGATGGAGTGGAAGTGGATGTGGATGATTGAGATGACTCCTATTTATGTGTACTCTCTTATTTTGCAGGGATGAAACATGGCTACTTTTCTTCTTCTTTTTTTTCTCATGCTTATGATGTAAGCATGCATTTGTTTTTGTTGTATCCATGTCTTCTACTCCCTTTTATTGCAATAAACATGGAGAGAGTACTAAGCATGAAGGTATGAAGTTTCTCTTTTATTGTGGAATGATGGTATGATGGAATTTTGCTTACTTCTAGTGTAGAAGTATAGTATGCGCAAGTGAAGTCTTGAATTCAAAAAGAAATGAATGAATTCTCACATAGGTCTATACTAGATTGACTAGGCTCAATGTGAAGACAAATAACATATGCATAATGTCTATCAATGTAAAATATCATATGTCTTTGGTAAGTATTTCCAATCAAATAAGAGTAACTTAAACCTTTTTATAATTTCTCTGGAAATCTAAGTTTCACTTTTAAACTAGGAATAGGAGCCCTATCACTATATCATATCTTACAACAACTTAGAATTGGATTAAGAATTTTCTACCCGCAATTTCTAAATCAAGGAAAAGTTAATTTTAGTCAATGAACGCAATATTTTGGAGAGTAGTAAGTTGTAAACTAGGGACTTAGGAAAATTAAAACAGAGAAACTATTCATCATTTCATCTATGTGAATTTTAAACCATTCTTACTGCACATCTTATATTTTATTTGAATGCAAATCTACTCTATTTTTTTATATGTGTTGATGGCTGTTATATACCAATCTCACCCGTCAATATAACTCAATTATGTCAAGGAAGTATCATTTCTTGCACACATTACCTTTCTATTTAACCTATTTCCACTTGTCTTTGGAGAAAGTAGTGCATGCAGGCATTCTATGCAGAATTGAAGTAAAACAAGGGGATGGATCCTATAAAATATCGTTCCAGCCAATCAGGCGACGTAACATGGCACCACATGGATCAAATGGCCCACAAATAGAAGTATTTGAGTCTATCCAATGGTGTAGCACCAATATCAGTCAATGGAAGCCACCTAGAAGTCACCCTGAGGAAGCACACCAGAAATGGTCAACATTTCTGTTCGGCCGACTAAGGGGTTCGGCCGAACCCTTCCTGGTGTCGAACTCAGTCAGCTTCCACGTGTTGACTCCCTATGGTGCACTGGTCACGTTGAAGACTAATTCGCACGCTTTTGGTGCGGGAGCCGACCCTTCTCCAAGTTATAAATAGGACCCCTCACTTCAATACACACCACTGGAGTATTCATCCATTGTATCCACTACTCTCCAGAGGTTTAGAGAAGTATAGGCTGTAGAGAGGAGAGCCTCTAGTCCATAGTCCAAGTAGGAGAGGAGTAGAAGGAGTCTTCCCAGTTTCATTTGGGAAAGGTATGACTCCTATATTCCTATTTGTATTTGTGACTTTATTCTTAATAAAGATGTTATCTTTAGTCTTCCATTGTTCATATACTTGGATGAAGTGTTTCATGTTTGATTGTGAATTCCATGTATGTGGTAGGAGTAGTATTTATGATTATGCTATACCATTGTCAATATATCATCGTAAACCCTATAAACATCCACAATAGTCTAATTAGCAATGACATGATTATGTTAACATGAATCACTTATTCTATGAATTAACATTGGTTCAATGATGATTTAGTTCATTGCCTTAGGATGGCTTGTGCCTAGGCTCTTAAGGTAATTACTTAATATGCTAGCATGGTGCTACGATAGAGAGTAGCGTTGAATGTCTCGTAGACCCACAAATTGAATAGGTAGGTAGTAGGTGGTGAAAACTCTATCTGCCCTTTGTAATCCTCCACGTTCGGCTATGCCACAGGCTCTTGGTGAGAGTTGTCCTAGTATTGCTTGGGGTAAACCCGTGCCTGATGTGTTAATCCACTTAGCATGAGAATTCATAATTGACATGATCATTAGTAACTAACTTAGGCTATGTATATGTACATTAGAAGCATAGTAGGAGTCTCTACCTAACTCTTAGCCTAGTCCCTCTTTACTTCATTTATCCCCTTCGGATAGAATGCTCTTGTGTGTTCCACACTACTCCAAATTCATTTATCCATCCTTGCTAGAACCCTACCTAGGCCAACCTAGCCTTCCACTTGATGATTGTTTTACTTCCACCTAGCCTTCCTTTGGGAGAATATAAATGACACCATTTGGAAATACTCTTAAAGAGAGAATGCTACATCGATAGTTTCTTTGCGCTTGCGGATTTATATGTATAACCAAAAAATCTATTAAGAAGCATTTCTAGTACCACTGCTAGAGATGGATTGTTAGTAGTGTGTAGGAATCAATTGAGTTTAGCCAAGATGTTGGAAACTCAGTTGGCTCAACTGGCAGCTGCTGTTCCGCCAGTGGAGAATAGCAAGATGCCAGGACAGCTCGAACCTCCTGTGGAAAGTGCCAACATGATTTCTCTACAAGGAGACAACTGGCTGAAGGACCCTGGATGTCCTACAATTTCATGCTAAATTGGGGCACACCACTTTGACAAGGCCCTTTGTGACCTTGTAGCAAGTGTGAGTGTGATGCCCAAGGTGGTTTTCGACCAGGTGAACTTCACGGAACTTACTCCAACACCAATGCAGCTCCAACTGGCTGATTCTTCAGCCCGTTATCCGGTGGGTATCGCTGAAGATGATTTGGTGAAAATCCAAAATTGCTTCATATCCGTGGATTTCATGGAGCTTGACATGGAGGTCGAGAAGGATATGCCGCTCATTCTTGGGCGACCATTCCTTAGCACCGTTAAGGCTCGCATAGATGTGAGAGGTAGAGAAATCCAGTTCCATATCAATAGCAAGGAGGAGAAGTTTATGTAGAAGCAATGCTCCATGATCCGTATCAAGTATGGGCCAAATGTTAAACACATTAATAGGTCAAAATCACACCTCCAAATGTGGAACCGCTCATTGCATTCATGAGGAATTTGATTTATGCGGTAAAACCGTATTATCGTCCACGCCGACACCCCAAGAAGACGGAGAAGTTCGAGCCTCCTCAAAGGCCCAAGTCCACCAAGCTGCCAAAGAAGGTATGGCGGAAAAAGCAAGATAAGCCGTCTGAGCCTATCCCTACGGGTCCGGATGTTAAGAAATGAAGAAGGAGGAATGTCCATCTCATCGGACGGTGGTGATACCTAGCCAATAGGTTAAATTGGTAGTTATCCTTTTCTTTTATTTGTCTTTATTTTATTTTACCCAGTTAGTTTGATTTTCCCCACTGCATATTTTGTTTTTTTAGTAAGTTGATAATCTTATATTCTCAACCATCATTTTTATTTCTTTATTTCCACAAAAGGAAAATTGTTGGGTTTTGAAAAAAGGAGTTTTTATTCAGAAAATTTTTTTATGAGCTGCAAAAGTGGTAAATCACCCACGTGTTAATCCCATAGCCGTTGGGGAGCCACCTGCCAAAAGGGAGAACAGGGGGCCCACCTGTCAGGTCGGCCGACACCCCCTGTTTGGCCGACATGGGGAAAGGGCCATTTTGGCTCTCTCTCCTCCAACAGCTACATTTGGTTCCCTAGTGACCGTTGAGGATTGTACACTATAAATGGTGGCCGTGAGGAGCTCTTCTCCTCACACTTCACCTCATTTCATACCTCCCCAAAGTCACTCTTGCTCACATTGTTTTTCTTGCTCTTCATTGAAGTACTCCTGATCAATTCCCAACTCAAAAAGATTTGCTTTCATTTGCAATTGCAATTTGCTCTCAAGTTCTTCAAGAGAGAATTCGTTGAGGGTTTTTCTTTTGCTAAGATCACCTCTTTCGAGTTTTTGCCTTGTTGTGTTCTTGTTTGTTGTGGCCATGAAGGGAATGAAGAGGTTGTTTGGAAAGAGGAAGGAGGCTGCAACCTCAAGCCATGGTGGAGATTCGAGTGCACGCCCCTCTTCGTTGCTACTCCAAGTTCACGGAGGAAGAGTGTAGGAGAGGACACTCCCATGGGTGAGATAAGCAAGCCTCATCAACTTCTTCACAACAACGACCAAGACATCCAAAGTGAAGTTGAAGATCAAGCACGCAAGCTCCTCCAAGATCATGAGTTTTCTCATACAAAAGCTTATGATCTGGATTTGTTATCCAAAATAGGTATGGATTCCAATTCTTTTCATTTGGCATGCATTATGATGGTAAAACTTTGCTCACATAGAGGAGAAGGGTTCACGCCTTCTCTCCATACAATTCCTTTGCACACTCAAAATAGGATTTGATGGTATTACTATTAGATTATTACAAAAAGAGTACAACACCCTATGGAAAAAAATTAAGTGAAATTATAGGCTTTGATAAACGTTGTTTGCTAGATTTAGACACTTTGCCTAAGTTTAACGAACAAAGTTTTGGCAAGATTTAACTGGAGAGGTCATATGTAGTGCACCTAGGAATAGCCACTTGCACAACCCTAGTTTGCGCTTCATGCATAGATGGGTGGCTATGACTATGTTCCCTAGAGGAGATGTAAGGGTAGTGCATGATGATGAGCTGAAAATTTTGTTTGCCATGACTAAAAAGATAAAAGTTGCTCAGTTATTGCCATGATGACACAATGGTTAGATTATATTCCAAAGGTAGGGCCAATTCAATGTACTTCATTGATTAAACATATTGCTACTAGGGTAGGAGCACTATAATATTCTTCATTTGAGTATATTGGAAATGAAAGAGAATTAATTGATGAAGATTATTTAGTGCAAGAACATACCCTTAAGAATGATCAAGATGGCTCTTAGATATTTTATTATCCCAGCTTTGTCAATAAAATTCGGTTACATAACCCAGATTATCATTCGTACAAATGCCGGAAGCTAACCATTGACCTCCTTCCCATCGAGGAAGCTGGAAGAACTAATGTCTCTGGCAGGGTAACTAGAAGCCGTACAAGGAGAGCGGCTATGCCCCCCACAACCTTCACGGTCCATGAGTACAAAGAGGAGGAGATCCCAAAGGGTGATGCACCAAGATGGACTCAACCTCCATCGTATGAGACCAAACGTCCGTCTTGGCATGGATGGCCAGGTGCCACATGGGAGCCACCCCTATCCACTTCAAGCTCTAGCAGCTTGCCTCCAATGTCTATGAGAAAATGTTGTTCCTCTTCGGCTAGAACTCATCATGACTATAGCTAAGGAATGACAGATCTCACAAGATGTTTGAAAGATCTTAAAGTGAGAACGGGTGACATCTACAACACTCCCCAAGGGCATGTCCAAGGTACTCAAGACTGGCAACAACACATGGACACTCAATTCACCAACTTCAAATCCACGCTACAACAACAAGCCGATCTCACGGCATACTTCCG
Source organism: Tuctoria greenei (assembly GCA_036927565.1). Lineage (NCBI taxonomy): Eukaryota > Viridiplantae > Streptophyta > Magnoliopsida > Poales > Poaceae > Tuctoria > Tuctoria greenei. The sequence goes on along the minus strand of JAYESD010000001.1, from coordinate 141,297,463 downwards.
TCATCAAGGGTTCAACCCTCAACACGGAGGTGAGTGAAGAACAAGCTTGGGGGAGGACCCCCACTTGAGGTAAATTGTATCAACCCCTTTTGCATATTTATTTTCCATTCGACCATCATTCACCTTGCATATAAAAAAATGTAGGTTAGATTTGTTTTTCAATAAAATAAATGATGTGCGGTAATAATGGTTTGGAATTCACATAGATGAAATGATGAATAGTTGCTCTGTTTTAATTTTCCTAAGTCCCTAGTTTACAACTTACTACTCTCTAGAATATTGCTCTCATTGGCTCAAATTGCTTTTGCCTCAATTTGGAAATTGTGGGTAGCAAAAGCTTAATCCATTCTAAGTTGTTGTGAGATATGATACAGTGATAGGGCTGCTATTCCTAGTTTGAATGTGAAACTTAGATTTCCAGAGAAATTCTAAAAAGATATAAGTTACTCTCATTTGATTGGAAATACCTACCAAAGCCATATGATACATTACATTGATAGACCTTATGCATATGCTATTTGTCTTCACATTGAGCTTTGTCAAACTAGTATAGACCTATGTGAGATTTCATTCATTACTTTTTGAATTCAAGACTTCACTTGCACATGCTATACTTCTACACTAAAAGTAAGAAAAATTCCACCATACCACCATTGCACAATAAAAAAAACTCCATATCATTCATGCTTAGTACTCTCTCCAGAATTTCTCGCATAAAAAGGGAGTAGAAGACATGGCTACAAGAAAAAGAAAAAAAATGCATGCTTACATCATAAGCATGAGAAGAAGAAAAAAAACAAAAGTAGCCATGTTTCATCCCTGCAAAATAAGAGATTCCACTCAAAAAGGAGTCATCTCAATATCCACATCCACTCCATTCCATCACACATGCACAAGTCTTGAATCAAAAAAATTTTGAATTGATTTCTCCTAAGGCTTGCTCTTTTGACTTAGCAATATTATGTGTTGCAAATATGCCTACTATATTCTCTATCAAGCTCCACATACAAGCCTTATGTAGAGGTAGGATGAATTTAGGCAAAATACCTTGGTGAGGATATATTTCCACTACACACAAAGGAGAGACTTGAGAGAATCAAATTGAGATACTTAAAATCTAAATTGAACTCCTCGGAATTTGAGTGGAACATGATTTCTAGGGTATGTGTGCTCCATTTGTTGTTCTATCTTTCAACCACCCATGAATAGGAGATGGCATAAGCCCCATAATGACTTGACATGGGTGAAGTATCATGCCAATTTCGCAATACTAGGTAGAGTATTTTGTTGTGCACATGGTACTTTTGAAAAGTAGAACATTGTATCCATTCCTGATCAACAACCTAAAGTCTTGACTTTGCTCGGGACGAGCAAAGGATAAGCTCGGGGAAGTTTGTTAACGGCTGTTATATACCAATGTCACCCGTCAATATAACTTAATTATGTGAAGGAGGTATCATTTCTTGAACACATCACATTTCTATTTAACCTATTTTCACTTGTCTTTGGAGAAACTAGTGCATGCATTCATTCTATGCAGAATTGAGGTGAAACAAGGGGATGGATTCTATAAAATATTGTTCCAGCTAATTAGGCGATGCCATGTGGCACCACATGGATCAAATGGCCCACAGATAGAAGTATTCAAGGCCATCCAATGGTGTAGCACCCATATCAGTCAATGGGACTGCCTGGAAGTCACCCCGAGGAAGCACAACAGAAATGGTCAACATTTATGTTCGGACGACTAGAGGGTTTGGCTGAACCCTTCCTGGCGCCAAACTCGATCATCTTCCATGTGTTGACTCCCTGTGGCGCCCTAGCCACGATGAAGACTCATTCGCGCGCTTTTGGTGGGGGGAACCGACACTTCTCCAAGCTATAAATAGGACCCCTCACTCCTCACTTCAACACACACCACTTGAGTATTCATCCATTGTATCCACTACTCTCCATAGGTTTAGAGGAGTATAGGTTGTAGAGAGGAGATTCTCTAGTCCATAGTCCAAGTAGGAGAGGAGTAGAAGGAGTCTCTTCCCAATATCCAACTAAGAAAGATATGGCTCCTATATTCGAATTTGTATTTGTGACTTCATTCTTAATAAAGATGTTATCTTTAGTATTCCATTGTTCATATACTTGGATGAAGCATTTCTTGTCCGATTGTGGATTCCATGTATGTGGTAGAAGTAGTATTTAGGATTACGTTATACCATTCTCAATGTATCATCATAAACACTACAAACCTCCATTATAGTCTAATTAGCTATGACACGATTATGTTAACATGAATCACTTATGCTATGAATTAACATTGGTTCAACAATAATTTAGTTCATTGCCTTAGGATAGGTTGTGCTTAGGCTCTTAAGATAATTACTTAATATGCTAGCATGATGCTAGGATGGAGAGTAGCGTTGAATGTCTCGTAGAACCACGGATTGAAGAGGTAGGCAGTAGGTGGTAAAGCCGTATCTGTCCTTTGTAATCCTCCACGTTCCGCTATGCCACAAGATCTTGGCGGGAGTCGTCCTAGTATTGCTAGGGGTAAACCCGTGTCCGATGTGTTAATCCACTTAGCATTAGAATTCAAAATTGACATGATCATTAGTAACTAACTTAAGCTATGTATATGTACATTAGAAGCGTAGTAGGAGTCTATACCTAACTCTTAGCTTAGTCCCTCTTTACCTCATTTATCCCCTTAGGATAGAATGCTCTTGTGTGTGTCACACTACTCCAAATTATCATTTATCCATCCTTGCTAGAACCCTACCTAGGGCAACCTAGCCTTTCCACTTGATGATTATTTTACTTCCACCTAGCGTTCCTTTGGGAGAATATAAATGACACCCTTTGGAATACTCTTAGAGGGAAAATGCTACATCGATAGTTTCTGTGCGCTAGCGGATTTATATGTATAATCAAAAAATCTATTAACAAGTATTTCTGGTACCATCGCTAGAGATGAATTGTTAGTAGTGCGTAGGAACCGTCAACAATATGCAAGCTGAATGATGGATGAATGGAAAATAAATATGCAAGGGGTGTGATACAATTTACCTCAAGTGGGGGTCCTCCCCCAAGCTTGTTCTTCAATCACCTCCGTGATAAGGGTTGAACCCTTGGTGACAGAAGTATGCTGCGAGATGGGCTTGTTGTTGTTGTAGCGTGGAGTTGTAGTTGGTGAGTTGACCATCCATGTGTTGTTGCTGGTCTTGAAAACCGGTATTGTTCTAGGAACTATCGAGGGTTCGAATCCCTCTCTCTCCTTTTGTTTATTGAATATTGTAATTTCATAAAGATAAAGTTAGCTTGATATGCTTAACTAAACAATATTCTTAAATAGGATTCTATAATTTAATAGAGGATTACAGCATTTAATAGGATTATATTGCCTTTCTTGGATCGATTGAAATAGCCTATTTTGGTGTTTTAATTCAAGATAGGTAATTTTCATCAAGGTCATAAAGATCGCGTTTTATTTGGCGGTTTTCTGGATGTTAAATACCATGGATGAATTAGTCTCTTAAACAAGACATTCTAAAACTTAGATAATTCTAGTTATTAGGAAATCCTTTTTATATGAAGTAAAGAATATTTGAGAATTTCTAATAAATATAAAATTAAAATATAGTTTAAATTCAATCAATATCAATCTTGGGTACCTTGGACATGCTCTTGGAGAGTGTTGTAGATGTCACCCGTCCTGACTTCAAGGTCTTCCATATGTCTAGAGAGATCTATCATTCCTTGGCTATATTCATGATGACTTCTACCCAAAGAGGAACAACATCTTCTCATGGACGTTGGAGGCAAACTGCTAGAGCTTGAAGTGGATAGGGGTGGCTCCCACGCGGCACCTAGCCAACCATACAAATACGGACCTTCAGTCTCATACGATGGAGGTTGTGTCCATCCGGGTGCACACCCGTTGGGTTCTCTTCCTCTTTGTACTCATGGACCATAGAGGTTGTCGGAGGCATGGCCACTCTCCTAGCATGACTTTTGGTTACTCTGCCAGAGACATTACTTCTTCAGTCTTCCTCGATGGGAAGAAGATCAATGGTTAGTCTCTGGCATTTGTACAAATGATAATCCGAATCAGATAACCGAATTTCATTAACAAAGCCGGGATAATAAAATATCAAAGAGCCATCTTGATCATGCTTAAGGGTATGTCCTTCCACTATATAATCTTCATTAATTAATTCTCGTTCATTTTCAATATATTCAAATGAAGTATACTCTAGTGCTCCTACCCTAGTAGCATTGCGGGTAATAAATGAAGTGCATTCAATTGGCCCTATCATTGAAATGTAATTTAACCATTGTGTCATCACGGCAATAACTGGAGCAACTTTTATCTTTTTAATCATGGCAAATAAAATTTTCAATTGATCATCACGCAAAATTTTAACATCTTTTCTAGAGAACATAGTCATATCCACCCATCTATGCATGAAGCGTAAAGTAGGATTGTACAAGTGGCTATTCATAGCAGCACTACATCTGACCCCACTAGTCAATTCATGCCAAAAACATTATTTGTTAAACTTAGGCAAAAGTATCTAAATCTTGCAAACAACGTTTATGAAAGCCTAGGATTTCACTTAATTATTTCCATAGGATGTTGTATTCTTTTTGAAATAATCTAAAAGAAATACCATCAAATCCTATTTTGAGGGTGCAAAGGAATTGCATGGAGAGAAGGCGTGAACCTCTCTCCTCTATGTGAGCAAAAGTCCCATCCTAGTGCACGCCAAATTGAAAAGAATTCGGAATCTATACCTATTTTGGAGATGAAATCCGGATCATAAGCCTTTGTATGAGAAAAATCACGATCTTGGAGGAGCTTGCGTGCTTGATCTTCAACTTCACTTTTTATGTCGAGGTCGTTGTCGTGGAGAAGTTGTCGCGGGTTGCTCCTATCACCCATGGGAGTGTCCTCATATACACTCCTCCTCTATGAACTTGGTGTAGAAATGTGTAGGATCGAAGAGCACGTGAAAAGCTACTAGAGAGGGGGTGAATGGTAGATTTAAATCTTTTTCAGCAGAAGCAATGAAAACCTTTCGGCAGAAAAATGATCTGTTAAAGAAATCGTGTGTGAAACCAATCTAAACTTGTTTCACCATGACAAAAGTGATAGATATCAGAGAGAATCAAGTCACGAATATGACACAACAAGAATCACTCAAATTCATCGAGAGAAACTCAAGTTACGATCGAAAGATCGAACAAAGGTCAATCTGTTCTACCGAGTAAAAACAGATCTGCAATACTGCAAAGAAACTTGTTTATATCAAAAACCGCAAATCCAATGATCTTGAAATTTTTACAGATTATAGATAATCAAGTTAAGAAGACAACCCAAAAAGAATCAAGTCAATTTGATCTGTAAAACTCGAGTTATGATAAAATCACCCAAGAAAGATAGTGCTGTGCAGAAAACTCAACGAGAAAAACTTGTCTGCAACAAGTCGGACGAACAAGGCACAAAAGTTCCTTTAAACTGTGATCTTTATTCAGTAGAACACAAGAGGAACAGCCCAAAAGTCGTCTACCACGAGCTCTGACCTTCCTTTCTTATATAACCAGCCCATAGGCCAACTCAAACCTAACTAGGACTCTAATCCTACTCAATTCACGAATCGAAACTTTCTATAACTACTCAAGACTCTTCTATACGCAGATAGAAGCAATATTAAGACTTCCAAACACCTTAGGAACATATTCCACATTCTTAAAACAACTCAAATTCAAGACCCACATGAAATCCTATCATAACCAACTCAAAACTTTCCATATTTGAGTCAAACACGACTCAGCCGCAGCCTGAGTCCATAACCTAGTCGGTTGGACCTTTCCGACCAATGTTTATGTCCACATCTCTTCATCATGCCTCAGAACCATGTAGCCACTTCCATGCACTCCTTGCACACGTGCAACCATCTTCCAATAACGTCCATGATACCTTCATATACATTGTTCTTGATTCATACATGTTGCGCGACCTCCCGATCAACTCAACCACAATTCCTCCTGAACTTGGTTGTTGAACCTCATCTTCTCCCTAAGACTAGTTCAATGGATCCCGTCATCAGCCATGCCTTGAACTCAAGAAACACCTGCACATGAATAAACAACCAATACTTCCGAGCACAAGTCCTCGACTTGACTCACGTTAGTTCGAAAACTACAACATCTTACGTGAGCACCTCACATAAGCATGTTGCAAACCATAGAAAAATGATATCAGCCATAACCACTAAAACACACCAAAAACTTAGTAAAAGAATACTAAGAAAACGTTCCATAAGTGTAAAGCAAGTTTGAAACATTGCAAGATAAAAGCAGAACCACTGCGATCAAGCTTCGAACCTTGCCAAAACTAACTAAAACATGCCATACCAATCATCGAATCTTGATAAAATGATGTTTTGGTTGCATTCAAAAATTTTATCGTCAAAGCCAATGTATTCAGTGCACATAGGTCTCACTATCTCCCCCTTGATGAATTCATTGGCAACAAACCTATTATTTTACGAACTACACATGTTACATCTCATAGGTCAGTAGTTGAGTACAAAAAGATCCTAGGTGTTCAAGTAGGAGTTTGAAACTTTTTGCACTCAACTACTGACCTATGAGATGTAACATGTGTAGTTCGTAAAATAATAGGTTTGGGGGCAAATTTTACATGTTTTCGACTCTTTAAAACAGGTTGCAAGTTTCTAACATTCGGTTCAGCACTTGCAGCAAATTTTGCTTAATTGTTATGTGACCTACGTAGCATTCTTTTCTTCTTTTCTTGTTCAGCTAGTCTATAATAATTATATATGACATGGCCATCTCTACCAAAGTAGGTAGAATGAAATTTAACTTTAGGTTCGTGTCTAGATGAGCAAGAAACATGTGTGTTACGAACCGAATGAGGCAACACTCCAGCAGACCTAAACACCGTCTCCTTTTTTTTAGGAACTGTTTGAATGAAACTACTTCCTAGTGACTTTACAACCTTAGATGCATGTGCCTTAGCATAAGTATGAGAATCAAAATCTAAACCAGTTTTATCATTACAAGGCTTAGAATAATTCAGCAGTAAGCTTAGATTTTTATTCCCACCACAAAACCATTCTAATGTCCTATGCATGTTATGAAGTTTCTTAGACAGGTCTAGTCAGTTTTCACATGAAGTTTTTCATTTTAGTCTGCAATTAGAACAACAATTAACTTCATGAGAACATAAAGATTGTTCAAAACAGAAATCTCATTTCTAGCATCATGTAGAAGCACAACCAAAGATAATACCATTCACATACACTTGAATGAATAATAAGTCATTGCCATGCTTAAGCACAAAAATAATTTTATCTACTTTTCAAGTAAGAATGTTTTTAACCTATCATACCATGCTCTAGGGACTTTATCGAGACCATACAAAGCTTTGGATAGTTTGTAAAGGTTTTTAAAAAATCTGGATTTTCAAAACCTGGTGGTTGTATAAGATAAACCAGCCCATCTATGTAGCCATTAAGACACATCCATTTGATATAGCTTGAAACTTTTAGATGCAGGAAATGCTAATAAAATTCTTATGACTTCTAATCTGTGAACAAGAGCAAAAGTTTCATCAAAATCTAGACCTTCAACTTGTGTGAAACCGGGAGCAACCAACCTTGCTTTATTCCTAGCCACAACACCATCCTCAATTTTTTTTATTTTAAACACCCATTTAGTTCCTATCAAAGTGTGACCATGAGGTGGAGGTACAAGTTTCCAAACGTTATTTCGTTCAAAATTTTCTATCTCTTCTTGCATGGCAATGATCCAAGATTCATTAGTGAGAGCACGTCTTTGGATTCAAAATAAGTAACAAAACCAGAATGAGCGTGACAGTTTGGATCACAAAACCTAGACCGTGTGGCTCTTTCATGTAAGTTTCCAATAATCTGTTGTGGAGTGTGACTTTTGTGGATGCGAAGGGAAGTAGACACTTCACATGCTTCTTCTTCATGTTCATCACAAATCGAATAGCTTGTCACTTGAGGGGGTCGCAAAGAATCAAGTCATAAAGACATGACAACAAGAATCACGAGAAAACGTCGAGTAAAACTCAAGTAAGAACCTAAATCCTAAGCAAAGGTCAATCCGTTCTAATACAGAGCAAACAGATCTGCTACACTGCAAAGAAACTCGTGTAACTCAAAAACCACAAATCCAATGACCGTGAAATTTGCACAGATGGTAGAGTATTGAGTTGTGTAGACAACACAAAAAAACCACATCAATCATATTTGTAAAACTCGAGTTACAATCAAAACAATGAAGAAAGATCGGGCAGCGCAGAAACGCGACGAGAAAGACTTGACGAAAACAAGTCATACGAACAAGACACAAAAGCTCCCCTAAAATAAGAATTTTATTGATCTCAACACAAGAGAAACAGCCCCAAAGTCGTGGACCACGAGCTATGGCCTCCCTTGCTTATATAACCAACCCTTAGGCCAACCCACCCTAACTAGGACTCCTACTCCTACTCAGTTTCAACCGAAACTTTTCATAACCGCTCAAGACTCTTCCATACGCAGATAGAAGGAATATTAAGACTTCAAAACACCTTAGGAACGTCCTAAACATTCCTAAAACAACTCAACTTCATTACTCACACGAAATCTAAATAAAACAAACTCGAAACTTTCCATAAATTAAGCATAACCACCTCAGCCGCAACCTGAGGCATAATCTAGTCGGTTGGACCTTTCTGGCCACATCTTCACGTCCATATCTCTTCATAACGCCTTTGAACCATGTTGCCACATCCATGCACTCCTTGCACACATGCAAACACCTTCCAACAACGTCTACGATACCTTCATATGCATTGTTCTTGACCCAAACATGCTGCGTGACATCCTGATCAACTCAACCACAATTCCTCCCGAACTTGGTTGTTGAACCTCATCTTCTTCCTAATACTAGTTCAAGAATCTCTATCACCATCCATGTCTTGACCTCAAGCAACACCTGCACAGGATAAACAACCAATCTTTGTGAGCCCAAATCCTCGATTTGACTCTCGTTAGCCCATAAAACACAACACCTTACGTGAGCACCTCACAAAAGCATGTTACAAACCATATAAAAATGATATCAGCCATAATCACCAAAACAAACCAGAAACTTAGCAAATGAATACTAAGCAAACCTTCCCGTAAGCCGGAAAGAAATTTTGATACATTGCAATTTAAAAACAGAGCCGCCACACAATTATTCCAGCAAATATAATTTATCGAATCGACCAAAACGATATTGCGATGTAAAGGAAAAAGATCGAACATTCCAATCTGAAACTCACGTGCAAATCATGTGAGTTAATTTCGGATAGTCCTAACCAAGCAAAGAGTAACTGTTACTCCCGAAAAACACATTTCTAAAGATCAACCGTGTCGACTCACGTGCAGCTCACATGACTGAAAGTTTGGACAATTCAAATCGAGAAACACGTGCAAGTCACGTGATGAAAAGTTTGGACAATCCGAACCCATCGAAGGTAACGTTACTCCCAATATGTATTGAGACAAGTTCGGACATTGTGTATCGGGATGTATCGTGGTGTATCGGTGTAAGCTCAAAACTTTGAATGTAAAACTTGACTTTTATTTTAATTGCCAACATATTCAGCACACATTGGTCTCACAATATCCCCCTTGATGGATGCATTGGCAACACCACTTAGAATCCAAACATTGGCTCATTCACATGAAAAGTTTTGAAAACAATCCCCCCCCTTTTGAAAATCAAAAATCAAATGAGAAAGAATTTTGAAAACAAATTCTCCCCCTAAGAGAACGTGTAAAAACTTGTGAATGTGCAATATGTGACATATTTCTCCACCTTTGAGAATGTATTCAGCAAGTTTCAAAAGAGAAATTGCAATTGATATGAGCATATTATAACGTGTACATATAGAACAAAGCTCATCCAAGTCATACTATAAAGTAACTTACACTATCACATGAATGAGATACATAAACAGTGTAAGCCATGCTAGAGATCAAGTGTAATTTCTCAATTTAAGCAAGTCATGATCTCACAAACTTAACTATTTGAAGACCTGAAGGCATGACACATGTTGCTGCATTTTTTTAAGCACAAATTTGGATCCTTTGGTATTTGCAAGAGATTATATGCCGCATAAGCCTTATTCTAACCAACAAAGCCAAGCCTATGTCATTTGAGAATCAGAAGCTTAATGACATGGTTTTAGTCATAAACAACTTCTTCCAAGTTCATATCTAAGTGCAATGATAAGCCATCTCAAAAGAAGAAGTGTGATGCATACATATTCTCTTGATCTTTTCTCATTTTTTATTTGATCATAAAAGCTCAACATGTGGATAGTTGATTCATTAATTTTTCATTATTAAAAGCACTTGTGAGCATGTAACAAGTTAAATATAGCAAGAAAGTTGGATCATGACCAGATTTAGTGTAAGTAATTATTCCAATTACTAATCATGGCAAAAACTACAAAATGTATAACACGAGTAATGTAGTAAATACTTCCAATACGTAAAAGGAATCACAAAGTCATATATGTATGAAATACTATGCTTAGATTACTTTAAATTCAGATTCACATATAGACTTCCCAAATTTCCAAACTCCCCCTCAATTTAAGCCATGAGGATGCATAACCCCTATTTCACTAAGAGTGAAACAAAAACGAGTGAAATCCAAAGGTTTTGTAAAAATGTCAGTCAATTGTTGTTCGGTATCTACATGGTGAAGCACAATGTTTCATTTTTTAACATTTTCACAGAGAAAGTGATAGTAATATCAATGTGCTTTGTTATAGAATGTTGCACGGGGTTTTTAGCAATGCAAATGGCACTAGTGTTGTCAAAAAACAGTGGAACACTATCTAGATCAACCCCATAGTCCTTAAGTGTTTGAACAATCTTATGAATTCGTGAGCAAGCGCAAGCAGCAGCTACGTATTCAGATTCGGCCATGGATTGTGCAACTAAATTTTGTTTTCTAGAAGACCAAGCAACAAGTGAATTACCAAGAAAATGACAAGCACATGAATTACTTTCCTATCAATCCTACAACCCCCAAAATCGGCATCCGGAAAAGCTTTCAAAGTAACGGTTGAGGAAGAAGGAAGAAAAATGTCAAATTCTTGAGTTCCATGTAAGTACCTGACGATTCTTTTGACGACCTGACGATGTGAAGCACAAGGGGAAGCTTGAAATCGTATGTATGTCTTGAAGCCGTGAGGTACAAAAGTGACCCGATCTTGCTTCGATAATCTTTTTGATCCACGGGTTTACCATCTTTGTCAAGTTCAAGTGTTGTTGCTGTTCCCTTTGGTGTCCGAAGAAGCTTGCTTTTGTTCCTGTTGAAACGCTTAAGGAGGTCTTTTTCGTATACTTCGTTTGATGCACAAAAGTTCCTTTCTTTGTTTGCTTAATTGGCAGCCCCAAAAAGTATGTAAGTTTCCCGTCATACTCATCTCAAATTCCGAACTCATCATAGCTAGATCGTGTTACTTGTCTGTGCAAGCTTTTCCAATAATTTGTTATGGAGGATGACTTTTAAGGATGCGAAGGGTAATAGACACTTCACAAGCTCCTTCTTCTTCATGTTTATCACAAATCAAAGAACATGCGGCTTGAGGACGATCTGTACCAGCTGCAGCAATTGTTGGTGCTGGTTGTGCTGCAAAATCAGCATCGTGATTAATGTCATTTGCTTCTGAATTTTTGGGCAGCAGCACCACTTCCTCATTTTCTTTGATGAAAATACTCTCCGCCTACAGATATGCATCATGACCTGCAATATTTGAGCTAGTACCTGGGCTAGATTCATCAATAGTACTTTCAAATGTATCCACAATTTTGTTAGTCGTGTAAAAGCACACGGTAGCCTCTAGTATGAGATGGATAACCAAGAAACATGCCATCAACAGATCTAGCTTCAAATTTATCAAGATTACCAAGTTTATTAACGAAGCATTTGCAACCAAAGACCTTAAAATGTGTGACACTAGGCCTATGTCCAAACCAAAGCTCATATGGTGTTTTTCCTAGCTTAGCTCTCAAGAAAACACGGTTTGAAACATAACAAGTTGTTGCAACTGCATTTGCCAAAAATTTTCTAGGAGTTTTATATTTATCAAGCATAGTCCTAGCCATCTCAACTAAAGTTCTGTTCTTTCTCTCTAAGACACCATTTTGTTGAGGTACAAAGGGTGAAGAAAATTGATGGTCTATTCCATTTTCAAAACAAAAAATGATGATATGATTGATTTTTAAATTCAGTTCCATTATCACTTCTAATAGCTTTTAAAGATCCTGGGTAATCAAGTGAAAGTATAAGAACTAAACATCTAAAGTGACTAAAAGTTTATTCTTAGATTCCATAAAGTAAACTCGAGATTATCTAGAAAAGTCATCAACAATTACAAGCACATACCTTTTATCCCAGAAAGATTGAACACATGAAGGACCTACGATATCAAAATGTAAGAGCTGTCCCGGTTCAGTTCTCATTGTCATTGTGAGAGGAGCATGTGAATATGCAACAATCTTAGCATGTCTACAAGAAGATCACACAATATCATTGTCCCTTTTAAGCTTAGGTAGCCCACGTATGCGATCAAGACTACTAACACGTATGAGGTGATCAAAGCCTATGTGACTTAGTCTATGATGCCAAAAATATAAGTCCTTTGAATCATTAGGAACTAGAAACCTATGCTTAGAAGTTGACATATCAAAATCGTCTTTAAAAAGTCTTCCAAATCGAGACATATTAAAAATAAGCTCACCATTTGAATCTACAACCTTGCAACAATTTTTAGTAAAAACAATTTCAAGATTTTTATCTAGCAATTGTGAAACAGAAAGCAAGTTGTATTTCAAATTTTTAACAAGTGCCACATCTTTCGAAGTGTAGTGATTTTTTACTCTAACCGAACCCTTAGCAATTATAGGAGTTGAAAAATTATCGGCAAAAGTAACATTCTCTACACGTGACACAAAAGAGAGGTAGGAGAATCATTCTTTGTTACCGGTCATATGGCGTGAGCAACCTGAATCCAAAAGACAAATGTTCTCCTTCCTCAAACGTGTAACCTACATAGAAGCACAATACATCGATGACTCAATACTGGGGTTAGTTAAAAGGCATTTAGGAATCCAGTACTGAGTCACACGACATCCAGCAGGAATAACACACGGAAGCTGAGAAAATACAGCAGGTTTATGAGTCAAATTTTGAGAATTCTTAATCCCAACTATCGCTTTATGAAGTGTGTTATGTGTAGCACAAAAAACAGTAGATTTGGGAGCAAAATTCGCATGTTTATGATTCATTACGGTGGGTTGCATGTTCCTAACATTCGGTTCTGCACGTTCAACAAGTTTTGATCGGTTGTTATGTGATCTAGCAATCATCTTTCCTTTTTTTGTTGTTTAGATAGTCTATAACAAAAATCTATGACACGATAATCTCCACCTCTGTAGGTACAATGAAAAGTAACCATATGTTCTTGTCTAAATGAGCAAGCAAGATGTTTATTAAATATTGAATGAGACATCACTCCTGCAGATTTGGAAACATTTTCTTTTTGTTTAGGAACTGTTTGAATTAAACCATTTACTAATGACTTTACAATGTTAGGTGGATGTGCTTTAGCATGAGCTGAGAATCAAAACCTAAACCAGTTTTATCATTGCAAGACTTGGAAGAATTCAACAGCAAGTTTAGTTTCTTATTTGCATTACAAAACGGATCTAGTGTCCTATCCATGTTATCAAGTTTATTGGACAGATCAAAGCAATTTCCTCATGAGGTTTTTCCCTTCAATTTGCAATTAGAACATTATTTAACTTCATGAGAACGCAAAGCATTGTTCAAAATAGAAATTTCATTCAAAGCATCATGTAGTTTTTGTCAAACTCATCATAGCTAGAACAATGCAAATCAATTGTAGAACAACTAGCATCTTTTATGTTCTTATCATTAAGTGCAACAAACTTTCTGTTCTTCTCAATTTCAAGTTCAAGTTTATCAAGTGTGGAGGTGTGTGCACTTCTTAAAGAGGACAATTGTTCATATATTAATTCACATGCGAAACAAGAATCATCACTAGGAATAAAATATTTTAGACAATTAATTTTAGATTCTAGTGATTTAAGTTTGTCCTTTTTCTTAAGTATAACAGTGGCATGAGAAATAACATCACACATTTCTTCGCAAGTGGGACGTACCTTTTCATCGTCATTGTTGTGTTCTGCCTCCTCCATACTTGATCTTGAGTTGTCCGCCATGGAGCACATATTTGCCAAATTCTCTTCATCTTCGTCACTTCCGATGTCCACATCACTCGAGCCAAGTTCTTGAATTGCGGAGACAAAACTATTTACCAATTGGTGATCTGTAAAACCCTTCTTCTTGTTGTTGTTGTTTGAAGAGGAGGACTTGAATTTTGTTTGCTTCTCATTACGGGGAGTAGAACCTAAAAGGTTAGGGCAATTTGTACGAAAATGTCCAAACTGATCAAATTCTAAGCATTGTTGAGAACTACCACTTCCTCTTCTTCGAGTTCTCACGTTTTGCAATACTTTTGAGAATCGAGTAGAAAGAAGTGCTAGCTCCTCCTCTGGAAACTCTTCAATATGTTCAAAGGTTAGAGAGGACAACAAAGCAAGTGTACCACATGATGAACATTGGCTAGAGCTAGGCATGTCAATTTGTGAAACAAATGCAGGAGACTTTTTGGGGTTCTTACATGATATTATGTCAAGTTCATGAGATCTTTACTTAGAATATAGCACATCTAAAGTAAGTGTACTCATAAAAGTGGATTCACAAATAGATGTAACTTTCATCATCCAAATTGGCATGTCTAATGCATTTAACAATTGCCTAGCATTCTCAGCATCTGAAAAATTAACATTGACACTACACAAGTTGCTGAGGATTTTATCAAAATGAGCAAATAGATTGTAGATGGACTCACCCAGTTGCATCTCAAAGCGCATATATTCTTTGTTGAGGATATCTTGCCTTATATCCTTGATCGTGTTAGATCCATCGTGGAAGTCGCAAAGTGCTTTCTAAACATCATGTGCAGATCATAGGTATGCAACACGGTTGAAGTCGCTAGGAGTCAATCCTTATATGATCAAGTTACAAGCCTTGTTATTGTTGTCAACATCTCTCATGTTCGCAACCGTAACTTGATCGTTTGGTGGCACGTCGAAGGACTTGTATACCGTTTACCATATGGCAAAGCATTGCGCTTGTATTTAAGCCTCAGGCACCTTCTAAACCTAAAAATCAACGCCACTGAACACACAAGATTCTGTGGAGTATTTCTCCATGTTGATTAGTGAAAACACGTGCAAATCAATTATATTATAACACCGTGGCTCTGATACCAATTGTAGGATCAAAGATAACGTGAAAAGCTACTAGAGGGGGTGAATGGTAGATTTAAAGTTTTTCAGCGGAAGCAACGAAAACCCCTTAGTAGAAAATCAATCTGATAGAGAAATCGTGTGTGCGAGTTCTAACAACATGTTCAAAACGTGACAAATTAGTGTAGACCATAGATAATCAAGTCACCAAGAACCGACAACAAGAATCATGAGAAAAAGTCAAGTAAATCAAGTTAGGACCGAAACCCTGAGCAAAGGTCAAGCCGTTCTAACAAAGAGCAAACAAATCTGCTACCCTGCAAAGAAACTCGTGTAACTCAAAACCCAAAAATCCAATGACCGTGAAATTTTTATAGATTGTAGAGTATTGAGTTCTGAAGACAACACAAAAAAGAATCATGTCAATTGAATCTGTAAAACTCTAGTTACATTCAAAACAATGAAGAAAGATCAAGCAGCGCAAAAACTCGATGAGAAAGACTCAACGAAAACAAATCAGACGAATAAGGCACAAAAGCTCCCCTAAACTACAAATTATATTTATCTAAACACAAGAGAAACATCTCCAAAGTCATTCACGACGAGCTCTGGCCTCCATTGCTTATATAACTAGTCCATAGGCCAACCCAATCCTAACTAGGGCTCCTACTCCTACTCAGTTTCAACCGGAATTTTTCATAACTGCTCAAGACTCTTCCATACGTAGATAGAAGCAATCTTAAGACTTTGAAACACCTTAGAAACATACTAAACATTCCTAAAAAAAGTAAACTTCATGACCCACATAAAATCTAACCAAAACAAACTCGAAACTTTCCATAAACGAAGCATAACCACCTCAGTCGCAGCATGAGGCATAATCCAGCTAGTTGGACCTTTCCGGCCACATATTCACGACCATATCTTTTCATCACGCCTTGGAACCATGTTGCCATATCCATACACTCCTTGCACACATGCAAACACCTTCCAACAAGTCCATGATACCTTCATATGTATTATTCTTGACCCAAACATGTTGCGTGACCTCCCGATCAACTCAATCACAATTCCTCCCGAACTTGGTTGTTGAACCTCATCTTCTCCCTAGGACTAGTTCCAGAATCTCCATCACCAGCCATGTCTTGACCTCAAGCAACACCTGCACATGAATAAATGACCAATGTTTGCGAGTCCAAGTCCTCGACTTGACTCTTGTTAGTCCGAAAAACAAAACGCCTTACATGAGCACCTCACATAAGCATGTTGCAAACCATAGCAAAATGATATCTGCCATAACCACCAAAACACACAAAATTCTTACCAAATGGATTTTAGGCAAACCTTCCCATAAGACAAAAAGCAAGTTTGAAACATTGCCGCCGCACAATTATTCCAGCATATAGAATTTATTGAATCGACCAAAAGCGGCGCTGCAATGTAAAGGCAAAAGATCGGCATTCCAATCCGAAACTCACGTGCAAATCATGTGTCTGAAATTTTGGACAGTCCTAACCAAGTAAAGAGTAAATATTACTCCCTAAAAACACATTTGTAAAGATCAAACATGTCAACTCACATGCAGCTCACGTGACTAAATCGGACAATCTGAATCGAGAAACACGTGCGAGTCAGGTGATGAAAAGTTTGGATAATCCGAAACCATCGAAGGTAATGTTACTCCCAATATGTATAGAGACAAGTTGAGACAGTGTGTATTGGGGTGTATCGTGGTGTATTTGTGTAAGCTCAAAACTTTGAATGAAAAATTATACTTCTATTCTAATTGTCAATGTATTCAGCACACATAGGTCTCACAAAAACATAAGAAGCTGTTGCAATTGCATCTGCCCAAAACTTCCTAGCAATTTGACATTCATCAAGCACAGTCCTAGCCATTTCTAAGGTCATATTCTTTCTCTATACAACACCATTTTGCTGAGGTACATATGGTGAAAAAAATTGATGATATGTTCATTTTTCAGTGCAAAAGTGACCAAATGATTGGTTTTTTCGATTTCATTATCTCTTTTAATTGTTTTTAGTTTTTTTAAGAAGAGCACAAAATATTTTTGTCCCCCTTAAGTTTAGGTAACCCACGTATGTGATCAGGACCACTAACACATGTGAGGTGATCAAAGACTACGTGACCAAGTCCGCAATGCCAAAAATACAAGTCTCTTGAATCATTAGCAACCAGACACCTATGCTTATAGGATGACATGTCAAAATCAGCTTTAAAAACTCTTCCAAACCAAGACATGTTAAACATACGCTCACCATTTAAATCTACAACCATGCATCAATTTTTTGTGAAACTAACTTCAAGATTTTCATCTAGTAATTATGAAACAGAAAGTGATAATAATACAAGGGCGTATTGTGAGACCTATGTGCTGAATACAATGGCAAATAGGCTAACAGTATGAGTTTACATGCAAAATTTTGAGCTTACACCGATACACCACGATACAACCCGATACACACTGTCCGAACTTGTCTTAGTGTATGTTGGGAGTACGTCACCGATACATACTATCCAAACTTGTCTTAGTGCATGTTGGGAGTAACGTCATTATTGTCAATAAGTCTAGATTGTCCGAACTTTTCAATGTGTTTTTGGAAATAACATTACTCTCGATGGTTTTGGACTGTCCGAACGTTTCAATGTGTTTTTGGGAGTAACGTTACCCTCGATGGTTTTGGACTGTCCGAACATTCATTATTCATATCAAGAGTAACATTTACTCTGTAGAGTTTTCATATTGAGTTCGGTTGCTCTGTTTTACTCTATTTTGACTCATAATGTTTCGAACTTGCTTTTGGCTTATGGGATTATTTGCTTAGTATTCATTTGCTAAGTTTTTTGTGTGCTTTGATGGTTATGGCTGATATCATTTTTGATGTAGTTTGCAACATGCTTATGTGAGGTGCTCACATAAGGTGTTGTTGTTATCGGACTAATGTGAGTCAAGTCTAGGACTTGTGCTTGGAAGATTAGGTTGTTTGTTCATGTGCAGGTGTTGCTTGAGGCCAAGACATGGCTGGTGACAGTATCAATTGAACTAGTCTTAGGGAGAAGATGAGGTTCAACAACCATTCAGGTGGAATTTTGGTTGAGTTGATCGGGAGGTCGCACAACATGTTTCAGTCAAGAACAACACATATGAAGGTATCTTGGATGTCATTGGAAGGTGTTTGCACGTGTGCAAGGGGTGCATGGACTTGGAAACAATGTTTCAAGATGTGGTGAAGAGATATGGATGTGAAGATGTGGCCAAAAAGGTCGAACCGGCTGGATTATGCCTCAGGCTGTGGCTGAGGTAGTTATGGTTCGAATATGGAAAGTTTTGAGTTTGTTGTGGTTAGATTTTGTGGTGGTCACGAAGTTGAGAAGTTTTTAGGAATGTTTGTGACATACCTAAGGTGTTTGAAAGTCTTAGATTGCTTCTATTTGCGTATAGAAGAGTCTTGAGCAGTTATGGAAAGTTTTGGTTGAAACTGAGTAATATTAGAGTGTCAGTTAGTACTGAGTTGGACTTAGGGCTGGTTATATAAGCAAGGGAGGCCAGAGCTCGTGGAGCACGACTTTGGGGTTGTTCCTCTTGTGTTTTTATCAATAAAATTTATAGTTTTGAGGAGTTTTTGTTCCTTGTTCGTTCGACTTGTTTTCGTCAAGTCTTTATCATTGAGTTTCTACGCTACCTGACCTTTCTTCGATGTTTTCATCGTAACTTGAGTTTTATAGATCCAATTGGTGTAATTATTATTATTTTTTTTGACCGGTGAAAAACTGCAAGGGAGAACCCCGGCAGCCATAAAATATATATTAAAAGAGACGAGGTAACAGCGAGTTACAATAGCTCAGCAGAGCTTGACTAGGTGTTCCAGAGGGAGGAATGTCCTTTACAAACTCTGAAGCCACAAGAGCACACTGGCCCTATCCTCCGGCTTAAAACGGCAGGTCTGAAGCCTTGTAGAAGCAATGAAGGATCGTTTCCAAGCGTTTACAGAGGGAGTAGAGTTTCTAAAAATGACATTGTTACGAGCAATCCAGATCTCTCAGGCCGCTATGGAGAAGGTTTCCATGAAGGCGCGACGACCCCAGCTGAGCTTGGCTTTTTGCAGGGTATGAAAGAAGGGGATGTCGTGGTCCCAGTGAATCCCAAGGACATTCCAGCATGCCATGCTGAAGGAGCAGTTAAAGAAGAGATGGTACGTGAGTTCCTCCACAGTAATTATTTTTTGTTGTCTTCACAAATCAATACTCTATCATCTGTAGAGATTTGACAGTCATTGGATTTGTGGTTTTTGAGTTACACGAGTTTCTTTGCAGTGTAGCAGAACTGTTTGCTCTCTGTTAGAACAGATTGACCTTTACTCAGGATTTTGATCATAACTTGAGTTTTACTCGATGTTTTCTAGTTTTTGTCGTTGTAGTGTCTTCGTGACTTGATTCTCTACGATCTATACCGATTTCTCACATTTTGAACACGTTAAAACACTCATGCATATGGTTTTTCTATCAGATTGATTTTCTTTCGAAGGGTTTTCGTTGCTTCCGCTGAAAAAGCATTAATCTACCAGTCACCCTCCCTCTGATAGCTTTTAACATGCTCATCGATCCTACTCGTATTCGTGATTTTGTCCTGATCTTTCACGATACAATCACTGGTGATGTCTGAGTCAACAAGACACTAGCAGCAAAATCAAATAAATTACTATATCTTCCATGAGCAATGTAACTGCAACCAGACATCCTAGGTGTCCCTAGTAGCAGTCAGATAGAAAACCAAGCTAGCTGTAGCAACAGGATTGAATGGAAGAAGAAATTGCACCCAGAAACCAAAATACGTACCCAAGTAGCAGCTGCTCACGCCAACCCTTGTGGCGCAGCATTGTGTGAAAATACGGTCGGAAATACAGAGACCAGAACAAGCGATCAGACTCAGTCTCACCAGGCTGGAAGGTGGCTTCACCACAAAAAGGATTCCCCTAGTAGATGGAAACGAGAAAACCTGATAGCCTCCTACCCGCAGCAATGAGCACCACGATCAGAATTTTGGATCTCCGAAGAAATCAAAGACATACCCAAGTTTAGGCAACCTGGTCACATTCCTCTTCTCAAGCCAACAAGGATTGACTTCAGTTTTTTATATCAGATGGGATTGCCATCTATTTGCTGCTGAAGGAGTAAACTCACAGCACGGGAAAAATTTCTAAGAAAATCACCTCCTCCCCCGATACATGGGCGTTAGTCCTAGTTATATAGGCACGTAACACTACAGGAATCCGTTGATAGGGCGTCGGCCATATGAACATCGGTTGCCTACATAAACGGACAAACATAAAATAAAGGCGTCGGTGAACCGACGCACTTAGCCGACGATGAATTTTGGACGCCTTTAACGACTAAGTGCATCGGGGCCGATGCATTTACTGCATATGTGCGTCGGGCACCAGCGACTGACGCACTTAAAGTTAAATGCGTCGGCCAGGACGACCGACGCACTTAAGTCAGTTATATGTGTCGGTTTCGGCCGAACCGACACACATAAGCGGACACGTGGTTGCTTCACCGAGTGCGGGTTTGTGCGTCGGTCCAGTAGAAACCGACGCATATAATGAACTTAAGTGTGTCAGTTTCAAGGACCGACGCATATAATGTGCTGCGTGGCCGTCCCCCAGTAGCCAGCTATGGGCGTCGGTTTAGACAAAACTGACGCACATAACATATTCTTTTTAAAAAAATGTTTATTTTCTCTCCCTCCCCGGATGGGGAGCCTCCATTTTACACACAACAGCAATATATATACAGCATATCAGTTTTCAAACATATGACCATACACAAGTTATCAAACATAGCACTGTACACAAGTTTTGAAACATTTAGAACACAAGCACAACAGTTCGAAAATGAGTAAACGAAATTCAAATGTCGCCGTGGGAGCCTCCACTCGCATGTCCTCCACTCCCATCTCCTCCACTCGCACCTCCGTCGTTGATGTTAAAGAAAGCATCGACACCTTCAGGTGTTCCGTGACCAGATCCCTGCAATAGGTAAAAATGAAATAGAAACTTAATAACGTAACATGTTAACTCTTACTTACTTAATAACATAACTTTAAAAAGGAGAAGAATATTTTTTTGAACTAAAACTTATCAACACACTCTCGTATTTCCTCTCACTCTCTCTAACTCTCTCGCCCTCACTCGCTCTCCTACTCTATCTCTTCACCTCTCCCTCTATCTCAATCTCTCTAGCTCCCTCTCTATCTATCTCTTCTTTTCTCTCTATATCTTCATCTCTCCCTCTATATATTTCTCTCCCTCTCTATCTATCACTTCTTTCTCTATATGTATTCCTCTCCCTCTCTATCTATCTCGGCCTCTCTCGCTCTCTCACTTGTTCACTTTTTCACTTCATCTCTCCGCTAGTATTTCCCTTTTCTTTTTAATATTATGGTAATTAATATGTGATGTTATAATGAAAATTGTAACAAGTATGCAAGTCATACATACCGTTGCATCTCCTTGTGATGGGTGAGTCTGCATCGGAGGGAAAGGCATCGGTGGGAAAACTGCTTGAAGTTGTGAGATTATAATTAGAATCATTTTTGAATCAAATAAAGTGGTCAAATGCGAAAATTACAATTTACCTGGATTATTTTGCTGCAATCCAAAAGCCAACAGTGACATAAATCTGTAAGGTTGTGGAACATACGATTAACCACTCTCGGAACCCTGCAACACAAATGGTTATGATATTGCATTATATAATTGAAGTCAATAAGATAAGTAGTTTTACCTGTGTGGAGCCAATCTGTGGTAGTGCTAGCTGCATTGGTCGAGGACCAAACTGAGAACTTGAGCAACCTTGACCCATGAACTGCATCAAGTAAATTAGTTGTGATATCTTGAGTAGATACATTTGTAAATCAAATAATATTTTGAAATAAGAAAATTACATGTTACCTGAGACATATACAAATAATGCATCTGTTGCTGCAACATCTGTGTCTGTTGCTGTTGTTGTTGCAGCAACATCTGTGTCTCTTGTTGTTGTTGCATCTCCTCCTTTGTGCGTCTCAGTTCTTCTCGTAATTCAGCCTCTGTAGACGATTGAAATCGACTACCACCAACATTGGACGACCGTCGTCTAGCATAAGCCTCGCGCTCTACATATCCGTCGCCTAACCCAAGTCTAAAAAAAATACAAGTGTGAAGAATCGATATTCATTAACATACAAATCATCATCAACTTTACACATACCTCCCATGCGGTAGACCTCCGCCGGCATCGTATGATGCAGCGACATCCAACGGCTCTCTCAAATAGTCGGAATCAAGTCCATGATTCTTCTTGAAACACTCAACATACTTTTGATGTGATACATTTAGTTAACATATTAATGTAATACAAGATAAATTGAGTTGATGGATAAAAGCAACAAAGAATCAACATACGTACCAATTTCTGCGTTGATGCCTCATCACATAACACCCCCAGGCGATTCGGGTCTGGACCTTTGTGCCCCTTAAGATAAACCTCAATAAATGTAGGAGGCGTACCATTTTCAGCTGTCAGCAATATCAAATCAATAATTTAATAAATGCAATTAATTGAAGCAATCTAAGTATGAATATAAGAATTCATACCATCCTTTGTTCCATCCGAACATAACCATCTGGCCCGAAGAAATGCTTTCCTGGCTTGCTCTTCCGATTTCTTCGGTGTCTATCAGAAATATTTTTGAACTCAGCTGAATCCGAATACCCGCATAACCATTCCCAAGCCTCCATATTCGCACAAATCCAATCCACATGACTTTGCAAGTACTCCTCCCTAGTGAGGTGAATTTTGGCTGCTTCTTTGTTTGTCATAGGCTGGAACATCACCGTCTTGTAGTAGACGGTCACAGCCTTGATACGTGCCTTCGAGAAGGAGTCCTTGACACGTCTCTTTGCTGCATTATAGAAATTTGAACAAGCATATGCTTTACTCACACCCTCCTCCAAACGAAACCTACCCTGCATACAAGTAACAATTAATGTCAAATAACAATAGGATGTAATGTAATGGAAACAATCAAAACAAACTTACTCAGAAGATCTCCCAAACTTTATCTTGACATGTACCCGAATAGCCATACTCTTGAAGCGCATAGTGATCCCAACTATGCACTACAATTATTTGACCATCTACTAATACCATCCCGAGATAGCAAAACCGGATGGCGTTTCCCAACTCGGTGTTAACTACTCGTTGATGCCCCTTTCCACTCCATCCAAGCTCCACCCAGCACCTAGTACCCTTCGGCCTTATAATTGCCCGCTCGTCTATACTTTTCCTTACACCACATAAAAGGTGCCTCCGCGGCCTGTACATAAAAAATACATAAAATTAGTTAATTGAGCAAATATAATGAACTTGTTAGTTAATTAAAAATATTACCTAAAAGGGCATTGGTCGGGGTGTCCTAACTCTTCCAGCTCGGCCCTTCTTACAATCCTGGCATCTTGCTCAGGATCCTCAGACTCATCTTCTTCCTCATCATCTCCCTCATTCCCACCATCAGAAGAGGTCCACCGCCCATCACTATCTGAGCCTCCTACTGAGACTCGTCCTGAGCCTCCTGCTGAGCCTACTCATGAGCCTCGCCCTGAGCCTCCAACTGAGCCTCCTCTTGAGCCACCTTCATGCTTCGACGTCTGCCTGACAGTCTCTAGTTCCTCCCCGTACAACTCCTCGTACATCGGCCAGTGATCTGTCACCTGTGGCGGGCCTCGTGCAGGCTCGCTCGACGTCGGCTCTGCCACACAACTCAAAAACTGCCTCTTCCTCTGCCCACTATAAGAAGTACCTTGAAAATATAAATAAAGAAGTATGTAAAGAAGCAAGAAACAATAGACAATTAATTTAATATTTATATGTATGTAAATATAAGTATTTGAAACGGGTCCGGTTGGCTCGAAGTAGAACTGAGAGTGGAGGCCGAAGATCCACTACCCTTCTTGCTCTTCTTCTTTCCCAAACTTGGCAAAAGCTTAAACATCTGCGCTCATTTTTATAGAAGTGATTAGTATACAACATTAGATAATAAATAAAGAATATATACAATAATATAAAAAATCTAAAAATGCATACAATATAAATCAAAAATCATCAGCATCAGAATCTGCTCTTGTCACATGTGTATTAAGATATTCACGTATCTCTTCTTCCATCTCTTCCTCTTCACTCTCTTCCATCTCTTCCTCTTCTTCATCATATCTATCCTCTTCTTCCAAATCATTTTCTTCTTTTCCATAATTCTTTGTGATTGCCGAACACATTTTCTTGAAGGGCCAGCTTGTTCTTCAGACATCAACTCTAACATATCACTAGCAATTTCTGCGAGTCCTATCCTAGAAGATATCATAAAATCTTCTGCTTCCTCGACTTCATCCTGATAGATAATACCGTAATCTTCTTGAATCTCTATATACTCATCATAACGATGAGGGTGCACTTCAGGGTTAACTGTATACACAACCCACCAATTTTTCAAACTTGGATGAGGATAACTTAAATAGTACACTTGTACCACTTGATTTGCAAGTAAAACATTGTTGTTATGGGCTGTGTATCGTGACTTGTGGTTGACCTCCACCATTCCAAAATCATCAACTCGTGTGCCCGATGTTGGATCAAACCATTCACAGTCGAAAATCACAAGTTGAAGTGTTTTTGGACCGCCAAATGTGTACTCTATTATTTTTTAAGAACATCGTAGTATTCTGTCACTTTTCCACTACCCTCTGCAGCAGTTATAATTACTCCACTGTTTGTAGTGGTAGCAAGTGGACGACTAGCTTCTAAACTTGCCATCCAAAAATGATATCCGTTGATATCGTACCTGCTAAATTCTGTTTCTCTGAATTGACCATGCGACATCTGTCGCAAGTCATCGGAGATGTTGACATCTTTCATACACTAC
This sequence comes from Tuctoria greenei, assembly GCA_036927565.1. Lineage (NCBI taxonomy): Eukaryota > Viridiplantae > Streptophyta > Magnoliopsida > Poales > Poaceae > Tuctoria > Tuctoria greenei. The sequence continues at coordinate 141,272,046 of JAYESD010000001.1, read as the reverse complement.
ATAAATAAACAAAGTTATCATCTTATGATAAACATGCGAACTAATATTGAAAGAAAAAATGGATAGAAAATTACATGTTCACGGAATCAGTCCACAAAGCTTTTTCCACCGTTTATGCCATGCTGACGCATCTTATCTAATTGACTTTATGTAGGTTTTCGTGAAGATTTCCAATACAGCTTGTCAAACATTTCAAAATATGGTAAAACTTCCTCCATGTTGAAAAATATGTAAAGCATGGTGTAATTCCTCTCTTGTGCTGAAATATAATGAGAATTTGCAGCCCCAACACCTTTACCCTTCCATTGAAAAATCTTAAGCTCACTCGTAGATTGACGTTCTACATTATGATATCGTTTGACACTTGCATTCACATTTTTGGCATGTGAGAAATATGTGCTAGTGAAGTTAGTAATCTCTTTAGCTGCAAATGCTTCTGCAATACAACCCTCAACTCTTGTTTTGTTGTGCACTGTAGCTCTAAGTTTCTTCAATTCTCTTTCTTGGCTATACATCCACCTGAATTGTGCAGGACCTGCCACCAATGCTTCATAAGGTAAATGCACCAGAAAATGTTGCATAACATTCTTAAATCCATGCGGGAACACTTTTCCATCTTACATACAAGCACAACAATTTCTTTCTCTCACCGTCGCATCATCTTTTTCGACACTTCCTTATCACAAATATGTCTATAAAAGTAGCTAAGTTCAGCAAACATCTTCCACAAATCAGGTTTGAAGTAGCCACGAAATATTACCCGTATAAGTTTCTCCATCATAATGTGATAATCGTGGCTCTTCAACCCATTCAGTTTACCAGTGTTGAGATTAACACATCGTTTTATGTTTGCTACATAGCGGTCTGGAAACTTCAGTGTTTACAACCAACTAAGTATTTGCTTTCTTTCTTCTGGTCAAACATAGTATGGATCTCGTTGCCTACTTTCATTACCGCTTGCATTTGTTATAACCTCAAGCCCAGGACGATCGCAAATATCAGCTAAGTCTTTCCTCGCACTCAAATTATCTTTAGTTTGACTGGTAAAATCAAAACACATGCTTATGATTCTTTCAGCGACATTACGCTCCTTGTGCATCAAATCTATGTTGTGCGGTAAAAGCAACGCTTTTGCATATGGTATGTCCCAAAGAAAAGAAATATGAGTCCAGTTGTATTTTGTACCATACCCTTCGAAACCATCTTCAGTGGACTCTTTTAACTTTGCATGCCATGCCATTTTTTGCTCGCTTGTCAATCGACGAGGGGGTCCTTCTGTAACACTTTTGCCTTTTCAAAATGATCGTGTATCACTCCTGTAAGGGTGATTTGAAGGAAGGAATCGTCGATGACAATCAAAGAAGCTCACTTTTCTTCCATACTTCAACCTGAAGGCATCGGTATCAGCCATACATATGAGGCAACACAATTTTCCATAAACACACCAACCAGTCCAAATGTCGTATGCCAACAAATCATGTATAGACCATAGATATCCGACACATAAAGTAAATTCACATTTCATATGATTGTCGTATGCCTTTACACCTTGCCATAACTCTTTCAACTCCTCAATCAACGGTTGCATAAACACATTAATTTTCGTCCCAAGATGTTTAGGACCAGGAATGATGGCCGCGAAGAATATGTATCCTTCTTTCATGCACATGTTGGGAGGGAGATTGTAAGGCATGATTAAAACATGCCAACAAGAGTATGGACTATTACTTGTGCTGAAAGGAGTGAAACCATCTGTTGACAATCCAAGATGCACATTTCTTGGATCTTTACCAAACTCCTCGAAACGGTCTAGAGCTTGCCATGCCGCGCCATCTAAAGGATGTACCATAATATCTTTGTCATCGCTCTCACCTAACCCTTCTGAATGCCACCTCATCTGCTTCGTAGTTTCATCAGAAAGGAACAACTGTTTAAGCCTGGATGTGATAGGCATGTACCGAAGTTGTTTAACTCATATCTTTGTACTTATTTCCTTCCCATCATCATTCAAAACCTTCACATGTCTAGATGCATTGCAATGCATACATTGAGTATCATTCTGGTGTTCCTTCCAAAACAACATGCAATTATTTTCGCACGCATCAATTTTCTCATAACTCATGCCCAGACCTTCCAAAATCTTCTTTGAATGATATATTTCTTGTGGCATCTTATGTTTTGTCGGAAGGAGATCATTGATAAACTTCAGGATACCATTGTAGCAATTGTTTGCAAAATTGAACTTAGACTTCAGCCTCATAAGTCGTGTGACCGCCTGCAAAACGGTGACACAAGCGCCCTCATATTATTTTTCATCTGCAGCGGCAAGAAGTCTGTAAAACTTCTTCACCTCCTCTGGCAGTGACTTCTCTTCATACTCTCGACCAACATCCGCCATCATCTCATACATCTGATCTTCAATCTCGTTTTCGTCTGACTCACTAGCATGATCCATCTCTCCATGCTCACACCACACTAGATAGTCTCGCATAAATCCGTACTTACAAAGGTGCAACATCATTTCAGACCTCTCGAAACATCGACAATTTTGGCACCTGCTACACGGACATTTCACAAAACGAGCACCACTAGGAAATGCTTGGTTCACGAACAAATTTGCCATTTGTGCCCATTCCAAAGTGTACACACCATCTGAACTCCATCCATCATACATCACCTTACGATCGTCACCCATTTTTCAACTTGTACCTTCAAAGCAGAAAAATCATTATGATTAGTTTATTTTCATATTATGTGACGGTCACTACAACTCGGCAGATAGCCCTAAACCCACCCAAGAGTGGTCGAGTGGGGCGTGCTTATGACGACAAGCGTGGTCTGGATCCAGACGAAATTTCGGCAGCATAACCCCATTGTTTTCCATTGCACGTTCGAAAATGGTGCAGCGGAGAACATCAGGGTTATGCCGTCAAAATCTTGTCCAGATCCAGACTCGCGTCTCGTCACAAGCCACGCCCCCCCCCCCCCCCCCCCGATCCACTTCCGAGCTGTCCAAAAAGGGACAATTCCGAACCTTCACGTCTCACATGCCAATGGCATGTGATACGTGCCGATTCGAAACGGGTAATCAAATTCTATAGGTTACGTTCCTCATTTTCATTTTTCAATAATTTACGAGAGAGGAAAGAACAAGACAGAGGAGGAAAGTTGGTCAGAGTTGAAAGTTCTAAGTCTGGATCCACCGTTCAGGCAAGGTTAATTAGTCGTCCTCATTATTGTTGTACGCATCTGTGCTCGTCTTAACGCATACTTCACAACTAGAATCATCTTTCACTACAATCCTCTAAAGCTACCATAATTATAAAAATATTTACTATATTACAAACACATAATTAATCATTATATTGCAAATGCTAAAAAGAAGCAATCACATGCATGATATGAACTTTTAATCTCGTTCAAATCATATAGCATAATGAATATGAATCACATTCACGAGTTAGCAACTATATAATATGAATCACATTAACGAATTAACACTAATCACATATATAATATGCTCACATATTTAGAAACTATTAATCAAGCTCACATATATAAGTTAAACATGTAAATTTGCATATAATTTGAGAATTAACTATTAATTAATCTTACATATCCACATTAGCTATGAAATATGCTCACACATAGAACACCACATATACAAACTCATGCACCAAACAAAGATCACACATAAAGTTCAAATATATGACTTAATTTTACCTTATGCGCCGAGGAGGAGTGAACGGGGCGCCGGAGGGGGGCCGAACCAGAGGGCTCCGGGGACCGGACAAGGGAGCAACGGAGGGAGGCCGGACCAGGGGGCTCTGGGGCCGGATCCAGGGCACGCCGGAGGGGGCTGGAACAGGGGGCGCCGGGGGTTGGACCAACGGTCACCGAAGGGGGGCCGGACCAGGGGGCAGGAGCGCCGACGAGCGGGGCCGCGAGCGGGGGCGTGGACGGGGGCGCAGGCGAGGGGCGGGGGTGTGGGCATGGGCAAGGGGCGCCGGCGAGCTGGGGCGGCGGGCGGGGGCGCGGGCGAGGGGCGCCGGTGATGAGCGGGGGCGCGGGCGTGGGCGAGGGGCGCCAGCGACGGGGCGGCGGGCGGGGGCACCGGCAAGGCGGCGGGCTGGCGGCAGTGGCGACGCGCGGGGGCGCGGGCGCGGGCGCGGGCTCGGGCGAGAAGTGTCGGGAGGCACGTGAGAAGAGAAGAGCCGCGAAGGGTTTAGGCCCATCTTAAGAGCGTCGGTTTGGCCCTGGTCGACGCTCTTAGAGCCTGAGCAATCTGGGCCCACTTAAGGGTGTCGGTGTTGTCCCGGCCGACGCTCTTAGAGGCTCAGTAAGAGCGTCGGTTAGGCCGACACATTTAATATATGTGTCGGTTCGGCCGACGCATGTATTATGTGTGTCAGTTTCTTCAAGAACACCGACGCCTCTAACTTATGGGTGTCGGTTACCTTAAACCGACACCCTTAGATGCGTTAAACGCGTCAGGGCCGACACATCTATTAAAACCAACACCCTATTCATCGTTTCCTGTAGTGTAAGCCAGACTACCAACCAGAACAAACTCTAGCATTTCTATCTTTATGGTACTGGACTTGGACTCCTAACCCTGGTGGTGCACTCAAGCATAAAAATAAAACAAACTCTCACGTACTTGACTAAGACATACAAATAAATATTAAAATATACTAATGTCATTGATTATGGCCCTATTTGGTATGGTTCCAGATTCACACAGAATCAGAAATGATTCCATTTCAACTTAGAAACCGGTTTCAGACTATGAAAATGAATCACTTTAGAAACCGTTTGGCAAACATTTATGTTTCAGTTTCAATAGAGAGGAAAGAAAAAGTGAATTGACTCATTTAACCGTGGCTATTTTTGGTTGTTCTTTATTTATGTTTATTTTTTATGTGACATGTAGTCTGATGTTGACAAGTAAACATTAAAATGAGAAACATGTTGGATGTTCCCATGGTTCGTACATGTGTACTCACCAGTACAAGTAAAACCGTCATCACTTCCTTCTGGCCGTAAACAAAATTTGATGATCACTAGTGCTTGCCAGGCAATGCAGGTTGGCCGTAAACAAATATCGATAACACTAATTTGAGAGAACCATGATCTTATTAAAGAGAATCAAATATGAATTGACCTAAATGCAGGTGTGGCAAAATTTCGTAATTTTTCTAGAACTTGGACACGATTTACGATCGATCGAAGTGTTCCAAGGTGTGGATCACCTTTTCTAATGTTTCACCTCCTTAGTTCTACCATAAAATGTTTCTTCTTTTTACCATTTGGAGCAGTTTTAAGTGATTCTACCAGAATCATAAACGTTTCTACCATCCAAAAGGGGCCTAAGCATTTTACTCTGATTTAACTAACCAACAGCTATATTAATCTCCAAAGTGACTTTGGTATGTGGACAACAAACACTGTAAAATCCCATAGATCTTTGTGCAAGGTTACACTCATTCTCAAATAGTTGAATCTCTTTGAATACGTTCTTGGCCAGTAATGCTTAACACCAGTAGATTGAATTTTTCCTCTCCTTATCTCTTGTTTCATAGCACTAGAAAAATGAGCCAAACTTAATAGAAGGATTTACCATAAATGGCCATCTAAATAATTGTATGAATTACTAAAATATATCAGAGACCGTGGGCTCACCAGAAAGCATGTTGTATTTTAAGTTCTTAACAAGTATCACATCCTTCAAAGTGTAGTGATGATTAACTCCAACCAAGCCTTAGCAATTATAGGAGTTGAAATATTATCGGCAAAAAGTAACATTTTCTACACATGATAAAAAAGAGGAGGAGAATCATTATTTGTTACCTGTCCTGTGTCGTGAGCAACATGAATGCACAAGCCAAATATTCCCTCTTTCTCAACCGTACACCAACATAGAAGCACAATACTTCGATGACTCCATACTGGGGTTAGTCAAAAGTCATTTAGGAATCCAGTACTGAGTCACACGACATCCAGCAGGAATAAACGCCAAAGTGTGAGAGTTTTTGCACCCAACTATTGACCTAGGAGGTGTGACATGTGTAGCGGAAAAAATTGTAGGTTTGGGACAAAATTGTGCAGGTTTTTTGACTCATCATAGCAGGTTGCAAGTGTCTAACATTCAGTTCAGCACGTGCAGCAAATTTTGCTTGATTGTTATGTTACCTAGCATGCATTCTTTCTTTTTTTATGTTGTTAGCAAGCGTAACAAAAATCTATAACATGAACATCTCTACCATAGTAGGTACAATGAAATTTAATTTTATGTTCAAGTCTAGATAAGCAAGCAACATATTTGTTAGCAACAGAATGAGGCGACACCCCTGCTGACCTAAAAACCACCTCTTCTTGTTTAGGAACTGTTTGAATCAAACCAATTCTTGGTGAACTAAAAACCATAAGTGGATGTGCCTTAGCATGAGCATGTGAATCAAAATATAAACCAACTTTATCATTGCTAGTTTTGTAAGATTTAGTAGCAAGTTTAGATTCTTATTCCCACTACAAAACCGCTCTAGTGTCCTATGCATGTCATCAAGTTTCTGCGACAAGTCTAGATAGTTCTCACATGAATTTTCCCTTTTAGTTTACAATTAGAACAATATTTAACTTCATGAGAAAGTAAAGCATTATTCAAAGCTGAAATCTCATCCTTAGAATCATTTAGTTATTTATTAAAATCATCATAGTTAGAACAATGCAAATCAATTATCGAACAACTAGCATTTTATGTATTCTTATCATTAAGTGCAGCCAACTTTCTTTTCTTTTCTATTTCAAGCTCAAGTTTATCAAGTGTGGAGGTGTGCACACTTTTTAAAAATAGGACAATCGTTCATATATCAATTCACAAGTTCCAAACCACTTTGTCAAGCATATTGGAGATTGGGAGATTCACACTTCTGGTCGGGTTTCATTAAGGTGAAACAGGATTTTCTCTACTTCGGTTCCTTCGAAATTAATAATGGAACACAAATTATATTTTGGGAATATAAATGGCTAGGTGCAGCCACCTTGAGAGAGCAATACCCCGGTCTGTACCACATAGCTTGTTATAAACAAGTTACAGTGACTGATGTTTTTGGAACTAGACAATATAAATTATCTTGTCACAGGGACATTACTGGGACTAAGGTACATGAGTGGAATGCATTGTGCTTAAGACCCAACAATGCGCATTAACAGAAGAGCAAGATGAATTTCAATAGAATTTGGTCCCAAGTGGACAGTTCTCGATGAGCTTACACTATCTTGCACTTCTACATATGGATGTACCAAATATAAATAAGAAGCTATGCAGATTGAAAGCACCACTCAACATCAAGATTTTTTGTGGTATATGAGAAGAGGGGTGATCCTTACTAAGGATAATCTGGCTAAGCGAAACTGGATGGGTAGTACCAAGTGCTTCTTTTGTGATGCAGAAGAAACAATCAAACATCTATTTTTTGAATGTCACCTAGCGCATAGAGTATGGAACGTGGTACTAGTAGCAACAAACTTAAGTCTTCCCCGCAGTGTACCAAATATGTTCAGAATTTGGAGTTGTGGGTTAACATCACAACTAAAACAATTAGCACTCTTAGGAGCTTCTGCTATCTGGTTGGCTATTTGACGATTCAGAAATGATATTGTTTTTGAGCGAAAAATATGGTTTTTTTATGCAGGTTATTTATATGGCTACACATTGACTACGCACCAGGGTTGTGCTGCAGAACATACTTCTCGGGATTTGGTTCTAGCCTCCTGCAGACAGTTGGAGTAGGTGGTCAGGGATATTTTCTCCCATGCACATGGGTGGCGATCTAATATTCGAATTGATTACAGTTAAAGTCTGAAGAGCATACTTCTTTTTTCTTTTTTCCTTTGGTACTTTCTTTCTTTTGGCTTAGTGTATCTAGATGCAGAAGCCGAGTGTTTATTTTCATATAAGTGATATCACCTTGATGTAAATGACATGAAAATTGTAATAAAATTCTCTTATAAAAAAGTCAATTCACAAGCAGAACAAAAATCATCACTAGGAATCCAAGATTTTAGCCGATTAATTCATATTCTAGTGATTCAATTTTAGCAGTATTGTTTCTAAGTTTTTAATCCTTTTTCTTAAGTATAGCAGAAGCACGACAAAAACCATCAAAAAGTTCATTGTACGAGAGACTTACCTCATCATTGTCGCTGTTGACTTTGGTCTCCGCCTTACTTGAACTTGAGTTGCTCGCCATAAAACACATATTTTTCAAGGTGTCTTCATCTTCTGGTGTCCATATAACTCGAACTAAACCCTTGATGTACAAATAGGAAATTGTGTATCAGTTTGTGACTTGTAAAACCGAGGAGGACTTGAACTTTGTTTGCTTTTATCATTGGGAGTAGAACCTAAAAGGTTAGGGAAATTTGTACGAAAATGTCGAAACTCACCGCATTTGAAGCATCATTGAGAACCACTTCCTCTCCTTTTGTTTCTCACATTTTGCAAAGATTTTGAGAACTAAGTAGAGAGAAGTGCAAGGTCCTGTTCTTGAAACTCTTCAATTTGTTCAAGGGTTAGAGAGGACAACAAAACAAGTGTACCACATGATGAAGATTTGCTAGAACTAGACATATCATGTTGTGAAACAAATGCAAGATACTTGTTGGGATTTTTACGTGAAATTATGTTAAGTTTATGAGTTCAAATTCTAATATAGTACATCTAAAGTAATTGTACTTAGTACCGTGGATTCACGAATAGATGTAACTTTCATCTCCTAAATTAATATGTCTATTGCACCTAACAATTGCCTAGCATTCTCTGCATCTGAAAATGTAACATTGACACTATGCAAGTTGCTGAGAATTTTATTAAAGCGGGCAAAGAAATCATCAATAAACTCACCGGGTTGCACCTAAAATGCATATACTTTTTCTTGAACATATCTTGACGTAGCTCCTTAATTGTGTTGGATCATTCATGATAGTCGCATAGTGCTTTCCACACATCATATGCAGATTGGAGGTCTGCAACACGATCGAAATTTGAGTCAATCCTTGTGTGATCAAGTTTCGAGCCTTATTATCGTTGTCGACGTCCTTCATGTTGGCAGCCGTGACTTCATCATTTGATGGTAAAACAAAGCTCTTGAAGACATTTTCCCAGATGGTGAAGCCTTGTGCTTGTATATAAGCCTCCATGCAAGCCTTCCAAACCGAAAAATCAATGTCATCGAACACACAAGGTTTTGCGGAGTATTTCACTATATTGATTAGAAAAAAGCATGCAAAGCAAAGATTAGAGCATAGTGGCTCTGATACCCATTGTAGGATCAAAGAGCACGTGAAAATATACCAGAGGGGATGAATGGTAGATTTAAAATTTTTATGCGGAAGCTACAAGAACCACTCAGCAGAAAACTAATCTAATAAAGAAAATAGTGTGTGCCAACGATCTAAACATGTTCAACCATGACAAATTAGTAGAGAGTGTAGAACATCAAGTCACGAAGACACCACAATAAGAATCACGAAAAACCGTCGAGTAAAACTCGAGTTATGACAAAAACTCTAAGCAGAGGTCAATCTGTTTTGACAGACAAAAACAGATATGCTTTGTTGGAAAGAAACTCGTGTACCGTGAACACCATAAAACCAATCACCGTAAAATTTTCTCAGATGATTTACAATTGAGTTTTGAAGGCAACACAAAAAAATCACAAAAATTGGATCTATAAAACTCGAGTTATGATCAAAACAATAAAGCAACACCGGGCAGTGAAGAAACTCGATAAGAAAGACTTGATGCAAACAAGTCAGACGAACAAGACACAAAAACTCCTCACAAACTATATATTATATTGATCAAAACACAAGAGGAAGAGCAGCAAGTCATGCTCTTTGTAAGCTCGGGCCCCCTTGCTTATATAACCATCCCTAAGGCCAAGCAATTGAAGCTAAGACTCTCCTACTCCTACTTAGATTCAAACGAAACTTTCCATAACTTCTCAAAACTCTTCCATACGCAAATAGAAGCAATCTTAACACATCCAAATACCTTAGAACTGCTCTAAACATTCCTAAAACAACTCCACATCACGCCTCACATGAAATTTAGCCACAACCAACTCAAAACATTCCATAAACGAACCATAACGTCCTTAGCTTCAGCCTGAGCGCATAAACTAGCTGGTTGGACTGTTCTGACCACATCTTATGATTCATAACTCTTTTCAATGCCTTGAAACAATGTTGTGACATCCATACACCCCTTACACACGTGCAAACACATTCCAAAACGTCCATGATACCTTCATATGCATTTTCTTGACTCAAACATACTGCATGACCTCCCGATTATCTCAGCCACAATTCTTCTTGAACTTGGTTGTTGAACCTCATCTTATGCCTAAGACTAGTTCTATTGATCACAATCACCAGCCATGTTTTGACCTCAAGCAACACATGCATATAAATAAACAACCAATCATTGCGAGCTTAAGTCCTCGACTTGACTCTCGTTAGTACAAAAATCTCAACACCTTATGTGAGCATCTCACATAACCATGTTGTGCAACTTAGCAAAATAGTATCCACCATGATCAGCCAAAACACATAAAAAAAACTTAGTCTAGAAGTACCAAGCAAACTTCACATAAGCCAAAAAGCAAGTTTAAAACATTGCAAGTTAAAAACAGAGCAACTAAAATTAAACAGTATGATCGAACAACCCAAACAGCCGCACTGCAGTAACTTTTAATCCCGATATACATTGAAAAGTTTGAACAGTCTAAACTAATTGACAGTAACTATTACTCTTGATACATATTGAAAAGTCCGAATAGTCTGAACTGATTGACTGTAACTGTTACTCTCGATACACATCAAAAAGTTAGGACAATGCAAAGTATGTTGTGCGGTTCAAATTGAAGGCAACTGTTACTCCCGAATGCACATTTGAAAAGATCGAATAGTCCAAATTGAGTTTTGCAGATATATTCAAAACTTTGCATGTAAACCCTAACGTTAATATAATTGCCAATGTATTCAGCATATAGATCTCACACATCACAAAGCCATCAAGTGATAATCAAGGACATGGAGAGGTTAGGGTCACGAGCCTGAAAGTCCAAAGAAACCACCAAGAAAAATATGGTGAAAAAAAGAAGTGGAGTCATCCATGTCTTCTTCTCCGACTCCAGACACCACAACATTGAGCTGAAATGGACGGAGAGAAGTCTGCCTCATAGGATTTGTAACAAATTATGTGAGTCCTTGCCAAAAGATTAATAGGTTGTTTTCTCATATTGGTTTTTCCAATTGCATATTTAAATTTTTCACAAATTTTGCATTTGCATATTGCATACTTTTCGCACGTGCATGTTGGAAATATTATTTTCAAGTGTTCTAAAAGAAATTTTTTGAACTAGAGATAAGATTTATTATAGAACACCCTTTTCGAGCAGAATTTTTGGCCAAGCCACCTAAAACTGTAGAATACAGCCGTTCCGGAGGCTTTGGACCAAAACTGGTGCAAGGGGGCCCACTTCCAGGTCGATCGACCCCCTGGTTGGCTGACCCAGGGATATGGCCGTTGGCGCTGTCCCTTCTCCAATGGCTAGGAGTCAATTGATTCCTATCATGCAGTGACCTTTAAGTGGTCTGGCTATAAAATGGATCTTGAGGTGCTTGATTCCCACAAAGTTAACTCCATTTCTCCACTCAGACGTGTCACACATTCTTGCTCAAATTTGGTTCTTGCTCTCCACTTGAGTTTGCTCTCTAGCTCAAGCCAAACTATTTCCCTTATTTTTTAGTACATTTGATTTCTTTACACTTACTAACCAGTTTGGCATGCATTATGATGGACAGAATTTGCTAATGTTGATGAGGAAGGTTCCCACCTATTCTCTATTCATTTTTTTGTACCCTCAAAATAGTAAGTGATGGTATCAGCTTTCGGTTTTTTGTAAGGAATATCAATTTACATTAGAAAAAACTTAGTGGTTAGCTTAGACTTTCATAGGCGTTGTTTAATAGATTTAGATATATTGCCTAAATTTAATAAACATAGCCTCTCAAAAGGGGTTGTTTCTCCTCAAAGGCCTCCAGCACACGTTCACCCAATCTTTAGGACTAAAGGTCGACTTTCATAAGTCGTGTCTCTTTCCTATCAGCATTTCTTCTGAAAAAGGCTGAACTGTTTGTAGTAGGGGTATTTCTATGCCAAATTGGAACATATTTGCTCACTTACCTAGGCCTGCTGATGGGACTACATAAACCAAAAGAGGACACTATGCTCTGCAGATTGGAAGAACAGAAAAAACATATCATCAGCACTGACATGGATTTTTATGGCTAGAAAATGCACATATGAAAATAGTGTCGTGTCTTCTGTGCCGATCTCTGAAATGTGCACTACGGAATTACCAGCAGCTGTCATGAAAAAAAATAATGTAGCCAGAAGAAAGAGCCTTCGGCGAGGGTCCGACATTAACAGCAAGGGATTGGCCCTAGTGGCTTGGCCGCTTGGGAAAGAATAACTGTGCCATAGGAAAAAAGAGGACTCGGGCATAAGTGTTATAAACCAATTTCTGCTCTTTAAACACCTTAAATTCATCAACGGGTCAAATGTACCGTGAGTCAGTCTAATTTGACAGAAATATTGTCCCAACAGGAAGGCAACATATATAGACATTCAGGGCAAAAGGATCCTTTTGCTGGAGGGATTTCTTAAAACTATATGACTTCCACAGAACATTCGCAGAGGCTGTAACTGGTCCTTGTAATACAGCGTGATTGTCGGAAGATAGCGGAAATGGTCACCCACTCAGAACTGTGTTGCCAAGTCTATTTGAACAAGTTAGAAGGCCTAATATATCATATTCCCAATACATCAGCGATCAAGACATCTACATAACTTTCATACACCTCTCTCGATTCAACAAACGAGTAACCTTCAGTGCCTAAGTCAGTTCATACTAGAGGCTAAAAAACTCAGCCAGTGAGGATAAGACTGTCCCCATGGTATTTTCATAGGAAGAGGCTTAACCTTTTCCCCGACGCAGTCAACCCCAACCCCCGCGCTCACCCTTACACAGCTGCACCGCGTAGCCCATGGGGAACCACCAATGACCTGGATCGGACCTTAGCCTTGTTCTTTAATCATAGGACAGATAAGAGGATGTTTTTTAACCTCGACCTGAAATTCGCTCCCACGAAGAATCGGACTCAGGACTTGGGAGAATCAGACTCAGGACTTGACAAATGCTACTTGTTGTATGTTGGTACCCTGCCTACCGGGTACCCCATGATACCGCAAGAAGTGCAATAGAGTTCCACCTGTCAAAGTTGAAATACTTCATAGGCCCCACGTGTGATACGGCACTGGACTCGTCTCCTTCATATGGGTAGCTCCGGCACTACCACGTGTAATATAGGACCGGAGCTAAACTCCTTACATAAGGGAGCTCCGTGCTTGACACGTGTACAGTGACCCCGGACCTAACCTCCAGTAGAGGGAAGCTCCAGTGTCACCATGTGTGTAACGGCTCCGGACCTACCTCCCCGCGAGGGGAAGCTCTGGATTTGCCACGTGTCGAGCCTCCGGAGCTATGACACCAGCGGGAACACTGACGGATCTCCATTGGCATGAACATTCAAGAGGCAATGATTGCTACAGTTACGAGACCTGATTATGTGTCATTAATATAATATTAATGGCGCAAGATCAGAAGACCCTTAATACTGGTAACCCCACCATTAAGGCGCGTTATAATGCTATTAGGGTGCTTAAACACACTTTATTGTGTATTAGGCAATAATAACTGTCGGGACCACATGTCGGGCCAGACAACTCATGTAACAGTCATCCTTTGGTCTATAAAAGGGATGTGCTGCACGATACTAGACAAGCAAGCTCATACACACGCAAGCCTAGCAAATCCCCAATACAACAACACACACCCCGTGAAGTTGGGTATTACGCTCAGGCGGCCCGAATCACGTAAACCAACTGTGTCATCATCTTGTCTAAGATCTCCGCGCGCCCAAACCGATACAAGAACCTCCACGGGCTACAATTTAGTAGTATCGGGGGAAGTGTCGTTCGTACGCTTCGACATTTGGCGCGCTAGGTAGGAGGCAGCGCCTGAGATCACAAGATGGTGAACTCCGCCGTAGGATCATCCAATGGCAACAACGCTATGCAACCTGCTCGAGGAAATCCTTCCAACATGCAGCAACCAGAAGGCACCGTTGTCCCGGCAGGCGTTGCACCACCACCACCACCATCTGCTCCGGCAAACAATGCTAGACAGCAGGATGGAGTATTTGCGTCGATCACGGCATCGACAAACAACAATACTGAGCATGCGCTTGTTGTTGCGCGTACTCTACTCCAACGTCCACCACCTCTAGGAGCACCCCAGGGTGCGATGGAGTAGTGGATGGTTGATGTTGAACATCTGGTTGCAGTTGCAGTCGATGACATCAGCAACCAAGGCCCTGCTCCTTCAGGGAAGGAACTCGATCGCCGTTACCGACAGCAGGATGGCTTTGTCCACATCGAGCATGCTCGCGAGAGGAGAGAAGCTCGGGACAACCCTACTCCAATGGGAGTAGGAGGAGGTTGTTCTTCCTTGGCAATGCATCTACGGATGGTTCGCTGGCCTCAGAAGTTCCGGCCTCATCTGCTAGAGAAATTTGACGGGACTGTCAACCCTGCTGAATCTTTCAAATCTAATCCACTGCTATCCTTGCAACAGGGGGCGATGAGGCTGTGATAGCAAACTATTTCCCTATGGCTTTGGCTCGAACTGCTAGGTCTGGTTTATGAGTCTTCCGTCCGACTCCATCAACAGTTGGGCGGAGCTATGCCAACAGTTCACTGCCAATTTCGGGAGCTCTTACACTCGACCAGGCACTGAAATGGACATGTTTGTTGTGAAGCAAACAATAGGGGAATCGCTACAATCCTTCATCCAGCGGTTTTCTCACGTACGCAATACCATCCCTTCTATCTCGAGTGCTTCTTTTATCATCGCATTTCGATAGGGCGTCCAAGACAAGAAGATGTTTGAGAAGCTGGCGACGAAAGAAGTCACCAGCATCACAGAGTTGTTCAGCCTGGCTGACAAGTGCGCCGAACCGCAGAGGGTCGGGAAATGCACTCAAAGCCAGCTCCGGAGGTTAACAAAAAGCCCTCCAAAGCTGAAGCCACTACTTCTAGTGGTGGCAAAAAGAAGAAGAAGTCCAACTGCAAGAAGAAGCCGTCGGCCGGCGCACCTGCTGCTGCGGCTGCTGTAGCTCTAGGTGGCCGGGGGCCACGCCATGAAAAATGACCTCGACCTTCGTCAGAAGACGGCAACAGCTCCAAAATGTAGTGTCTGATCCACAAGATAGACAAGCACAGTCAGGAGGAGTGTTGGGAGGTCCAGAACCTTGTCGAGCGCTACAATAAGCGCCGAGGGGAAGCTCCTTTCCGCCAACGGGAAGGAAAAATAAAAAGTCGACGAAGCTCCGGCTGAGGCGGAGCTAGGCTTTCAGGATCCCAAGAAGGTCATGGAGGTTGTCTACAACACAGTAGACGACAATTCAGATGTCTCTAACAACGAGTGTCGGAAGACCTTGAACACCATCTATGTTGGTTCTTAGGACATCACTTCTCTCCGGGTCCTCAAGACAATACAGAGGGACATGGCCGCTGCAGCTCCTATCGCAAGGGCGGAACCTCATCGAAAATGGATAGACATTCTCATCACCTTCGATGCTATGGACTGCCCCTAGAACATGATCAGAGCTAGCCAATTGCCACTGATGGTATCTCCTACCATCAATAATGTCTAGCTCTACCATGTTTTGGTGGATGGAGTTGCGGGGCTGAACCTCCTCAGCTATGAAGCCTTCGTCAAGATCCAGCTTCAAACTTCGGACCTCCATCCCTCACGCTCTTTCTCTGCGGTAGGTTTGGGGGCCATTAGCCCTCTCAGATCCATCACACTCCTGGTGACCTTCGGAAGTCGGGAGAAATACAGGACCGAGAAGCTGGTCTTTGACATCACGCAGATTAGCTTACCCTTCAACGCCATCCTGGGAAGGCCTACCTTGTACAGGTTCATGGCTGCGGCTCACTATGGCTACCTGGTGTTGAAGATGCCAACACCCTCTGGTGTTCTCTGCATCCGTGGGGACTGTACTGCTAGAATCACTGCACTGGAAGAACTCCATGTGCTTGTAACAGCGCAGGAGGAGGCATCAGGCAAAGAGCAAGTTGCTCAACCTCCGAGCACTCATCATCGAGGCTCAACTTCTGCACCACATGTGCAGCCAAGCAGAGACAATGACGTACCCGTCAAAGTCGTCCAAATTGGTTGCAATACTGCTCAGACCACACATATATCGGGAGGTCTGAACAACATATAGGAACTCGTGCTCATCACTTTCCTCCGGGCAAATGTTGACGTGTTTGCCTGGCAAGTGTCACAAATGCCTGGGATCCCTAGGGAGGTGATTGAGCACAATCTGAAGGTTTATCCTGACGCACGACCTGTACACTAGAAGCTTCTGAAACAATCAGTCGAGCGGCAAAACTTCATCCGATAGGAGATCAATAATCTGCTCGAAGCTGGTTTTATCTAGGAGGTTTTTCATCCAAAATGGCTGGCAAACCTAGTCGTTGTACCCAAGGCCGGTGGGAAGCTTCGTATGTGTATCGACTACACCACACTAAATAAGGCAAGTCCAAAAGATTCATTTCCGCTACCTAGGATAGATCAGATAGTGGACTCCACCTCTGGGTGTGAGCTATTGTGTTTCCTAGATGCATACTTCAGATATCGTCAAATCCAAATGTATAGGGAAGATGAAGAGCATACTGCCTTCATAACAGTAGATGGATTGTATTGTTATACTGCCATGTCCTTTGGTCTCAAAAATGCCGCTTCAACCTTTGTGCGAGCTATGTACAAAACTTTTGGAGAACTCATTAGGGACTTGGCGGAAGTATATGTCGATGACATCGTTGTGAAGATAAAGAACAAGGAGTCACTCCTTGACAACTTGCAAGCTGTCTTTGACAAGCTGCGCATCACATGCACCAAGCTGAACGGAGACAAGTGCGTCTTCGAGGTTAGCTCCGGAAAGCTCCTTGGTTTCTTGGTGACCCACCGAGGAATTGAGGCAAACCTGGTGAAGATCAAGGCTATAGAAAATATGCGGCCCCCAGCCCGCATCAAGGATATCCAGAAGTTAATTGGATGTCTAGTTGCACTCATCCAGTTCATCTCGAGATTGGCAGAGCGAGCGCTTCCCTTCTTCAAGCTATTGAGGAAGACTGGACCATTCCATCGGTCGGAAGAAACAGAAAAGGCATTCCAAGAGCTCAAGTAGCTTCTCACCACTCTACCAATCTTGGTAGCTCTGAACCCTGGTGAGCCTCTACTGCTTTATATTTCCGCAACTACAGAAGTTGCAAGCATGGTTCTTGTCTCGGAAAGACCGGAACCACCTCCAGTTCCGGAGCCCATACCCCTCCCGGAGGGTCCAGAGCTACCTGAGGGTGAGTCTGGGTCCCAGCCCCCAGGCACGGATCTTCAAGAAGGAATGCTAGAACTTCTCTCATCTGAGGGAATTCTCACGGTTGTTCAAGAAGATCTGGACCCCTCGGGGAGGGTCTGGGTTGAACAAGAAGAAGTTTCGGGCCCCTTCGGGAGGGTTCGAGAAGCTCAAAAGAAGAGCCAGACCCCTTCGGGAGGGTCCGAGTTGAGAGGAAGGTCCAGATCCCTCTGAGATGTTCCGAACCGTCCAGCGTCCAATGTACTTCATCAGTGAAGTACTCCATGATGCCAAGACCAGATACATCGAGGTACATAAGCTATTGTACGCAGTTTTTATTGCCTCAAGGAAGCTTCGTCATTATTTCCAAGCCCACAAGATATCAGTGGTAACTTCTTATCCACTGCATGCTATATTGCATAACCCTAATTCTACTGAGAACATCATAAAGTGGGTAGCGGAGTTGGCCGAGTTCGATCTCAAATTCGTGTCGCGACAAGCAATCAAGAGTCAAGCTTTGGCTGACTTAGTGGCGGAATGGACTCCTTCTCCATCAAACCTTGGGGGTCCCAGTGAGCCGAAGTCGGAACCCAAGGTCTCGGTCTTCACCGAGCCTCACTGGACTCTCTATTTCGACGGCTCTGTGCAGAAGCAGCGGGCTGAAGCTGGAATCCTCCTCCTCGCTCTGACCGGGGAGAAGGTTAAATACATGGTTCACCTTGAGTTCAAGGCAACCAACAATATGACAGAGTATGAAGCTCTCATCTAAGGACTCAAGGTGGCACTATTCTATGGTTTAAAACAGCTGTTGGTGAAGGGCGACTCACAGCTAATCATAAAGCAAGTCAGAGGTGAATGTTGCTGCAACAACCCTCAACTAGTTGCATATCTCCTTGAAGTCTAGAAGCTCCAGAAGGACTTTGAAGTCCTGGATCTCCACCATGTTTAGCTTCTCCATAACGCTGAAGTTGAATAACTCTCGACAAAGGCCTCAACCGGAGCTCCAGATCCCAATGGAATTTTCGTCCGGATGTTGTCAAGACCAACAGCTCAGTCTGCTGAACTGAGCGAAGGGGGCAAGACTAGCACCTCGAAGTTGGCAGTCCCAGTGGCCCTGTTACCATGGCGTCCACCAAGGGTCGTAGGTGTTGTAGGAAGCTCCGAGCAACCCAGCACGCAAGACTCAAAAGCCCAAGTTAGCTCTGATGCATGGATCTCGGAGGTCCAGAGCTATTTGAAGGACAACATCCTTCCTGAAGACAGTGTATCCATTGACCGGACGTCAGATTGGCTAAAAGATACACGCTGGTAGAAGGGGATATCTATCGGTGCGGTTCCAACGGCGTCCTAATGCGGTGCATTGCAAGGGAAGAAGGTCGCGAGCTCCTCGTGGAGATCCATTGAGGCGAGTGCGGGAACCACGCGTCTTCCGGCACGTTGGTCGGCAAAGCCTTTCGGCACGGCTTCTACTGGCCTACAGCACTCCAGGATGAAGTAGAGTTGGTGAAAAAGTGTGAAGCATGCCAGTTCCATGCAAAACAAATTCACACACTAGCTCAACCACTGCAAATGATTCCTCCTACATGGCCATTCACTGTGTGGGGCATGGACATTTTTGAACCTTTCCCAAAAGCCATTGGAGGATACAGGTTCTTGTATGTCGCCATCGACAAGTTCACTAAGTGGCCAAAAGCTACCCCAGTTGTGACTATCAACAAGCAATCTGCAATCAAGTTCTTGAAGTCCATAATCTGCAGATTTGGAGTTCCAAACAAAGTCATCACTGACAACGGAACCCATTTCACATGTGCAGCATTTCAAAAGTATTGCAAAGACCTCGACATTCAAGTCAGCTACACATTAGTAGCTCACCCGACAAGCAATGGCCAAGCCGAGAGAGAAAATTCAAAAATCTTAAAAGGACTCAAGACGCGCACATATGAGTGCCTAAAAAAACATGGAGCCACATGGATTGAAGAGCTTCCATCCGCACGTGGGCAAGCAGGACTACACCTAACCGGTCAACTAGAGAGACACCCTTCCTCTTGGTGTATGGAGCTGAAGCAGTCCTTCCTCTGGAGATCACCTTGGGGTCACTCCGAGTCCGGACCTTCGATGAATCCATGCAGGATCAGCTCCGGCGTGAAGACCTTGACCTCATCGACGAGGGAAGTTGTCAAGCAGCGGTTCATAATGCACGTTATCGCCAAGCCCTCCAGCGCTATCATCAGAGGCACGTGTGCAAGCGACAGCTCGAGGAAGGTGATTTGGTGCTGCGGAGAATACTAACTCGTGAAGGGATGAACAAACTTTCCCCCAGCTGGGAAGGTCCCTTCCGAGTAATCAAAGTATCCCGTCCCGGATGCGTTCGCTTGGCAACTTAGGATGGGACCCCGCTTCCCAATCCTTGGAACATCGAGCACATCTGTAAGTTCTAAGCTTAGTTTCATGGAGGTGAGTCTGTAATTACATACAATGTATGTTATAGCGTCAACATACAGAGTCGGGTAGGTCATCCGGGAGAACATTCGGACTCCTCTAGGTGGGTTCGGTAAGTTCAAGCAACACTTGATACAGTCCTAGCACTAAAAATGTAGCTACCTGCCCTCGGTTAGAACAAGAAGTATAACACATTTAGCCTGGTTCCGGACCCTAAGTGTGTCCTTGTCTCCCCTGTAATCCGGACCTATAATGAAAGACATTGTTGTATGAAAGCGGACTCCACGTGCATTAATTTTGTACAGGCTCATCCTTTCAAATTATCTTTCTTTTCCTTCTTGTCTATAATGAAGGTGTGCAATTCTTGTTGGCTTTAAGTCCAAGTAATTCATATGTAATGCAAGTTGCGTTGTTGATTTCTCCAGATTTTAATATTGTTGTATGGTCTATTCGCCTGAACGCCAAGCCAACATAGGTGCAGAGTGAGCTATCGACTTAGTTTGGTCCTGCACCCTAAGTACGCCCTCTAGCTACATCCCGGCAGGCCTCAGTAAGGCGGGACTAGAAGATATTTGAATCTGAAGAAATTAATTTAGTGCACTTGTTTATATATGGAATTCTTACGGATCTAAAAGTTCAAAAAAGAATAGTAAGACGCAACTGGGTTATAGACGAGAAGACAAATTTTACTGTTTTTCTTGACTTTAGTGTGTAGGAAAGATGGAAAATTCATGCCAATTGTGGACAATGTCGGAGCTACTAAGCTTCGACATTCCCCAAGGGGGCCCACCATCGATGTTTCATGTGTTGATAGAGGGTGCCGTCGAAGCTAACAAGCTCCGACAACCCTAGGAGGGCCTGCCATTGATGTCAAGAACCCAAGACAATCGTAGTGAAGATGGTGGACGATGATGGAGCTATTAAGCTCCGATAACCTCCAAGGGGGCCCGCCGTCGACATTCTACGCATTGACAGTGGGTGTCGTCGGACCTACCAAGATCCGACAACCTCCAAGGGGGCCCGCCATCGACGTTCTACGCGTTGATAGTGGGTGTTGTCGGATCTACCAAGCTCCGACAACCCCAGGGGGCCTGCGTCGACGTTCTACGCGTAATAGTGGGTGTCGTTGGACCTATCAAGCTCCAACAACCCCAGGGGGCCCGCCGTTGATAAAAAAAACTCCCTGGAGAAGTCGCAGATAAAAACTTCGGACCTAAAGTCTACAAGTTCGAAGCTCCCAAGTCTTCAAAACATATTCAAATCCTTGTGGTACATGTTTTCAAATAAATTGTGTACATCCACCAGGGGGCAAACAAGATGAATGACAATGTATTGAAGATTAAATGGAATCAATCATTCAAAAAGTGTGTATTTCATTCATCTTAGGATTGGGGATTACAAAATTGGAGAAGAAATTGGAGAAGTTACAAGCGAAGTAAGCTCCTAGGTCCTACAGAAGTATGAGGCAACTTTCTGAGCAACCTCTTGAACGCTGGCCTTGGCGGCGTCCTCTTCTTCAGCAACGAAACCTTCAAGCACCGGATCCAGAGGGGATTGGGGATATCGGCTTTTGTAACATGTCAGCACATATTCTGCAACGTTCCTAGCCAAAGATTTCCCCTCTGTCTCCATCTGGTCCACGATGACGTCACCCATCGTGTCGAGTTTGCCGCCAGCAGAGTCGAGAGCCACCAACACTCGGTCCAGCTCCAGCTCTAGATTGTCCGAACGCACTAGACTGAAGCCTAGAGGCATCAAAGCATCATTGGCTCGCCCAAAGAAGTTCCATACCTGTATGAACTCGGTCTCCCTAAAACTCTGCAACTCCTCTAGTGACCTTCGGGCGGTCGCAAGCTCTGAACCTTCCCGAGCGAGGCGCTTGACCACTTTAGCTTGTTGCTGCATACTCTCAGCAACTTGCTTCTCGCGGTCGGCTAGCTTTGTCTCCCGAAGGTGGATGTGGTTCCATCGTTCAGCCAGGTCCTTCTCGTTGCCCCTTGCTTTCCCTTCCCTGGCGGCAACATCAGCTTCTCTTTTTGAGAGCTCCTGCCCCAGTTTTCAGTACTTCTCCTCCTCCTCCTTACTCCACAGATCAAACTTCTTAGTGTGATCTGCCAAATTTTGCTCAGCCAGAGTCAGCTTCTGACTGAGCTCCTCCTCTCTTTTCAAAACATCCTCCTGTTGTTCATGGAGCTTCTCTTCCCTTGCATCAAGGTCTGCTCGATGCTTCACAAGAACCTCATTTAATTCATTGAGGTTGTCATGACGCTCCTCAGCAGCATCACTCCTTTCCTTGGCATGCTCGAGAATCTCTCGAGAATTAGCATCGAGGGCCCTGATGGCAGCTTCCTTCTCCTCCAGCAACTTGCCCAATATTCCAGCCGGACCTTTTCCTTCTCGACCAACTCCTTTTGGTCTATAAGCCAGGTGTGCGCCAACTTAGTCTCAAAGTGATGCCTATTGCGTCAATGCATCAAGGTGTGGCGCTCTTCTTTGAGGACCTTGCTGTCATGGTCGAAGGCGAGCTGGACCTGTCAGAGGCTCGAGCAGGCATTGTCAATAGACAACACCAAAGGAATACGCTTCGAACCTGCCAGGGTCATCTCTGCCGGCTCCAAAGGATCTTCAAGAACAAAAATAGGGTCTCACGACACAAGCGTGGTTCCCTGAGCTTATACGGCATTAGGTCCGCCCTCCGGGAGCTCTTCGACAGCTGCTGAGGAAGATCCCACTTGGAAAACTTCTACCTCCGGGGCTGATGCCGAAGGTCCCGTCGTAGAGTCTTCAACTGCTGGCTCCATGGGTGGAGAGTCTGCCGCCGCTTCTTCATGGTGTTCAGGCTCGAGCATGGACACCTCCGGAGCTATTACCTCCGAGGCGGTTGTCGGAGCTTCATCCAAAGCCAATTCGACCGCCGGTTCAGGCGCTGGTACATCAATCACCTCTGGCTCCACTGCCGGAGCTTCAAGCATTTCCGGCTCAGCAGTTGGAACTTCGACTATCACCGGCACAGAGGCCGGAGCTTCGGGCACCTCCGGCTCAATCGTCGGGTCTTCAGCCACTTCTGGCAATGGCGCTAGAGCTTCGAGTACCTTCGGCTCAAGTTTCGGGGCATCAGACACCTCTAGATCCTGCAT
The DNA here is from genome assembly GCA_036927565.1 of Tuctoria greenei. NCBI lineage: Eukaryota > Viridiplantae > Streptophyta > Magnoliopsida > Poales > Poaceae > Tuctoria > Tuctoria greenei. The sequence goes on along the minus strand of JAYESD010000001.1, from coordinate 141,248,917 downwards.
CAGAGCTTCAGTCTGATGCTGTTACTGGGGGTGCAACTTCAACTACTTCTACCCCATGGTCCGGCGCTACCACGGAGGCGTCTGGCGTCTCTTCTGGATCTAAGTCCACGACAACTGGTGCAGGAGCTGTTGTGTCTTCTGTCGCTACCTGGGGAGGCTCAATGGTTGAATCCGGAGCTTCAGCATGCACAGCTCCAGTCGCTGTAGTGGATGCTGAAGCTTCGGACTTTTTTCTTGTAACCCTAGGAGTAAAAGGTCAAGAAGATTAAAAATATAATAAAAACAAGATTAGCATTTCAAGGTAAGATGGCGATACTTACCTGGGGATGCTACCGCCCCAGTCGCCGCGGAATCTCTTCTTCTGGGGCTCGGATTCGGAGCTCACCAAATTTGGTGAGACAACAACTTCGGACCTCAGTCGGAGGTCATCTCTAGTAGATGGAGTCTTCTCAGCCGGAACACTCCTCGGTTGGGAAGGACTTCCGGACCCGGAGCTCACAACTAGCATCGGAGCCGGAGTTGACCTGCCGGAGCTTGAGTCCCTCGAGGGCGCTCGCACCAAAGCAGGTGTGGTCACCAAAGGTCTCCTCCGTTGGGGAGAAGGTTATGTTGGAGTTGGAGTAGACCTGATGGAGCTCCCATCAACATGCCTCAACTTCCTCTCGCGGCTGGAAGATTTGGCTGGCTCCTTCCCCTTGCCCTTTCCGATGTCATCAACCCTATGGCTCGGAGTAGGGGTGACCACCACCTTGGAAGCTCCGAGAATCACAATCCTAGAGGTCCTGCGCTTCTCCACTAAATCGAGGTCATCCAGCGTCGGCATCTTCCTCCGGAGCTCACAGCTCAACTCCGGAGTCATGTTCAGAGGCATGAAAGCAGCTGACGGAGCCAAGGCATCATCAGCGATGGATCATGCTAAAATTTCTTGATATGGAGCCCCAAATCTTTGTCATCCAAGTTGGATTTCAAACCAGTTTCAATCCGGTCGTCATCCATCACACTATTGAAAGCCCAGGTGAGCTTCTCCTTGCTCCTCAGTGGAGCCCACCTGTTCACCAAGAAATTTCCGAAGACCATCTGGGGGGTCACTCCACCCTCCACACATTCTTGCATTCTGGCCAGGACAGGCTTGAATGCATCTGATAGCTTCGGAACTACGTTCCAGGCATCGGTGTCAATGTTGGGGAGTCTTTGGGTCAGCTCCAACCTATCATGCTCCTCCACTGCAATGACGATCCAATCCTTCTTCCAGTAATCCCATTTGTCGGAGGGGAACGACTTCAAGTACTTGAAGGGGCAGTTCTTGCGCCTTACGAAGTAATCAAAGCCAAGCAACTTTGTCCCCTTGCCGGTGGTATGGGCCGTGAAGAAGGTCCGGAACAGCTCGACGCAGGGAGGCACGCCCACCCACATCTCACAGAAGTGGGGGCCGAGATGATGCAGTTGAAGGACGTAGAAGTCCAGCAACATCAGGATGAAACTTGAAAAAGGTGGGATCAATCCCACCATGGCGTACGCCAAGAAGTACACCATATCGCCACAACGCTCCTTCTTGAAGGCGAGCTTGCCAGCATGAACCAAGTGGTTGAAGGACTCGTTGGACCATCCCATGAAGGTTCGGTCCTTCATCACATTATCCTTGCTCTGGATGCGACTTTTGAGAAGACCTAACTCCATCATGGAAAAGTGGAGCGAAAGAGGATAAAGCTAGACAAAGGTTGGGAGGCTCTGAGCACAAGTTTGATCGAAAGCGTAAAGAATCCTCAAACCATGCTGACTTTCCTTCTTAAGTAAGCCTCCATGACGCTTGGATAGAAACTGCAACGGGAGCATGCCCGCATTACAAAAAATCTACCCCGTCGATGACGAATGGGTCAGGGGCCACTTCGAAGGAGGAGTCGAGGTTATTACTCCAGGCGAACTGTTGTCATGATGGGCGGCGGGAAGCCCGAGGACGGCTGCCTGACAAGGCGCTTGGAACCGATACGGTTTTTGTATTGGGAACCGGTGACCTTCAATTGCGTGAGATACTGACTCAAAGATCTCATCTGCCGCATTCAGAACAAGCCACGCGACGAGGGCTCAACCCCAGACCATCGCCCCAACGGTACATCAGAAAACCTTTGAGGTCGCAACGCGGGAATCAAGGATGGCCCCACCTCCGGTAGAATAACTTGACCCAAAGGATTTCTCCCAGAGGTGGGCCCGGGGGATACTGTCAGTACCCTGCATACCGGGTACCCCATGATACCGCAAGATGTGCAAGGGAGTTCCACCTGTCAAAGTTGAATACCTTTGTAGGACCCACGTGTCATACGGCACTGGATCCGCCTCCGTCATATGGGTAGCTATGGCACTACCACGTGTAATATAGGACCGGAGCTAAACTCCCTACATAAGGGAGCTCTGTGCTTGACACGTGTACAGTGACCCCGGACCTAATCCCCAGTAGAGGGAAGCTCCAGTGTCACCATGTGTGTAACGGCTCCGGACCTACCTTCCCGCGAGGGGAAGCTCCGGATCTGCCACGTGTCGAGCCTCTGGACCTACGACACCAGCGGGAACACTGTCGGATCTCCATCGGCATGAACATTCAAGGGACAATAATGGCTACAGTTACAAGGCCTGATTATGTGCCATTAATACAATATTAATGGCGCACGATCAGAAGACCCGTAATTCTGGTAACGCCACCATTAAGACACGATATCACGCTATTAGGGTGCTTAAACACACTTAGTTGTGTATTAGGGAATAATAACTGTCGGTGCCACATGTCGGACCAGACAACTCATGTAACAGTCATCCCTTGGTCTATAAAAGGGTTGTGCTGCACGATACTAGACAAGCAAGCTCATACACACGCAAGCATCAGCAAATCTCCAATACAACAACACACACCCCATAGAGTAGGGTATTACGGTCAGGCAGCCCGAACCACGTAAACCAACTGTGTCATCATCTTATCTAAGATCTCCGTGCGCTCAAACCGATACAAGAACCTCCGCGGGCTATAATTTAATAGTAGCGGGGGAAGTGTCGTTCGTACGCTTCAACATAGTACTTAACGCCTTTCGCATAAAGATAGACAACAGAAAAAAGGATAGATGGACATATAACTGGGCGACACAAGTCTTTACCTCCAAGAAAGCAAAATTCTTACACTTCAAGTATATCAGCCATCCGCCACCTTTAGTCTTTATATGAAAGCCAAAAGTATCAATGAAGCTGGAGATATTCACATGGCCAATTTTCCTGGACCAGATAAACTTAAGAAAACTACTCAGGAGAAAGAATCCCAACATAGAAGGAATGGACTACAGTTGTGTATTATGCAACCAGCAGCAACCTTAACAGAGAAGAGCTAACCTACCATCTATTCTTCATGTATCCATTCAACACATGTTGTAATAGAATAGGATTCCAGTGGGTGATAGTGGGATCACAGTCTTAAGTTCTTTGACACCTTCCAGTAAGCAAGGAGGAGTACTGGAGGACCTAGACCCTGCCACCACCCTTTATAGAAATGTTTTCCATTGTGGCTTTGGAGATTTGGAAGCAAAGGAATGAAAAGAAATATTCAGAGCGGTTAGCACCTCCTTCCAATCCTGGAAGGTATGCTTGGGGAACACCTTCACGCTGCAAATCAACCGCTTCAGACCACAGGACAAAGACACAGTGTTATCATGGTGGATAACCTTCCCAGCACAGTTTACATCTTGTAATTGTTCTCCACGCCTACGGTCGCTGTATGTGCAATTTTTGTTATTATTTTTTAGTCGGCATTCTGACTGCTTTTCTTATTTCTATATATAATATAATACCACAGTCAAGGCTTCCTGTATTGTTTCTCTTAAAAAAAGAAATGAAAATGTCACTGTTGATGCATTATGTAGACATTATATCATGTTGTCCCAACTTGATAATAATTTTTTGTTTGAAAAAAATAAAATAATCACATGTTAATGATTTAGACTTACAGATGGTTTTCAAAATTATAGATAGGGAAGAATTTGGAACAAGCATGTGTTGCGGGAGGCTCTCCTTTATCGTGCAGCATGTGTGCTCTAGCTAGCTCCATCTGCTTTTTCTTTTGCAAGAAGCGAATAGAGGAGGTTTAATTGGACATTTTAGGGTGAAGAAGACGGAGGATGTTTTGAAAACATACTTCTTTTTGGCAAAGATGATGCATGATGTTGAACGCTACATGTTATGATGTATTGCTTGCAACAAAGCTAAGTTTCAACTTAATCCACATAGTATTTATATGCCTCTTCCTGTTCCTATTGTACCTTGGGAGATTTTTTATGGACTTCATTTTGGAATTGCCAAAAACAAAGAGTGGCAGAGATAGAATTTTGTAGCTGTCGATGAAACAGTCTCTAAAATGGCACACATTTTATACCTTGTCACAAGAGTGATAATGTTTCTCATATTGTTGATTTGTTTATGATGGAGATCCTTCATTTACATGATGTGTCAAATACCATTTTTTCTAATCATGATGCAGAATCTTAAGTCATTTTTTGAGAACTTATGATATAAATTAGGAACAAAATTGTTATTTACCACTACATGTCATCCACCGACTGATGGACAAACCGAGGTAGTTGAACGTACTTTATCAACTATGTTGTGTTTGAGGGGACCGGGTCCACACATTCCAGAATCGTAGGGGGTGGTGCCGTGCAACGCGGCACCCAACAGCACACAGAAAAAGAATACGATAAAATACAAAGTTTTATTGATATAAATAGCGGATGTCTTTTACAATACTTAATATACAGCGGAAGATGATACTCACAGCTAAACTCTCAACCTAGCTATGCAAAAGTGAAGCCCTCCAGTCCGGAGACGCTTCGCACTAGCAGCACCCAAACAAAAATCACGGTGGGGAGCAGGGCTCCCGCTCGGCTGTGTACTCCGACGGGGGCATCTCCTCATCCTTGGGCCCTTCTTCATACGTCTCACTTGCAACCACTTAATATAGCAACCGTGAGCACAAAGGCTCAACAAGACTTAACGGACACACCTAAGCATAAAACTCTACATGCAGGGGAAACATAAACATAGGAAGTGATATATTGCATAAACGACTTGCGTAGAAGTGGGTCCTTACTTTCATCTTATTAGCAGCAAGTTAAATGTTCAAGAATGTAACTTTAGTGAGAAATATACTACAACAAGCATGGTTGCAAGTCAATAATATTCAATACGTCATATTCTTCTAGCTTCTTCACTTCTTACTACATCACGACACGGTGAACAAGCGATACTCAAATAACCGCAAGGGATGGTGATTGCAATCAGTAGACACCCGGATTACATGACGCACACACCATGCGTAAGAAGCGTGCGGTGCTCCTCACAACATCGTACGCAACCACCTTTCACAAGAAACCCAAATGCCGAATCGGTCCCACCATCGTGGGCAGAAGGTCCCTACATGTAGTGTGTCGGTGCCCGCTACTAGTGGATTTACATCTAGCTACCCTCAACCCACCCTATAGAAAGTGGACTATGCCTTGACACCCAGGGTATCAAGTTACATCGGATTCCTAGGGCCCATATATCCAGTATGCCTTCCGGTATAGTAGGAAACACAAGGATTGGTCCTCAATCGACACAAGCAGGGCTACGCACGTGAGACCAAGTGTCGCTGCATCCTATCCCACTGCTCGATCTCAAATTCATACTCATAAAACAATTATCAATCAAATTCAATCACTTGTGATAATAATCCAATCTCGCGAGTAGATTCTAGCTACTCGATCTCTACCTGATTCCTTACAACATTAGCATGGCAGTTATAACTTGTCGTGCAACTTTAAACTCGATGGTGAACATGGGCATTTTCCATGGTAGTGAGGAAAACTCGAAGCCTGGCTCGATTACTCAATGATTCACTCTGGTTCTTGCTTGAGGGGTGCACTAAGAGGTTTAGAAACTATGTTCCAAATGGATTAAAGGACGGTTGCACGTAGACACAGAATTGAAAGGATGACTTAACATGAAGACTACGATCAAGCCAAGAAAAGAATTAAGAATACATGCTCGATAATGAAGGAACTTGAGAACAATTTTCACCGTTAGAAAGTGCATGTTCAGGTGCTCCTTTTCTCACTGGGAAGCATCACGTGAGATCATCTGGTTCGTCAGCACGACGGTGAGCATAGGAGCGGCTGTCGGGTTCAAGTCCGAGCGGGTCACGAGCCTTCAAAATATGGCGAATATAAGCATGGAACCAAAAAAATAGGAGAAGGGAAAGGTACGGGAGCTTGCACCACTTTTCGATGCTTGGAGTAGATAGGGCATCGTTCGGCCGTCAGCATCAAGCAAAGCAATGCGGCGATGGTGTGTAGTGGCGGGAGCAACTAACAGAGGAGGTTTTTCCACTCTGGGCGATAAGGGAGAGAGGAGGGTATCCGTGAGGATGTGGGTGAAATAAAGAGCTTGCCACGTAGTTGTGTGCCTGCTTGCCGTCGGCAAGCCGGCGTTGAAGTGTGACCTTGATAGGGACAGAGGTGGTGCCCTGTTTTAGGGTCACTGCTAGTGGGCCCCACACTCCCAATTCTTATCCCCCTTATCTGCTCCATCAAATATCCTACCAAACTTTGTCCAAAAATCATGGAATTTCGCAGGAAACCTAAAACAAAAACATAGAGTCCATTGTTGAAATCAAATTCACCATTTGACCAAGTTTCATTGGAAATTCAAATTTGAATTTTAATGGACTTCAATGTACACATTGAAATAAATAGTAAATGGCCTCCAAAAATTATGAAATTTGGTATGGAGACTATTTGAGATGTAGAGTCTCTTGGTGAACTCAAATTTTCATTTTGACTTAGTTTGAACTGGAGCTTACTTTAGATTTTTAAATCCCTCCTTTTAGTGTTTTAATTCCATTCATTTTCTTTTCCCTTTTTATTTATTTTGCTCCATCTCATTTCTTTTAATAACTAAAATCTGAATTTAAGGTTTGAAACTAGGGCTTTTATACCCACCCCCTTAAGGAATATCGTCTTGAGATTACAAATAAAGAGAGACGGAAGAGAGGTTACTGGATATGATATAAAAGTAAGTCCGGATAGTTTGATCGGAGGTATTCCTCGCTTTCCATGTCGCTTTATCAGCGATATGGTTGCTCCACAAGACTTTGTAGAACCACAAAGTCCAATTTTATGTGGTGCTAGTCTTTTCATCGGTAATCCAGATCGGATACTCAAATAAGTGAGATCCGTTTGAAGAGCTTCGATGTCCTCCGTGCGGATTTCAGCTGGGGACTTGAGACATTTCTTCAGCTGAGAGATGTGGAAAACATTATGAATTCCAAAGAGTGACACCGGTAACTCCAAACGATAGGCCAAACGTTCGCATTTCTGAAAGATGGTGAATGGACCGATGAATCGCGCAGCAAGCTTTCCCTTCACTCTGAAATGATGAATCCCTTGCATCGGAGAAACACGGAGATAATTGTGGTCTCCGATGCCAAAGTGGAGAGGGCGACGTCTTTTACTTGCACAACTTTTTTGATGATATTGAGCAGCCTTAAGATTAGATTAAATCACTCGCACTCGTTTCTCGACTTCGTTAACAAGATCAATGACATATATCACTCGTTCATCGGATTCACACCAGTTGAGTGGTGTGCGACATTTACGGCCGTAGAGAGCTTCATACAGCGCCTTCTTGATGTTAGCTTGATAGCCATCATTATATGAAAACTCCACGAATGGTAAATGATTATCCCAGTTTCTACCGTGGTCAATGGCACAAGTGTGTAGCATATCTTCATGAACTTGATTCACCCTCTCAATTTGACTGTTTGCTTGCAGGTGATATGCAGATCTTTGGATCAGCATGGTCCCCAATGGCACGTGCTGCTGCTACCAAAAGCGAGCAACGAACAGCGCACCGCGATCTGAAATAATCTTGTGGGGAACTCCATGCGAGCACATGATTCTTGCAATATATAACTCCGCATACTTCTAAGCATGATAATTTGTGTTCACCGAAATAAAGTGAGCTGATTTGGTTACTCAACCGACTATCACCCAAATCGAATCATGCTTGTGAAATGTGAGAGGTAATTCGACGATGAAATCCATACTAATATCCTCCCATTTCCAAGCCGGAATGTTCAATGGTTGCAGCTGTCTGGCTTTCACCCGCCGACACGTATCACACTCGAATACGTACTTTGCAATTTCTCATTTCATCCGAGTCCACCAAAATCTTGTTTTCAGATCTTGATACATTTTTTTTGCTGCCAGGATTAAAAGAATATTTGGAAAAATGAGCATAGTCCAAGATTTTCTTCTGAAGTGCCATGTCCCGAGCTACCACTATTCGTTCTTTGAACCATAGAGTACCATGTTCCTCCCTCCGGAAGCATTTCATCTCCCCATTCTTCAATCTCCTACGAATGTGCGGCTTTCCGTTATCTTTTATTTGAGCTTCCTTAATCTCCTATCGTCTCGTAGGCATGAGAGAAAGATTATATAACACTCCATATAGAAGCAAGAATAAACTCGGCTCATCCTCTTCCATCGGAGTGATCGATAGATTGTTGACATTGGACTTGCGGTTTAGCGCATCGGCATCCACATTCGCCTTGTCGGGTTGGTAGTGTATTTCAATCTCATAATCATTAATCAGCTTTAACCTTCTCCGTTGCCGCATATTCAACTCCTTCTATGTGAAGATATATTTTAGGCTCTTGTGATCGGTGTAGAGATGTACTTGAATGCCTAGTAAATAGTGTCTCCACATTTTCAGTGCAAGCACCACGGCAGCGATCTCAAGGTCATGAGTTGTATAGTGTTTCTCATGATCCCGGAGCTGTCATGATCTATATGCAATCATTCGGCCTTCTTGCATTAATACGTAGCTGAGACCAATGCCAGACGCATCACAATAAACGTCAAATGATTTGGTAGTATTCGGCTGAGCTAGCACTAGGGCTGTTGTGAGATGTTTCACCAATGTCTGAAAAGCATCTTCACATGCCTTGGTCTAAATATATTTGGTCTTCTTTTTCAGCAGCTCTGTCATTGGATTAACAATTTTTGAGAAGTTTGGAATGAACCTCTGATAATATCCCGCTAATCCGAGGAAGTTGTGAACTTTATGAACGGATGTTGGGGACTCCAATTTCAGCACTTGTACAATTTTGCTTTGATCAACAGCGATACCTCCTGCTTAAATAATGTGACCAAGAAATGGCACTTGACTGATCCAAAACTCGCACTTGCTGAATTTGGCATAAAGCTTGTGATCTCGCAATTGTTGAAGCATGATATGCAAGTGTTTGGCGTGTTCTTCCTCCGAATTAGAATAAACAAGGATGTCATCGATGAAGACCACGACAAACTTGTTCAGCTTCGGCATGAATATCGGATTCATGAGGTACATGAAGTGAGTCGGCACGTTGCTAAGTCTAAATGAGATCACAAGACAATCATAGAGCCCGTATCTCGTTGAGAATGCCATCTTCGGAATATCCTCTGGTCAGATCTTAATTTGGTGATCATCGGACCGGAGATCCATCTTTGAGAATACTTAAGCACCCACTGGTTGATCGAATGAAATATCAATGCGCAGTAGTGGATACTTGTTATTTATCATCACGGGGTTGAGTGGACAATAATCCACACACAAACGCAACGTCTTGTCTTACTTCTTCACAAACAATGCGGAGCAGCCCCATGGTGAAGAACTTGAGCATATTAGACCTTTGTCCAGCAGGTCCTTCAAGTGCTCCTTTAATTCTGAAAATTCAGTCAGTGTCATCTTGTACGGCCTTTAAGAAATAGGCGTGGTTCTCGGAACAAGTTCAATCTTGAACTCAATGTCTCAGTCCGGTGGCATACCCAGCAAGTCATCGAGAAATACGTCCGGATATTCACGGACCACATGAATGTCCTCAAGCTTTGTGGCCTCTGTGTTATAGGTGGCTAGAAGTTCTTGGATAAGGTGGTCAAGCATGAGAGTGTGTGGTTCATGAAGTGGAAAATTTAAATGAACCACTCCCAAAATGATGTCAAGAATAGGGCCATGGTGGTTTAGCCACAACATTCCTAAGATGACATTGAGATTTTGACCCTCTATTATAATTAGGAAAGTCGGATAGATGTTCCCACCCATCTTAAGTTGTGCTTTATGGACTTTCATGTCCGCTGCTCTATCTTCTCACCGGAGAGAAAATCAAATATGAACTTTCTGTGGGACTAATAGGTAATTGACACTTGACGACATATCATTGGCTCATAAAATTATGGATGGCACAGGAGTCAAAGAGTATGACTACGGGATGATCAAGTATACTAAGCGTACCCACGAGGATGGGTTCGCCTAACGGCACGTCTTCGACAGCTAGGTGGACGTTGCTAGGTTTTGGTGCTGATTTCTTCGGCTGGTTGCGGGGCTAAGTTGCACCCTGATATGGTGCTTGTCTGCTGCCCTGTCGCTGTTCGGGGCAGTGCCTCGCAAAATGCCCGACGCGACCACACATGTAGCACGTGTATTGTGTCGGGTTCCCTCCAATCTGCAGACAGAATCCTGGTGCGTGTATGAAGGTGGATACGCGTGTGGGACCATCCATTGTTGCTGCTGCTGCTGCTGTGGAAATGGTGATCAAAAGCTCGGCACGTTGAAAGATCGACCGCAGAAGTGCAGCGGTCGCACTAGTGGCTGCCACCTCTGACCGGATGGTAAGCTGTACCAAAAGCAGTGCTTCTGTGGAGCACTGCCACTGCTGCTCGATGACATGCTATGTTTCCTCGTATCAAAAATGAGCTCACATTGAACATCTTCTTGCATGATCGCGGCACTGACGATGTCACTGAAGGTCTCGCGATCAAACTGTGCAAGTGTGACACCCAGTTCTAAAAATGAACCAAGCGTAATGCTTATGTGTGCCCATGAGGTTTAACACACATACACAAGTGATTCACAAACGATAAATAGATTATAACCATGTCTCGAATAATAATACTAATAATAGTACCTTATTACAAACCAAACAGTCTCGAATACAAGCTCTAAAAGACTGCAGTAGAAAAACTAAACACTAATGACTCCAAACTCCACATGCAAGCTTGACGGTAACACACACGCCTAGAACTTCTCAAATACCTCCTGGTACTCCACAGTGTCACCTGCGTCTGAATTTGTTGGGGGAATAGCAAGGGTGAGCACATGTCGTACTCAGCGAGTGTGGAAAAGTATGACATGTAGCTTAAACAAGGAATAGTAATGAACAATGGCCAATTGTAGAAAAGTACATTCAAAATAGTTGAAAATGCAATTATATCATCATTAAGTGAGGTCCTTCCCAAATAACCCAAATAACATCAATTTCAACTTAAATAACCAATACCGGCAATAATAATCCATATCCAACTCATAATTGCTCATTTACCTCATTTCCATCAATTTCTTGTAGCAAAGCCAATTAATTAACCAATACTAACTACCAAACCAATTCTAGCCATTAAACCATATTCAAGTCCAAATTCTAATCATGTGAGAGTCTAGGTTGCTCATAATAGGGAGCACAGCTATCATGATAGTTTTAGACACACTCTACAGAGGTTGTACCACTTTACCCACAAGTTCATGATTTCATCACCTTTCGATGACTAAGGAATCTCAATCATGCTGTCTCACAGTTCCTTAGGTGTGTGGCCAAGAGATCACAAAATAGCCTTTACAAAGTGATTACTAGCATATTTAGACCCCTCTGAGGTTTCATCGATGGTGATGTCTCCCACTGAGCACATCTAACCAAGGGCCCCCTCTTGAGCCATACGGATCCCATGGTAGTCCCACCATTCTCTATAAACCCGTCCGACTATTGGGGCCCTAATGAGAACTGCAATTTAGGGTTTTATTTATCTGCGAGAATTGGGGTAGAATTTGCATGAAAATTTGAATGTAGAGGGTGTACCACATGTTTAGAGATCCAAAGATCAAGATTTGGGCATGAGACTTGAATCTTGGCGATTAGGGCTCGACGAATATGAGTTGATGAATATTTTGGATGAAGAACGTCAATTGTCGAAGAACCGATGAAGATTGATTGGCCCTTCTTCGTGTTTCTCTCTTCCTCCTTGCTCTTGGACTCCTTCTTGACGTCGGCAACAAGCAAAAGTGGTTGCAGGGTTTTCAATTGGGGTGGGGAGGTGAGGGCATTGGGTTGTTTATATAGAGGTGGAGAGTTAGGGTTTCGGGGTGAATTCCAAGTAGAATTCGGTGAGGCTGTGTAGGGGCCGTGGTGGGGTCCACTTGGATTCCTATAAGGTTGGGCACGAAGTTCTTGGCCCCAATTAAGGCAATCATCCAAAACAATTTGTGGAGAATTAACAGAATCTGAGTTGTTTCCCAAAGGCCGGACTAGTCTGCAGTTGGGATCGAACTAGTCTGTTTGGCAACAGAGTAAAAATTGGACAAGTCCGACCGGACAAGTTTGGGGGACATCAGAGGCTCAATCGGACTAGTCCGCACATTGTGCCGGACAAGTCCGGACTTTGAAGAATTGAATTTTTCTGAATGAAAATGGGAAAACCGGACTAGTCCAGGGTTATGGCCGAACAAGTCCGCACTTCTCAAAAAAGCTGAATTTTCTAAACAGAGGATAGGGATACCAGAATAGTTCGGTTCAGAGGTCGGACAAGTCCGCACCATGACATCTGAGATTACCAGTTTAGCCCTAAATTCATTTTAATCTTGTTCCTTTTTACATGGCTTAATGTAAACATGTATGGGGATGTATGCAATGCATTATGCAATAAAATTAGGGTGTTACGGCGAGTTGGGCCTTCACCTTGGGATTTAGGCCCTGGAAGAACGTATCTTGCTTCTTGTATTCTGTCCAATGTAATCTGATGTGTAGTGCGCCAATTGTTGAACGTGCGGGAGTACTCGTGAGCACTCCTCCTGACTTCTTTCAGCTCTAGGAACTCTTGAAGCTTCCTCTTCATTATACAGGGATGTATATGGTAGGAACAGAATGCCTCCTGGAATTCTTCCTAAGTCACAACATACTCGGCCGGTAGCGAGGCAATGTAGTTCACCCACCATGCACCAGTGGCTCCGTGAAGCTGCTCTGCTACAAACAGTGCCTTCTAGTGTTTGGTGCACTAGAGCAGCCCAAACTTCGCCTCAATGGTGCGGAGGAAGGTGTCCGCCTCCAGAGGCTTATTAGCCCCCGTGAAGACCAGTGGATGCATTGCCAATAAGTCCAAGTATGAACTCTGTTGGGACTGGTATTGCCCATTGCCTTGTTGTCCCCCTTGACGGGATGAATTCCGCACCAATGTCTGCAACAACTTGGTTTCCTCGTCGCACGAGCTGATCACTACAGTGTGAACCTTCGAGGGACTCCTCGGAAGTTCAGGTGGTGGTCGAGGTGGTTGTTGCTGCGTCATTTTGCTCCGGTGGTGGAGACTCATCACCACGACCCTGACTGGAACCTCCCACCTCGTACATCGAGCGCAACGCACCATTCTTCATCCACAAGATTTAGAAGACCAACACATGTTTGTTCACTTTATCCAGTCTATACAATAGTAGTGCAAGAATTGACAAAGTGACACTTGCATAACATTCACATATATGTGTAGAGTAGAAGAGCACGAGAAAAGCTACCAGAGGGGGGTGAATGGTAGATTAAAACATTTTATAGGGAAGCTACAAAAACCTCACGATAGAAAACCAATCTGATAAACAAACTGTGTGTGTGACCGATCTAGACGTGTTCAACCTGACAGATGTAGTATAGATTGTAGAAAATAAAGTCATGAAGACACCACAACAAGAATCACATGAAAACTTCGAGTAAAACTCAAGTTATAGCCAAAACTCTATCCAAAGGTCAATCTGTTCTAACAGAGGAAAAACAGATCTGTTACGTTGCAAAGAAACTAGTATAACTCAAAAACCACAAATCCAATGACTGTGAACTTTCACAGATGACTGAAATTTCGGTTGTAAAGACAACACAAAAAATCACGTTAATTGGATCTGTAAAACTCGATTTATGGTCAAAACACCGAGGTAAAGTCGGCTTGTGCAGAAACTCGATGAGAAAGACTTGACAAAAAAAAGTCGGACGAACAAGGCACAAAAGCTCCTCTAAACTACGAATTTTATTCACCAAAAACACAAGAGGAACAGCCACAAGTCGTCTCACCATGAGCCCTGGCCTCTTTTGCTTATATAACCAGCCCTAAGGCAACTCCAATCCAACTAGGACTTCCTACTCCTTGGATTCAACTCAAACTTTCCATAACTGTTCGAAACTTTTCCATATGCAGATAGAAGCAATATTATGACTTCTGAACACCTTAGGAACATCTTAAACATTCCTAAAACAACTCAACTTCATGCCCAACATGAAATATAACCATAACCAACTTGAAACATTCCACAAACAAACCATAACCGCCTCACCAGCAGCCTGAGCGCATAATCCAGCCGGTTGGACCATTCCGGACATATCTTCACGTCCATAGCTCTTGTCCACGTATTGGAACAATGTTTTCACGTCCATGCACCCCTTGCACACGTGCAAACACATTCCAAAATGTCAATGATACCTTCATATGCATTGTTCTTGACCCTAACATGATGTGTGACCTCCCGATTAACTCAATCACGATTCCTCCTGAACCCGATTGTTAAACCTCATCTTGTCCCTAACACTAGTTCAATGGATCATCATCACCAGCCATGTTTTGACCTCAAGAAACACCTGCACATGAACAAACAAGCAACTTTTCCAAGCACAAGTCCTCGATTGACTCACATTGGTCCGAAAACCACAACACCTTATGTGAACAGCTCACATAAACATGTTGCAAAACTTAGCAATAATATCAGCATGATCAACCAAAACACATCAAAAACATAGTAAATGAATACTAAGCAAACTTTCCATAAACCAAAAAGCAAGTTGGAAACTTTAAGAGTTAAAAACAGAGCAGTCTCACAAATATTTCAGCACGTAGAAAGTTCGGACAGTTTAAACAGCTACTATGCATTATAAAAATAAAAGTTTGGACACTCCAAAGTGAAAACACGTGAAGATCACGTGCACGACAAGTTTGGACAGTCCGAGAGCCGGCCTGTGACCGGGCGACCAGCGCGTCCATGTGTGACAGCAGCCCACCCGGGTTTGACTTCTCCCGACCTCCTGTGGTCGTGGCCAGCGTGTCTAGGCATGATTGCAGCCCACTCGGGTTCGATTTCTTCTGAGCTCTTGCGGTGGGCTATACTCAAAACTTTGCATGTTAACCCTCAGTTTTAGATTATTTGCCAATGTATTCAGCACCTAGATCTCACAATATGGATAAAGTATAAACTTTATACAACATATAACATCCCTGGACCAGGTTACCATAGTGAGTTCCAAATATAATGAACTTCGTGGATGGAAGTTCATTTCGACTATTGTTGGCCACAATGGGACATACGTGCGTTAGCATACGTGTACCCTCACTATTGTCATGAGACACAAACATGTCCATCGTTTCAATGAAATTTCGAATATGTCACATAATCGATCCCAACCCACTGTGTCCATAAAAGCTGCTGCACATAAAAAGTGACTCAAAAAAGTGAACCAAAATGATTTGAGTTGAAGGATTCAAAACCTAGTTCACTGTCCAGATTCTGGTCCAGCTGATCAGTTTAGAGAGATTTAAACTTTAAGACTAGTTACAGGCAACACTGGACTGGAATTAAACTACAAAGTTGTGGCGCACTCAAATCCCTTTCCATAATGTATTTATTTGCCCCCATATCATTTCTAGCTGAGGAGATATGGCTTTTGCAATCTGACAGTCTTTCTGGAATTTTTGACAGCACCTCTTTTGTTTTTGGCTGATTTTGTCTACAATTTCCAGATATACAAACATAAAATTTGCTAAAATCATAAAATAAAATATTGTTACATACGTCCCAAGGATTCCATAAATGTATTACATTAAGCCATTCGTTGATTCTACTGAGAGATATGATAGAAACAGTAACAGAATACAAAAACTATGCAGCCTCTGCTCAGATTTGGCAGAGTTTTGAAATTTAAACTTTTCAATAGATTAGAGCGGGGATTCTGATCTGGAGTTGAAAAGAAGAGTTTTGTATGACTCTCTAAAGTTTGCAACTATGTATGGTATACCTTCAATGGTGAATTCTATTGGGTGTTCTCTTATTTCAAACTTAGGCATTTTGCTGCCAGATTCATAGTTCGAATCAGGAACTTGGCAGATTAGTTTCAAATGAAGTTTTCAAGTTTTAAATCTCGAGATCTTCCTTGGAGCTCAAAATAAAACTTGTGGAGGACTTCCTCAAGATTCCCAACCATTTGCCTGCTGAGCACAGCGATCACATGATTTATTGGCAATCTGTTCTAACACTCCAAAAACAGAGATTACAAATTCAAACTTAGTCCTAAGTTCAAAATTTTTACTTGTCGTCGAGTCGCACCTCCGGCACGGATATTGTTGTGGTTGTGCCTGATGAAACTCAAATGCAACGCTGTTACTAATTCCTCACCAAAGAAAAATCCTACATCGTTATTCCGGCATACGTCTCAGCAGTGGCACTAATGGCATTCACTCGCAACGGTTTCTACTCGAGCTACTTAAAACGCGGTTTGTGTACTTGCAAAAGACACACAATTTACAGAACACTCATTAAGGTGTTGTACAACATGACCCGCACGGGCGATCATTTCAGACCGTCACAATTATATATATAAAAGTAAGAACATTTGACCCGTATCATTCAATTTGGCCCGCCCCGATCTGAGCCACATCTCGAGGTACATGCCTGTGTTTTCCAATTACTAGTCATGGCAAAATCTACAAAATGTATAGCACGAGTAATGTAGTAAGATCTTTCAGGAAGTAAAAGGAATCAAAAAGTCATATATGTATGAAACACTTATGATCATATTATCTTTTAATTTCATATTCACACGTAGACTTCCAAAGTTGCAAAAACTCCCCTCAATTTAAGCCATGAGGATGCTTATTCATGTTTCATTACGAATGGAACTAAATCGAGTGAAATCCAAAGGTTCTGTAAAAATGTAAGCCAATTGTTGTTCAATATCTATATGGTTAAGCACAATGTTTCCTTTTTCAACATTATAATGGAGAAAGTGATACCTAATGTCAATGTGCTTTGTTCTAGAGTGTCGCACGGGGTTTTTAGCAATGCGAATGGCACTAGTGTTGTCACAAAACAGTGGGACACTATCTAAATCAACCTCATTGTCCTTAGGTGTTTGAACAATCCAAAGAATTTGTGAACAAGCACTAGCAGCAACTACATATTCAGATTCGACCGTGGATTGTGCAACTGAACTTTGATTTATAGAGGACCAAACAACAAGTGAGTTACCAAAAAATGACAAACACCTGAAGTACTTTTCTTATCAATCCTACAACCCCCAATATTAGCATCCAAAAAAGCTTTCAAAGTAACGGTTAAGGAAGAAAGAAGAAAAATGTCAAATTCTTGAGTTCCATGTAAGTACCTGAGAATCCTTTTGAGGACCTGATGTTGTGAAGTGCATGGGGAAGCTTCAAATCGTGCACAAAGACATACGCTGAACTGTATATATGGTCTTGATGCCATGTGGTACAAAAGTGGCATGATCATGCTTCTATATTTTTTTGATCCACGGGTTCACCACCTTCGTCAAGTTCAAGTGTTGTCATTGTTCCCATTGGTTTCCGAAGAGGCTTGCTGTTTTCCATGCTGAAGTGCCTAAGGAGATTTTTCTTATACGTCATTTGATGCACATAGGTTCCCTCCTTAGTTGCTTGATTTGTGTTGACCTTTCTTATGTCACAGATAAAAATCCGCAAGCGCACAGAAACTGTCGTGTAGTATTTCACCCAAGAGTATTCCCAAGGGTATCATATTTATCCAAAAGGAAGGTAATGGAGTAAAGTAAACACTACGCTTATGATCAAGCTAGGGGATACTGATCAATTATCAAGACAGGGGTAAGCTGATAACATGGGTAGTGTGACACACAACTAAGCAATCTATTTTAAAGGGTAAATGGGTCCTAATGGAGATTAGACTAAGAGTTGGAGAGTTACTCCTATGATGCTTCTAATATACATATACATAGCCTAGGTTAGATGCTAATGAGCATGTCAATAGTGAATACTTATGCTAAATTGTTCAACACATCGGGCACGAGTTTACCCCTAGCAATACTAGGGCGACTCCCACCAAGAGCCTGTGGTATAGCCGAACGTGGAGGATTACAAAGGACAGATAGGATTGTCACCACCTACAGCCTACCTCTTCAATCCGTGGGTCTACGAGACATCCAACACTACTTACTATCCTAGCACCATGCTAGCATACTAAGTAAATACCTTAGAAGGTCGAGTACAAGTACCGCTCTAAGGCAATGACTAACCAAAACATCGTTGAACCAATGTTGAGACATAGCATAAGTTATTCATTTCAACATGATCATATCATAAGAAATTAGACTATAGTGGGGGTTTGTAGAGTTTATGATGATAAGTTATGATCATTATGGCATAATCATAAAGACTAATGCTGCCACATACATGGAATCCACAATCAAACAAGAAACGCTTCATCCAAGTATATAAAAGAAAGAAGACTAAAGATAATATCTTTATTATGCACAAAGTCACAAATATAAGAACACATACATGTACCTTTTCCAAGTTGTACTTGGAACTAGAGGTTCTCCTCTCTATAGCCTAAATCCACTAAGGTCTAAGAGAACTAGTGTATACAATAGAATAATGATCAAGTGGTGTGTATTGAAGTGAGGGGTGAGGGGTCCTATTTATAGCTTGAAGAAGGGTCGGTTCCCACCACCAAAAGCACACGGATCAGTCATCAACGACTTCTTCAAGCCGAGAGGATCCAACACGTGGAAGCTGACTGAGTTTGGAGGAAAGACCAGGTCAGCCGACTAGGTGGTCGGGCGACCTGGTAAGTCCTCCAAATGGTTTGTCCTTCCTTGGGGTGACTTCCAGGTGGGTCCCCTTTACTTATATAGGGTGTACACCATTGGATAGCTCAGATACTTCTGTTTGTGGGACATTTGATCCATGTGATGCCACATGTCAGCACTTCACTGGCTGGAATGATATTTTATAGGATCCATCCCCTTGTTTCACTTCAATTCTGTATAAAATACTTGCATAGAAATAGGTTAAATAGAAAGGTGATGTGTGCAAGAAATAGTATTTCCTTCACATAATTTAGTTATATTGACGGGTGAAATCGGTATATAACAATCGTCAACAAACTCTTCCTAGCTTATCATTTGCTCGTCCCAAGCAAAGTCAAGACTTTAGTTTGATGATCAGGAGTTGCTACAATGTTCTACTTTTTAAAAGTATCATGTGCACAACAAAATATATACCTAGTATTGCTGTAGGATTGAAGACCATGTGAAAAGCTACCAGAGGGGGGTGAATGGTAGATTAAAACTTTTTCACCAGAAGCAACAAAAACCCCTCGATAGAAAAACAATTTGATAAAGAAACAAGGTGTGCGACTAATCTAAACGTTTTCAACCATGACAAAGTGGTATATATTAAAGAGAATAAAGTCACGAAGACATGACAACAATAATCATGGAAAAGCATCAAGAAAAACTCAAGTTATGATCAAAAGATGGAACAAAGGTCAATCTGTTCTACCCGAGTAAGAACAGATATGCAACACTGCAAAGAAACTTGTGTATATCAGAAACCACAGATCCAATGACCGTGGAATTTTCACAAATGATATATAATTAAGTTGTGAAGACAAACCAACAAGAATCACATCAATTGGATCTGTTACTCGAGTTATGATAAAAACACTGAAGCAATATAGTGTTGTGCAGAAACTCGACGAGAAAAACTTGTGTGAAACAAGTCGGACGAATGAGGCACAAAATATCATCTAAAACTACGATTTTTATTCAATATATCACAAGAGGAACAGCCCAAATTCTTCTCACTACAAGCTCTGGCCTCCCTTGCTTATATAACCAGACCTACAGCCAACTTAATCAACACTAGGACTCTAATCCTACACAGTTTGAACCGAAACTTTCCATAACTGCACAAGACTCTTCTATAGGCTGATAAAAGCAATCCTAATACTTTCAAACAACTTAGGAACATACCAAACATTCCAAAAAAACTCAACTTCGTTACCCACACGAAATCTAACAAAAACAAACTCTAAACCTTCCATAAACGAACCATAACCACCTCAGTCGCAGCCTGAGGCATAATCCAGTCGATTGGACCTTTCCCACCAATTATTTACATCTACTTCTCTTCAACACGACTTGGAACAATGTTGCCATGTCCATGCACTCCTTGCACACGTGCAAACACCTTCCAACAACGTCCACGATACCTTCATATGCACTGTTCTTGACCCAAACATGTTGTGTGACCTCCCAATCAACTAAACCACAATTCCTCCCGAACTTGGTTGTTGAACCTCATCTTCTCCCTAAGACTATTTCAATGGATCCCATCACCAGCCATGTCTTGACCTCAAGCAACACATGCACATGAACAAACAACCAATTCTTCCGAGCACAAGTCCTTGACTTGACTCTTGTTAGTTCGAAAACCACAACACCTTACGTGAGCACCTCACATAAGCATGTTGCAAACATAGCAAGATAATGTCCACCATGATCAGACAAAACACACAAAAAACTTAGCAAATGAATACTAAGCAAATTTTTTTGTAAGTGTAAAGCAAGTTTGAAACATTGCAAATGAAAAACATAGCAGCCACATGATTATTTCAGCACATAGAAAAGATCGAACAATCCAAAATAAGCAGCTATGCATTGTACAATAAAAGTTCGGACATTCTGAAATGCAAAACCCGTGCAGCTAAAATTCGGATAGTGCGAAGTGTGTTTCTCAAGTATATTCAAAACTTCGCATAGAAACCTACACATTTAACATAATTGCCAATGTATTCAGCACATAGGTCTCACAATCTCTCCCTTGATGAATGTTGTCGGTACCCTGCGTATGGGGTACCCTCGCACACAGGCTAAAACTGCCTAGGTACACTCAGTGGCGCCACATGTCTAGAAGGTGTCGTACCCCGGCCTTCCTCAAGTACAGGATCCAGCACTGCCATGTGGACCACAAAGATGGGACCCGACTCCCCAGGTGGGACGGGCTCCCAAGATGCCACGTGTCCGGGCGGGGCCTTATCCTACTATA
Organism: Tuctoria greenei; assembly: GCA_036927565.1. Taxonomy (NCBI): domain Eukaryota; kingdom Viridiplantae; phylum Streptophyta; class Magnoliopsida; order Poales; family Poaceae; genus Tuctoria; species Tuctoria greenei. The sequence goes on along the minus strand of JAYESD010000001.1, from coordinate 141,227,645 downwards.
GGATGAGGTCCAGCGCATCCACGTGGCTCGAAGCACCAGGCCGGACGCCTCCCGTAGAGATGGGCTCTGGAGCTGCCACGTACCCCGAAGGGCTGCGGAGCTTCCACGTGTCATGAAGGGATCTTGAGCTGCCGCATACCCCGAAGGGCTCTAGAGCTGACACGTCTCCTGAAGAACCAAGCCTGACCTCCCCTAGCGGAGGCCACGCCCGAAACTGCCATGTGTACCATAATTCACCTTGGGCGGTGGAGTGCGGAAGCCAAGGGATGGTGCACCCCATCTAAATCAAGCATTGAAGACAGGCACCCACCTCTAACGAGTAACACACAGCATGCCAACGATCAGAGACCACTGCGCCCAATAACATCATAGTGAAGACACCACATGCCTACCCTGCTCCGCCAAGTGGGTAGCTTGCGGCGACCAGATAGACGGACGGGACATCTCCTGACACCATCAGCAACTACACATGGGCCATTGGCGACTGTGGCGGCAAGACAGCGAGTCTTCAAGCCGCAGTTAGAGGAAGCTTATGCTAGAAGCCATAGATCTTTAGGATAAGATCGCTTCAGGGCTACCTGTCGGTCCCCGGAGCCCACTTGTAAGGTTTTTGGCCTTGTCTATAAAAGGACTAGACCGCCGCTGATACAAAGGACAACCAATCAATCCCCAACACACACACACACACACACACACACACCAGCAATACAACCTCACCGTGGAGTAGGGTGTTACGCTCTTGTGGCCCCCATCATGTAAAACCACCGTCTCATACTCTCATACCCACGATCACTCGATAGAGGACTAAGCCTTGCCAATCAAATAACCTCCGCGGGCTGCTCCTTAGCAAATCTGGGGGAAGTGTCGCATTAACACTTTGACATTTGGTGCGCTAGGTAGGGGCTTTTTTCCTCAAAAAAGTGGTTGCGCTTTCATCGCAATGGTAGGCATCAAGCTTGCGAGCAGCAGCAAGACCAAGATGCGAAAGGTCGACCACCAGGTTCGCAAAGACATGGAGATGGAGTTAAAAAAGCCTAAACGGTCCACCAAGCTGAGAACCTCACCCTCAACAGCGACCACGAGCATCGCATAACACTCCACGTCATCTGTGGGGGATCTTGGGAACCTGCATCCTGGAATGCGGCCAAGACCCTGCGCCGAGCGATAGCGTCATTAGATCCTACTAACACTCTAGCGTCGCATCACAAATTGATGGAGATGCCGATCAGCTTCAACACCTCTAACTGCCTTGAGAACATGTTGGAAGCCGGGCTTCTGCCCTTCCTCGTAGCCCCCACCATCGCCAACATCAAGTTCTACCATGTCCTGATAGATGGCGGGGCCGGCCTCAATCTCATCAGCTGTGCGGCCTTCGACAAGCTGAAGATCCCTGTGTCCAGGATCGCCCCATCGAGATCATTCTTGGAGGTAGGGCTAGGGAAGATTATCCCGTATGGCAACATCCACCTCCGGTTGACCCTCGGAATGCCCGAGAACTTCAGGACGGAGAATATCCTATTCAACGTCGCGGAGGTCAGCCTCCCCTACAACGTCATCATTGGTAAGCCAGCCTTGTACCGATCCATGGCTGTAGTCCACTACGGCTACCTCTTCCTCAAGATGTCGACTCCAACCAGCGTACTCAATATCCGCAGAGATCACGCAGTGGCGGTATCTGCTTTGGAGGAGCTTCGAGCACTAGCAGCAGCCCCAGCACCTGCCCCAGGCGATGCTGGACATAGTCAGCCTTCGCCGAGCTCGTGCGAGTGCGCCTACGTCGCCCCACCATAGGTGCAGCCCTCCGACAATGACAACATAACCATCAAGACTATCTAGATCGGCTCTGATGCTGCCGAGACCACCTGCATTGCGGGCAGCCTAGACAGTAAGCAGGAATCGACGCTCATCGCCTTCTTGCAAGCTAATGTTGACGTGTTTGCCTGGCAACCGTCTCAGATGCTCGACATCCCCAGGAAAGTGATCGAGCACCACCTAAAGATCTCCCTTGATGCCTGACCGGCACAGGAGAGGCCACGAAATCAGTCTATCGAGCGGCAGAAGTTCATCCACAAAGAGATCAAGAAGCTGCTCGACGTTGGCTTCATTCAGGAAGTCCATCATCCCAGGTAGTTGGCCAACCCTCTCGTCATCCCCAAAGGTGGTGGAAAGATTCGGATGTGCATCAACTACACCACCTGAACAAGGCATGTCCTAAAGATTCTTTCCCTCTCCCTAGGATAGATCAAATCGTAGATTCAACCTTGGGATGCGACTTGCTCTACTTTCTAGATGCTTACTCAGGGTTCCAGCAAATCCCCATGCCTAGAGAGGATGAAGAGCATACCACATTTATAACCGTATATGGCCTCTACTGCTATGTCTCCAAGCCATACAGTCTTAAGAATGCCCTCCCTACTTTTGTATGTGTCATGCATAAAACGTTTGAAGACCTCATTTGGGACCTGGTAGACCTGGTAGAGGTGTATGTCGACGATATCGTTGTCCAAATCCAAACACATACATCATCGTTAGACAACCTCGCCCTAGTCTTTGATAGATTGCGGACCACACGCACAAAGCTTCACCCCGACAAGTGTGTGTTCGGAGTCAAAGCCGGGAAGCTCCTTGGCTTCTTGGTATCACACCGAGGAATCATGGCGAACCCGGAGAAGATCAAGGTGGTAGAGCTAATGCAACCTCTAGCCCGCGTCAAGGACGTACAAAAATTTGCAGGTTGCTTGGCAGCGCTTAGCCGATTTATCTCTAGACTGGCTGAACGAGACCTCCTGTTCTTCAATCTGTTGCGCCAGTCTGGACCGTTGGTCTGGACAGAGGAGGCAGAATAGGCATTCCGCGAGCTAAAGCAACAACTCACGTCACTACCCATCATGGTGGACCTGGAACTCAGGGAGCCTCTGTACATCTACATCGCCACCACAACAGAAGTAGTGAGCATGGTTTTGGTGGCGGAGCGACTTGGTACCTAGCAACCTCAAGAGACAGGCGGGGTACCTGCTGTTGATGCCGATCCCCAGGGCTTGGAGACCGCAGGGGGCCCTGATGACCTAGATGTCTTCGGGTCCCAACCCCCGAAGGGTAGCTGGGTCCCCCAGGGGGCCCCAGAGATCAAGAAGCATCTGGGTCCCAGCCCCCAGAGGATGTCCCGGGTTCAGGGAACGCAAAGTCTCTAGGCCCGGAGCACATGGAAGAAGAAGTGTCAGATTCCTCGAGGAGGGTCCGGACTATCCAGCACCCGGTCTGCTTCATTAGTGAAGTCCTACATGAAGCAAAAACAAGGTACCTTGAAGTGCACAAGTTACTGTATGTAGTGCTGATTGTGTTGAGCAAGCTCCGCCATTACTTTCACACACACACATAGTTTCAGTGGTGATCTTGTTCCCACTGGGGGCGGTGCTCGCAGTCCCAACACAACTGGCAACATCGCCAAATGGGCGGCAGAACTGGCAGAGTTCAAGCTCAATTTCTTACCGAGGCATGCAATCAAGAGCTAAGCACTAGCAGATTTTGTTGCTAAGTGGACTCCCTCACCAAGCAACCCAGGGGGCCTGGAAGTCAGCGAGCCGGAGCCCAGGGCTCCAGTGCTCACGCACCCCACTGGACACTCTTCTTTGACGGATCATCGCTGAAGCAAGGGGCCGGAGCTGGTGTACTGCTCACCTCCCCAACAGGGGAGCAGTCCAAGTACGCGTGCGTGTGACACTCGATTCCGAAAAAGAACCAAGTGAATGCATATGTGTGCCCAGGACATTCAACACACATACACGAGTGCATCACAAACGATATACAGATAATTACCACAGCACAAGATTAATTAACCAAATTTTATTGCACAAACCATATTATCCTCGAATACAAGTTCTAGTGAATATTAATGACAAGTTCAACTAATGCAGCGAAAATAAACTAAATAAGCAAACTAAACAGCAGGGCAACATAAGCAATAGGGTATAGCACTGCTCCATGCAACACCACAGGCATAGCTGACGGTAGACACGGCCTAGAACTCCGCATTATCGCCATTAAACTCCCAATCCTGACCTGCAACTGTTGGGGGGATTGCAAGGGTGAGTACATGTTGTACTCAGTAAGTGTGGAAAGTATGACATGTGGCTGATTCAAATGACGAATATAATAATGGCTAAGTGCTGAAAAGTACATTAAAATATTTGAAAAGCAATATATTATATGTATGTGAAGTAAACCCATCATAAAACGTATAATCATCATAATACTAGTCCATAATTCATTACCATCATCCATATACCAGATTTCACCGTTGTCGATAGCAATATTCAATACCAGAAATTAATCCACAATGAGCCATAACCATTACCATCCCATAACCATCCCAAATACCATCCCAATACTGAGTTCCCTCTAATCATGTGAGGGTCCAGATTGCTCATAACCGGGAGCACGACTATCATGATAGTTTTAGACACACTCTGCAGAGGTTGTACCGCTTTACCCACGTGTTTGTGATTGCATCACCTTTCGATGACTAGAATCTCTATTATGCCGTCTCACACTTCCGTCGGTGTGTGGCCAAGAGATCACAAAGTAGCCTTTACAAAGGGATTACTAGCCTATTTAGACCCCACTGAGGTTTCACCGGTGGCGATGTCTCCAACTGAGCACATCTTCAACCAAGGGCCCTCTCTTGAGCCATTCGGATCTCAGGGTAGTCCCACCAATCATCAACAAATCCAATCCGACTACCCCTTCCCCGAGCATCCTTAATGGTCCAAATAGCACTAGCAAAGCCCTAATTAATCAGCTACGCCACACCCATACTTAACATGGAACCCAAGAAACAAGTCATAAAACAAAATATCAATTCGGAGTCATGAAATATCGGACAAGTTCGAAACAGATCGGACTAGTCTGAAGTTAGTCAGAAAGAAATCAGACAAGTCTGGCCAAAAATCGGACAAGTCCGACTTTAGTCAGAGAGGAAATCGGACAAGTACGCTGGAACACCGGACAAGTCCAGGGACTTAGCAAATTTTCAAGGATTCTTGGAAAATCGGACTAGTCCGCATAAAATCGGACAAGTCCAAAAATGTCCAGAGGAAAAATTGAACTAGTCCGCAGCAAAAACGAACAAGTCTGATTTTAGTGAGAGAGAAATCGGACTAGTCCTCACCCAAATCAGACTAGTCCCCACTTTTCAACATTTTAAGTGCGGTTTTGTTCCAAATCAATTTTAAACTCATTCCTCTTGATGTGGATTAATGTTAAACATGTATATGAATGTAAGTAGGGCATGATGCATGAAAATGAGGGTGTTACAAACCTACCCCCCTTAAAATGAATCTCGCCCTCGAGATTCGATGCGGAAGAGAAGAGATAGGGAAATTCCTTCTTGAGATCATCCTCCAATTCCCACGTTGCTTCTCTTTCTGTGTGGTGCTTCCATTGAACTTTACACCATCTAATAACCTTGTTCCTTGTGACCCTCTCCTTAGTTTCCAAGATTTTGACCGGTTGTTCGGCATAAGTCAAATCTGCCTCTAATTCCAATTCTTCCACTGGCACTTGTTCTTCCAGTACTCTCAGGCACTTCTTGAGCTGGGAAACATGAAAGACATCATGGACATCCGAAAGGTGAGCTAGCATCTCCAACTTATACGCTACTTCTCCTCTTTTGTCCAAAATTTTGAATGGTCCGATATAACGAGGTGCTAGCTTGCCTCTTATGTTAAACCTCTTATGACCTCTCATTGGTGACACCTTAAGGTAAAAGTAGTCTCCTATTTCAAAGGCTAATTTCCTTCTCCTATTGTCCGCATAGCCTTTTTGTCTTGGTTGGGCAGCCCTCAAGTTTTCACAAATTATTTGGACTTGCTTTTCGGCTTCTTGCAACACATACGGACCAAATACTTGAGTTTCTCCTACCTCATTCTAGAATAAAGGTGTCCTACACTTCCTTCCATAAAGCGCTTCATATGGTGACATTTTCAAGCTTGCTTGGTAACTATTGTTGTATGAAAATTCTGCATATGGCAAGCTCTTGTCCCAACTTTTGTCATGCTTTAAAGCACAAGCTCTTAACATGTCCTCTAAAATATGATTGGTCCTCTCGGTTTGTCCATCCGTTTGAGGGTGATATGCTGAACCAAAATTCAACCTCGTTCCCAATGCTTCATGCAATTTTTGCCAAAATCTAGAGGTGAATTGTGAACCTCTATCCGAGACTATCTTTTTCGGAACTCCATGCAAACATACTATTCTTCCCATGTATAGTTATGCCAATTTCTCTCCATTATAGGTGGTCTTGACGGGAATAAAGTGGGCTGACTTAGTTAACCGATCCACAATTGCCCAAATTGAGTCTTAACCGGACTGGGTACGTGGTAAACCAACTATGAAGTCCATGCCGATCTCTTCCCACTTCCACTCTGGAATCTTTAATGGTTTCAATAGTCCAGCTGGCCTTTGATGTTCCGCCTTGACTCGTTGGCACACATCACACAATGCTATGTATTCAGCTATGTCCTTCTTCATGCTATCCCACCAATAGCAAGTCTTCAAGTCTTTGTACATCTTTGTACAACCGGGGTGAATTGAGTAAGGTGAGTCATGTGCCTCTTTTAATATCGTCTCCCGAATATGCTTCACATTGGGCACGACAATCCTCTTACCAAGCCATAGAGTACCATGTTCATCCTCATCAAATCTGAATTCTATTCCCTCTTGGGTCTTTTCCTTGATTTCTTGAATTTCCTCATCCTTAGTTTGACCTTCCCGAATTTCTTGCTCCAATGTTGGGTTTAACTCCATCATCTCCATCTCATTTACAAATCCAAGGTTCAACTGTTCGAACTCCTTACATGACTCGGATGGTAATTCTTGAACCGTGAGTTGATGACTTATCTACTCAAAGCGTCGGCCACTACATTAGCCTTCCTTGGATGATAATTGATTCCCAAGTCATAATCCTTGATGAGCTCCAACCATCTTCGTTGCCTCAAGTTAAGATCCGTTTGTGTGAAAATATACTTCAAACTCTTATGATCCGTATAGATTTCACACCTATGTCCAAGGATATAGTGTCTCCAAATCTTCAACGCATGTACCACGGCTACAAGTTCCAAATCATGCGTTGGATAATTTTGTTCATGTTTCTTCAATTGTCTTGATGCATAGGCGACCACTTGTCCCTCTTGCATCAATACACATCCAAGTCCTTGTCTTGATGCGTCGCAATAAATATCAAAACTCTTGCTCACATCCAGCAGTACCAAAACTGGGGCTGTTGTCAACCTGTTCTTCAACTCCTCAAAACTGTTTTGAGAAGCTTGAGTCCATTGGAATGCCTTTCCCTTCATTAGGAGTTCCGTCATTGGCTTGGCTATCTTGGAAAAGTCCTTGATAAATCGACGGTAATATCCATCCATTCCAAGAAAACTCCTTATTTTCTTGACATTTTGCGGCGGTTCCCACATCAACACGTCCCTCACTTTTCCGGGGTCAACCGATACTCCTCCTCCTGAGATGATATGACCCAAAAACGACACCTCTCTCAACCAAAACTGACACTTGTTGAACTTGGCATACAATTGATGCTCCCTCAATTTCTGCAACGTAAGTGTCAAGTGTTCCTCATGTTCCTTCTCATCCTTTGAGTAGATCATAATGTCATCAATAAACACCACAATGAACCTATCCAAGTACTCCATGAATACCTTATTCATGAGGTACATAAATCATGCAGGTGCATCGGTCAATCCAAAGGACATCACGTTGTACTCATAAGATCCATACCGCGTCCTAAAAGCTGTCTTGGGTATGTCTGATGGTCTAATATTCATTTGAAAATATCCCGACCTCAAATCAATCTTAGAGAAGACACAAGCACCCTTCATCTGATCAAACAAGTCTTCTATGTGTGGCAAGGTGTACTTGTTCTTGATTGTTACCTCGTTGAGAGCTTGGTAATCTATACACATCCTTTGGAATCCATCCTTCTTGTCCACAAATAGCACGAGCGCTCCCCAAGCTAAAGAACTAGGGTGAATAAAACCTTTCTCTAGTTACTCTTGAATTCGCTTCTTGAGCTCCGCTAGTTCCATAAGAGGCATCCTATACGGCCTCTTAGCTATAGGTGCAATTCCAGGTATTAAATCAATAACAAACTCAATGTGTCGATCAGGTGGCATACCTGGCAACTCGTCCAGGAACACGTCCAAAAATTCACACACCACCGGAATTTCCTCAAATGCAGTACCATCCATGTGATTCGGCTCCAATTGCTTCGGTGCGGTTTGAGATGCTTCAAATTCTACGGTGATCCCTTCTTCATTGGTCAACTTCACCATTTTTGTGGCACACTCAATAACTCCACTGTGCTTCCTTAACCAGTCCATACCAAGTATCATGCCCAATCCTTGACAATACAAAACAATGAGGTTGGCGGAGAAGTCTACCCCCCTTATTCTAAGGCTTACTCTTGGACATACTATATTTGTCCTCATCTCTCCTCCAGGAGACTTAACCAACAGAGTAAACTTCATATGAGAGATAGGCAAACTATACTTGGCAACATACTTTGATGCAATGAATGAATGTGATGCTCCAGAATCAAATAACATAGTCGCGGGGTTGGAGTTCGCGAGAAACATACCAATGACCACGTCATTCGCTTGTTGAGCATCCTCCGTAGAGACATGGTTCACGTTGCCACGAGCAAAATTCTGCTGTCCCCGATTCTCTTGCGTTTGTCCTCCATTGGGTCTTGGAGTTTGCCTCAGCGCATTGCTTCCTTGACGAAGTCTTGACTTAGGACATCGATGTGTGAAGTGTCCAGCTTCTCCGCAAGTATAGCACTTCTTAACTCCACCAGAATTATTGGGACGATCTTGGTTTTGAACATTTGCACCAAGAAAATTAGCACGAGGTGCATATGTCATCGGAGGCCTAGGTGATTGCATGACAGGGCGCTGCTGCACAAACTGAGCTGGGCGCGGCGCAAATCCAGGGCATTGAGCATGCGCAAAAGAGCTGAAGTAAGGCACATTGGGTGGTGCAAAGCGAGGGCGCACATTACTTCCTTGCGGCTGTCCTTGATATGGTGCCTTCCTCTTGTTATCTTGTTCCATCTCACAGACCTTGTTCTCCACCACAATTGCTTTGTCCACAAGCTTCTAGAAATTTGCATAGTCACAATTGAGCAATTGCACTTGAATCTCATTGTTCAAGCCCCTCATGAACATGTATTGTTTCCATCTGTCCCGGCTCACATCCTCAGGCGCATACCTTGAGAGTTGAGTGTAACTTATTGAGATATTCACTCATGCTTGATCTTCCTTGCCTTAAGTTCTCAAATTCTTGCCTCTTCAAAATCATAACACCCTCGGGCACATAATGGGAATGGAAACTCTCCTTGAATTTGGCCCAAGTGATGCTCTCTTGGTTCTCATGAGCATTGCAATAAGAATCCCACCAATCCGCAACTGCTCCAACTAGTTGATGAGAAGCAAATAAGACCTTCTCCCGATCACTGCATTGGACAATAGCAAGCTTCTTCTCCACGGACTTGAGCCAATCATCCGCATCCATAGGGTCAATGGCTTGAGCAAAGGTCGGTGGCCTAGTCCTCATAAACTCTCCCAATCGGTTATGAGGAGGTGGGGGTGGCGGTGGAGGCATGTGGGGCTGATTGTGGTTATTGCCAGCCTGCAGCTGTCCCATAGTTTGTATCATGGTCTACATGAGTTGGTTTTTCATCGCCAAGAGCTGCTCAATGTTGATAGCTCAATGAGCAGGTCCTTGTCCATTGTTGTTCTGAGGTCCTCCATGGTTCTCCTCATCATCATTAGCATCCCTCTGGTTGCGAGTCCTCACCATCTGAAGAAAAACAATAGGTAAGAATTAGAAAACGTCCCCAACTATAAGCATCAAGGGATATGAAACTAGACAACTAACTAGCCTACATGGACATGGCAATGCTAAAGCATCCCAAAATCATCTATTAAGCACACAAGCAACCAAAATATAGCAAACGGCACACCAAACAAAAACACATCGATTCCTGAGTGCTCCTATGTGCTCTAAAGTGTCCATTCTATCAAGGCTGCATCCTACGGTCAACTTGTGGCTCTGATACCAATCTATGACACCCGGTTCTGAAAAAGAATCAAGTGAACGCATATTTGTGCCCATGACGTTCACCACACATACACGAGTGCATCACAAATGATATACAGATAATTACCACCGCACAAGATTAATTAACCAAATTTTATTGCACAAACCATATAATCCTCGAATACAAGTTCTAATGAATATTAATGAAAAGTTCAACTAATGCAGCGGAAATAAACTAAATAAGCAAACTAAACAGCTAGGTAGCATAAGCAATAGGGTATAGCGCAGCTCCATGCAACACCACACGCAAGGCTGACGGTAGACACGGCCTAGAACTCCGCATTATCGCCATTAAACTCCCAATCCTGACCTGCAACTGTTGGGGGGGGGGGGGGGGGGGGGTTGCAAGGGTGAGTACATGTCGTACTCAGCAAGTGTGGAAAGTATGACATGTGGCTCATTCAAATGATGAATATAATAATGGCTAAATGCTGAAAAGTACATTAAAACATTTGAAAAGCAATATATTATATGTATGTGAAAGAAACCCATCATAAAACATATAATCATTATAATACTAGTCCATAATTCATTACCATCATCCATATACTATATTTCACCATTGCCGATAGCCATATTCAATACCAGAAATTAATCCATAATGAGCCATAACCATTACCGACCCATAACCATCCCAAATACCATCCCAATACCGAGTTCCCTCTAATCATGTGAGGGTCTAGGTTGCTCATAACTGGGAGCACGGCTATCATGATAGTTTTAGACACACTCGGTAGAGGTTGTACTGCTTTACCCACGTGTTTGTGATTTCATCACCTTTCGATGACTAGAGCCTCTATTATGCCGTCTCACACTTCCGTTGGTGTGTGTCCAAGAGATCATAGAGTAGCCTTTACAAAGGGATTACTAGCCTATTTAGACCCCACTGAGGTTTCACCTGTGGCGATGTCTCCAACTGAGCACATCTTCAACCAAGGGCCCCCTCTTGAGCCATTCGGATCCCAGGGTAGTCCCACCAATCATCAACAAACCCAATCCGACTACCCCTTCTCCGAGCATCCTTAATGGTCCAAATAGCACTAGCAAAGCTCCAATTAATCAGCTACGTTGCACCCATACTTGGCCTCGTAGTGGCACTGTAAATCCTGGATGGTCGCTCCACGAACCGGTCCTTAGATCTAAAGCAAGCAAAACCACCATAACATCCAACCCATCCACATATCAGGCTTGCTTAGATCACCCATTACTATATCATATTAGCCAGTTCATGTTAACCATAATATCATCCATGCGTAATTAAATTGAGTGGTATAGTTGTTCTCCCATCCGAGTTGATTAAGCGAAGCAAAAGGTAAAAAGCCATTCCCGACTCTCTACCATATATTCCAGGTGATAAGGGTGGTCAACAAAACTAGTAAACTTCCTACCATAGGATTTCCCATCAAATTGACACAAGCATGCAATTTTCAAACAAAACATTTATTTTAAAACAGGATCAATATGCTTCAAGGACACTTGCATTGCCCTTGCGGTTGATTAGGGTCAAAGCCTTCAAACTCTTGGTGCTGTAGATCCTCCGCGGCACTCTCTAGCGCAAATCCATCTAATCCGCACAATAAACATACAAACAAGAAACACAATCAAAGAGTGCACAAATATTACTCAATATGACATGACATGCATGATTTATGCAAATGCAAGGTAGAACTTGTTAATAGATTGCTTTCAATAATCACTAACTAGTTCTAATAGATTTTAACAAGTTTATACAGGTTTGGATTTGATTAGATCTACTTTTAGAATCAATTCAACACAATTTAGTCAGCAAAATCGGACTAGTCTACAGAAGGCCAGACTAGTCCGCACTTCACAGAACTAGTGAACTAGGGTTTTCTAGATCGACATGAATTTGGAGATTAGGGGTCAAATTCACATAAGGAAAAGAGAATAGAAGGTATACCATGTGTTTAGAACTCTAAAGAATCAAGTATCTTGGAGGTAGCACTTGGATCTTGATGATCTAGGGTTGATGATGAACTTGGAGATTAATTGGTGATGAAGAACGAAAGCTTGATGGAGATCTTGATCCTCTTTCATTTCCTCCTCTTCTTCTTCTTGCTTGGGATCTCCTCCTCCCTCCTTGACGGTGGCTCTCCACGAACTAGGGTTTGGGTGGGGTGGAAAAGTGGCTAATAGATGTCAAGCCAAGGGGTGGGGTTGTTTATATAGAGGTGGAGGCTAGGGTTAGATGGATTTCGAGTTTGAGATGAGTAGAGGCCGGTTTAGAGTCCCACATGGGCTCTAAAGAAGTTAGGCACAACGTCCCTAGGCCCGCTTAACGTGGAACACAAGAAACAAGTCATAAAACAAAAGATCAATTCAGATTCGCGAAATATCGGACAAGTCCGAAAAGGATCGGACTAGTCCGAAGTTAGTCAGAAAGAAATCGAACAAGCCTGGCCAAAAATCAGACAAGTCTGACTATAGTCAGAGAAGAAATCAGACAAGTTCGCTGGAACATCGAATTAGTCCGAACAAGTCCACGGACTTAGCAAATTTTCAAGGATTCTTGGAAAATCTGACTAGTCCGCATATGTCGGTGGTTTTGATCCGGCAGATCTCCCGACACTACTAAGGTGTTTGCGGAGTTTGAGGTTCGATGTAGGCGCGCGGAGATTCAAGAAGCTGAAGTATAAAATGACGCAGGAGACATGAAAATTTACGTGGTTCGGGCCGCCTGAGCGTAATACCCTACTCCACGGGGTGTGTTGGTGTTGTATTGGATGTATGAGCTCAACGTGAGTTGAGAGTGTAGAGTCAGCACCTTCAGTCAGTGTCCCCTATGTATCATCGGCCTGTCCTTTTATAGTACAAGGGCAGGCCGTTACAAGTTCACCTGGCCCGACATGTGGCCCCGGCGGTTACTAATATTGATACGCATTTGATACACTTAATTACCCTTAGTGACTGAATTACGGGCTTTGACAGCACCGTTTCTGGTAATTAAGGTCGTCTGATCGTGTGTCATTAACATAGTATTAATGACACTTAATCGGGTCTTGAAGTCCTTGATTCCCCTTTGAATATCCGGAGCCGTTGTGAAGTCTTCTGGAGGTTGGAGGCTGAAGATCCGACGGTTGGACACGTGGCAGCTCTGGAGCATACTGTGGGGAACAGATAGGTCCGGTGCCACCTAACACGTGTCAGTTCCGGAGCTTCCCTCGGTCTGGGGTTAGGTCCGGGGGTGCCGCTATGGTACATAGCCCAGAGCTTCCCCCTTGTGGGCAGTAGCTCCGGTTTGATAGTACACGTGGCGACCCTGGGACTAACCATGTTGGGGAAGCGGGTCCGGTTATGTCTGACATGTGGGCCTGTGAAGGTCTTCAAATCAAGTAGATGATATTCCCTTGAGATCTTTGCAATCCCAAGGGGTATATGGTACCCAGGGTACCGACAACATAAAATCAGACAAGTCCGAAAATGTCCAGAGGCAAAATTGGACTAGTCCGCAGCAAAAACGGACAAGTCTTATTTTAGTCAGAGAGAAATCAGACTAGTCCTCACCAAAATCGGACTAGTCCGCACTTTTCAGCATTTTAAGTGTGGTTTTGTTCCAAATCAATTTTAAACTCATTCCTCTTGATGTGGATTAATGTTAAACATGTATATGGATGTAAGTAGGGCATGATGCATGAAAATGAGGGTGTTACAGTGCGCCTTTTTTCAAGGAGACCAACAACATGGCGGAGTATGAAGCCCTCATCTTTGGACCGATAGCTGTGCAGGATCTTGGTGTCTAGCAGATATTGGTCAAGGGAGACTCCTAACTGATCATCAAGCGAGTCCGGGGAGGATGCTGCTGCAATGACCCTCATCTCGCGGCGTACATACTGCACATCAAGAAGTTAGAAGCTGGTTTTGAGGCTTTGGAAAGTGGGATGATTGGAAGAAGGACTGGATAGTCATCCGGGTGGAGGAGCACGAGAAGCTGGAGCTGCCGAAGGCCTCCCCAACATCGACACTGCAGTCTGGAGTGAAGCTTCGGTGCTGTCGGATGCCTTCAACCCTACTCTGACCAGGATCCGCCAGTGCGTGGAGGGAGGATTAACTCCTCAGGTGGTATTTTGCAACTTCCTGGTCAACAGGTGGGCACCGCTGAAGAGGAGAGAAAAACTCGCTTGGGCCCTCAAAAGTGTGATGGACGACGACTGGGTCGAAACCGGGCTGAAGTCCAACATGGCGGGGGCAACCTTGGAGTTTCATCTCAAGAAGTTTCAGCACGGCATCGACATCGCGGGTGATGACTTGACTCCGCCACCAGCTTTTCTCCCTTTGAACGTGGAAGTAGAGTTCAGCAGGGAGCTCCGGTGGACGATGCTGGTGCTTGACGTCCTTGGTGTCGTCGAGAGAAGATCAACATCCAGGGTGGTGATCCCTGGGGCTTCCGAAGGTGGCTCCGACCCTGCCCCGAAGCCAAGGATCGAAGTCGTCGGCAAGGGCAAGGAGCCGGCGGACGAACCCTTGAGCCGGAAGAGGAAGCTGCAGCACGCCAACGGAAGGTCCATGAGGCCTGCAACCTCTGCATCGGCTCCTTCTCCAGGGAGGGGGAGGTCTTCTACAACTGCGGCGACTGTACCCGCAACGGCGTCTTCCCGGGGTGCTAGCTCTGGGCATGCGACTCCAGCACTAGGGCCAGTTGAGGACTCTAGGTCCGGAGGTCCATCCTGGTCGAGGGGGGCCTCGACTAAGGAAATGCAAGTGGTTGCAACGAGTTCCGAGGGGCCTTCCGGAGCTTCCACACCGGCGGCGGCTTTGGTCAGCCCAGAACGCTCAGCAAAGAGGTTCCGCGCAAGCTGGTGCGGAAGCCTCCCAAGCTAATTTTTAATCTTTACCTTAGACAGTTGTTTTGTTGTAGTAACTGTTTTTTAAGTTTCTTCATTCATCATCTGCAGCATTCCCAAGAAGAGGAGTGAGGCTCCACCCTCAGCCACAACAGCTGAAGCTGTGAGGGCGGAAGCTCCTGCTCCTGTCCCGATGCCGCCCCAAGTGGTGGCTGAAGATGCGACAGCTCCGGCACCAGCTATCGTGGTCATGGACCTCGACTCATCCCCCGAGACTTCCGTGGTAGCGCCGGACCGCGGGAGAGAAGATGCGCCAGCGGCACCTGCCCCGGAGGTTGAAGCTCCAGGTCTTGGTGCTGAGATGATGGAAGCTTCAGCCACTGAGCCGGAGGAAGCAATAATTCTGGCCCCACAGCTAGAAATTGTCGAAGCCCCGGCGGTTGAGCCGGAGGTAATTGAAGTCCCGGCAAGTGAGCCAGATGTGGAGGAAACTATGGCGGTTGAGCCAGCTACCTCCGAAGCTCCGGCCTCAGAGCCGGTTGTAGTTGAAGACCTTCCGGCGCCCGAGCCGGTTGAGGTTGAAGCTTCGGCCTCAGGGCCGGTTATTGCGGAGGCATCAGCAATCGAACCCATGGTGGTCGAGATGCCAACAGCCGAGCTATCAGCGGACAGAGGCCCAGACCGGAGCCGGAAGTAGCACCTGCTCCAGAAGTGTTGTCGGCGGAGGTGCCTGCCGCTGAGCCGGAATGCCCAGATGAAGTCGTTGGCCCCCTGCCTGAGGGGGCAAATGAAGACCCAGCGGCGGGGCCTTCGGAACCACTTCCGGAGGTCAGAACTTCTTCCGCGGGACCCTCCTCAATGGCAACTGAGGCTATCCCGGAGGACGGCCTAAGTGCCGTGGAGGCTCAGGGGACCACTCTTGTGGAGTGGGACCCAATTTTTGTAAGCGAGAACCCGCTCGAACCAACGGAGGAGGCCCCAGCAGGTCCGGAACCCATTCCCCTAACGTTGTCTATTGACAACGCTTGCTCCAGCCTGTGTCAAGTTTAGCTGGCGTTCTACCACAATAGCAAGGCTCTTGAAGAGGAGCGCCAAACCCTTAGGCGGTGGCGTAACCGGCTCTACTTCGAGACCAAGCTGGCGCATTCGAGGCTGGCAGATGACAAAGAATGGATCAAGCAGGAGAAGGTCCGCCTGGAATACTGGGGCAAGTTATTGGACGACAGGGAGAGCTTGACTCGCGCCCTCGACGCTCAATCCCAGACCATTTATGAGCAGACCAAGGCAGATAATAGTGCGGCTGATGAACGCCAAGAAAGGCTTGAGGCCATTAACACTACTCTCATCAAGCGTCGGGAGGCACTTGAGGAGAGGGAGAAGAGGCTCGAAGATGAAGAGAAAAAACTCCTAGAGCTGCGGGATGACGTCCTGAAGAGGGAGGAGGAGCTCACCGAAAAGGTGGCTCTGGCTGACAAGGGCCTCGAGGAGCGCGCCAAGAAATTGGAAGAGTGCTGCGCTAAGGAGGAGGAGAAGGCCTGGGTGTGAGGGCAGGAACTCTACCAGCAAGAGTGTGCCATCGCAGCCAGGGAGAAGAAAGTGAGGGGCAGGGAGAAGGACCTGGTTGACCGCGGGAACAAGATCTACCTCCAGGAGGAGGAGCTCAGAAAACTCGAGAAGCACGTTGCTGAAAAGATTCGGCAAAATGCCAAAGAGGTTGAGCGCCTTGCTCGCGAGAATTCTGAACTGGCGATGGCTAAAAGATCCTTGGAGGAACTGAAGGGCTTGAGGGATGCAGACTCCCTACAGGTTTGGGAGTTCCTGAGCAAAGCCAACGACGCGCTGACACCGATAGGCTTCAGTCCCGTGTGTCCGGATGATACGGAGCCGGAGCCGGACCTGGCGTTGCAGGCGTTGAGCTCGGCGGGTAGCAAACTCTCCAAGGTGGGCGACGTCATCGCGGACCAGTTGGAGGTAGAGGGGCAGTCCCTGGCGAAGAACGTCGCAGAATATGTGCTGACGTGCTACACCAGTCGGGATCCCCAATTCCCTCTAGACCCGGTACTTGAAGGTCCCGTCGAAGGAGAAGGTGAAGCCACCCGAGCCAACGTGTCGGAGGTTGCTCAAAAGGTCGCCCAGTTCTTCCATAGGGTCTAGGACCATCTCTGTAGCTCCCACTTGTATCCTCTCTTTTTCTTCCCCAATTTTGTAATCCCTTGTCTCTAGATGAATGAAATCCAAATTTTTGCGAATTTCATTTTTTGTCTTCAACACTTTTGTCTTCACTTGGTCCCCTGGTAGATGTACACAATTTGATTGTGAACATGTACCAAGAGGATATTGTGTTTTGTTGAAGACTCGTTTGCTTCGAACTTGTAGAGTGTAGGTCCGAAGTCCTCGATAGTGAAGGCCCCCTGAGGTTGTCGGAGCTCTGAAGCTCCGGTATTGACTACCGTCAGGGCTCAGTAGCTCCGGCAATAGTTCCTATCAACGCGTAGAGCATCGATAGTTAGACCTCTGGGGTGTCGGAGCTTAGTAGCTCCGGCAGTGACCTTTGCCAACGCGTAGTTTGTCGGCAGCGGACTCCGTTTGTGGAATCTTCTCACCATCTTTTATTCTGCGTCGACGGCTGGCCCCCCTAGCTTTACCGGAGCTTGGTTGCTCCGGTGATGCTCGTTTTCAATGTTTAACATCGATTATAAGCCACCTAGGGGGAGTCGGAGCTTCGTTAGCTCTGGCTTTTCTCCATCAACGTGGATTCTTTATTTTTCCTGCACATTGAAGCCAAGAAAAATAGTAAAATTCATTACTTGCCTATAACTTCATTGTGGCTTATGATTCTCAAGAAAATTTTAGGTCAAACACGATTCTGAATGCAACCGAATGCATTGCCTTCTTTCTTCAGGATCCAATTGTACTTGGACCCGCCTTACTTCGGCCTGCCGGGGTGTAGGTAGAGTGGCGTACTTAGGGTGCTTGACTAGGCTAAGTCGATAGCACACTCCAGCCCTAGATTGTCTTGGTGGCATTCAGGCGAGTGGGCCATGAACAATATTTGAATCCAAAAGAATCGACAATACAGCTCGAATCATATATGAACCGGTCGAACTAAAATTTCTTAAGAATTGCACGTCCTTGTTATAGACAAGAAAATGAAAAATAAAAAATGTTGAGCCTGTACAAAGTAAATGCACGTGGAGTCTGTTTCACATGAAGATGTCTTTCATTATAGGTCTGGGGTATAGGGGAAACAAGTACACTCTTAGGGTACGGAACCATGCTAAGCGTGTTTCATTTCTCGTTTGACCCAGGGTAGCTAGCCACACTTTTAGTCCTGAGACTGTGACAAGCGTTGCATGAACTTTGCAGACCTTTTAGGAAAGGTCCGGCTATTCTCCCGGAGGAACTACCCGACTCTGTACAATGACTCTATAACATACACCTCAAGTTACTATAGACTAACCTCCGTGATATTAGGTGTAGAACTTACGGATGTGCTCAATGTTCCAAGGATTTGGGAGAGGTGTCCCATCCTCGGTTGCCAAGCGAACGCTTCCGGGATGGGATACCTTAATCACTCGGAAGTGTCCTTCCCAGTTGGGGGAGAGTTTGTTTAACCCTTCTCTGGATTGTATTCTCCGCAACACCAGATTGCCTTCCTCGAGCTGTCGATTGTGTACATGCCGCTGATGATAGCACCGAAGGGCTTGGCAGTATCGGGCATTCCGAACAGCTGCTTGGCACCTTCCCTCCTCGAGGAGGTCTAGGTCTTCACGCCGGAGCTGGTCCTGCGTGGCTTCGTCGAAGGTCCGGACCCGGAGTGACCCCAAGGTGATTTCCGGAGGAAGTATTGCTTCAGCTCTGTACATCAGGAAGAAGGGTGTTTCTCCAGTTGACCGGTTTGGAGTTGTCCTGTTAGCCCATAGAGTGGGCGGAAGCTCTTCAATCCAGTTGGCTCCATGTTTTTTCAAGCGCTCATAGGTGCGCGTTTTGAGTCCTTTCAGGATTTCAGCATTTGCTCTCTCGGCCTGGCCATTGCTTGCCGGGTGAGCTACGGAGGCGTAGCAAACTTGAATGCCGAGGTCTTCGCAATACCCTTGAAATGCAGAGCTTGTGAATTGGGTCCCGTTATCAGTAATGATTTTGTTTGGGACTCCAAACCTGCATACGATGGACTGCAAAAAGTTGATAGCAGATTGCTTGTTTATTGTCACAACTGGAGTTGCTTCCGACCACTTGGTGAACTTGTCAATGGCGACATACAGGAACTTGTAACCTCCGACGGCTCTTGGGAAAGGTCCCAAGGTGTCCATCCCCCACACAGCGAAGGTCCATGTAGGAGGTATCATTTGTAGAGCTGAGCCAGTGTGTGAATTTGCTTTGCATGAAATTGACATGCTTCGCATTTCTTCACCAGCTCAGTTGCATCCTGGAGTGCTGTAGGCCAGTAGAAGCCATGCCGGAAGGCTTTACCGACCAGCGTGCGGGAAGACACGTGGTTCCCACACTCGCCTCCATGGATTTCTGCGAGGAGCTCGCAACCTTCTTCCCTTGTGATGCACCGCATTAGGACGCCGTTGGCACCACGCCGGTAGAGATCCCCTTCTACCAACGTGTATCTTTTAGCCAATATGACTATCCGGTCAGCAGATACATCATCGTCAGGAAGGATGTTGTCTTTCAAGTAGCTCCGGATCTCCGAGATCCATGCATCGGAGCTAACTTGAGTCTTGCGTGTTGGGTTGCTCGGAGCTTCCGACAGCACCTACGACTTGATGGCTGCCATGATAACAGGGCCATCGGGACCGTCAGCTTCGGGATGCTGATCTCGCCCCCTTCGCTCAGTTCGGCAGGCTGAGCTGTGGGTTTTGACAACCTCCGGACAAAAGTTCCGTCAGGAGCCGGAGCTCCGGTTGACGCTTTCGTCGAGATTTCGTCGGCTTTAGTGTTGTGGGCACACTGGACATGGTGGAGATCTAGGACTTCGAAGTCCTTCTGAAGCCTCTGGACTTCAAGGAGGTAAGCAGCTAGCTGGAGATTGTTGCAGGAGCATTCACCCTTCACTTGCTTAACAATGAGCTGTGAATCTACCTTGACCAGCAGTTGCTTGGCACCGTATGACAGTGCCACCCTTAGTCCATAGATGAGTGCTTCGTATTCCGCCATGTTGTTGGTCGCCTTGAAGTCAAGGTGTACCATGTATTTCACCTTCTCTCCGGTTGGTGCGAGGAGAAGGATTCTAGCTTCGGCCCCTTGCTTTTGCATGGAGCCGTCGAAGTAGAGGGTCCAGTGAGGCTCGGTGAAGACCGGAGCCTTGTGTTCCGGCTTCTGCTCACTGGGGCCCCCAGGGTTTGATGAAGAGGGAGTCCATTCCGCCATGAAATCCGCCAATGCTTGACTCTTGATTGCTTGCCTTGAAATGAATTCGAGATCGAATTCAGCTAATTTCGCTGCCCACTTTGCAATATTCCCAGTTGAATTGGGATTATGCAAGATTGCTCGAAGTGGGTAGGAGGTCACCACTGAAATCTTGTGAGCTTGGAAGTAATGGCGAAGCTTCCTGGAGGCAATGAGAACTGCATAGAGTAGCTTATGCATCTCTAGGTATCGAGTCTTGGCGTCATGAAGTACTTCACTGATGAAGTACACTGGGCGCTGGATGGTCCGGACCCTCCCGGAGGGGCTCGGAGCTTCCTCTTCACTGACCCGGATCCTCCCTGAGGGATCCAGACCTTTTTCGGGACCTCCGGGTCCTGGCTGGAGGGACCCGGAGCTTCTTCAGAAGCGACCTGGACCCTCCCGGAGGGGTCTGAGTCTTCTGAAGTAACTTTTTGTGAACTCAAGTCTGGGAGCTGGGACCCAGACTCGCTTTCAGGAACCTCCGGACCCTCCTAGAGGGGTCTGGATTCCTGAGCATGGGATAGTTTTGGTCTCTCCGCAACCAGGACCATACTGACGACTTCGTCAGTTGCTGAAATGTAAAGCAGCAAAGGCTCACCAGGGTTCGGAGCTACCAGAGTTGGTAGGGTGGTGAGGAACTGTTTTAGCTTGTGGAACGCCTTTTCTGCTTCTTCAGACCATTGGAATGGTCCGGACTTCCTCAATAACTTGAAGAAGGGAAGTGCCCGTTCCGCCAGTCTTGAAATGAACCGGCTAAGGGCTGCTAGACATCCAGTCAGCTTTTGGACATCCTTGATGCGGGCTGGTGGCCGCATGTCTTCAATGGCTTTGATCTTCGCCGGATTAGCTTCTATGCCCCGGTGACTTACCAGGAAACCAAGAAGTTTTCCGGAGCTAACCCCGAAGACACACTTGTCTAGGTTTAGCTTTGTGCGCGTGACCCGCAACTTGTCGAAGACAGCCTGTAAGGTGTCAAGGAGTGACTCCTTGTTCTTGACCTTGACCACGATGTCATCGACGTACACTTCCACTATGTCTCTAATGAGTTCTTCAAAAGTTTTGTACATATCTCGTACAAAGGTTGAAGCTGCATTCTTGAGACCAAATGGCATGGCTGTATAATAGTACAATCCATCTACTGTGATAAAAGAGGTATGCTCTTTATCTTCCCTAGAGATTCTGATTTGATGATACCCAGAATATGCGTCTAGGAAACACAGTAATTCACACCCGGAGGTGGAATCCACTATCTGATCTATTCTAGGTAGTGGGAATGGATCTTTTGGGCATGCCTTATTTAGTGTTGTGTAGTCGATACACATCCGAAGCTTCCCGCTGGCCTTGGGCACAACGACTGGGTTTGCCAGCCATTTTGGATGGAAGATTTCTCGGATGAATCCAGCTTCGAGCAACTTCTTCACTTCTTGTCGAATGAAGTTCTGTCGCTCCACGGATTGCTTCCGAGGCTTCTGGTGTACAGGCCGGGCGTCAGGGTAGATCTTTAGATTGTGCTCAATCACTTCCCTGGGGATCCCAGGCATTTGTGACGGTTGCCAAGAAAACACATCGACATTAGCCCGGAGGAAAGCGATGAGCGCGAGTTCCTATTTGGCATTCAGTCCTCCCAATATATGGGTGGTCTGAGCGGCATCGGAACCGATTTGGATGACTTTGACGGGAATGTCGGTGTCGCCGCTTGGCTGCACACGAGGTGCAGAAGTCGAGCCCCGCTGACGAATGCTCGGGGGTTTTGGAGCTTGTTCCTGCCTGGAGTCCTCCTCTTGTGCCGTAGTAAGCGCATGAAGTTCTTCCAGAGCAGTTACTCTGGCAGTACGATCTCCATGGATCCGGAGAACACCTACTGGTGTTGGCATCTTTAACACCAAGTAGCCATAATGAGCAGCTGCCATGAATTTGTACAAAGCAGGCCTACCCAAGATGGCATTGAAGGGTAAGTTGATCTGAGCAACGTCAAAGACCAACTTCTCAGTGCGATACTTCTCCCGGGTCCCGAAGGTAACGGGGAGGGTAATAGCATCGAGTGGGGTAATGGCTCCCGGACCTACTCCGAAGAAAGGTCAGGAGGGGTGAAGATCCAAAGGTCGGAGCTGAAGCTTGGTAAAAGCTTCGAAGCTTATGAGGATGAGCCCCGAACCATCGTCTACCATAACATGGTGGAGCTGGATGTTATTGATGGTAGGAGATACCATCAAAGGTAACTGCCTGCTTCAACCATGCTTCGAGGGCAGTCCGAAGCATCAAAAGTGATGGTCGTGTCCATCCACTTCCGATGAGGCTCCACCCTGGCTATAGGAGCTACAACGGCCATGTCCCAGCGCATTGTCTTGAGGACGCGACGGGAGGTGATGTCCCATGATCCACCAAAAATGGTGTTCATGGTCTCCCGACGCTCGTTGTCAGAGACGTCAGAATCGTCGTCGACGAGGTGTAGACGGCCTTCAGGACCTTTTTGGGATCCTGAAAACCTAACTCCTCTTCAGCCAGAGCTTCGTCAACTTTTTGCTTTCCTTCCCTCTGTCGGAAAGGAGCTTCTTCCCGGTGCTTGTTGTAGCGCTCGGCAAGGTTTTGGACCTCCCGACAGTCTTCCAAACTGTGGTTGTCCGTCTTATGAATTGGACACCACACCTTTGGTTTGCCACCGTCTTCAGAAGACGGTCGAGGTCGCTTCTCGGGGCGTGGCCCCCGGCCACCCGGAGCTGCAGCAGCTGCAGCATTAGATGCGTCGGTCGTCGGCTTCTTCTTGCCGTTGGTCTTTTTCTTCTTCTTGCCACTCCCAGAGGTAGTGGCTTCGCCTTTGGAGGATTTTTTGTGATCCTCCGGAGGTGGTTCGGAGTGCATTTCACGGCCCTCCGTAGCTTTGGCACATTTGTCAGCCAAGTTGAAGAGTTCCGTGACACTAGTGATCTCCTTGATCGCCAGTTTCTCCAACATCTTCTTATCTCGTACACCCAGTCTAAATGCCACAATGACAGAAGCGCTAGAGATAGAAGGGATAGTGTTTTGTACCTGAGAGAATCTCTGGATGAATGATCGTAGGGATTCTCCCCCTTTTTGCACGACTGCAAAAAGTTCTAGTTCAGTGCCTGGCCAGGTGTATGAACTCCTGAAGTTGGCGGTGAACTGCAGGCACAACTCCTTCCAACTGTTGATGGAGTTGGGTGGAAGGCTCATAAACCAGGACCGGGCGGTCCCAGTTAAAGCCACTGGAAAATAATTGGCCATTACGGCCTCATTTCCTCCAGCTGCTAGCATAGCAGTGGAGTAAATCTGAAGAAATTCAACGGGATTAACGGTCCCGTCAAACTTCTCTAGCAGGTGAGGCCGGAATTTCTGTGGCCACCTGACCATACGCAGATGCATGGCCAGGGTCGAACAGCCTCCTCCTACTCCTTCAGGAGCAGGAATGTCTTGAGCTTCTCGTCTTTCACGAGCACGCTCAATATGGACTCGGCCGTCTTGTTGACGGTATCAGCGATCAAGCTCCGCCTGGAGGTCATGAGTTGAAAGCCTTGACACCGCGTGAGTCTGCCGTGCCCCGGACGGCAACGACGTCACTTGTTGTGACGCAGCACGTCTCCTGTTGTTGGAAACGTGCGGACCAAGCCTACCAGACAAGGTCCATCGCTGCGACGGGGCCCGTCCTGAAGGAGGAGGACCCTGGTTGCTGATGTGGTCGGCTGCTGCTGCAACCAAGTGTTCCACATCGGCCCTCCATAGCTCCATTGCATCCCAGGATGCGTCCAGAGGTGGTGGGCGCTGAAGAAGAGCACGTGCTGCACGGAGCGCGTGTTCCGGGTTGTCATGATTTGCCGACGCAGTGATTGACGCCGGTGCACCATCGCGCTGCCCAGCTTGATTTGCTGGTGGAGGCGGCGGTGGTGGTAGTGTGACTCCTGCTAGAACTGAGGTTCCTGTTGGTGGCTGGATATTGGAGGGATTGCCCCCAACAGCTTGAACAGTGGGATGACCGTTGGATGATCCAACAGCTGAGTTCACCATTCTTGAAATCTCGGGCGCCCCTACCTGGCGCGCCAACTGTCAGTGGTTTTGATCCGGCAGATCTCCCGACACTACTAAGGTGTTTGCGGAGTTTGAGGTTCGGTGTGGGCGCGGAGAGATTCAAGAAGGTGAAGTACAAATGACGCAGGAGACATGAAGATTTACGTGGTTCGGGCCGCCTGAGCGTAATACCCTACTCCACGGGGTGTGTTGGTGTTGTATTGGATGTATGAGCTCAACGTGAGTTGAGAGTGTAGAGTCAGCGCCTTCAGTCAGTGTCCCCTATGTATCGTCGGCCTGTCCTTTTATAGTACAAGGGCAGGCCGTTACAAGTTCACCTAGCCCGACATGTGGCCCCGGCGGTTACTAATATTGATACGTATTTGATATGCTTAATTACCCTTAATGACTGAATTACGGGCTTTGACGGCACTGTTTCTGGTAATTAAGGTCGTCCGATCGTGTGTCATTAGCATAGTATTAATGACACTTAATCGGGTCTTAATGTCCTTGATTCCCCTTTGAAGATCCGGAGCCGTTGTGAAGTCTTCTGGAGGTTGGAGGCTGAAGATCCGACGGTTGGACACGTGGCAGCTCCGGAGCATACTGTGGGGAATAGATAGGTCCGGTGCCACCTAACACGTGTTAGTTCCGGAGCTTCCCTCGGTCTGGGGTTAGGTCCGGGGGTGCCTCTATGGTACATAGCCCGGAGCTTCCCCCTTGTGGGCGGTAGCTCCGGTTTGATAATACACGTGGCGACCCTGGGACTAACCATGTTGGGGAAGCGGGTCCGGTTATGTCTGACATGTGGGCCTCCGAAGGTCTTCAAATCAAGTAGATAATATTCCCTTGAGATCTTTGCAATCCCAAGGGGTATATGGTACCCAGGGTACCGACAGCATAAAATCAGACAAGTCCGAAAATGTCAGAGGCAAAATTGGACTAGTCCGCAGCAAAAATGGACAAGTCTTATTTTAGTCAGAGAGAAATCAGACTAGTCCTCACCAAAATCGGACTAGTCTGCACTTTTCAGCATTTTAAGTGTGGTTTTGTTCCAAAACAATTTTAAACTCATTCTTCTTGATGTGGATTAATGTTAAACATGTATATGAATGTAAGTAGGGCATGATGCATGAAAATGAGGGTGTTACAGTGCGCCTTTTTTCAAGGAGACCAACAACATGGCGGAGTATGAAGCCCTCATCTTCGCACCGACAGCTGTGCAGGATCTTGGTGTCTAGTAGATATTGGTCAAGGGAGACTCCTAACTTATCATCAAGCGAGTTCGGGGAGGATGCTGCTGCAATGACCCTCATCTCGCGGCGTACATACTGCACATCAAGAAGTTAGAAGCTGGTTTTGAGGCTTTGGACCTCTGCCATGTTCTGCACGGCGACAACTCCATCGTTGATGCCTTTTCAACTATGGCATCCACTGGGTCCTCGGTTCTTGAAGATGTCTTCGGTAGGAGATTAGTGCGACCAACCACTAGGCCCGCAGTTCCTAACGAAGAAGGCGAGCCCAACACCTCGGAACTGGCAACCACGATGGCCCTGCAACCGTGGGACCAGTCAAGGTTATTGTGCTTCACAGGGGACCTCAGATTAACCGGCGCCCAAGATCCAGAAGCTTAGGAGAGTCCCGATGCATGGATCACAGAGATTCGAGACTACCTGAAAGACAACATCCTTTTGGAGGAACACGTATCCCCTGAGCGGATCGTAAGGATGGTGAAACGCTACACACTAGTAGAAGGAGACCTCTGTCGGTGTGGTGCCAACAGCGTCCTATTGCGGGGCATAACTCGGGAGGAGGGTTGCGACTTGCTCACGGATATCAACGAAGGAGAGTGCGAGAATCATGCTGCTTCACGCACAATGGTCGTTGAAGCCTTCCGACATGGCTTCTACTAGCCAATGGCACTCCAAGACACCACCAAGCAGGTGAAAATATGCAAGGCGTGCCAGATGCATGCCAAGCAGATTCACACTCCGGTGCAAACACTACAGATGATCCCACACTCCTAGCCGTTTGCGGTCTTGGGGTTGGATATCCTAGGACCCTTCCCCAGGGTAGTCAAGGTACCGATTCATCTACATCAATGTAGACAAGTGCACCAAGTGGCCGGAGGAAGCCTAGTGATCAACATCAACAAGGAGTCCGTAGTCAAGTTCATCAAGTCGATCGTTTGCAGGTTCGGGGTCTCGAACAGGATCATCACCGACAACAGGACCCAGTTCACCAGTGATGTGTTCCAAGAATACTACAAAGACCTCAGCGTCCAAGTTTGTTATGCGTCTGTAGCACACCCAAAAAGCAACGACAAAGTTAAAAGGGCCAACACTAAGATCCTCAAGGGCCTAAAGACATGGACATATGACTTCTTGGATAAAAATGGTGCCAAGTGGCTTGACGAACTCCCATGTGCGTTTTGGGCCAGCCGAACGTCTCCCAGCCGGGCCACGGGAGAAACGCCTTTCTTCCTGGTGTACAGTGTCGAGGCTGTCCTCCCCCCAGAGATCGTAGTGGGCTCCATCTGAGTCTGGTCATTCAACAAAGCCACGCAGGACCAGCTCTGATGCGAAGATGTTGACCTTATAGTCGAAGCAAGGTGGAATGCCACCATCTGAAATGCACGGTACCAATAGGCGCTCCAGCGCTACCAGGAGCGGTTCATGCAGAGTAGAGAGCTCCAGACGGGTGATCTGGTGCTGCGGTGAATACTTTCTGGAGAAGGGGTGCACAAACTGTCCCCCATCAGGGAGGGCCCCTTCCGAGTGACACAGGTATCCCGCCCCAGGTGCGTCCACCTGGCCACGGAAGAAGGAGAGCCCCTCCCAAACCCTTGGAACATAGAGCACCTCTGTAAGTTCTATCCCTAAGCATAATAGTAGGACAATGTACGGTGTCATGGTGCCAAGGAACGGCACTTAGTACAACCAAGCTCTGTGGGGGAGAGGTCCAGAGTGTTCAGCTATTTAGCTTTGTCATGTACCCTACGCATGAACACACTGCCTACCTTGCAAACCAGAGTGGTTCATTGCCTTATTGTAAAGTCAGTCCCCTCCTATGAATGCCGATTTTAAAAACTCACTGTTTTACCCTGCCTTTCTCTTAAGTTCACTTAATTATCTGTTAATTTTGTAATCGATCAAGCTAGTCTCGTTTTTTTGTATATATCTTCATATACCTGGTGAATTTTTTCTCTATATCATCCCTAGTGGAGTTATGCAACCCTTCTGAAGATGGACTTGTTTGAGGTACCTACAAGGTGTTTCAAGATCTCACGGCTGCCCCCATACATGGGGCCCTGTGGTGCCAAATTGTCCTCCAGGAAAGGCCTATGCCAAGCTGGAGGTCCAGAGCGCGCAACTTGCTTAGCCTAGTCTTGTACCCTAAGAATGTGTGTTTTGCCTCCCAGTGCTACGGCTAAGTACAGAGGGCCAGGAAGCTAACACCCTGAGTAAGGTGGGAGCCGGATTCTGGGCGCTAACACACTGAATTAACCAAACCCCGCGTACCAGCCCAAGACTGTAAGGCATGACAAAACTAAAAGAGTAGGGAAAGATCGTCGACGAGCAAAAAATATGCTCCCCTGTTGTGTGTGCAGGACATCCAAAGCAGGTTACGATGGTGGGCGACGCCAGAGCATCTAGCTCCGACACCTCCCAAGAGGCCTGCCATCGACGACTCTACGATGATGGTGGGTGACGCTGGAGTAGGCAGCTCCAGCATTACCCAGGGGGCCTGCCATCGATGACTCTGCGATGATGGTGGGCGATGTCGGAGCAGCCAGCTCTGGCACCACCCAAGGGGCCTACTGTCAACGTCTCTGTGATGATGGTTGGCGATGCCGAAGCAGCCCGCTCCGGCACCACCCAAGAGGCCTTCTGTCGATGTCTCTGCAACGATGGTGGGTGACGTTAGAGCATCCAACTCCAACACCACCTAAGGGGTCGGCCGTCAACGACTCTATGATGATGGTGGGCGATGCCGGAGCAATCAGCTCCGACACCTCCCAGGGGGCCTGTTGTCGACGTCGCTACAACAATGGTGGGAGGCACCACCCAAGGGGGCCCGACGTCGTTGTCCAAGCTCGTCGAAGACAGCAACAAGTGCTAATTCGGGATTGTCATCGGCATACTACACATCAGTGGTGGACGATGTCGGAGCATCCAGCTTCGGCACCTCTTAGGGGGCCTGCCATCTATGACTCTGTGATGATGGTGGGCAACGCCGGAGCAGCCAGCTCCAGCACCGCCCAAGGGGCCTGCCGTTGACGTCTTTGCGAAGATGGTGGGCGACGCCGAAGCATCTAGTTCCGGCACCATCTAGGGGGCCTGTCGTCGATGACTCTACAATGATGGTGAGCGACGTTGGAGCAATCAGCTCTGACACATCCCAGGGGGCCTCTGTTGACGTCGCTACTGTTGACATTTCTTACGTCACAGATAAAAATCCGCAAGCGCACGAAAACTGTCGTGTAGCACTTCTCCTTAAGAGAGCATTCCAAGGGTATCGAATTTAAGGAAGTGTATATAATCTTATGAACTAATTCACCAAAGGACACAAAATTGTTTTGTAGGCAAGGAAGAGAGAGGAATTCAAATTATTGATTCTAATTCAAAGGAATTTGCAGTACCTGCTTGCTTCGGGCATGGGTTTACCCCTAGCAATACTAGGACGACTCCCGCCAAGAGCATATGGCATAGCCGAACGTGGAGGATTACAAAGGACAAGTAGGGTTGTCACGACCTACTGCCTACCTCTTCAATCCATGGGTCTATGAGATATTCACTGGTGATTTCTAACCTAAGCACCACACTTACGTTCTAAATCACAACTTTAGTTGTTTTGAACACAAAAATACAACTAGTGTCTCTAATAAAATAAAGCAATGAACCCACAAGTAACTACTTGTTCAAGTTACTATGAATTGAGAATCAAACTTGAATTCAATTCACAAAGGGTTTACTTGATTCGAGTACACCTTTGTAGGGATACAAGTGTAGAAGAGGGACTTGACAAGCCCAAGCCTCCTAAACTCTAACCACACTCTCCTTCTACTTGGCAGCCTCTAGGACTACTCTAAATCTTTGGAGTGGCATTCTATTATCAAATTTTGGTGTGTGTGTGAAGTGAGGTGTGGGGTTCTATTTATAGGGAGGAGAAGGGTCATTTCCTGCCACCAAATGTGCATGAATCAGTCACCCATGACCTCTTCGGGTGTGTTTGGTTCGAGGGATATAGTGGAACGGGACGGAACGATCCCACTTTTCTGTTGTTTGGTTTGGAGACATGTGGGATGGAGTCATCCCTCAAAAGAGAATATTCCACCCAGATGCGGGATAGAACCATCCCACCAAAAACATGGGGACGGATCCGTCCCACCTCCGTGGAGACAGGCGCGCGGCCTTCCAGAAGTACTCATACTCACATGTCCCTGTCCCATCCTCTCATTCAAACAAGAGACGGGACCATTCCGTCCCACACCATCCCACAAAACAAACAAGAAACAGGGATCGTCCCATCCCTCTAGACAAACAGAAAACGGGACCATCCCATCCCTAAAAACTGGGATGGATCCATCCCATCCCACTTTGACTCCCAACCAAACACACCCTTCAAGTCGGGAGGAGCCAACACGTGGCGTTTGACCGCATTTGGCGCCAGGACCTAGTCGGCCCACTAGTGGGGTCAGCCGACCTGGTCTTGGCTCCTTTTGTGGTGTGCTTCCTCCAAGTCTCTACCAGGTGGGTCCCATTGACTGATATTGGTGCTACACCATTGGATGGCCTCAAATACTTCTATTTGTGGGCCATTTGATCTATGTGGTGACACGTGGCAACGTCTGATTTGTTGAAATCCAACTTTATGGATTACTCCCTGCATGTCTTGGTATTTTGGGTCTAAATTCACCTGCATACAAATAAACAACAACATTTGTTGAATTGGTTAGTTTTTAACCCTACCACTACGTTGTGTTTCTCTTTTATGCTCATTATGAGGTGAATTGACAGTCTAAATATGGTACTTAAGGACCATCAACAAACTCCCCCACACTTAGTCCTTAGCTCGTCCTCTAGTGAAGGCAAGAAAAAGAATTGTGGTGATTTCATAAATTTGCTATAAGTTATAAAAAGAGGATACTAGATATTTCAACTCATACCTCAATTCATGAATTCCCTCTGTGGAATGTGGCTACCACATCAATCTTGGGTGTTTGAGGAGTGGAATGGTTGGAATGTAATTCTCTTGGATATTCCCCTACCGAAATGATCTAACGATTTGCTATATTTGGAAAGTCAAAAAACAATTGCCCTTATCTCTCATTTGGAATCTCTCAAGTCTCTCAAAGTGTTTTCACCCTCACCTTGGCATGTTGTGCCAATTATGTCCCTATACTAACTATGGCTATATCTGGAGCTTGGTAGAAATAATTGTGGCACACATTGTAATTTATATATTACTAAGTCAAAAACTTAATCCTATGAGAGACTTATGCAACAAACAAATTGACATAGAAAATTCTTGTGCACATGAATGGAATGGATATTTGTGGACTCCATGGTTTTCTCTCCTTAAGGATGAAACATGGCTACTTCCTTTTTTTTTGGCATACTTCCTCTTTTGAAGAGTAGATGCTTTTTTTCGTAGCCATGTCTTCCAGTCCTTTTTCTGGAGAGAAATTGATGACCAATATATATGGAGTTTCTTTATTGGGTGGATGAATGGTGGATGCAAATTCTCAATGTGAGAAATTTTGCATGAATAAGGTGCACAAGAATTTCTAAGTCAAAAAGTTCGTGCATGTCACTCAATTGGGTCACGAGTATGACAAAGTTCAATGAAAAACAAAGTGGCATATGCATGTGGTTTTTCAAGAATTTGTATCATATGGCCATGGTGGGTATTTAAATTTCCAATGAGAGAACCAGGCAAAGTTCAAGACTCCAAATTGTGCAAACATAAAAATCAATTTCAAGCAAAGAGATATCTTCTCGAATAACTCATTTACCATATCACACTAGTCAAATACTTAGATGACGTGTTTTTCCTAATTTGCTTGTGGGAATCATAAACAAGGCAGTAAATTGAAAAGTAAAGTATTCAAATTTTTAGATCAAGAAAATTTTGACTACCAACTTTAACATTTTAATTTGTTGGGTTGAATTAATTTCAAATATTCAGAATTAAATATTAAAGCAACTCAAACAGTAACACAGCATGCATATTCGGTGGTAGAAGATCCAAACTGAATTTGTGGAGTGAAGCGGAGCCATGTGGGGCCCACAACAGGTCGGCCGACCCCCTTTTTTGGCTTCTCTGTTGCTCTGTTTCGACGTGTCGAGTTGTATGTTCGGTTACGACGTGTTTTGAGATGCAAAGCTATTTTTGTACATTGGGATTTCACAAATTTGGGGTGCCTCCCCCACACTTGTTCTCTGAATTCTTTATTCAACACAAATAAACTAAAGGGAGAACTTTACGGGGTTAGAGGAAACGGTAAGTTCACTTTATTAAACTCAAAATATGAAGATACTTACATTATTCAATCTAAATTTAATGAAATAAAAATTTGGAATAAAACTAAACTAAGCTAGTAAGCATCCTATGCAGTCGGGACATCTAAACTATGGAGTGTTGTAGATGTCGGGCTTCCCGACGGCATTGCATACGCGTCGCAGCTTGGCGCCCAAGCCACGACGAACACCATCAATCTCCTCCTTAAGGGATATGAGTTCTTCCTTCAGTTCCGCCATTTCAATGCGCCCTTCAGCCACTAAATCTGATAGATTCCTGTTCTCCAAACGGAGAGAAGCTAACTTCTTAGAAAGTTGTGCCACTTTAGGGGCATGAGGAGATTTCCCATCGCTGTCCTCAAACTGGCCAGGTGGCCCTCTGATGGCGGGTGGCGAGAGGTGATGCCTAATCTTGCAGGGTGACGAGCCTGTCGATTCCTCCATCACCACATTATCTATTTGCTTTAAAAAGCCTTTTGCATAGCCTCCTTCAGGCTTGGGAACCCCATGGATAATGAGGCGGTCTCCCACACGCTCAGGCGAGGTACGTGTAGGTGACTTGTAGTGGTGACTCACTCTGTCATCGTCCTTGGTCTTTAGAGTGTACATGAACTCCTCGCCAGGCTGCAGCATTGGGAGAGACTCATCCTTTTCAGGAAAAAGACGGGTCTTGACTGACTTAAGGCCAGCCGTAGTCGGACTACGTGCAGGTGTCATCGACTTCATGGGCGTCCTCCGAGGGGAGAGCGATTGTGCATTACCACGAGGCGTGGTGCTACGCCCACGTGGAGTCATCATCGGTAGCGGGATCATGGCGAGAGGTACGACATCTAATGCCATGATGGACTCCAAAGCAGGGGGACTTGTCATTGGCCGCTGTGATGTCTCCACTCAGGTTGAAGGTTGAACTAGAGTGGGGATGAGGCACAATTTTCTTGTCGACCATGACTCGGATGGGAGGAATAGGAGATGGGTTTTTTCTTGAAGGTGTAAGTTTCTCCTCTCTGTTCCTGTCAATATACAAGTGGGGAAAGTACGATAGCACCGATAGTTTTGTTGTGGTACGTCAGGAGAGTCTACACGAAAAAACAGAAAGCCGACAGCGCAAGGGGGAGTTCGGTTGACCATAGAGTTCGGTCGAACCCTTCCTGGCTCCTTTCGGGCTAAGTTTTCATGGGTTGGCTAATTTGGCCCCACGGATGCATAATTGGATTGTCCTATTAATTGGACGCAGAGAACATAGACTGAATTTAAAGAAACGACGTGAAAATCACTAAGATTCATCAGGTCAATTTCTTTTTCCATCTCCTTCTCCTGGGATTTAAGAAATAATTTGAGTCGGTGCCCATTCACCTTAAATAGCTGATCATCATCACCTTGGAGTGTGATTGCTCCATGAGATGAGGTTTCTACTACAGTGAAGGGTCCTTCCCATTTACTCCTAAGCTTCTCATGTCCAAAGTGTTTAACCCTAGAGTGGAAGAGTATAACTTTATCTCCAGGTTTGAACTCTTTAGGTGTAATCCTTTTATTGTGTCATCTTTTGGTTCTTTCCTTGTAGATTTTGGCACTATGGTACGCCTTATCTCTCCACTCTTCCAACTTGGAAATTTGCTTCAATCGGTGTTTTCCTACTTCGTTAAGGTCCATGTTCCACCGCTTGATGGCCCAATAGGCTCTATGTTCCAACTCTACAGGAAGATGACAAGTCTTTGCATAGAAAAGTGGGAAAGGAGACATGCTGATGGGAGTTTTGTAGGCAGTACGGTATGCCCACAATGCGTTGGGTAGCTTATGCTTCCATCACGTTCCCATTTCCAAGATGGTCTTTTGCAGAATATTCTTAATTTGCTTATTAGATGTTTCTGCTTGACCACTTGTTTGTGGGTGGTATGGAGTAGCAATGTTATGTTGGACACCAAGCTCCCTCAAAAAGTTCTGGAAGGTCTTATCTGTGAAATGAGACCCTCCATAACTTATGACTACACGGGGAGTGCCAAAGAGTGTGAAAATGATCTCATGGAATATTTTCCTAGCTTGCTCGGAATCAGCATCTTTGCATGGCAAAGCTTCTACCCATTTGGACACATAATCTACAGCCACCAGAATGTACTCACAATCATAGGACCTAAGGAAAGGTCCCATGAAAACAATACCCACATATCAAATAATTCCACCTGGAGATTTTAAGTTAGGGGCATCGCGTTGCGAGCTGAGATTCCTCCATACTTTTGGCATTTCCAACATCTGCAAATGAATTATTTTGTATCTTCATACATAGAAGGACAATAGAATCCACTTTGCCAGATCTTTCCCTGGGTATGGTAAATACCGTAATGGCCACGATAGGGGCTAGCATGGCATTTCTCAATAATCTTGGTGCCTCCAATTGATGCGACGCACCTTATAAGAAGGCCATCGGCACAAACTCGATAGAGGTATGGGTTATCCCAAAGGTGTCTACGACTCTCATAGATGAGCTTATTTTTGTTTTCCTCTGGGGGTACATATCCCGTGACCATGAATTTCACGATATCCGCATACCAAGGGTGAGAGTCAGTTACCTTGAGAAGCATATCATCTCGTAGGAAGTCATTGATAGGAATGTCCATTGTTTGGGTGACTTCCATACGTGAGAGATGATCTGCCACGGAATTATGTACTCCTTTCTTATCCTTGATTTCTAAGTAAAACTCTTGGAGTAGAAGAATCCAATGGATTATCCTGGGTTTAGCATCCTTTTTGGTGAGCAAATACTTCAAGGCAGCATGGTGTGTATAAACTATGATCTTGGCTCCAAACAAATAGGACCTAAACTTATCGATAGCAAAAGCTATAGCCAAGAGCTTTTTTTCAGTTGTAGCATAATTGAGTTGAGCTCCTGTTAGAGTTTTGCTAGCGTAGGATATTGCATGATGCTTTTTATCTTTGGTTTGGCCTAGAACCGCACCAATGGCAAAATCACTAGCATAACACATGATTTTGAATGATAGCGTCCAATCGGGAGGTTGAATGATTGGAGTTGAGATGAGTGCCTTTTTTAGTGTATCAAATGATTTAAGGCATTCATCATCGAAATCAAAGGGAGCTTCCTTAGCTAGTAGGTTAGTGAGAGGTCTAGCAACTTTTTGAGAAATCTTTGATTAACGGCAGATGGAACCCTGCATGACCTAGAAAGCTGCAGATTCCCTTAACATTGATAGGTGGTGGAAGTTTTTCAATGACGTTGATTTTTGCTTTGTCCACCTCTATCCCTCTCTCGGACACTAAGTGTCCAAGAGCAATGCCTTCACAGACCATGAAATGGCACTTTTCCCAATTAAGTACAAGGTCCTTCTCTTGGCATCTTTGTAAGTCCTTGTCTAAATTTTCTAGACAATGATCAAAAGTCTTTCCATAGATGGAGAAATCGTGCATAAAAACTTCCATGATCTCCTCAATCATGTCGGAAAAGATAGACATCATGCATCTTTGAAAAGAGGCAGGAGCATTACACAATCCAAAGGACATACACAGATAGGCATAAGTTCCATAGGGACATGTGAATGTTGTCTTACTTTGATCATTGGGGTGGATTGGGATTTGATGATAACCCAAATACCCATCAAGGAAACAAAAGTAGGAGTGTTCTGCAAACTTCTCTAACATCTCATCGATGAATGGTAGTGGAAAATGATCCTTCCTTGTAGGCTTGTTAAGTTTTCGGTAATCTATGCACATTATCCAACCTGTGACGGCTCGTTGAAGAATTAATTCATTTTTCTTATTTTGAACGACCGTCATACCTGCCTTTTTAGGCACTACCTGAACTAGGATGACCCATTCACTATGAGGGACAGGGTAGATAATCCCGGCATGAAGAAGTTTCAAGACTTCCTTCTTGAGAACTTCTTGCATCATATTATTCAATCGCCTTTGCGGTTCTCTTGAGGGAACACTCTCGGGGTCAATGGAAATGCAATGGGTTCATAACGCTGGACTGATCCCCTTGAGATCCTCTAATGGATAGCCAAAAACATCCCTATGCTTTTCTAACATGGCAATGAGTTTGAGTGTCTCGTTATCTCAAAGCTTGTCACTTATGATGATAGGAGCTTCCAAATCGCTATCTAGAAAGGCATAACGTACGCCTAGAGGTAGAATTTTTAACTCAACAGGAGGTTTTGGGAAGAACTCTTCTTTTGGTAATTCAATTGCCTCATCTTGGATGGGAGATTCTAGAGATGTGTTCTTCGTATGCAAGATAGGAATAGAGAACTTTCTCCCTCCATGTTTGACATTGAGGTTTCCTTCCAAAGGAACTTCCATGAGAAATTTCTCAATGGGAATCCCGATTATAATGTCAAAATCTTGGATTTTGAACACATGGAAGTCTAGGATAGCCTCAATACCTTTGCGTCTTACAGACACCTGTTGCAAAACCCCACATCCTTCAAGGATGTTTCCAAAAGAATCTTTGAAGGATTTACATGTTGGTGCCAATGGCACATCGCCCAAAATGGCGAGGGCACAAGAATCGGAAATGAGATTTGCTTCAATAATGGGGTTGTATAGGACCTTCATTGGTGTCCCTCTAATAAATCATAGAATAGTTGCCAAAGGTGAGGTCATCCGAAGAATTTCGGGTGACTGCTCAACATCTGCAGTCCATTCCTTGCTTAGAATAGAGATTAACTCCTTAACCGTCTGTTGGATAAACACTCCATCAGGTGGGTGAGGTGGAGTTAATGGAAGTGATGGTTTCCTATGGCAACAGTACTTTGAGGTATTTCCAAAATCATCAAATATCTCTTCCTCAAAGTAGAAGGGAAATTTTGAATGTTGATTTTCTTCTTCCTTCATAGTTTCGGGTTCGAGAGAGGATTCCTCCGGCAAGGTTTGAGATGAGCAAGATATAGTTTCTTCCTTGTCTATGGATTTATCCTCGGATCTTGACACTACTTCCTCTTGAGGGGCTCATTGAGACCCATAATGAAGGAGGAATTTTCTAGAATTTTGTCTAGAAGATCCTTGCCTACTTCCGGCGTCTTATGGAGGAAAGATCCTCTAGCCGTAATGTCAAGATATTGGGAAGACTCTTTGTTCAATCCAATATATAAGTGTTGCAAAAGCAACGGATCAGGGATAGACAAATCTGGGCCGGAATTTCTCAAAAGAGAAAATATTTCCCAAGCTGCACCTATGGATTCCATCTCCATCTGCTGGAAGCATAGTACTTCCTTCCGTAAGGAGACAATTGGGTCAACTAGAAAGAAAGCAAGAAAAAATTTGTCTCGTAATTCACTAAAATTTTTGTTAGTCTTCCCAACATTGTGCTCGTAACATTTTTTGGCTTTTTACTTAAGGGAAAAAGGAAACAACTTCCATTTGAGAGTTTCTTGCGTCATACCCTTGATTAAAAGGCATGAACACAATTGTTCGAACTCTCTTAGATGGTGGTAAGGGTTTTCACAATCCGTTCCCAAGAAGTATTGCTCCCGAACCATGGCTATAAAGCCAGGGCAAAGTTCATAGCTGGTAGAACACATGGGTTCCGCCGACAGCGGTGGCTCATAGAACTTGCCCTTTGGGGCAGAATATGAAAGAATGGTGGGCTGCTCCATATATGTTGTGGTGGTAAGAAAAGGAAAGATAAGATAAGAATATAGATATGAGGGTCAACAAGGTTCGAAGATTAACAACAACCGTTCCCCGACAATGGCGCCAGAAATGCTTGTTGATGTTTCTTACATCACAGATAAAAATCCGCAAACACATGGAAACTGTCATGTAGCACTTCCCCTTAAGAGAGTATTCCAAAGGTATCGGATCCAAGAAACTTGTATATAATCTTACGAACTAATTCACCCAAGGACACAAAGTTGTTTTGTAGGGAAGGAAGATAGAGAAATTTAAAGTATTGATTCTAATTCAAAGGAATTTGCAGTAGTTGCTTGCTTTGGGCACGGGTTTACCCCTAGCAATACTAGGACGACTCCTACCAAGAGCCTATGGTATAGTCGAACATGGAGGATTACAAAGGATAAATATGGCTGTCACCACCTACTGCCTACCTCTTCAATCCGTAGGTCTACGAGATATTCACTGGTGATTTCTAACCTAAGTCCCACGCTTACATTCTAAACCATAAATCTAATTGTTTCGAACACAAAGCTACAACTAGAGTCTCTAATAAATTAAAGCAATGAACCCACAAGTAACTACTTGTGCAAGCTACTATGAATTGAGAATCAAACTTGAATTTAATTCACAAAGGACTTACTTAATTTGAGTACACCTTTGTAGGGATACAAGTGTAGAAGATGGACTTGACAAGCCCAAGCCTCCTTCTCCTAAACTCTCACCACACTCTCCTTCTACTTGGCAGCCTATAGGACTACTCTAAACCTTTGGAGTGGTATCCTATCTCAACTTTTGGTATGTGTGTGTGAAGTGGGGTGTGGGGTTCTATTTATAGGGGGGAGAAGGTCGGTTCCTGCCACCAAATGCGCGAGAATCAGTCACTCATAACATCTTCAAGCCAGGAGGAGCCAACACATGGTGTTTGACCGTGTTTGGCACCAGGACCTAGTCGGCCGACTAGGGGGGTCGGTCCACCTGGTCTTGGCTCCTTTTGCAGTGTGCTTCCTCAACGTCTCTGTCAGGTGGGTCCCATTGACTAATATTGGTGCTACACCATTGAATGGCCTCAGATACTTCTGTTTGTTGGCCATTTGATCCATGTGGTGACACATGGCGCCACCTAATTCGTCGAAGTCTAATTTTATGGATTACTCCCTCCATGTCTTGGTATTTTGGGTCTAAATTCACCTGCTTTTAAATAAACACCAACACTTGTGGAATTGGTTAGTTTTTAACCCTACCACTACGTTGTGTTCCTCTTTTATGATCATTATTAGGTGAATTGACAGTCTGAATATGGCACTTAAGGACCGTCAACAGCTACAACGATGATGGGTGACGCTGGAGCAGCCAGCTCCGACACCAACCAAGGGGTCCGCCACCAACGTCCCAGCACGTCGAAGACAACAACAAGCGCTAATTCGTGAGTACATTCTCCCATCCCGCTCTTGTTGCTAATAGGGTTCTCTTGTGGTGCCTGTACACTAGGGGCTTGTCGTAGGTGTACTACACATCAATGGTGGACGATGCCGCAGCATCCAGCTCCGGCACCTCCCAGGGGGCCTGCCGTCGACAACTCTGCAATGATGGTGGGCAATGCCAAAACAGCCAGCTCCGGCACCACCCAAGGGGCCTGCCATCGACGTCTCTACGATGATGGTGGGCGACTCCAGAGCATCCAGCTCCAGCACCACCCAGTGGGCCTGCCGTCGACGACTCTGCGGCGATGGTGGGCGACGCTAGAGCAATCAGCTCCAGCATCTCCCAGGGGGCCTGCTGTCGACGTCGCTACAACAATGGTGGGCGACGCCGGAGCAGCCAGCTCTGGAACCACCCAAAGGGCCCACCGCCGATGTCCCAGCACGTCGAAGGTAGCAACAAGCGCTAATTCTTGAGTACATTCTCCCGTCCCGCTCTTGTTTCGAATGGGGTTCTCTTGTGGTGCCTGTACACCAGGGGCGTGTCGTCAGCATACTACACATCGGTGGTGGATGACGCCAGAGCATCTAGATCCGACACCTCCCAGGGGGCTTGCCGTCGATGACTCTGAGATGATGGGGTCTGCCGTCAACATACTACACATCGATGGTGGACTACGTCGGAGCATCCAGCTCCGGCACCTCCCAGGAGGGCCTGTCGTCAATGTCTCTGCGATGATGGTGGGCGACGGTGGAGCATCCAGCTCTGGCGCCTCCCAAGGGGCCTGTCGTCGGTGACTCTGTGATGATTGTGGACGACGCCAAAGCATCCAGCTCGGACACCTCCCAGGGGGCCTGCTGTCGATGAGTGAGACAAAGTTGGGTGCCAGGGGCCCCACTAAAGCCACTCACTCAAACTCTCCCGCTCCACCGGGGCTCGTCGAAGACATCATGCGATCAAGTGGTAGGTGTGCCCAACCACCCGACCACACCTACCAGGGGGCCTCTAACGGGGTTCCATAGGCAAGACATCCAATGAAGACAAGATTGGCCATGTCAACTGTGCGACCATTGGTTCCTCAAAAACTAACAAACTCGACAAAATTTCCCAATCCCTTACACAACTATGGACTTGGAGCAACATATTGAGAAGCACAAGACAAGCCAACAAGCGAAACATAAATTCAAATTCATTGACAGTTATTTGTACAAAGGGGCCATCCCCGGTTACAATGTGCTCCGCATGGGGGCCGTCGATCTCAACTCCGCTGGAACGAAGAGGCCACCTGCTTGGCAAGGTCCTGGACTTTGGCCCTCGCCTCCTCCTCTCGCTCATTGAAGGGGCCTTTCTCTACTAACTCCAGCGGGATATGTGGGTACCTGCTCCGGAAGCACACCAAGACATGGGAGGCCACTTGCTCCACCAGCTCCCTTCCTTCGACCTCCAGCTGCCTAGCAAGGACGGTGTTCACCGACCCCAACATTGAGTAGAAGGAGTCCAAAGCTGGGAGCAGCTCGGCCACCCCATGAGACGGTTCCCCGTGCAGCACGGGACCAAGTCCAAGGTTCCAACACTGCTCTGGCACGGGCCAGTAAGTCCCGGATCCCTTGATCCTCGGTCGCGTGGAAGGCATGAAGGCCTTTTTCCTCTCTCTGCGCAGCTTCCTCCCGGTCGGCGAGCTCTCAAGCACGACCCTCCAAGTCGTCCTTCTGGCGTTTGATGGTGAGCTCCGAGTCCTGCACGGCTAGGCGCCTCTCCTCCAGCATGCCAAGGCTCTAGGAGACTTCTTCTTCCTTCACCGCCAAGTCCCATTCCGCACCAAAAATGGCAACCTCACGGTGGACCAAATCTAGCCGCTTATCCTCGCACAGTTTCAGGCGGGCCCAGTGACAACATGGGCCATCAATACCTTCGCCTCGAGCTCCTTATTCTTAGTGTCGACCAGATTCACCAGGAGTCGCTCCTCAGCAAGTTGATCCCACTCTCTAGCGAAAGCAACCTGCGTCTCGTGCAAGACAGACTGGCCGCGGCAGCACCATCATAGAGGGGGATTGGCATGGTCGTCGCCACAGGCGGTTGTTTCTCCGCCTCTTCTGCCAGTTCCACAGGAGACACCAATGCCTGGGGATCAGATCGCTCCTCGACTATAGCTTCAGGAGTCAGCACATCGCTGCTCTACACCGAAGCACTCCCCCCTTCCACAAAGGTATCGCCGGCCGATGGTGGTGAGTCACCGTCTTGCGTGCCGATGACATCGAGCGTCGGCACAGTGTCAGCGGCGGGCAGGTCCACTCCACCAGGGGTAGCCACCACGGCCAAGGTGGCCACCTCCTTGCCTAGCACCACTGTAGCCTCACCTGCTCCAACAAACGGAAGAGCGGGAACATCGGCATCACCGGAAGCTAGTGCACCACCAAGAGTAGGGCATGGCGCAGTAGACCCAGTTCCAGTTCTGGGACGTACAGGAGCCAATAAGTCCACCCTAGAAGTACCAAGGGAACTATGTCGGCCAAGACGCCCTGAAAAGCCAAAACCAACTTCGTCAGAGCAGAGAAACAAAAAAATAGAAGAGGAAGAAACTGCACCTTATCGGCGGGTCGGGCTGCTCCAGAGACCCTGGCCTCCCAGCTCGCACAGCGGATTGAGTCCCCCTGGGCTCAATGACAAGGTCGGTGCTACAACCTATGGCACCTGCTCTCAGGCAG
This sequence comes from Tuctoria greenei, assembly GCA_036927565.1. NCBI lineage: Eukaryota > Viridiplantae > Streptophyta > Magnoliopsida > Poales > Poaceae > Tuctoria > Tuctoria greenei. Next base: position 141,185,987 of record JAYESD010000001.1, on the reverse strand, counting down.
CTCGTGTCGGCGTGGCCATTGGTGCATACTCCTTCGTGCCTCATCCGGAACTAGAGCCGCCACTTGAATCAGAGAACAAGTCGACGATAGAGGCTCCAGTCCCTTCGGCTCCCTTGCGATGGGAGATTGGGGTACCATCCCCCCGAGTTAGCTTACATTTCTTTGGCACAGAAGTTGCAGGGCCCACGGCCAGGGTACGGGAGCGCTTTCTCATCACCGAGGCTGGAGCTGGTTGGCTGCCCTCTGCTCTGTCGGAGGCTTTTGAGAGCCCTACCTCCACCCTTCCCGAAGGGCGTGGGGAAGACCCCGACATTGAATGTGTCGCAACACGGCACCACACTGTGACCGCCGAAGCCCCAGTCATATTATCAGGGTGCAGGCATACAAAGTCGAACACGTTGACCTTCGGCATCAAGCTTCGCAATTCAGCCCTCAAGTCGATGGTCATGTAGAGAGGCTGGTAGTCGTCCGGGATGCAGACGTGCTCATCCTCAATAATATCTCAGGTCACCGCCTTCAACATATCCTCCAGCATCTCGGGGGTTGGGCTGTCCAGATCCAGCTGGCACTAGTCGTACGTACCGGTGTAGACCCATGCCCTGTACAGGCACTTCTGAAGAGGGACGGTGCGGCGATGCAAGAAGTCCGCCAACACCATAAGAGAGCTCAAGCCCTTGTTAGCCAAGAATCGGATCCTCTTCAGTACTGGCTTGTACTCCTTCGTCAACCGCTGGAATGCTTCCCAGGTGGTGGGATTGGAGGTCGGACCTTCAGACGACATCTTTAGTGAAGAATGGGCCTCGGTCCGGTCAATCGCTCAATCTTCCCTCCATCTGCTCCACTTGCCCCCTTTGGACGAGGCAATGTAGGTCTGGGAGGTCTTGTCCCGATGATGGAAGTAGTAGGCCCCCACATGGCTCATCACACTCTTTCTAGTGGTCTTCATCACGAAGAAGAACCGGAACAACTCCACCATTGGCGGGCATCCCACGAATGCCTCACACAAGTGGATGAACACGATGACCAAGGTGATGGAGTTCGATGACATGTGGTGAAGCTGCAGCCTATACTCCTCTAGCACTGCGAGGAAGAACCTCGACAATGGGAGTCCAAGCCCCGTAGAGACGTAGGCAACAAAGAGAAAAATCTTGTCTTCGTGCAGGTCTCTAAGATCAGGAGATCCGCTTCGGACCATCTATCCTAGCTCTACCGCCACTAGGCCGAGCAGTCGCCTCATTGGCACTAGATCCTCGGCTGATTGGAAATGAGAAGGAGGCAGCTGGGAGGCCATCAGAGCAAGCCGGAATGAGGGTGGTGGCATAGTGGTGAAGGCTTGAGCGCTCAAGGAAGAAGGCAAAAGCTCGGGCAGTGGGATTTGAGTAAGGAAGGAACCGCCCCCTCTAACAAAGGTTTCCTTTTGATCACCCATGCAACGCATAAGCACTTTGTGCGTATCGCAAAAGCTTAGCTCGCACCACTCAAACCACAGTGTTAATGACAGTGGGGGCTAGGCCCCCTAACAGAAGAGCTGGCCCAAGCGATCAGCCACATGAGAAGACAGCTGAAGCGGTTCCCATAAAGGCAGAGCGAATGTAAGTGCTATAGCTACATTGGGAACCGTTGCGGTTAAAGGCGCTGTAGAAGACAGAGATACTACAGCAAGCAAAGATCTTGTCACCATAGTCCCTCAACAAGGAGTGGACGCATGGCCACATTGGCAGAAGCGCCCATCGCTTCGACTGACCATAACAAAATTCAAAGAGCAGTGCGGCAAAACATGGTAAGAGCTCCACCCTCGGGCTCATCACCTCCCCCAAGGTGGACCCAGGGGCCACTGTTGGTACCCCGCATACAGGGTACCCTAACACACAGGCTGAAAGTGCCTAGGTACGTTCAGTGACACCAGGTGTCCAGATGGTGCCGGACCCCGACCTTCCTCAAGTACGGGATCCAGCACTGCCCTATGGACCACAAAGATGGGACTCGGCTCCCCCGGTGGGACAGGCTCCCAAGATGCCACGTGTCCAGGCAGGGCCTTATCCTACTATAGGGCGAGGTCCAGCGCATCCACGTGGCTCGAAGCACCAGGCCAGACGCCTCCCGTAGAGAAGGGATCCAGAGCTGCCACGTACCCTGAAGGGCTCTGGAGCTGCCACGTGTCACAAAGGGATCCAAAGCCGCCGCATGCCCCGAAGGGCTCTGGAGCTGACATGTGTCCTGAAGAACCAAGCCTGACCTCCCCTAGCGGAGGCCATCCCCAAAGCTGCCACGTGTCCTGCAATTCACCTTGGGCGGTGGATTGCGGGAGCCAAGGGATGGTGTGCCCCATCTAAATCAAGCAATGAAGGCAGGCACCCACCTCCAGCGGGTAACGCGGAGCACGCCAACGGTCAGAGACCGCTGCGCCCAATCACATCATAGTGAAGATACCGTAGGCCTACCCTACTCTGCCAAGTGGGTAGCTTCCGGTGACCAGACAGACAGAGGAGACATCCCCCTGACACCATCAGCGACTACGCATGGACCACTGGCGACTGAGGCGGCAAGACGGCGAGTCTTCAAGCCGCAGTCAGAGGGAGCTTATGCGAGAAGTCATAGATCTTTAGGATAAGATCGCCTCTGGGCTACCTGTCGGGCCCCGGACCCCACTTGTAAGGCATATGGCCTTGTCTATAAAAGGACCAGACCGCCACCAATACAAAGGATAGCCAATCAACCCCCAACACATACACACACACACCAGCAATACAACCTCACCGTAGAGTAGGGTGTTATGCTCTCGCGGCCCGACCACGTAAAAACCACCGCCTCATACTCTCATACGCGCGATCACTCGATAGAGGACTAATCCCTACCAATCAAAGAACCTCCGTGGGCTGCTCCTTAGTAGATTCCGGGGAAGTGTCGCATTAACACTTCGACAAATGCATTGGCAACACCACTTAAAATCCGAACATCGGCTTATTCACATGAGAAGTTTTGAAAATATTTTATCCCCCTTTTGAAAATCAAATGAGTAAGAAATTTCAAAGAAAATATTTCTCCCCCTATACATAGTTTCCCCCCTTTGACATAATATTCAGCAAGGTTCAAAAGAGAAATTCAATAGTTATGAGCATATTATAACATATACATATATAACAATGCTCATCAAAGTCATACTATCAAGTAACTTACACTATCACATCAATGAGAACATAAAGTAGTGTAAGCCATGCTAGAGATCAAGTGTAATTTTCAATTTAAGCAAGTAATGATCTCACAAACTTAACTATTTCATGATCTGAGAGCATGAAACTTGTTGCTATATTTTTATTATTTTTCAAAGCACAAATTCAGATTATATTACATTTGCCTGAGATATATGCCACATCAGCCTTATTCTAACCAACCAAGCCAAGCCTATGTCATTTGACAATCAAAAGCTTAAGGACATGGTTTTAGTCATACACAACTTCTTCCAAGTTCATATCTAAGTGCGATGATAAGCAATCTCAAAAGAAGAAGTGTGATGCATGCATATTCTATTGATCTCTTCTCATTTTTTATTTGATCATAAAAGCTCAACATGTGGATAGTTGTTTACTTGGTTAATTCTTCATGATTAAAAGCACTTGTGAGCATGCAACAAGTTCAAAACAGCAAGTAAGTTCGTTCATGAACATATTTAGTGTAAGTAATTATTCCAATCACTAGTCAAGGAAATAACTACAAAATGCATAACATGAGTAATGTAGTAAGAACTTTCAGCATGTGAGAGGAATCACAAAGTCATATATGTATGAAATACTATGCTCATATTATTTTAAATTCAGATTCACACATAGACTTCCTAAGTTTGAAAACTCCCATTCAATTTAAGCCATGAGGATGCATAACCCATATTTCACTATGAATGAAACAAAAACAAGTGAAATCCAAAGGTTTTGTAAAAAAATATCAGCCAATTGTTGTTCGATATCCACATGGTGAAGCACAATGTTTCCTTTTTCAACATTATCATGGACAAAGTGATACCTAATGTCAATGTTCTTTGTTCTAGAATGTTGCACGGGGTTTTTAGCAATACAAAAGGCACTAGTGTTATCACAAAACAGTGGAACACTATCTAGATCAACCCCATAGTCCATAAGTGTTTGAACAATCCAAAGAATTTGTGAGCAAGCTCTTTCAGCAGCTATATATCTAGATTCGGTTGTGGATTGTGCAACTGAATTTCGTTTTCTAGATGACCAAGCAACAAGTGAACTACCAAGAAAATGACAAGCACCTGAAGTACTTTTCCTATCAATCCTACAACCCTTAAAATTAGCATCTAAAAAAGCTTTCAAAGTAATGGTTGAGGAAGAAGTAAGAAAAATGACAAATTCTTGAGTTCCATAAGTACCTGAGAATTCTTTTGACGGCTTGACGATGTGAAACACGTGGGTAAGCTTGAAAACGTACATAAAGACATACGCTGAATTACATAGATTGCATCTATGAAATCACTATGAAAATCTCATCAGATTGATCAAATCAACCCAAATCCGAGCCATTTAGAATGCCTCAATTTTCAATATTATTGGTTATTCATGAGTAGATCGCGACTCATGACTGTGCTCTGTTGGCTCAGTCTATTAGCTATGTACGCGATTAGACCCGATGGTGATTCCAGTCGGTAGGGACAGGTTGCGCAGATAACAGAGAAGGAGCATGAACTGACCCTTTAGTCGTATACCATCGTAATCTACTCCAACCAATTTCAAACCCCAAAATCGTGCGATAAAATTCATCATATGAACATGTCTGCAGTAGATCCCATCTACTAACAAGATCTAGACCAAAAACTACGCAAGGCGGCTCTGGTACCACTGTTGGGGAATCGGCGGTACGCTACTCTAGCAATTCTACCGCATCACCCAGGAAACATAGGAGTACAAAGGTCATAGATCATTACCACTAGACGCGCAGCGCAACGGAACGTAACGCGCATCGTAAGGGAAGTAGATGATCTCGTTCATATCCTCCTCGCCCTCGTCACAGCAGAAGGTAGACGAACATGTTCATCATACCCGATCAGCGCAGCAGTGCCTCCACGAAGCCCACACGTACAGAGAGGAACACCGTGCGCCGGTGTACTAGCACCGCGCGTGCGGCAAGGGTCTCGACGTGATGCCTTCGAGGGGTGGCGGCTAGGCTTGTCACGTGGTGGAGTAATTAGCCCCTAACCCTACCCCTCATATTTATAGGCGTACTAATGAGCTTTTAGGTCGCAGGCCCATTAGTACCCTAATTGCTTATGGATCAAATATCCAACAGGCCTTAACCCGAATTGTTATGATTGCCTCTTAGGCATATCACCAACATCACATATTTTGTGGAAGAACTACGACTGCCAATCTAAATCATGCGTTGGATAGTTGTGTTCATGATTTCGGAATTGTCGTGATCCATATGCAATTATGTGTTCTTCTTGCATTAGTACGCAGCCCAATCCGATGCTAGATACATCACAATAAACATTAAAAGATTATGTTGTATTGGGTTGAGCCAAGATCGGGCTGTTGTGAGATGTTTCACTAGAGTTTTGAAGGCTTTCTCGCATGATTCACTCCATACATACTCGAAGCCCTTCTTTAATAAATATGTCATAGGTTTAGCAACCTTCGAGAAACTTGGAACGAATCTCCGATAATAACCTGCTAAACCAAAGAAACTACAGACTTCATGTACGGATGTGGGAGATTCCCATTTCAGCACTTGTACCACTTTACTTGGATCCACAGCTATGCCTTCTGCTGAAATAGTATGACCAAGGAATGGAACTTGATTAATCCAAAACTCACATTTACTGAACTTGGCATATAGCTTGTGATCACGCAGTCATTGAAACACAATATTTAGGTGTTCGGTATGTTCCTCTTCTGACTTGGAGTACACCAAGATATCGTCGATGAAGACCACGACAAACTTGTCTAACTCTGGCATGAATACCGAATTCATCAAGTGCATAAAATGTGTTGGGGCATTTGTGAGACCAAAAGACATAACCAAATACTGATAAAGTCCATATCTGGTTGAGAATGTTGTCTTCGGTATATATTTAGGTCGTATTTTAAAGACCAAGGATCCATTTTAGAGAAAACCTTAGCACCCACGAGTTGATCTTAGAGCGGATCAATACGTGGTAGGGGATACTTGTTTTTTATAGTCACGGCATTAAGCGGATGATAATCCACACATAGCCTCAATCTCTTGTACTTCTTCTCAACAAAGAGAGTCGAGCATCGCCAAGGTGATGAGCTCGAACGAATGAAACCTTTACTCAAAAGATCATTCACTTGTTCCTTTAATTCTGCTAACTCCTTGGGTGCCATTCTATATGGTCATAGAGATATAGGTGTAGTTCCCGATATTAGTTCAATCTTGAATTCCATATCCCCAGCGGGCAGCATACCCAGTAGATCATCTGGGAGATCACAGACCATGGGAATGTCTTCCAACTTATATGTTTCGGAATGATACACTGCTGCCCTTTCTTGAACCATGTTCTCAAGAACTAAGGTGTGGTGGTCGTGATGTGAAGAGTTGAGCTCAATGGTGCGAGGACTGCTGTTCAGAATACCTTCATGGTTGCTTAACCACAACATTCCTAAGATTAAATCAATCTTTTGACCTTCAAGGATGATAAAGAGTAGTGGGATATATTCTACCACCTAAGCATAATGGTGCTCTTGAGATAATATCACTTGCGGTAATATTGTCGTCGGGTGAAGATATAAGAGAGCAATGTTTTGTAGCAGTGACTTGGAGTTGGTGCTTGATCATGAAAGGTTGACTTATGAAATTATGTGTAGCACCAGAATCAAAGAGAATCAATATAGGTATATGGTTGAGAGTGAACATTCCCGCTAACACGGGTCCTCCTTCCGGTACATCCTCAATGTTAGTATAGTAGACATTGCCAAGCTTTGCTTTCTTTTTCTGCTGATTGAGAAACTGATTAGAATGTTAAAATGATCACGATTCGCAACGTTGATTCCTCTCAGGACAATACATAGTAAAATCACCCACACGAGCACAAGTGAAGCACAGATATTTAGTCACTTCATCGTTGACTTGTGGATGAAAACTGGGTATATCTGGCTGCGGTGGAGACGCATAAGAAATCATTTGTTACTGCTGCTGCATTGGATGTGAGTTGGAACTTGACTCTGGTAGCGGACGTCTTTGATATGATGGTCGGATAGGTGGCTGCCATTCTTGACCGGATGGTGAACTATATACCAACAGGGTATTTCTAAGCTACACCACTGGTGCTATCTTGCGGAACACTCCGCTTCCCCTTCTCCCTTTGAAGACCTAGAGCTTCCTTTTCTTGTAGGATAGTGGCATTGACTAAATCGTTGTACTTGCCGTGATTGTGTAACGCCAAACTAGCTCAAAGTTTGACCCTTAGCCCTCTAAAAAAATTATCACACCTCAACTTTTCAGTATTCACGTAGTCGGGTGCATATTGGACCAAACGGTTCAACTCCTTAAAATTTGCATGGACACTCATGTCCCCTTGCTTGAGTTAAACGAATTCCTCATACTTAGTCTTTATAATCCCTGTTGGGATATGACGAGCACGGAAAGCCCCATGGAACTCATTTCATGCTACCCAATGTCCTTCAGGGTGACCTGTAATATATTTTGCCCATCAAGCTCAGGTAGCTCCATGGATTTGTTGAGCAGCGAACAATGTCTTTTGATATTCATCACATGGAAACACACCAAATTTGGATTCCATTACACGAAGCCAGTGGTCAGATTCCTATGGTCCGGACACTTTTGTGAAGATTAGCGGTTGTGTTGCCAAGAAATCCAAATAACATAGTGTTCTCTTGCTTAGACTCGAACATTTTTTACATGATATCCACCATGCCGTTGATGGTGGCGCCTGCAGTGGATTCGAATCATCATCATCTTGACGAGAACTTCTGACCTTATTCGATGAGCGAGTATGAACCATATTGCACAAATGAATTTGGGATGATTCAAAGTTAGATCTCAGCAATAAGTGGAGATAAGTAAAAATGAACATGTCAAGAACTTTGTGAATGTATAACAATATTCATGTTCACGCAAATTTCAAACTTATGCTTCACCGATGAACTGTTCTGCCAGAAATGACCAGTCTGGAGTAATTCGAGAATTTCATCCAGATAGAAGCAAAATCATGCTTTGAGGTGAACAACAAAGTTGTAGTCTACTTCATGAAATTTCCAGAATGTATTTATTTGCCTCGAGATCAGTTCTTTATGATGAGATATGGCTTTCCAAAGTTGACAATGTTTCAAGATTTTCCGAGAAATTTTTGACAGCACCTATTTTGCATATGGTTGTTTTGTCCACAGTTTTTCATATACAAAATATCGAAATTTGCCAAAACTGTAAATTACAACATTGTCAAATATCTCATCTAGTTTCCATAAATATATCACGTGGACTCATTTCATGTTTCTACTGAGAGTTATGATCAAATTGGTGAGAAGTACAGAACTGTTCCAGTTTTTGTCCAGTTTTGACAGGTTTTGGAAATTTCAAATTTTAACTAAGTTCTATGGAGATTCTGCTCTGGTACTGAACAGAAACTATATAGAGGACTCTCGTATATTCCCAAGCATGTATGGAATGACCTCGTTGGATAATGATATTAGGAAATATTCCTTTTCAAAATTGGGCTATTGTTCTGCCAAAATAACAGAGGAAAGATTGGAGGTGACAGTTTCGGTTCAAACTTCATTTTCATCATTTTAAAGTGGATATCTGTATTTGGAGCTTAAAATGAAGCTTGTGTTGTGAGCTACACCTTCAGCACGGATTTTAATCGTCGATGTGCCTATGTAACCAAAATGCAATGCCGGTATTATGTCCTCACCAAAGAAAAATTCTAAGTCGGTATTCCAGCATATGTCTCAACAGTGCCACTAATGACGTTCATTCGCAAACATTTTCTACTTGAGCTACGGATCATGCGGTTAGTGTACCTGTAGAAGACACACAATTGACAGAACACTTATTATGGTGTTGTACGGCACGACCCGCACGGGCGATCGTTTGAGGCAGTCACAATAATATATATTTCAAAACTAACGCTCTGTATCATTCTATACAGCCCATCCTCGAGGAGAACACGTCTCGTAAAATGTGGACGCATTTCAACACCACATCATGAGGGACCCGAGTAGAGCACGTACGGGTCGTCACGGTTGGGAATTTTATCAGCCCAAAAGATACCACCTACTGCACCATAAAAGCCGAGGCACGCTGATGCGAGCACTGCGTATGGCCCTTTGAACATTGAACGTTCAAGAGTTGCATACTATCGCATTTTTTATCACACGATGGGGTATCCTCGCTTTTGCCTGAAGCACGTCGGGGAGCTGCATTGTCATATGTTCCCAAAACCATGAGAAGGTTCAGAGACTCATATTAACTACCGTGCCAAGCCACAGAAGACAATCAGCGTACTACCTCTCGTACGAGGGAGCTTACCACAATTGATCTGCTTGCGGCAGCGTACCTTACCTCTTACCTAATGTTAAAGCGTCGTTATAGAATATAATAACACATGTGTTATAATAGACCTTATATGGGCATACTTCATAATCCTCAGTCGACTACTTCAAAGTTTTCAAAAATAGGCGCTTTTCAAGCATTCTATTCCCAATACGGCTTTGATACTAGGTTGTGGGGACTGGGTTTGCACGTTCCAGGAATCGCATTGGGTGGTGTCGTGCGATGTGCCACCCAATAGCACACAAGAAAAGCAACACAAAATAACCAACACAAATATTTTATTTCACAAGATGATTCTCTTTTACAACATAATATATAATGTAGCGGAATATTACATACTCATTTACTCAACTAAATATGCACAAGAGAAGTTGTCCATGTCTGCGGACGCTTGTCACTAGCAACACGAAGCAGAGAGCAGTGACAAGGTTTCCGTGAAAGATACATCTCAACAATCTCGAGATCTCATGGGCACCCACAACATAAGCATAAGCTATTAATACCTGCAATAATCACAATAGAGCAACCGTGAGCTTGACGCTCAATAAGTCTTAACCGTCTCACCTAAGGCATGAAACTCTACATGCTGGAAATTTTAAATAGCGAAAGAGGAATTTGCATAATGGACATGGCTACAATGAATCCTTACTTTCATCTTTGGCGTCAAGTTAAAGCTTCATATAAAGTAAATTTAGTTTGCACTATCTCTACTGCAATCAAGTTTGCAATAAAATTATATATCAACAAGTATCAAATTACATTAATCCATATGCAAGTTCTTACTACGTCAAGACTCAGTGTCCAAGTATGCTCAAATAACCGCGAGCGACAATAATTGCATCTAGTAGACACCCGGACTGCACAACACGTACGCCCATACTTGGAGTTGCAGCGGCACACTCCACTAATGTAGCACACAGTCACCTTTCTGAAGATTCAACCATATCGAAACAGTTAGATTGACCCGAACAGCGAGCTCCCTCAAGGTGCACCTCCTCTGTGAGATGTTCTTGAGTGAGTTGACTCTCACTATATTAATAGCCAATAGCTTAAGCCGATTGAAAAGGTTCCAACATAGAATCCTTAAGGTACATCAGTTTTCTGGATCTCATATAGCCAGTATGCACCCGGTACAATTCAAATTTGTCTAACAGGGCCAGGAACGAGACGGGCCTTAATCAACACAGGTAGGACTATGCACTCAGGACCATGTCTGGTGCATCCTACGCTCCTGCCCAGTCTTCAATTCATTAAAGTGAATCTTCACAATTCAACTCTTAATCCCAATCCGGTAGTAATCCAAGTCCTAGTCTCGCGAGTAGTTCCAAACCACTCGACTTCTACCGATACTTCCACTAGAAAGTTAAGCATAGCATATTGAAACGGGGATCAACTAATCTACCCACAACCTCTCAGGTGTAATCTGGTCATGAAATTGGACTTCATTGCACAGGACCTAATGCACAGTACATATCATCCATATACTGTAGAAATGAAAACTTTGCAAGATTTCTTAAATGTAAAACGGGGCTTGCCTTTCGGTTGTGATTAAATATCAGTGATGATTAGTTATTAAACTCCGCCGATGGATAACGCCACAGCAGAACCAACCAAGAAATCTACTGCTTCTAGTTGTGCTTCCGTCAACCACCTTCGTCGCGATCACTATCGTAGTGAACATGCGTAAGAGAATAATGTAATTTAGTCATAGACTCAAGGCAGAAGTTATAACTTGAGAATGGGTAAACTATACAGTAGTGAAAGGTTTTCTGCTGGAATGCACAGCAACAGGGAGAAACAAAAGTGGAACTTAGAAGAATGTGGATATGGAGTGAAATGGGCATAGTTTGGACTTAGGGTGATGATCATCAAATTACTTGAGCTATACAGGTCAACTGGAACTATATTTTCTACAGTGGAGTCATGTCGTCATGGAAGACAAACCAGGAAAATTTTAGCTAAAGTAAAGGAACATTATGGTCTACAAAATTCTTACAAGATTTAAGCTTCTCTGAATTTCCATGGTCAAACAGAGACTTTGTCATAGGAAATCTAGGTTTTCTGGACATCGGGATTAATATAGAGTCCAACACAATTGGTTTGACATTTTTCTAAGCATTATAGAGTGATATATGAATTTTACAAGTTTCACTATTTTTCTGGACAGGTTTTGTTGTTTTTCCTACTTTTCATGAACATAGGTGAAAGAATCACAATTTGGTCCAGTAAAATAAGTCTAATTGTTCTGACATTTTTACTGGAGATCAAATATATTTAATGGAGAATTTTGACCATATTGGTGAATTTTCCATAAAAGGAATCACCTAGAATAAATTTCCAATTATTTAACTTGAGGGAATTATTGAGGAAAAAGCCAGGGACTTTAATACCACTTAATTTACACCACTGCAATTTACTTGTCATGAGGAAGCCAACAAAATTTATTTCAAATTTTTGGGCATTTCTACAGAGAGAAATGAGTTTTCTAAGATCCACTAATTTCTGCAATTGTTTTTCAATTGTAAAATCCACAAACCGTTGACTGGGGCCCACCATTTAAAACTGGGCCAGTCTGGAGCAAGCCACATTTTAGACCACAAAATAACCCACATCCACATTCGATCTGGGCCACACCAGATCCGTACAGAGGGTTATCAGGCCGACAGGTGGGGCCGGGCTGGGGTTGTCTTCCTCCTTCTGCGGGCGGCGCGGGTGGCGCGCCCAATAGAGGCATGGCGGCGCCCCTTCCGGCGGCCTAGCCTCTACTCCTCTCTTCCTCTAAAAAGCCGATAGGGCCTTATCTGGCACGGGGATCTCGCTGGAATGGTCAGAGGAGGCCGGGGACGGCCGGAAACACCGTCCCCATGGCGGCGGCCGACGGGCTGAGTCCGGCGAGGTCGCACGGTGCGTATAGCGCTTTATTCTGTTTGGGAATTACTCTAGAAGAAGAAGTAGGCGATGAAGAGCACGATTTTGCAATCAAAACCAGGAGCAAATGGCCGGAAATTGGAGTTCACTCTTGACCGAAGTCTGAATGTCCGACAGGTAGAAGAACTCGAATTTTGGCACGTACAGTAGAAGAAAATTGATGCCATTTTATCCTACATATCTGTTGGAACATAATGAAGCTATCTAAATGAATCGAAGAATAATTGTACGTGGAAACAGAATTGTTGCGGGAAAAACTCGGTTTTCATGAATACCGCCGGCGAAATAATTCGAGAACTGATGGGAAACGGGCATGACACGAGGAGCAGCACTTAGGGTTGCAAGAGGAGGTTGTTGGGAACCTTTTGGCACGCTCAGTGAGTTGGGAGCAAGCTCGATGGGATGGAGCACCGTGGAATCGCCGTTGCGGTCTGAAACAGAGGAAGAAACCAATCACCCGCCCGGGTTGCAGCACGGTGGCGACGTGGAAGCACTGACAACTTGTCGGAGAGGTAGGGAGGATGCTTGCGCAGATTATAGCACCTTTGTCCGAGCTGCAACATCGAGGAAGAGAGCTGTCGCCGTGGAACTAAGAAGGTGACAGGAAAACAGAGCACCGATTGCTAGCATTGAGCAGAGCGAAGGAGAGAGTCGACCAAGAATTTGTGGGCAACGATAAGGGCAAAAAGTTCTGCTCTTTGGGACCAGGCTGGCGTTGGAGGGACGTGGCACATGCAAGAAATGCGCTGCCGCACAGTGAAGCAACGTTGAGAACTGAGCACCTCTTCCTCATTTCTCTTTTCTTTCTAAATTCAATTTCACCTGACAATTGGGCTCTCAATTAGTAGCTCTAATATTAGTAGAATTTTGCATAGTGGCTAAATGAAATATGGAGACTCCAGTTGTGAATTCAAATCTGAAAATTGACCAAGTTGATTTTTGAAATTCAAATTTGACTTTGAATTCACCTTAAGGCATTTGCTTCAGACTTCCTCTATTTTCTTTCCAAAACAAGTAGGGTCACAAATCAATGACATTGATCAATGACTGGATTAATTTCTAACCTTTTTCTGAGTTAAACTTAAAAGTTTGAATAGGTTTGAATCTTCAGCTTTATGTATTTGAATACACTTAACCCTCACATGTCAACCGAGGTGTCACGGACAAGTAACAAAGCTGCTTATGTGCGATTGTCATCACATTATCGCCATCATCATTAACAACTTCGGCATACCTCAGTTTATCACATTTCATGTACCTATTCTCTTGGCGTGGTCTTTCCAGAATAGCATGCAGCTTTCTGAGTACACATCAATTGGAGAAGAAGTACTTAGACTTAATTGACATATGTCTGGTCATGAAAGCAATGAGGGTCACATTCATATGTTCATGCAATGGTTGTTCTGAAGCATTAAGAAGCTTAAAGAACGTGTATGCCTCCATTGTAGGAGAATCCTCCATTTCTATAGCTTCTAACATCTCATAATCTTATCAACGCATGTGTTATCATCATCATTTTCCACTTCTTCTACAACTCGAGAAATAGTCTCGCCGTGGAATCTCCACACCTCATAATGTGGCGTGTAGCTGTTTCGACACAAGTGTATCAAAATTGTCACTTTGTCCAACAACTTTGTATTTCAGTATTTTGTACATGGGCAGTGCACCTTATCGTTTGTTGACAACGAAAATGCTCGATCGATAAAATCATCTATCTCGGCGAACCACTCATCCGAGTGACCACCACATTTGTTGTTCCAACCAATATACATCCAATTGCGATCTTCACCCAAATTTAACTCTGCAGTTTAAAGTCAGAGGAATTATCGTTACTATATATATTGTTTAATATCACAACCCTACATGTATTGGAAAGGATAGGTTCTAAACTCATCCAAGAGTGACTAAGGGGACGTGCTTATGACGAGACGTAGAGTCTGGATCTTGACAAAACTACGACAGCATAACCCACTATTCTCCAACTGCACGCCTGAAAATTGTTCAACAGACAACAATATGGTTACACTGTCGAAATCTCGTTCGGATCCAGACCCGCGTCTCATCATAAGCACGCCCCTTCGGACACTCGCAGACTGTCTAAAAATGGGACTATTCTGAACCTGCATGCGGCACATGCGTAGCGCATATGAGTCGGGCTAGTTCAAAACTGGTAACACATATTGTACAAGTTACATTAATCTTTCATTTTTGAGTCATTTACGAGAGAGAGAAGGAGAGAACAAGAAAGAGTACATTATGTCCCGTCGGAGCCCACCGTTAACTTAAGATGGCTTTAGGGTTAGGCCGTTGTACGTTGCGAATGCTTGTCGTCCATGTGCTGCGAGTGCTTGCCATCCTCACCGTCGTCGTTTGCTTCCATGCCCATCTAGACGGCAGAGATCCACGAGTGCAGTCAGTCTAAGACTGCTCGGACCAGGGCCCTTTAAACTGGCTGCTACAACAAAATAAGCGGTGAGTTTGGTAAAGCACCCCCGCACTCGTGTGTTTAGAGTGCACAGTAAAGTAGGGCCAACTACAGTGCCCCTTTAGAGAAAGCGGTCCCATGTAGCAGCCTCGAAGTGCCATGTCATCTCAATGATTTGCTTCATGCGCTCGATAGAAGTGGAGGATGACGACGAGGAGGTAGCGCAGGGAGCCGAGGCGAGGACGAGGGGGAGGCAAAGAGTCAGATCTGGGCGCAGAGCAGATGATGATGAGGCGGCGCTCGGCGAGGGGACAATGACAACGAAGCTGACGCGAGGACGAAGACGACAAAGCCAAGGCGACGATGTGAAGGAGAGCTTGGGTAGACGAGGCGAGGATGAATACACGAGTAGGGAAGCATCGAGGTGGATCTGGGGGTGGCATCGAGAAAAGAGGGCGCAGCGGATGGTTCATTCGCGAGATCTAGCAACGCGGAGACCAGAGAGGGACAGCCCGAGCGGTGCCACGAGTGCTGGAGGAGGGGGTGGGCGATGCCGGAGGCGGTGCAGGGGTGGTGCCGAGCTGCCCGGCGACTACGCCGAGGACAGCATCGAGCCCGAGACCAAGGACGACGCCGTCGAACTGGAGGAGGGAAAAAAGCAGGAGGAGGCACCACGATCAACAGCTGGAGAGGTCTGTCGCCCGATGATGTTGCCCGTAGACACAAACGGACTCGATCAGGCTGCGACAATCGGCCATGGTGGAGGAGGAAAGCGATGTGTGGTGGTGCGTCCTAAGTAATTCAAAATAGGAATTCAAGAAAGTGAAATAAAGAGAGAAAAATTAAAAGGAAGTAAATAATGAATTTACTGCTTTCTAAATTATGTTCATAATATTGAAATATAAGTAGTTATATGGTAAAATAAAAGTTAGTTGAAAGAAATGATATAAAATAGATAGTAGTTGATATAGAGATCCGATTTAGAGGTTAATGAGTGCGAAGAACGGAACTGTAAAACTGAGTATCTTTTAAAATTCACTGTAAAAGATGATATAGAGGGTTGATATAGAGATTCACAAGTATGAACAGCCTAAACAAGCTCAAATCAAGGACCTTAAGAATTCGAGCTATGTTTGAGTCGAGCTTAGAATGAACTCGATCATGTAGTCAAGTTCTAGTTCGGTTCGATAAGGTTTTAAACAATTAGGCTCTCCTGAAGCTCGTAAAAGCTCGAGTTCGAGTTTGGTAACCTCTTTCAAACAATAATCATAAATAATATTTAAAAAACAATAAAAATTAGTGTTTATAATACAAAATTTTATCTAAATAACCCTTATCGAGTTATACGAGCTCGAGCTCGTCAGGCTCACGAGCTTTGGGTTAAGCTCTACTTTCGATTCATTTATTTTTCAAGTTGAGCTTGAATCAAACTTTCAACGAACTGAACTTGAATAACCCACGAGCATTGACACCCCTACGCGGCACACCTCGTGGTTGTAGATGGTGACTCCCACTATCTTGTCATGAGCAACTGAACCGTGGTGGTGCGTGCTAAGTAATTGGATTGTTTCTAGATTGTATTTCGTGTAGATAGCGATGTAAGCGGTGTCGGACTTCCCGCAACACCGTTGGACCGTCCCGCGCCGCACTCCCGTTAAAGGTCCGCATAATAGAACGCACAGGATGAAGTGGTCGTACTCGCGGCTCCCGCGGCGCCGCAAACACGCCGCATAGCGAAACCTAACGCCGCACGCCGCATAGCGAACCAAATCGGGTTGAGCTATCGTGCGGCATTACGGCATGGCGACGCCTCGCCCTCCGACGCCGATATCGCACCCTCCAACGATGTGTGCCTCTGCTTCAGCAACACCACCTCCCATCACCATTGTCGGCGCCTCGTCGACCGCTGGAGCGAACGACTCCCAAGATTTGGTCAAGGTACGTTCCTGGGGTGAATAGGGGAGGGGGAGACGGTTCCAGGAATGTGCGGCATCGCGACGGTGACGACGCCCGACCAGGAAGAATAGCGGCGGCTTCTTCCGGCTCGTCGTATCCCTCGGCGGCAACGGGCAGAAGGGTCCGTCCGCGCAGCCGCCTCGAAGCTCCTGGAAATCTGCGGCATGGCGATGCACCGTCGCCTCTCATTGGTGACGGGAGATCGAGTACTTTTGAGGAGGGTGGAGGAGGATGGAGACTCACGGTGGCGCAGCGTTCTAGCTGAGTGTGTGCTCGTCGACAGCGTGCTGGAAGCCGCCGTCGTCCACGCCTTCACCCGTCGGCGTAACAGGTTTGTTTCCCCACTGCCCGGCCACTAGAATTTTGTAATCCTCAAATGCTAACTGTGATACGAACGGTACGATTCTTGATGCGCCTGGTGTTACTCTGTTATGCTATCCTTTCTTGATTAGTTTTTCCGCTCTGTGCACCAATGGTAAAATTGATACAATCATAGCTGTATGAAATTGTATAGTTGTTCTGGTCAAAGTACCATTTTGTTAATAATTGATATATATGCCGTGTAAGTTACAATTTTGGCTTGTACATTCATCCTGATTTCAACTGCTATATCTTTTCATCTAGTTTCCATTGTTGACTGACACCCAGCTAACAATGTGCATTACCCTAGTATTTGTTGAACTTCTTGTGCATAGTTGTTCAATGTGCTTTTGCTCTTGATTCAGTGTTATCGGTATTACTTTGACCATTTAGTGCTAAGCCAACCAGCAACCTGCTGCACGATCCTAATGTTCAGAGTTAGTGCAGCAACATGTTGACTCATTGTTTAGTTGTGCATGATTCACTATTACTCTAGGTCTAATGGTGCCTTCGTTTGTGGAAATTTCTGCCATACCATCGATCCTTTTTGTTGGTTGTGATGCAAAACCAGAGCCAATATTTTATATACAATGCATACAACTATTTTCTTATCATATGGCTTTAACTATGTGCTCTGCTTTTATGTTTATACTACACTGTTCCATTTATATCACATGGTTTTCTAAAATGTTGATGCTTTTGGGTATTAGAACTGAATCAACTTTGTGACACTGATAATTATTAAGTTCCATGCTAAAAGCTTCACTTTATCAGGCTCATATTGTAGCTTGGTGGAATATACACTTGCTTTCAGGTGTTCTCTCTATGGGCTCAAAGTGACAAGAAGTATGGTGGACTAAAGGTTATCATCTGAGGACGCAGGGCAGGTGCTTTCAGTTACGGGTAGATTATCTATTGGTGCTAATGTGTTAGCGTGCATAAAATGATTTCTGTTATTATCTCTAATGTTTCATTGTACCTGCCCTGTATATGGTAAATGAAAGACTTGTCACTTCTCAGAAGATGGATGTGTGTGCTTGTTTTGGCCATGCGGTTAATTTAGTTCTTTATACATGTTTTGGCCTCATGAAAGTGTATGGCTGTACCTAAAATTTATTCTGTCATGTTCTAGTTCTTGTTGGTGCTTGTATGTAAATTGAATGATGAGTTTGTTTATATATTATTAGTCAATTTTAAAAAATTGTACAAGTAATAGAATTATTTTCCATAACATGAAGCCAATTTTATTGTGTAGATCTCATCATTATGAATCTGATAAAATTAGTTTCATATTTTTAAAGTAATATATAATTTATTGCGTCATGAGTAGTACTAATTGGGTCCTGAGTTCGATTCCCGGTACGAGCAAATTTTAGGCTAAATTGCACAATACTAAATGCAAGTACTAAATGCAGGTACTTTACAGAGGAAGTTATGGGCGCTAGATCTGGAGTGCACTTACAGAAAATGTGAAGGGGTGAACGTGCCGCAATATTGGCCTACAAAGTCCGGTCCACAGTCGTGTGCTTAGCCATCCAGTTATGAGACCATCCGCAGTGGTTCACTGTAAAGCTTACTGAACTGTAAATATAGAGTAGATTACTGGAAGTACAGAGTAAGTGTCTAGAGAGAAATGCTGGAAGTATAGAGTATATACTGGAAGTATAGAGGGATAGAGTAAGTTTTAGAGGGAACTGCTGCGGATGGTCTGATCGCCTTGTTCTAGACAATAGGTTGTGAGTGCCTGCATTTGTACTCGCTTGTAATAAATTGGCCATAACCTCCTTGGAGAGGAAGGTCGAAACTTTCCATCATCTAAAAATATAATTTATTACGTTTTTACAAAATTTAAAATGAACTAGTACTATATAAATTGAACAACTGAACTCGTTGTGAGTTGCGGTCTTGAGAGAACGCGGGTACAAAGGCCGAGTGGCAGGTGTACGCGCTACGCGGGAAGTGACGGGAGTACGCTGGACGCTGCATTACAGAGCGGCTTACACGGGACGGACGCGAGACTCCCGCCAGCTATTTGCGGCGCGCGCCGGACGCGGGGCGGCCAGTCGCGTACTTCCCGCTTGCATCCCTTCGTGTAGGCCCCGTTGGAAACGAGGGATTTGCATAGAAATTTTACAGGGAAAGAAATGGAGTTCATGTGTTTGGAACAAAGGAATGCTCATTTTCCTTCTAGAGGAAATGAAATCATTCATGTACATTTTACGTGAAAGGAAAAATCCACCCAGAACTAAGGGAAATAATCTTTGCTTACTTTCCCTTCCCCGCTTAACATTTTTTTTCTCTCTCGTCTCTCAAACTATGTCTTGAGCTCTCTCTCACCCCCACCATAGCTTGAGCTCTCAAGAAAGTTTCAAAATGAATCAGAAGAAGAAAAACCTCTGATCCTTAGTCAGTTGCACACGAGGAATTTTTTGTGTTTTGGATTTCTACAGTTTCCGTTCCACTATTTTGTATTCGTACAGTTTATTACTTTCTCAATTCCTGTATTTTCTCCATTCCATATTTTTTTTCTCTTTTTTTTTTCCATCTTCCAAACAGGGTCATTAGTGGCCAGCCTGTGTCAACTGTTTGCATTGTGACGAATTAATAAAATACATTTTTATCTTGACCCACTTCGTGTAAAATACAAAACTATGCACTCTTTGTTTTTTAAATTGATGACGTTATTAGGACAACATTTCTAGTATATATTTGAACTAAAAATATTATCCTAACGATATCAATAAAAAATTGTAGGAAGTATTACATATTTGACCTTTTAGGTTTATGAGATTAAACAGTATGACAAGGTGTTACAAAAAGTTATACATAAAAAATTTTAAACTTAGCATGCAAAAATTGAATAGCTACAAACTTGAAACTACTGTATTATTGTAGGGCTGGTTTGTAGGACGGTTGATGAACTGCATTATGCATGGACAGTCGAACAGCCAGATGCTAGCACTACAACACAAA
Source organism: Tuctoria greenei (assembly GCA_036927565.1). Lineage (NCBI taxonomy): Eukaryota > Viridiplantae > Streptophyta > Magnoliopsida > Poales > Poaceae > Tuctoria > Tuctoria greenei. Next base: position 141,165,799 of record JAYESD010000001.1, on the reverse strand, counting down.
CAGCCATCTGAACTGGCACATAAGAAACGGATGAACTGAAACCCGTTCAGATGGGTTATCAGTACATGTTCTCAGCCTCCGGACGACATGACATGAAGAACCGGTTCAGATAATAGGTATCAGTAGTGGTTCAAAAAAGGTGACGTGAAGAACTGTTGGTGATGTGCCCAAGAGACAATTATATCAATTCGGTTTAAGACCTATTAGATATTTGATCCATAAGCAATTAGGGTACTAATGGGCCTGCGACCTAAAAGCCCATTAGTACGCCTATAAATATGAGGGGTACGGTTAGGGGCTAATCACCCCACCACGTGACAGCCCTAGCCGCCATCCCTCGAAGGCCTCACGCCGAGACCCTTGCCGCGCGCGCGGTGCTAGCACACTGGCGCACGGTGTTCCTCTCCGTACGTGTGGACTCCGTGGAGGCGCTGCTGCTACTGCTGCGCTGATCGGCTACGACGATCGTGATCGTCTACCTGCTGCTGCGACGAGGACGAGGAGGAGACGAACGAGATCGTCTGCTTCCCTTACACCGACGCGTATCTACGTTCCGCTGCGCTGTGCGTCTAGTGGTAACGATCCATGACCTCTGTACTCGCATGTTTCCTGGGTGACGCGGTAGAGTTGCTAGAGTAGCGTACTGCCGATTTTCTTACAGCGGCATCAGAGCCGACTTGCGTAGTTTCTGTTCTGGATCTTGTTAGTAGATGGGATCTACTGCAGACATATTCATACGATGAATTTTATCGCACGGTTTTTGGGGTTTGGAATTGGTTAGAGTAGATTGTGATCGTATATGACTAAAGGGTCAGTTCGTGCTCCTTCTCTGCTGTGTGCGCAACCTGTCCCTACCGGCTGGAATCACCATCGGGACTAATCGTGTACATAGCTAACAGATTAAGCCAACAGACCACGGTCATGAGTCGCGATCTACTCATGAATAACCGGTCACATTGAAAATTGAGACATTCTGAATGGCTCGGATTCGGGTTGATTTGATCAATCCGACGAGATTTTCATAGTGATTTCATAGATGCGATCTATGTAATTCCGTTTGACCGCCGTTTTGCTGTCTGCTATAGCGATTACATAATATGGTTTCGCGCTAGAAATTGTTCTACGCTTAACTCGTTTTTGCAGGGAATGATGTGAATGATATGGCCTTAATGTGATATGATGATCTGTGTATAAATTCATGCAGCCTGTGTGTTGCAAATTTAACACAATTGGGTTGAGGTTGTCACATAATTGTATAACGACCTACGTGTCGACCTGTGATGCTTGATCTATCATGTAATTTATTTGGTAGCTATTAGTTGTATTAGCTTCTTTTATTGTCATGGACATGTCTTCAAGCATGGTGGAGATGGAGATCACCACAAGAAAGGGAGGCATGACAGCTCAGATCTTGATGGAACCATGGCGATGGAGACCATTATGATTCTAAAGGCCATACTATTCACAATGTGATATGATCATATGCCTGTGATGTTTATTAATTACTATTATTTTCATGCTTTTCATATGGTGGATGTTTTGTCATGATAGAATAGCTTTCCTCACAAAAGTTGAGCATTTGATGCCATTTACCAATAGCTGCACCTATGATGTTTTGATCGTTGTGTGGTAGGTTTGCCAAAGCAAAGTACCATCATCTATCATAATTCATAGGGTGAATGTTGGACATTCACATACATAGTGTTGGTTTACTAAACAAAGCTATCAAAACGGTTTTGGGCTTTATGGCATAGAGTTGGGAGCCGGGGCATTGGATGTCACCCAACAAACAAGAGTCATATAGAGATATGATTAACAATGATTGTTTACCTATATCACTAATTTCCTAGCAGTGAAGCCAAAGCTCACTAGGAATTAGTGAATATGGATCTTGAACCACTATATGTCGTTAGAGGGAAGACGATGATCATATAGTGGTGATATCTTTTATTAAACTATTAATAGAAGATTGGTACATAACATAGTGCTAAACCTTGCATATTTATTTTCTATTGTAGATAATGTCTGCTAGTAACAATTCTGGTTTCAATTTGCGATCTGTGCTTGAGAAAGAAAAACTCAATGGAGTTAACTTTATCGATTGGTACCGCAACTTGAGAATCGTTCTTAGGCAAGAGAAAACTTGGTACGTTCTTCTGCAGCCTTACCCTAATGACCTCCCAGCTGATGCAACTAATGCAGCACGTAGAGCTTATACGAAGCACTGCGATGATGCACTTAATGTAAGCTGCCTCATGCTCGCCACTATGTCCCCTGATCTGCAAAAACAGTATGAGCATACAGATGCTTATTCTATGATTGAGGAACTGTGTGGAATGTTTGAGAATCAAGCAAGGACTGAGAGATACAACATCTCAAAGTCCTTGTTCTCATGCAAGCTGGCGGAGGGTAGCCCGGTCAGCCCTCATGTAATCAAGATGATTGGTTACATTGAAACTTTGGGCAAACTTGGTTCTGAACTCAAGGATGATCTGGCTATTGACGTGGTTCTCCAGTCACCCCCACCGAGCTACGAGCCATTCATATTGAATTTTCAAATGAATGGCATGAAGAAAACTTTGGCTGAATTGCATGGGATGCTTAAAACAGCCAAAGAAAGCATTAAGAAAAACGCCACTCATGTGATGATGGTGCAAAAGGAGAATAAAAAGAGGAAGCGTGTGACACATTCTAAAGGTAAAGGCAAGGGAAAGGTTCCCGATGAGCCCTAAAGCTCAAAGTCTAAGCCAAAGGGCAAATCTGGCCCTTCTCCTGATGATGAATGCTTTCACTGTCATGGGACACTGGTCTAGGAACTACAAAAAGTACTTGGAGGATATGAAGAAGAAGAAGGGAAGTGAGACTTCCGCTTCAGGTATAAATGTTATAGAAATTAACATTGCATTATCTTCTAGTGAATCATGGGTATTTGATATCGGAGCGATGATTCACACTTGCAAATTGTTGCAGGGTCTAAGTGAGACTAGAAGATTTGCAAAAGGCGAGTTGGATGTCCGTGTCGGCAATGGAGCAAAGGTTGCGGTCATAGCCGTCGAAACTTACCACTTGTCATTACCCTCAGGATTAGTTTTGGAATTGAATAATTGTTATTGCATTCCTACTTTGAGCAAGAATATTATCTCTTCTTCGTGTTTAGAAGAAGTTGATGGTTATGAGATTGTAATAAAGAACAAATGTTGTTCTATTTATTACAATAAAATTTTCTATGCTCAATGTCCATTGGTGAATGGATTATATGTTCTTGATCTTGAGGATAAAACTGTCTGTAACATTAATACCAAAAGGGCTCGTCATAATGATCTAAATCCCACTTTTATTTGGCATTGTTGCTTAGGTCATATAAATGAGAGACGCATTGAAAAACTCCATAAAGATGGTTTACTAAGCTCATTTGATTTTGAATCACTTGACACATGCGAATCTTATTTGCTTGGGAAGATGACCAAAGCACCCTTCACTGGTCAAAGTGAGAGGACGACTGACTTATTGGGACTTATACATATAGATGTATGTGGACCAATGAGTTCAATTGCTAGAGGTGGTTTTCAGTACTTCATCACATTTACCGATGACTTTAGTAGATATGGTTATGTCTACCTAATGAGCCACAAGTCTGAATCCTTTGAAAAGTTCAAAGAATTTCAGAATGAAGTACAAAATCAATTGGGCAAGACAATTAAACTTCTATGATCTGATCGTGGGGGTGAATATTTGAGCCATGAATTTTATGATCATTTGAAACAATGTGGAATTGTTCCACATTTGACTCCACCTGGAACGCCTCAATGGAATGGGGTGTCCGACCGGAGGAACCCAACCTTGTTGGACATGGTTAGGTCGATGATGAGCCAAGCAGATCTTCCACTATCCTTTTGGGGTTATGCTCTTGAAACTGCTACGTTTACACTAAATAGAGTCCCAACTAAGTCTGTTGAAAAGACACCATATGAGATGTGGACCGGGAAATGTCCCGAATTGTCTTTCCTCAAAGTTTGGGGATGTGATGTTTATGTCAAACGTTTGACGTCAGACAAACTCACTCCAAAATCAGACAGATGCTTCTTTGTGGGATATCCTAGGGAAACCAAAGGATATTATTTTTATAATAAAATAGAGGGTAAAGTGTTTACCGCTAGCAATGGTGTATTCTTGGAGAAAGAGTTTCTCTCAAAAGGAGTTAGTGGGAGCAAGGTGCATCTTGAAGAAATACCTGAAAATGTTTTGGCATCCACTGATCCTATACAGGATGTACAAGATGTTGTACAACCAATTGATGAAACACCAGCCCCACGAAGGTCTACGAGGGTACGTCGTGCGACTGAAAAGTTAACGCTTCTAACCACGGAGCAGTATGACATGATATTGTTGGACAATAATGAGCCCACGACCTATACTAAAGCAATGACGGGACCCAACTCTGAGAAGTGGCTTGGAGCCATGGAATCCGAAATTGAATCCATTCATCAAAATCAAGTTTGGAACTTGGTTGATCCAATCGAAGGTGTGAGACCTATCGATTGTAAATGGATTTTTAGGAAAAAGACTAATACAGATGCAAATGTTCACATCTATAAAGCGCGATTGGTGGCGAAAGGTTTCAAACAAATTCAAGGTGTTGATTATGATGAAACTTTCTCACCTGTTGCAATGCTTAAGTCTGTTCGGATTCTTCTAGCAATTGTTGTATATTTTGATTATGAAATATGACAGATGGATGTCAAAACAGCCTTTCTTAATGGAAGTCTGATTGAGGATGTGTACATGACACAACCTGAGGGTTTTGTCGATCCTAAAAATGCTAGTAAAATATACAGGCTTCAAAAGTCCATCTATGGACTGAAGCAAGCATCTCGGAGTTGGAATCTGCGTTTTGATGAAGTAATCAAAGGGTTTGGTTTCATCAAGAACGTAGAAGAACCTAGTATTTACAAGAAGTTTAGTGGGAGCACACATGTATTTCTGGTCCTATATGTAGATGACATATTATTGATCAGAAATAACATTCCAATGCTTGATGATGTTAAATCCTCATTAAGAAAAAGTTTCTCAATGAAGGATTTAGGAGAGGCAGTGTATATTTTGGGCATAAAGATCTATAGAGATAGATCTAAAAGGCTAATTGGATTAAGCCAAGATACATATATTGACATGATATTGAATCGGTTCAATATGAAAGATTCCAAGAAAGGTTTCTTGCCAATGTCACATGGCATTACTCTAAGCAAGAGCCAGTGTCCTTCGACACCTGATGAGCAAAAGAGGATGGGAGCGATTCCTTATGATTCGGCTATTGGATCCATCATGTATGCCATGCTATGTACACGCCCAGATGTATCTTCTGCTCTAAGTATCACAAGCAGGTATCAATCAGATTATGGTGGCTCATTGGACCGTTGTCAAAAACATCCTTAAGTACTTAAGAAGAACTAAGGATGCATTCTTAGTGTTTGGAGGTGAAGAAGAGCTCGTTGTAAAAGGTTACACCGATGCCAGCTTCCAAACTGATAAGGATGATTCTAGATCGCAATCCGGTTTTGTATTCTGCCTCAATGGAGGGGCAGTGAGCTGGAAAAGTTCCAAGCAAGATACAGTAGTAGATTCAACCACAGAGACAGAGTATATTGTAGCTTCTAAAGCTGCAAAGGAGGTTGTTTGGATCAGAAAATTTGTTTCTGAGTTGGGTGTTGTTCCTAGCACGTCCAGTCCTGTGAATCTCTACTGTGACAACAGTGGAGCCATCGCACAGGCAAAGGAGCCTAGATCACACAAACGATCCAAACACATACTACGACGCTATCACCTCATTCGAGAGATCATCGACCGAGGTGATGTGGAGATATACAAGGTGCACATGGATTTGAATGTTCAGATCCGTTGACAAAGCCTCTTCCACAATCAAAGCATGAGGCACACACGAGATCTATGGGTATTAGATACTTACATCAGTAATCATAGTGTGTAGTGGGAGACTTGTGTCACAGCTATGTTTATGTACTATTAAATAAATTGATATATGAGTAATCATTATTTACATTGATCATCAAGTATGTGACTTGTTCGTGAAACTCTTTGTTAAAAGTAATGTTACTCTAGATGATCCCTAGTCTATATCATTATATGAGATAATGATTGCATACAGACTAGCACATGTATTAATTGATGATCACATTTCACGGATCATAGATATCGAATTAATAATGTGAACACATGTTAGTGAACATGGTGTTGGATTGACCCACTCCGAGACACTGCTGGGATTGTTATTTCCATATGTGCCATTACTTGGTCTTGAGTGATACACCTGCTAGATCCTTAGACCTGAGATCGCCATTGTTTCTCACTATGCGTAGTTGTGTACTTTGAGACTACCAAACGCTACTTCGTAACTGGGTAGTCATGAAAGTAGTCTTCGGGTATATAATGAAACATAGAATGGGATGCGCGGATCAAGATGGGATTTGCCCCTCCTTATTAACAGGAGAGATATCTCTAGGCCCCTCGAGATAGTTGGATTTGAAAGTGCATGGCCATGCCAAGGTGATTAAAGGTTAATCACAGTGACTAAAAGTTAGTCACAGAATGAATCCACTATTTGATCGAGTGAATGGTCGAGCTATCACAAGGATGGCACGCATCTCGCCTTGAGCTTGACTGGTATCATGAGGCAAAGGGATTAGCATGTTGAATGTATCTAGGTTCGGTCGATATGATCTTTATGTACATTCGGGAGTTACTGACCTGCTAGGTACCTCTACTGACTTGGGTTGGAAATGGTTTCCATTCACAACCGACTGCATATGAACCTAACGGGTCACACACTTAAGGAGTTGGAATTCGGAAATCTTGGCTAGATGATTGTCTCTAGTGCAAGTGGGAGATTGTTGGTGATGTGCCCAAGAGACAATCATAACAATTCGGTTTAAGGCCTATTGGATATTTGATCCATAAGCAATTAGGGTACTAATGGGCCTGCGACCTAAAAGCCCATTAGTACGCCTATAAATATGAGGGGTAGGGTTAGGGGCTAATCACCCCACCACGTGATAGCCCTAGCCGCCATCCCTTGAAGGCCTCACGCCGAGACCCTTGCCGCGCGCACGGTGCTAGCACACCGGCGCACGGTGTTCCTCTCCGTACGTGTGGACTCCGTGGAGGCGCTGCTGCTACTGCTGCGCTGATCGGCTACGACGATTGTGATCGTCTACCTGCTGCTGCAACGAGGACGAGGAGGAGACAAACGAGATCGTCTGCTTCCCTTACACCGACGCGCATCTACGTTCCGCTGCGTTGCGCGTCTAGTGGTAACGATCCATGACCTCTGTACTCGCATGTTTCCTGGGTGACGCGGTAGAGTTGCTAGAGTGGCGTACCGACAATTTCCTTACAAGAACCGGTTCAGATAATTTTTTAGATAATGGAAAGAAACAATTCCAGCCTTCCCCTCCATTGCAGGACGGATGTTATGGCGTCTTATTACAACAAGCAAGACTCAACAAATGGCACTAAAACACAACCAAGTAACGCAAACACAGCAAACAAACCACCGCCAACATTCGATGATTTTATTATTACAACGCAATTTTGTTCATAAAACACAATTCATTATTTGCGAAGACGTGCATGACGGCTGACTCCAGTTCATGGCACGCCTTCTGCAACACAGTCTTCTGTTCATCCCATCCCGCCTTTGTAGTGGTGCCTATGTTCGACACTAGTGAGTTCCTCTTAAAGCCACCTGCAAATAAGTTTTCATAGGACATTTGTCAAAGACGATATCATTCCTGAAGAGCTATAGTGTGCAAAACACCGATGCAACAATCGCCATGTTCCTATTTCCAGCATTAAACATGTAAATCCAGGAATAAAAAAATTAGTGCAAGATATTAGTATTGTAATATTAAAAGTGATTTGACAGTCAAAAAATAAAGGTTGAATTGTTTCATTTTTCGAACAAAACACACACTTGTTATCTCCCTTCCAGTTCCTTTTTACTAAATTGACTTTGGTGAGAACTACACCCTTCTTTAAATACCATAAGAACACTTTAATCTTTATTGGAAAATGTGCTTTCCATAGTATTTTAATATTACAAATATTATTATATATAGTAGTGTACTTATACATGGATTGCACAGACAATACTACAGAAAAGCATTTTCACAAGCGCCTTGATTTTTTAAACACATACGGTCTGTAAAATAATGCGACTGTGGTGACTAATGATACAATAACCGTCTATGATGACTAAACATCACAAGCAGATTTTAAAAAACAACCGCTTGGGTAAATACATTATTTTCTCAGACAGCTATTAATTAAAAACCGCCTGTACACTAACAAACTTCACAAGTGGTTTTTAATAAATCACCGCCTGGGTAAATACATAATTTTCATGAGCGGTCATTGATTAAGAACCGCGTGTACTGGTTCAAACATCACAAGCAATTTTTATTGAAGAACCGCATTGGCAGATTCATTGTTTTCACAGACTGCTTATTAATTAAGAACTGCCTGTGATGCTGATAAGATCCTGTCAAGCTAATCCCTTCACAGCAAGCTCTTGTAGATGCAAGTAACACCCGAGACTCATCATTTGGATTATTGAAAGCTTAAATTGAAGTCTGACGATACCTTGGAAGGATTTTCCCATCTATTTGAAGGATTTCTTTCCCTCCTGTCCATTTGAAAAACCTACGAAGATGTTCTTTTATCAGTTTTAGTGGCTGAATATATTGACTAAAAATCAGTACCTTCTCTCTTAGTGCTTCACACAAGCGATGAAGCGATCAACTTCAATCACAAATCTTGTTTTTACCTTTTAATAATAATTTGACCTTAATCTTTCAAGTATAGATTTATCAATAAGTGAAGCTTCCTCATCAGACATGTTAATGGCAGTTACAAGCGAAGGGTGTGTCGAAGCTACGAAATCTCAACGGGACTGAAGAGAAAGAGATGTTGCATATGAGTGACAATGTCCAGGTTAGACAGCATGAAGCTATGATGACAACCTTCAACAACATGATAAGTGATGTCAAGGTTATGCTTGCATCAACCAAGGCATGTTGTGAGGGCATAACACTTGTTGGAGCGTCATGGTTATGCTTGCCCCAACAAGTGTTATGCTCTCACAACATGCCTTGGATGATGCAAGCATAACCTTAGCATCACTTTTCATGTTGTTGAAGAATGCCATCATAGCTTCACACTGTCTAACCTGGAAATCCCCACTCATATGTAGGATCTCTTTGTCTTCAATCCAATTCAGATTTTGTTAGCTTTGACACACCCTTCGCTTATAATTGCCATTAACAAGTCTGATAAAGAAGCTTCACTTATTGATAAATCTATGCTTAATTAAGGTCAAATCCCTATGAAAGGGCCAAAACAAGATTTTTGATTGAAGTTATTCGCTTCATCGCTTGTGTGAAGCACTAAGAGAGATGGTACTGATTTGTAGTCAATATATTTAGCCATTAAAATGATAAAGTAGCATCTTCGTATGTTTATGAAATTGAGAGAAGGGAAAGAAATCCTTTAAATGGATGGGAAAATCCTTTCAAGGTATCGTCAAGCTTCAATTGAATCATTTACAATCCAAATAATGACTCGGGTGTTACTTGCATCTATAAGAGCTTGCTATGAAGGGATTAGCTTGACAGGAGCTTCAAGAGTTGTGCTTCTAGATGTTGTTTGGAACCCAGCTGTTGGAAGACAAGCCATCAACATCATAGGTCAGAAGAAATTTTTATACACATACAATTTTATAACTTATAGAACAGGTGAAGGTGATAAATATGATAGGCAAGCCGAAAAAGATCACTTGTCCAAATTAGTCTTCTCTAAAGAAGATAAATCTAATAATGTTTGAAACATGCTAACTAAAGCTGAAATGGAGCATTGTTCTAAGTTGATTTCAGAGGATATAAATATATACAATATATATCATACATTTTTTCGAGCATTGACATCTTCTCGCATATAGGGTTTCAAATCCTTTTTAATGCTTCTCTCTACGCGCTTGATGTTTTTTGGTTCGGTGAAAAGGTACATCTCTTCATACTGATTATATTCCTCTTCATTATCTCCCACATTCTCAACCCCAACAATATTTTGCTTTCCAAAAACAACTATGTTCATCTTCTCAGTTCGTGGATCTTATACATAAAAAACTTGTGCAACACGATCGGCCAGAACCCACGGATTATCTTTATAACCCACTTTGTTCAAGTCTACCAGTGTCAGCCCGTAGTTGTCCACTTTCACACCATCAGGATGTTTGACCCATTGGCACTTAAATACGGGCATTACCATTCTTTCGCCTAATCGAGTTCCCATATTTCCTCTATGAACCTGAAGTATGTGGTCTTCTGCCCTTGTGGATCATAAGCCTCTATACGAACACCACTATTTTGCATAACACTCTTACCATATTTTTCCTTAGTGTAAACTGTGTAACCATTGATGTCATATGATTGCCATGATGTCACCAAAGCCGATGGGCCAGAAGCTAACTTCTTCATTGTTGCCTCTTTTATAGAGTTTCCGTATGGTATATTTTTGTCCATTAACCATTCAGTGAAACATCTTCTGTGCTCTTTTATGATCCAGTCCTCTGTGTGGTGTAACACCCTCATTTTCATGCATCATGCCCTACATACACTCATATACATATTTAACATTAACCCACAACAAGAGGAACGAGTTTAAAATTGATTTGGAGCATTTAAAATTGATTTGGAACAAAACCGCACTTAAAATGCAGGAAAGTGCGGACTAGTCCGATTTTACTGAGGACTAGTCCGATTTCTCTCTGACTAAAAACAGACTTGTCCGTTTTTGCTGCGGACTAGTCCGATTTTGCCTCTAGAAACTTTCGAACTTGTCGGATTTTGTGCGGACTAGTCCGATATTCCAAGAATCCTTGAAAATTTGTTAAGTCTTTGGACTTTTCTGGACTAGTCCGGTGTTCCAGCGGACTTGTCCATTTTCCTCTCTGACTAAAGTCGGACTTGTCCGATTTTAGGCCAGACTTGTCCGATTTTCCCTCTAGACAACTTCGGACTAGTCCGGTCCTTTCCGGACTTGTCTGATATTTCGTGATTCCGAGTTGATCTTTTGTTTTACGACTTGTTTCTTGGGTTTCACGTTAAGTGGGCCTAGGGACGTCGTGCCTAACTCTTTTAGAGCCCATGTGAGACTCTAAACCGGCCTCTACTCATCCCAAACTCAAAATGCATCTAACCCTAGCCTCCACCTCTATATAAACAACCCCACCCCTTGGCTTGACATCTATTTGCCACTTTTCCACCCCACCCAAACCCTAGTTCGTGGAGAGCCACCACCAAGGAGGGAGGAGAAGATCCTAATCAATAAGAAGAAGAGGAGGAAACAAAAGAGGATCAAGATCTCCATCAACTTCGAGTTCTTCATCATCAATCCACCATCAAGTTCATCGCCAACCCTAGATCACCATGATCCAAGTGCTACCTCCAAGTTTCTTGATTCATTGGAGTCCTAAACACCTGGTATACCTTCTATTCTCTTTTCCTTACAAGAATTCGACCCCTAATCTCCAAGTTTACGTTGATATAGCAAACCCTAATCTGCTGATCTCGCAGAGTGCGGACTTGTCTGGTCCCTAGCAGACTAGTCCGGTCTTCCTAGCTAAATTGTGTTGAATTAATTCTAAAATGAGATCTAATCACATCTAAACCTATATAAACTTGTTAAAATCTATTAGAACTAGTTAGTGATCATTAAAAGCAATCTATTAACAAGTTCTACCTTGCATTTGCATTAATCATGCATGTCATGTCATATTGAGTAATAGATGTGCACTCTTTGATTGTGTTCTTGTCTTGTATGTTTATTGTGCGGATTATACGGATTTGCGCTAGAGAGTGCCGCGGAGGATCTACAACACCAAGAGTTTGAAGGCTTTGACCCTAATCAACCGCAAGAGCAAGGCAAGTGTCCTTGAAGCATATTGATCTTGTTTTAAAATAAATGTTTTGTTTGCAAAATTGCATGCTTGTGTCAAGTTGATGGGAACCCTATGATAGGAAGTTTAATAGATTTGTTAAACCACCCTTGTCACCTGGAACTTATGGTAGAGAGTCAGGAAGGGCTTTTTACCTTTTGCTTCGCTTAATCAACTGGGATGGGAAACAACTATACCACTGAATTTAATTATGCATGGATGAGATTATGGTTAACATGAACTGGTTAAATATGATATGGTAATGGTTGATATAAGCAAGCCTAGTATGTGGATGGGTTGGATGTTATGGTGGGTTGCTTGCTTTAGATCTAAGGACCGGTTCATGCGAGAATAAGCCAGGACTATAGTGCCACCACGAGGCCAAGTATGGGTGTGGCGTAGCATATTAACTAGGGATTTTCTAGTGTTGTTTGGACCAATGTGGATGCTCGGGGAAGGGGTAGTCGGATTGGGTTTGTTGATGATTGGTGGGACTACCCTGGGATCCGAATGGCTCAAGAGGGACCCTTGGTTGAAGATGTGCTCAGTGGGAGACATTGCCACCGGTGAAACCTCAGTGGGGTCTAAATAGGCTAGTAATCCCTTTGTAAAGGCTATTTTGTGATCTTTTGGCCATACACCAAAGGAAGTGTAATTGGCATAAGGGAGGTTCTTTAGTTGCCGACGGGTGATGAAATCACAAACACGTGGGTAAAGTGGTACAAACTCTGCAGAGTCTAATAAAACTATCATGATAGCCGTGCTCCCGGTTATGAGCACCTGGACAACTTCCATGATTAGAGGGAACTTAGTATTGGGATGGTTATGGTTGGTATTATGGTTATGGTTGGTTATGGATTTATTTCTGGTATTGAATATGGTTATTGGCAATTGTGAAATCTGGAATTATTGATGATGGTAGTGAATTCAGACTGGTATTATGATATTACTTATGATTATGATGGGTTTACTTCACATACATATAATATATTGCTTTTCAAATGTTTTAACGTACTTTTCAGCACTTATCCATTATTATTGTCGTCATTTGAATCAACCACATGTCATACTTTCCACACTTGCTGAGTACAACATGTACTCACCCTTGCAATCCCCCCCCAACAGTTGCAGGTCAGGATTGGGAGTTTAATGGTGAGAATGCGGAGTTCTAGGCCGTGTCTACTGTCAGCTTTGCCTGTGGTGTTGATTGGAGCTGCGCTACCATATCGCTTATGCTGCCTAGCTGTTTAGTTTGCTGAATTAGTTTATTTCCGCTGCATTAGTTGAACTTGTCATCAATATTCATTAGAGCTTGTATTCGAGGATAATATGGTTTGTTTAATAAAATTGGGCTAATTAATCTTGTGCTGTGGTAATTTTCTGTATACTCTTTTGTGATGCACTCGTGTATGTGAGTTGAACGTCCTGGGCACACATATGCGTTAGCTTGGTTCATTTTTCAGAATCGGGCGTCATAGATTGGTATCAGAGCCACAGGTTGACCGTAGGATGCAACCTAGATAGAATGGACACTTTAGAGCACATAGGAGTACTCAGGAATCGATGTATTTTGGTTGGTGTGCTATTTGCTATATATTGGTTGCTTGCGTGCTTAATAGAGGATTTTGGGGTGCTTTAGCATTGCCATGTCCACCTAGTCTAGTGTAGCTAGTTGTTTAGTTTCATATCCCTTGATTCATATAGATGGGGACGTTTTCTAATTCTTACCTATTGCTTTTCTTCAGATGGTGAGGACTTGCAACCAGAGGGATGGCAATGATGAGGAGGAGAACAATGGAGTGCCTCAGAACAACATTGGACAAAGATCTACTCAGGGAGCTATCAACATTGAGCAATTTGGCTATGCAAAACCAGCTCATGCAGACCATGATACAAACTATAGGACAGCTGCAGGCTGGCAATATCAACAATCAGCCCCACATGCCTCCACCGCCACCCCCTCCTCCACATAACCGATTGGGAGAGTTTATGAGGACTAGGCCACCGACCTTTGCTCAAGCTGCTGAACCTATGGATGCGGATGATTGGCTCAAGTCTGTGGAGAAGAAACTTGCTATTATCCAATGCAGTGACCGGGAGAAGGTGCTTTTCGCTTCTCATCAACTAGTTCGAGCAGCTGCAGATTGGTGGGATTCACTATGCAATGCTCATGAGAACCAAGAGAGAATTACCTAGGCGGAATTCAAGGAGAGTTTCGGTTCCCATTATGTGCCGGAAGGTGTTATGATTTTGAAGAGGCAAGAATTTAAGAATTTAAGGCAAGGAAGATCAAGCGTGAGTGAATATCTCAACAAGTTCACTCAACTCTCAAGGTATGCGCCTGAGGATGTTAGTCGGGACAGCCGGAAGCAATACTTGTTCATGAGGGGCTTGAACAATGAAATCCAAGTGCAACTACTCAATTGTGATTATGCAAATTTTCAGAAGCTTGTGGACAAAGCATTTGTGGTTGGGAACAAGATTCGTGAGATGGAGCAATACAATAAGAGAAAGGCGCCATATCAAGGACAACAACAAGGAAGTAATGTACGCCCTCGCTTTGCGCCTCCTAATGCGCCATATTACAGCTCTTCTATTCCTGCTCAACGCCCTGGATTTGCACCGCGCCCAACTCAGTTTGTGTAGCAGTGCCCTGTCATGCAAGCACCTAGGCTTCTAATGTCTTATGCACCACGTGCTAATTCTCCTGGTGCCAATGCTCAAGACCAAGCTCGTCCCAATAATTCTGGTGGAGGTAAGAAGTGTTATACTTGTGGAGAAGCTGGACACTTTGCGCACCAATGTCCTAAGTCAGGACTTGGTCAAGGAAGCAATGCGCCGAGGCAAAACCCAAGACCCAATGGAGGATAGCCACAAGGGAACCGTGGACAGCAAAATTTTGCTCGTGGCAACGTGAACCATATCTCCACGGAGGATGCTCAACAAGCGGATGACGTGGTCATTGGTATGTTTCTCGCCAACTCCAACCCCGCGACTATGTTGTTTGATTCTAGAACATCACATTCATTCATTGCATCGAAGTATGTTGCCAAGTATAGTTTGCCTATCTCTCATATGAAGTTTACTCTATTGGTTAAGCCTCCTGGAGGAGAGATGAGGACAAATATAGTATGTCCAAAAGTAAGCCTTAGAATAAGGGGGGTAGACTTCTCCGCCAACCTCATTGTTTTGGATTCTCAAGGATTGGACATTATACTTGGTATGGACTGGTTGAGGAAGCACAATGGAGTTGTTGAGTGTGCCACGAAGACGGTGAAGTTGACCAATGATGAAGGGATCACCGTAGAATTTGAAGCATCTCAACCGCACCGAAGCAATTGGAGCTGAATCATATGGACGGTGCCGCAATTGAGGAGATTCCGGTGGTGTGTGAATTTTTGGATGTTTTTCCGGACGAGTTGCCAGGTATGCCGTCTGATCGAGACATTGAGTTTGTTATTGATTTAATACCTAGAACTGCACCTATAGATAAGAGGCCGTATAGGATGCCTCCTATGGAATTAGCGGAGCTCAAGAAGCAAATTCAAGAGCAACTAGAGAAATGTTTTATTCGCCCTAGTTCTTCACCTTGGGGAGCGCCCGTGCTGTTTGTGGACAAGAAGGATGGAATCCAAAGGATGTGTGTGGATTACCGAGCCCTCAACGAGGTAACAATCAAGAACAAGTACACCTTGCCATGCATAGAAGACTTGTTTGATCAGATGAAGGGTGCGTGCGTCTTCTCTAAGATTGATTTGCAGTCGGGATACTTTGAAATGAAGATTAGACCATCGGACATACCCTAGACAGCTTTTAGGACACGGTATGGATCTTATGAGTACACCGTGATGTCTTTTGGATTGACAAATGCGCCTGCCTACTTCATGTACCTCATGAATAAGGTCTTCATGGAGTACTTGGATAAGTTCATCGTGGTGTTCATTGATGATATTATGATCTACTCGAAGGATGAGAAGCAACATGAGGAACACTTGAGGCTTACGCTGCAAAAATTGAGAGAGCATCAATTGTATGCCAAGTTCAACAAGTGTCAGTTTTGGTTGAGAGAAGTATCGTTTTTGGGTCATATCATCTCAGGAGGAGGAGTATCGGTTGACCCCGGAAAAGTGAGAGACGTGTTGAAGTGGGAACCGCCGCAAAATGTAAAGGAAATAAGGAGTTTTCTTAGGATGGCTGGATATTACCGTAGATTCATGAAGGACTTTTCCAAGATAGCCAAGCCTATGACGGAGTTGCTAATGAAGGGAAAGGTGTTCCAATGGACTAAATCTTGTCAAAACAGTTTTGAGGAGTTAAAGAAGAGGTTAACAACAACCCCAGTTTTGGTACTACCGGATGTGAGCAAGAGTTTTGATATTTATTGCGATGCATCGAGACAAGGACTTGGATGTGTATTGATGCAAGAAGGTCAAGTGGTTGCATATGCTTTGAGACAACTGAAGAAACATGAGCAGAATTATCCAACACATGATTTAGAACTTGCAGCCGTGGTACATGCATTGAAAATTTGGAGACACTACATCCTTGGACATAGGTGTGAAATTTATACGGATCATAAGAGTTTGAAGTATATTTTCACACAAACGGATCTGAACTTGAGGCAAAAGAGATGGTTGGAGCTCATCAAAGATTATGATTTGGGGATCAACTATCATCCGGGAAAAGCCAATGTAGTGGCCGGTGCTTTGAGTAGAAAAGGAGTAAGTCATCAACTCAAAGTTCGAGAATTACCATCCGAGTTATGTAAGGAGTTTGAACGGTTGAACCTTGGATTTGTAAAAGAGATGGAGATGATGGAGTTAAACCCAACATTGGAGCAAGAAATCCAAGAATCACAAACCACAGATGAGGAGATCAAGAAAATAAAGGAAAGGACCGAAGAAGGGAGAGAGTTCAGATTTGATGAAGATGAACATGGTACCTTATGGCTTGGAAAGAGAATCGTTGTGCCTAATGTGAAGCATATTCGGGAGACGATAATAAAAGAGGTACATGACTCACCATACTCAATTCATCCTGGTTGTACAAAGATGTATAAACACTTGAAGACTTGCTATTGGTGGGATAGCATGAAAAAGGACATAGCTGAATATGTGGCATTGTGTGATGTGTGTCAACGAGTCAAGGCGGAACATCAAATGCCAGCTGGATTATTGCAACCACTGAAGATCCCGTAATGGAAGTGGGAAGAAATTGGAATGGACTTCATAGTTGGGTTACCATGTACTCAGTCCGGGTATGACTCAATTTGGGTAATTGTGGATCGCTTAACCAAGTCAGCTCATTTTGTCCCTGTGAAGACCAAATATACAACTGCACAATTGGCCGAAATATACATGGATCATATTGTGTCTCGACATGGAGTCCCTAAGAAGATAGTCTTGGATAGAGGTTCTCAATTTACCTCCAGATTTTGGCAAAAATTGCATGAAGCTTTGGGAACGAGGTTGAATTTTAGTTCAGCATATTACCCTCAAACGGATGGACAAACCGAGAGGACCAATCAAATTTTGGAAGACATGTTAAGAGCTTGTGCATTAAAGCATGGGAAAAGTTGGGACAAAAGCTTGCCATATGCGGACTTTTTATACAACAATAGCTACCAAGCAAGCTTGAAAATGTCACCATATGAAGCGCTTTATGGGAGGAAGTGTAGGACACCTTTATTCTGGAATGAGGCAGGAGAAACTCAAGTATTTGGTCCGGATGTGTTGCAAGAAGCCGAAAAGCAAGTCCAAATAATTCGTGAGAATTTGAGGGCTGCCCAATTAAGACAAAAAGGCTATGCGGACAATAGGAGAAGGAAATTATCCTTTGAAGTGGGAGATTTTGTTTACCTCAAGGTGTCACCAATGAGAGGTCATAAGATGTTTAATATAAGAGGCAAGCTAGCACCTCGTTATATTGGACCATTCAAGATTTTGGACAAAAGAGGAGAAGTAGCGTATAAGTTGGAGATGCCAGCTCATCTTTCGGATGTCCATGATGTCTTTCATGTTTCCCATCTCAAGAAATGCTTGAGAGTACCGGAAGAACAAGTGCCAATGGAAGAATTGGAACTAGAGGAAGATTTGACTTATGCCGAGCAACCGGTTAAGATCTTGGAAACCAAGGAGAGAGTCACAAGGAACAAGGTGATTCGATGGTGTAAAGTTCAATGAAAGCACCACACAGAAAAAGAAGCAACATGGGAATTGTAGGACGAACTCAAGAAAGAATTTCCCTATCTCTTCTCTTCCGCGTCGAATCTCGAGGCGAGATTCATTTTAAGGGGGGTAGGTTTGTAACACCCCCATTTTCATGCATCATGCCCTACATACACTCATATAAATTTTT
The DNA here is from genome assembly GCA_036927565.1 of Tuctoria greenei. NCBI lineage: Eukaryota > Viridiplantae > Streptophyta > Magnoliopsida > Poales > Poaceae > Tuctoria > Tuctoria greenei. The sequence continues at coordinate 141,147,438 of JAYESD010000001.1, read as the reverse complement.
AACATTAACCCACAACAAGAGGAACGAGTTTAAAATTGATTTGGAGCATTTAAAATTGATTTGGAACCGCACTTAAAATGCAAGAAAGTGCGGACTAGTCCGATTTTACTGAGGACTAGTCTGATTTCTCTCTGACTAAAAATGGACTTGTCCATTTTTGCTGCAGACTAGTCCAATTTTGCCTCTGGAAACTTTCGGACTTGTTCGATTTGTGCGGACTAGTCCGATATTCCAAGAATCCTTGAACATTTGCTAAGTCTTTGGACTTTTCTGGACTAGTCCGGTGTTCTAGCGGACTTGTCCGTTTTCCTCTCTGACTAAAGTCGGACTTGTTCGATTTTAGGCCAGACTTGTCCGATTTTCCCTCTGGACAACTTCGGACTAGTCCGGTCCTTTCCGGACTTGTCCGATATTTTGTGACTCCGAGTTGATCTTTTGTTTTACGACTTGTTTCTTGGGTTTCACGTTAAGTGGGCCTAGGGACATCGTGCCTAACTCTTTTAGAGCCCATGTGGGACTCTAAACCGGCCTCTACTCATCCCAAACTCGAAATCCATCTAACCCTAGCCTCCACCTCTATATAAACAACCCCACCCCTTGGCTTGACATCTATTTGCAACTTTTCCACCCCACCCAAACCCTAGTTCGTGGAGAGCCACCACCAAGGAGGGAGGAGAAGATCCCAATCAAGAAGAAGAAGAGGAGGAAACGAAAGAGGATCAAGATCTCCATCAACTTCGAGTTCTTCATCATCAATCCACCATCAAGTTCATCGCCAACCCTAGATCACCAAGATCCAAGTGCTACCTCCAAGTTTCTTGATTCATTGGAGTCCTAAACGCCTGGTATACCTTCTATTCTCTTTTCCTTATGTGAATTCGACCCCTAATCTCCAAGTTTACGTCGATCTAGAAAACCCTAATCTGCTGATCTCGTAGAGTGCAGACTTGTCCAGTCCCTAGCGGACTAGTCCGGTCTTCCTGGCTAAATTGTGTTGAATTAATTCTAAAATGAGATCTAATCACATCCAAACCTGTATAAACTTGTTAAAATCTATTAGAACTAGTTAGTTATCATTAAAAGCAATCTATTAACAAGTTCTACCTTGCATTTGCATTAATTGTGCATGTCATGTCATATTGAGTAATAGATGTGTACTCTTTGATTGTGTTCTTGTCTTGTATGTTTATTGTGCGGATTAGACGAATTTGCGCTAAAGAGTGCCGCGGAGGATCTACAACACCAAGAGTTTGAAGGCTTTGACCCTAATCAACCGCAAGAGCAAGGCAAGTGTCCTTGAAGCATATTGATCATGTTTCTAAAATAAATGTTTTGTTTGCAAAATTGCATGCTTGTGTCAATTTGATGGGAACCCTATGATAGGAAGTTTACTAGATTTGTTAAACCACCCTTGTCACCTGGAACTTATGGTAGAGAGTCGGGAAGGGCTTTTTACCTTTTGCTTCGCTTAATCAACTAGGATGGGAAACAATTATACCACTCAATTTAATTATGCATGGATGAGATTATGGTTAACATGAACTGGTTAAATATGATATGGTAATGGGTGATCTAAGCAAGCCTGATATGTGGATGGGTTGGATGTTATGGTGGGTTGCTTGCTTTAGATCTAAGGACCGGTTCATGCTTTAGATCTATGTGTGTTGAACGTCCTGGGCACACATATGCGTTAGCTTGGTTCATTTTTTAGAACTGGGCATCACATGTGATCTTGGTTTTTTTCGCGAAGCTCAATTTGGTGTTCCTTGATGTACGACTCAGCTATTGCGAGCTATGGTAGTACACCAAAATGTGATGGTATACATTATTGTAATCTTGGACGATAAAAGTTTTTTTACCCAATTTGCCTCTCCCACGTAGTCTACCCTCATGTACTAGTATAGGCACACCTATTGGTTTTCCATCTTTGATGTAATCAGTGCAACCATCAATCACTTCTTTAGTGGTGTATCCTTCTATAATTGAACCCTCTGGGTGAGCACGGTTTCACACATAACCTTTTAATACTCCTAAATATCTCTCCAACGGAAAATGATGTAAATATAGTGCCCCCAATGCTTTTATCTGATCAACAAGATGTATAATTAGGTGTACATGCATATCAAAAAAGTATGGTGGGAAACACATCTCAAGCTTGCATATAGTCTCGATGATGTACGTTTCCAAATAGTCTAAATCTTCACGTGCTATCACTTTTTGCGATACTGCGTTGAAGAATTAACACGAACGTGTGATGACAACTTTTATAAGCTCAGGTTTGATGACTCTTATTGTAATGGCAAGGAACATTGTCATCATCATGTGACAGTCATGAGAATTATAGTCAAGAATAAAGACAAGTCTTTCATCGAGACTAGTTTGCGGATATTGGATGAGAAACTCATGGGCACTTTGATCCCACGCAAGCACTCGCAAATTGCCTTTTTCTCTTGTAGTGTCAAGTTGTAGCTGGCTAGGGGAAGGTAATGCTTCCAGTTCGCCTTTTCTACTGGGTGAAGCTCTGGTCTCATATCAAGATTTACTAGGTCTATACGTGATTTTAATCCGTCTTTTGTTTTCCTCGGCATGTCCAACAAGGTCTCAATGATGCTGTCAAATACATTCTTTGTAATTTACATCAAATCAATACTATGGCAAAATTCCAGGTTCTTTAAATACAGAAGATATTTGAAAAAAATTGATTGTTTCTTGAAAGCCATGTCAGTTGTATCACCTGAAGATGTACTTTTCTTTCTCTTTGTTCCTTTATATTTTTTGCCCTTACCGAAAGCAATATGAATGTTCTTGACTATTTCGAACACGACTTTTTCACTATAAGGTTTTGGTGTAATATCTTTGTCAATTTTGTTATCAAATTGTTCTTTCATCTTCCTATACTTGTGGATATCTGTCAAGAAATGCCGGTGTCTCATGTACACCGTCTTTCTGGATGAATTGAGGTATAGAAATCCAGTTCTATTCACGCACATTACACAACCTTTCTTCCATTTTATTTTTCCTGATAATGTAAACAATTCGGGATAATCATGCACGGTAACGAATATCATTGCTCTTAGCGTGAAATACTCCCGCTTGTACTCATCCCATGTACGGACCCCTTCATTCCACAATTTCACCATATCTTCCTTTAAAGGTTCAAAGAACACATCAATTTCGATGTCAGGTTGTTTCGGACCTTGGATAAGAACATATAACAAAATATGTTTCCTTTTGTGACACAACCACGTTGTTAGGTTGTACACCGTTAAGGCCACAGGCCATGTGCTGTGTATGCTCCTTTTTTTACCAATGGGATTCATTCCGTCTGTACCCAAGGCAAACCTTACATTTCTGATTTCCTTTGCAAATCCTAGATACTGAATATCAAAAATTTTCCATTGGGTTGCATCATTAGGGTGTCAAATATGTTTTTCATTCTTCTTGCGCTACTCGGAATGCCAACGCATAAGTTCAGCCTCCCTAGGGTTTGAGAACAAATGCTTCGAGCGATCAATTACTGAAAGGTACCACTTCACCAAGGCAGGAATTGTTCTCTTATTATTCCCGTCTGCATCGTCAGAAGTATGATCATCGTGACCTTCAGGGCCAATAATAAACTTCTTATTCTTCTGGGACTTTTTCATGTTGATAACATATTGGTGATTGTAGTCCTTCTTGTATCTACTAACATCGCAGTTGGGGCATCTAGTTGCAAGCTCATTCTCTTTGCGATACAAAATACAATGGTTCACACAAGCGTGTATTTTTGACACACCTAGTACCATCGGGTAAAGAAGTTTCTTCGCTTTATAAGTGCTTCTGGGTAGTTTATTTGGATTTGGAAGAATTTTGGCCAAAAGATTCAAAAGATCAGAGAAACTACAATCGGACAATCCGTGTGTGCTTTCAACTTTAGTAGCTCTAGCACTGCACGCAATGTAGTAAACTCTTTATCACAACCGTTTGATTCATCATATAAAACTCTGTCACCGCATTCTGCAATGTCTCCATTTTACTTGAACCTTTACTTTCTCCCATAGAAGTCAATAATATGGTTCAATGTGACGCAACGTCTCCTCACAATCGAACTCATCATCATCATCTTCATCTCGATTGTCACTACCATCACCGATATGAACATTATCATCATCTCAACCACTCTCATCATATTTATCCACTTCATGTGTATCTAACTCACCATGCTCTGTCCATATTTTGTAGTTTTTTTTGAAACCTCTTTTCACCAAATGAGATTGAATTACTATAGTATCTATCCAAGCAATCTTATTTTCGCAGTCGATACATGGACATAATATGTCATCTATCTTTTGCATCTTCGCATGTCTCTTGGATGCTTCAATAAAATTTGCAACATTTTGAATGTACGTAGGATCGGGTCTTGACATGTTATACATACACACTCAACGGTTCATGATTCAATAACAGAATTTTGTGAGATTTACATAATTTAGCCACAAATATTCTCTAAAGGTCTTCTTTAAAATGAATTTACAGAGACATAACCAGCCTGTATCATATGAGTGAATATTGGTATCATGTAGGTCTGTTCATAAGGGTTCCAAGAAAATTTGTTTCATAATTTTCTCAGCTTCTTAGTGCCCACAATGGATTTTTGAAGTTGGGCTTATTTATTGAAACATTTCATCGATCATGTGATGTGCTTCTCTTCATCTTCAACCTTTAGTTCTTCAAATATATTTCTTTTTCTACAAAATTCATGGAGGAGCTCAAGGGGAGGCTCAACTACATCTTCTCTGCGATGGAAGTTATTTAACTAAAAGGGTGTTTTTCTCAGATACATAAAGTGGAGGGGGGCGGGCTAGAGCCAAACTCAACAAACGAAACTGAAAACAAGACAACAAACTGAAAACATGATAGTGAAGAAGAAGCTTCTTGTAACTTTTTTTGTTTGAAGCTTGATCAACTGATGAATAAAGGACCAGCGCGCGCCCGCTGGAAAATTTTAGCAGCCTGACGGCATCGATGGAAAATCTCCCGGGTTAGGTTTTCTTTGGTGCTCAAGGGACCCTTTATATAAGTGTCCGTTTTCACAGGCGGATTTTAATAAAAAAACTTCCTGTGATAAAAATTAATTAAGCTCAATACATTTTTTCAAACGGTTTTTAACTACTGCACATGCGGTTGTTGCTAAAAAACCGCCTGTGATAATGCTCCGAGTCTGTTCTTCTGTTTTCTTTTCCCTTGCTTTTTATTTAGATTCCAATATAATACTCAAACATGTATTAATTATGCAAATTGAGTCCAAATTCGATGATTCTTTCTTCTATATTCTTCAGAAATTAATATCTACCACCTGGACCAAATATTTTAAAACTTGTATATGTAACATTGTAATGTTTTGGTAAATATCAAATGAATTTATACTCACATACTATTCACATTTTTGTATCTCCTAAAAAAGGGGTCCTTCACTGAAATTGATTTGTATGAACATATTTGTCTTATTTATACATGTATGAATTTTGTTAATTTTTTTAAAGCATTCCAACTTGTCACAATTCAAATTATCGATCAGTCTAATCAAATACTCATATACATATGAGGCATTCATCAAATTTTGAACACACATTGATTCAAAAAAATTTTAAAAAATTTGAAAAAAATTATAGAGGTTGGTATGATGACAGAAAGGTTCCATTGAAAAATTAAATGAAAAAATCATTATATTCATCATGGTAGAAAAATGACAAATAACCAGTGTTATTTGTTTTTTATGTTTTGACCAATTTAAAAGGATTTCCCAAGTGAAATTTAATGGGAACCTTTACTACTAAAGCATATTATAAGAAAGTGGAATTTGGGCTTTTAAAAGGCCTCTCAATTTAATCAAGAATATTAATTAAGCCTACATAAAGATCTTTTCAGACGGTTGGTACTGAATAACCGCTTGAGAGAAGTCATCTTTGCAGGCGGTTATTACTAAATAACCGCCTGACATAAAGACATCTTCTCAGGCGGTTGGTACTTAATAACCATCTGCAAAGATAGGCGTATATATATAGCGCTCGGCTTCCTTGGAAAAACCTAACCCGGGTGAAATCACTTAGACGCTGTCAGGCTGAAAAAATTTTGTTTGCTGCCAAGTCTTCGCCGCCCTCGCCGCTGAGCTTCACCCTCGCCGCATCGTTCCCTTCCTTCCAGGTACGCCGAGCTTTGCCCTCGCTGTCGCCACCGAGCTTTGACCTTGTTGTCTGGTACGCTGCCTCTTCATTCCCTCCTCCGTCCTCGTGTTGCCTCCCTCCTTGCCCTCGCCGCTGGCCGAGTCATGTCCTCGCCACTGCCGCACCCTAGATTTTCTTATCTACTTTTGATACAAGCAATACAAATTAATCAAAGTTTTTGAACCCTAGGTGCCTTGGTCAGTCGCCTCAAATCCTAGGTTCCTATCTAATTTTCATTAATCAAAGTTTTTAAACACGCAACAAAGTCAAATGAAGATTGTAGGTCATATGTTATCTCTTACCTAGAGAGTAGTTGCCTTTTTGACAAAAAAACAGTAGGAAGATTATTTTTTAAAAAAATTAACTTTTACACTTTCCCCTGTTTAAAGCATTTACAATTATAGTATAAAGCAAAGAACCATGCAATGCAACTTGAAATAAAACATGAAGATGGAAGCATTATCAGCCCAACTTTGTTTCCTTGTTGGTTTAAGACTTGTCATTTCAATATGCTCATGCACAGTGCCTTACTGACAAATATATGGTTAATTGATTGTGGTGCCTCACTTAATATCTACTATCACAATATTTCCACTATGTATTAGTATTTTGCCTCTTATTTTCATGGTTTAAGCTATATAAGTGGGACACATTTCCGCTATGTATTAGAGCATTTATTTTTGTAGCTTTCATTGAAGTGGGACGTATTTTTGCCTTATTGGTTCTAGAATGGAAAGCCCTAAGAAGACTGTTGCTGGTAGTAACAATGAAGAAAGCAATATGGAGTTTAGTGACTCCAGCAGTTCAGGCTCGTTTCACAGTCCATCAGATCCCTTTTCAAATATCCTACCGACGAGGTATGAATCACAAATATTAACTCCAGCAATTCAAGTTAATGTTGGTTGTCAAGTATATGAAGTCTTATTATTCTTTTCTACCTAGCTTAATCGCGAAGACAACGAGGTGACTTCGACTCCTAAAACCGCATAAGTTTCTCCAATGGTTGACACCTCAGGTTCACTCAAGCAAAAACGAGGGCAACGAGGTTCCAATAAGGGCCCATTGAACCGCATCATATACATAACAAGTGTCGGTCCAGGTGGGCTTCCCCAAAAACCATTGGATTCAGTTACAAAGTATCGAAATGCATGCGGTTTTCTTGTTAGAGCTCGTGCCGATCAAAACAGAAAATTGGAGAAATTATTCTAAGGAGATCAAGAATGAGTTTGGGAGAGGATACAGAAACAATTCAAGTTCTGGAAAGGCACGAAAGAAGCTGTAAAGAAAGCAACATTGGTCTCTTGCAGCAAGAAGTTTCGTGTCTGGAAGAGTGAAATGAATGCTTATGTTAAGACCGATAAGGTCCCTAGCTCAAAGAAGATGGGAAAAATCACACGAGCTTAGTGGCAAGAATTTGTTAGTCAAAAGACCACACCATAGGCTAAAACCCTAAGTGAATCCAGGTCAGAGCTTGCCAAAAGAAAAAAATACCATCATCGCTTGGGGTCTGCCGGATATGCCCCCAAAGTTCAGAAATAGAGTAAGATTTTAGAGGAAATTACCAGTAAGGGAAATCCTCACCCGTTAGAAGGCTGTGATGAGAGAACTCAGCGATGGGTCTTTGCTCGGTCAGGTTTGACTAGCGAGGGCAAACTTGAAAAGCCCGACTCTATGAACGAAGTAGAGTAAAAAATAAAAAAAGTAATTGAAAAGCAACAGAAGGGTCTCTTAAAGCCGAAGAGGGAGAATGACCAACTTGCCGTTATCCTAGGAAACCTTAAACACAGTGGACGGGTTCGAGCAATCTCTTCTCAAATGTATTGGAGAGATGGTTTCCCAATAGATAAAGAGACATATAGAAGATATGAAATGTTCAGGAAAACACTTGATGAAAAGATTGCTCAAAGTCAAGGAAAATGTGCAAGAAATAATGGATCAACTTAGACAATCGGGACAATTAGTTGCACCGAGTACAACAATGGTTCCCGTGGCAAAGGAGCAGTTGGTATCTCCAACTGCCTACCCTAGCAACGTAGGATCTGTGTCAGGCTCAGGGTCCCATAAGTTCACTGTCGATGATATTGTTAAGGACATATCTTGTCGTCTTCTTGTCCCGATCGGTAGAGCAGGGAACAAAACCAAACCGGTGGCCACTGCTATGGCAAAGCCTGATCGTGACTTTTACGGTAATCACTTCTATTGTATTATGCTGTGGTACAAGTTCTTCAGATCATTGATAATGATTATGAAGATTATGAAATATACCACATCACACATGAAGGGATCAAGACTCTGGAGCAGGCTGTCAACCAATTAATCTTTTGGCACCGACGCGATATCATGTTGGACGATGAGACGATTTCTTGCCCCATCACATCTCAAAATACTGCAACCCCGTCTTCTAAGACAAAATTCTAGGAAGATTCACTCCCACTATATCTCAGAAAGGATGATAGTGACCTTGTAAGTAAAGATAACCAAGAGCAACCAGTTGAACAACGCTTGAAGCAGTACCAGAGCAAGCTGCTGGTAGTATAGAGCAACCAGTTGAGCAACAGCTTGAATCAGTACTAGAGCAAGCTGCTAGTAGTAAAGAGCAATCAATTGAACAATAGGTTCAACAACAAGACAGTGTCCAACTTCCGACGACTACTCCTCGGTCAATAGTGCCTATGAAAGTTAGCTCAGACGAAAATAATAAACCTTCTAAAGAAGTGCCAAAATATTCAGAAAATCTGAAGGAAAATATTGAAAAACCGAATGCATCTCGTTCTTCACATGAGCCAACATTAGAAGATATTAAGGAGTGGGAAGAAGACGGTGTCATATATAATTGGCAAATGACTTTAATTAAACCAGAAGTTCCAATATACAAGATTAAGGATGTTCCTCCTGAATATAAGAATGGGAAGTCGTTCATGACATTGGTACAACTTAGCAAACAACCTATCTCACTCAAAAGAATGCACGAGTGGTACATAACTGCCAGCACAAAATATGATCTTTGTTATGTCACATCTCGTGTGCCAAAAAAAGCATTCTGGAGCCCTGGAGCAGATAAACGAGCCCTTCTCTTTGAAGATATTTATAACCTTTTCCATCAAGGCATGCTCGAAATCAACCTGCTACTCATCTGGTGCTTGTAAGTGCCTCTAATATTTTGTATTTGCTTTTCTTACTACACGCATACACATTTTATGATATTATAACAATTTCAGACTTCTTCAATAGGATGCAATACATGGATAATGAAAAGATGAACATCAAGACAGGTATCCTTGACCCTACACAGATTGCAAAGACGATATTCGACTTTGGGTGGACCGATACTCAGAAGAGTACAAGCACATGAAAAAAAAGAATTTGAAAAATAGATCGCAAAACAAAAGAAGGATAAAAGGACAGAGGTTGCAGCTTACATAGGACATGCCATGTTTAACTTTGTTTGAGATGGCAAGGGCCTCGTAAAGGCTCCATACCACTTCGAATAAGTTTGACACATGACATTGAAATAGAAATTATTGCAAATTGTTAACTTAACAGTTTGTTTGTACGTGTGGAGTCAACACTACATAATGATCTTCATCAAGCCAACGCAGGGTTTGGCAACGATCTTGGGCTCAACCAATTACCCACCAGATCATTACAAATATTTCCTTAACATTTTGAAATTGTACAATTATTCGATACTTTTAATTTACACACATTTAGAATGTGTTGATGAGTTTATATGACATTTCTTGTATTACATCGCTTGGCGGTAAGAGACCTCCTAATAAGGATGCATTGCACATATCAACATATTATCCTTGTCCCAAGCAGCCTCCTGGGAGCGTCTTATACGGGTATTATGTATGCGAGCATCTTCGGACTGCCAGCAAATATAGAGTGAGTCGTGAGGATGTAAGTTATCCTTAATGTCGATATTGTATTTTCTTACTTTTGAGTTTCATTTTCATTGTAACTAGCGTATTTTAATACTTATATTATTTTGTTAGAAAGGTATTGAACTCTAGTTTCCGGTAGTGCAAGTGGTTTGCCATGAAAGCCTATATACATATCTCAAGTTAGGTGTTCCTCACATCTTGTAAAATGTTCATAGCCATTTCACCTGTATAAAATTCCCAAATTCAAATTTTATCTCTACTGTTCAATATTGCCGGAAACATTATTTTCAGATTTTGATTCCAACTCCAAAATTCAATTGCTCATAGTAGAACTGCTCCAAAAATACCAAATAAATTCTTGTATACTCACTTTGATCTATACTTTGAGGTAGTTCAAACCAACACATTCTAAACCTTGTTATGTGTTTCATTGCAACACACGAAGAATGTGTACCAAGAATGGCCGGTTTCTAGAAGTATTCCTGGTGGAGGGGCCGACAAGATTGCCAATGAATTGTGTCAATTCATGCGTTGCAAAAATTTCCATGGAAAAAGGGTGTTCTTTGATGAGTATGGTGTAATAGCTGATGTGCCAGAACTTTGCAAGTATGATAATAGAAACAGTTTTTAGTAAAACTTGTAAACTATGAGATGACTTGTATGTCAATTGAAAGTGTAACTTGTACATATGTATATTGTTCTAGGGAAACTGAATTCTGTGAGATGACTTCTGTGATTATATTGTTTAGTGTAAACTATGAGATGACTTATGTGTTGCTTAAGTAAAATTGACCTGGAAATTAGAAATAACAGCATGTAGTGCTGCATAGGATATACTTTATCACAGGTGGTTCTTACCTACAGCTAGACCTGCCTGTGAAATTATATTATCACAGACAGCTAGTTGTAGGTAAAGAACCACCTGTGATAAATCCATTATCACAGGTGGCTACACTTACGGTACAAACCAACTCTGATAAATTGTCTCCACAGGCGGCTAGTAATAGGTAAAAATCCGTCTGTGATAACAACATTATCAGGTGGTTACTTATACTGTATGAACTGCCTGTGATAAAGTGTCTTCACATGCGGCTAGTAATAGGTAAAGAACCGTCTGTGATAAACCCATTATCATAGGCGGTTTTACTTTTCCACCTGTGAAATTGCAGATTATCATAGACTCTTCGTTTCAGGCGGTTTTGAAAACCGCGAGTGATAATAAGTTTGGAGCCACCTGAGATGAAGCTTATTGTAGCAGTGAGAAAAACATCCATTCTAAGTTAACATCCATCTAAACACATTTTCTGTCATTTAAATTAACATGAATAACATCTAAAACCAGTTAGTTCCAAATTTCCACGTTCTCCCCAGTCAATCCGCTCCTAAAAGGCATATTCAATGGAACTAAACCAAATACCAATGCTACAGTGACATGTTTATTGCGCACAATGTTATAAAGAGCAGAATGACGCTGTTTCAAAGTATTATTCCCATGTCATTTGTCGTCCCAGATGATAGAAATTTGAGGTGCATATGATCTTAACTTAGCCTACTAATGATCTTGGCTTAGGGTTAATCAAGTCATAATCACAATCAAGCATGGACTAATCTATTGTTAATGAAGGGAACGAATTAGGGTTAGGGTGTTGGGATGAACACGTACCTTCGAGAATACCTGAACCGGTTGTAAATGATGTAGCCGTCATTGGATGATGTAGCCGTCATGGTGATACATAGGTGAAGGTGCGGGAGAAGCACTGGTAAGGAAGTCGAAGGGGAGCAGTGATGTGAGGAGGAGTACCTTCCCTGACTTTCTTCTCTTGCCAGATCGGTAGCCTTAGGGTTGCCTGGGGGTCTAATCTGTTGATCAAAATCAACTGTGTCTAAAAGGGTTGCAAATCTATTTATAGGGTGAGGAAGCAGCCAAGGGGGCCTCCAACCAGTACGGTTGGTGTGTCCCCGATCAGGACACGTGGGGAATAAAGTTGGTTGAGTTGGTTAACATATAAACCGACTCCTAATCTTTTTATTCCCATGATCAAATCCTAACATTCACCCCCTTGACCACGGGTCTAAGTAACTTAGTAACTCAAAACAAAACTTATGCATATTTCTTCATGCTTAATATAAAGGGCATGATGCATCAAAGATAGCCAGTTACGTACTGCTTGACTTGATGACCACGTTATATCTCACACTTAGAAACATACACTAATTTCTGAGTTTGGCCCTTAAGTATCCAGGAAATCATACATTGTTCCTTAAGCCCATATGTGTTATGTGTTTACAGAACACATTGGGTAGAAGTACCTTTTGTATGCAGTACCGCAATTTTTCACATGAATCTAATTGCTCGATTATTAGTGCTTAGTATGATCCTGGATTTACTTCTTTTCAACACAAACTGGCGTCAATGTGTTTGGTTGCACATTTGACTTGTTGCCTTAGAAGTACGAATATCTTATGTGGTTTATGTTGTCTACCACTTATTAGCCCGGGTTTTCTTATTTTGTTCGCTCAGCGGCCTCATCACTAAGTTGGTGTGCATCGATAATGATGCAATTACCTTGGGTTTAGAGATTGTTCCATAATAAAGCTCCATCTGCGAGTGTTATTAACTGATGTGGATTTTACTACACATCTCGCAGAATCTTAGTTTTACTGATCCATGGCTCTTACGATACTGAAGTTATCATGAGGCCTGAATTTCTTGCAAAATCGCAAGTTTATACTAATATTTATTCCAGTGATCTGGATTGAACTTATTAATGCCAAGAAATAACCCGGTAGACTATGTTGAAAGCATCTAGGCCCCATGAGGTACGGTTTCGGTGATTAATGACAACCATTCGATATTACTAATGAATTTGTGAATGCAAGGTCTCAATGACACTCAATCAAATGAAATCAAAATTACATTGGAGACCCATATAAAATCAACGAATGAGATCAAATCAAATCATATGAAGACGAGAAGTGAAAGCTCTAATTTGACATCACTCAATGCTTGAAGACAATCAAAACAACATTTCCAACAAGTGTCAAAGAGGTCACAAGTTCAAAATTCCAAAAGAACAACTCAAAACAACTCGAAGTCAACAAGTTGAACACACCGGATCAACCGACGTTCTATGAGTTGACTACATCGGTCAAGTTGGTTCAATTGAAGAAGAAGACCTCAGACAAATGCACTCACCGGATCATCCGATGTGAGTGGCTCAGTGACATCGGTCCATCATCACAGATTGCAATACCATTGGACCGAGTGAAGCACCGGATCATCCGATGTGCAGACTTACACACATCGGTCGATCACTCCAGTATGCCTCAAGATCAAGCAAAATTCTGGAGGAAGAGCCACCGGATCATCCGATGAGAAGACAGATCAACATCGGTCTAACAACGGTCATATCTGACACAGTGACATCAGCTAATTTGGCTTTGACCGATGATAACTGAAGGGGAGACATCGGATCATCCGGTGTTCGCAGAGAAGTGATGTCAGCCTACTTTTCCAACGGCTATCTCGTGGAGGCTGGCTATTTATACCCCTTCAACCTGTCAAATCGACAAGACTTGAAGCCCAGACATACTCTACACATCCTAGAGCATTCAAGCAATAGAGCAATCACTTTCACATCATTTGTTCATCATTTGTACACCAAGAGATAGGCTAGAACTAGCTAGAGATAGTGCTTGGGTGCCTCCACTCTTGGTGATTGGAGTCTCTAGTGTAGTGAGAGCCCAAAGGGAGTGACCCTTGGTGTGTGCAACTTCCGGAGCTTGCCAAGAGGATTGTGGAAGCCCGGAGGATCCCAAAAGTGTACAAGGCTTGAGCTCCACCTTGCCAAGGTTGGCGAACGGAGAAGAATAGTGAAGAAGCCCCTAGTCTCGGTGACTTGGGAGTGGCAAAACCCTTCGGTGGGTGCCACAACGTGGACGTAGGAAGATCCTTGTAATCTTACCGAACCATGGGATAAACTCCGTGTCCCTTTGAGCGTTTGCATCCCTCTTCCTTCTACTCTTATGCAATCTTCATTCCGCAACTTTATTTTACATTGATTGCATAGTTTAATTGCATAGGGAATTGGGCTTTAAGTTGTTAGTTTGTAATTGTCTTAAAATTTGAAAGAAAGCCCAATTCACCCCCCCTCTTGGGCGTTTCGATCCTTACAATTGGTATCAGAGCCTTGTTGCTCATTGGATCATTCTAGCTTCACCGCTAGAGAGCTTAAATGGCCAAGAATGGGGGTTCGGTTCCTACCTTCGAGGGCAAGAACTTTGCATATTGGAAAGCACGCATGCGTGCCTACCTAGAGGCTATTGCTCCCGAAGTTTGGGAAGCGACCCATGCGTGATTTGGAGATCACGCTTATATTGGTGATCAAATTAAATGGGATGCTAAAGCTAGAAATGCCATCTATGAATGCATAAGTCAAGATGTTTTTGCTAGAATTGCTAGTAAGGAGAAAGCTTGTGATATTTGGGCATGTCTAATTGAAATTCATGAGGGCTCATCTCGTGTTAAAGAACTCAAATATCACTTGCTAAAATCCAAGTATGATGAATTCAAAATGCTTCCTCATGAGAATGTTAACCAAATGTTTTCTCGCTTAAATGTGCTCATTGAGGAGATTAACGCACTTGACATTGCTTCTCTTGGTAAGGGACTTATCAACCGCAAGATCCTCATGCTTCTACCTAAGCCCAAGTACAACATTATCAACTCAATGCTCCAAAAGGAATCACTTGACAACATTGAAGTCTCGGAGCTCATTGGAGAAATTCATGCTCATGAGATGAGCGTACTTGGAATGATGGAGGAGTCATCGTCAAAAACTATTGCTCTCAAGGCTTCAACCAAGAAGACAACTCCCAAGAAAAAGAAAGTGGTTGAGCCTAGCTCAAGCGAAGAAGAGCAAGCAACAAGCGAAGATGACGATGATGAGCTTGCGTTGATGATGAGAAAATTCTCACGTCTAAACTCCAAAATCGCAAAGAAGGGATACTCCTTTGATCCAAAGAAGAAAGCCTTCCTCCCAAGAAAAGATGAAAACAAAACATGCTACAATTGTGGTGATCAAGGCCACATATCATATGATTGTCCAAGACCCGACAAGAGGAAGGACAACCACAAAGGAAAGTATAGAAAGCTAGAAGAAAGTGATGAAGATGAAGAAGAGGTCAAACCCAAGCGCGCCCTTGGAAAGAAGAAATTTGACAAGGGCAAGAAAACCAAGCTCTTTCCAAAGAAGAGAAGAGGGCCTCAAAAAGTCTTCATGTGCGAGGCAAATGAGTGGATCACGGATGAAGAGTCAAGCGATGAAGAGAGTGAAGATGAAGAAAACTTGGCGGGCCTTGCCGTCGTCGACAAAGACAACTCACCTCTTCGTCCACCTCCTATGTGCCTCATGGCTAAAGGTAACTCTAAGGTATGTGACGATTCTAGCGATGATGATGAGCTCTCCCCCGATGAACTAGCATCTATGATTAATGAATACCATGTCATCATAAAAAGGGAAAAGAGCAAGGTTAAAGCACTTGAACAAGCTTGTGCTAAACTTGAGAGTGCGAAGCTCGATTTGCATGACAAGTATGTAACCATACTTAAAGAGCATGACACGCTCAAAACACATGTCAAGCAAATCGAGAAGGAAAATGCTCAAATCAAGCTTGATCATCATGAGCTTGACTTAGCAAACCAAGCACTCTTGGGAAAGCACAATGACTTGGTTCAAAAACATGAAATGCTCAACCTTGCTTATGGGGCAATTGAACTAAAAATGAAAAACATGAAAAAGGAAACCCTTGATGGCAAAGTATCTACTATTTCACATGCCACTAATACTTTGGATAAGTCTTTGACTTTGAAAGCAAGCCTTAGGGAGAAGGAATTGATGGACGAAATTGAAAGTCTCCGCACTAGTGTGGTGAGACTTTCCAAGGGAGAGGACAAGCACAAGGAAATCCTCTACCAACAAGCCAAAGGCTTCAACAAGAGAGGACTTGGATCCTTCCCGGTGCTCAACAAAGGGAAGGTGCCCTCACCAGAGCTTAGGACGAGCTTCATCAAAGAAGTTGGATCCTATTGCCAACATTGTGAGGTCACCGGACACCACACGAGGGAGTGTCCTCTTCCCAACCGTCCTTCTCCCAAATTGCCTCCTAACTACAAATCTACTTTCCATGATTATCACTATCTCTTAAGCAAAGTAGGTGGCAAGGTGAAGGCAAGGTTCATCGGCAAAGATATTAAGGGCATGAAGGGGAAGCTCCCCAAGCAACTTTGGGTCCCAAAATCACTTGTATCACACATACAAGGACCTAAGTTAGCTTGGGTGCCTAAACTCAAAAACTAACTTCATGTGTGTAGGTGAACTACAAAGCCGGAGGAAAACATTGGGTACTCGATAGCGGGTGCACTCAACATATGACCGGCAATGATGGTATGTTCACTACCATAGAGAACCCCGATAATCATGAACAAGTCACCTTTGGTGACAACTCAAAGGGGAAGGTAATTGGTTTAGGTAAAATTGCTATTTCGCATGATTTGTCCATTTCTAATGTACTATATGTTAAGTCACTTAGTTTCAATTTACTTTCCATTGCACAACTATGTGATCTTGGACTAACGTGCACCTTTGACAAGAATGGTGTTGTAGTAACTAGTGAATCAAGCAAAGAACTAATCTTCAAAGGATTTCGGCATGGACATCTTTACTTGGTGGACTTCTCCAACAAGGATGCTAGCTTGACCACTTGTCTTTTCACCAAGACAAGCTTGGGTTGGCTATGGCATCGACGCATTGCTCACATTGGGATGAGAAAGCTTAAGAAGTCGTTCAAACTTGGGATGGTGACCGGCGTGAAGGATGTCACGTTTGAGAAGAACAAGCTTTGTAGTGCTTGTCAAGCCGGGAAGCAAGTTGCTTCACACCACCCAATGAAGACAATGGTGTCAACCTCCAAGCCGCTTGAACTATTCCACATGGACCTCTTCGGACCATCCACATATCAAAGTCTTGGTGGTAACTTCTATTGTCTTGTTATCGTTGATGATTATTCTCGATATGCTTGGACTTTATTTTTAGGTGACAAGGGTGAAACTCCGGAAGTTTTCAAGACCTTTGCCAAACGTGCTCAAAGGGAATTTCAACTTCCCATCATCAAAGTCCGGAGTGACAACGGCACCGAGTTCAAGAACTACAACATTGGGGAGTAGTGTGATCGTGAAGGAGTGAAGCATGAGTTTTCGGCCACATACACCCCCCAACAAAACGGTGTCGTTGAAAGGAAGAACAAGACCCTTATCACCCTTGCAAGAGCAATGCTTGATGACTATGGCACGTCGGAGAAGTTTTGGGCCGAAGCAATCAACACGGCGTGCCATGCCGCAAATAGGGTCTATCTTCACCGACTACTCCAAAAGACCCCATATGAGCTCCTCATTGGGAGAAAGCCCAACATCTCCTATTTTAGAGTCTTTGGGTGCAAATGCTACATCTACCGCAAGAAAAGGCTCGGTAAGTTTGAAAGAAGATGTGATGTTGGTTTTTTTCTTGGTTATGCATCAAACTCAAAAGCATATCGAGTATTCAACCAAACCTCCGGTCTAGTTGAAGAAAGTTGTGATGTTGAGTTTGATGAGACTAATGGCTCCCAAGAGGAGAGTTTTGGTCATGATGAAATAGATGATGAGCCTCTACGAGAAGCCATGAAAAACATGACCATTGGAGACATCAAGCCGGAAGTTGAAGAGGGCCATGATCAAGGGGGAGCTTCAAGTTCCAACAACAACACCCCCATGGCGCCTCAAGTAGAAGAAGAAGAGAAAGATGATCCATTGCCAATGCAAGATTCACAAGCCACACAACACCAACAACAAGAAGAAGTCCATGATCAAGTCCAACCACAAGAGGAACAACAAGCTTCACCACCGCCAAGTGACTCACAACCACTTATGAGGCATGGACGCATCTCCAAGGCGCATCCAATGGACCAAATCATTGGAAGTCCTTCAAGGGGCGTAAGTACTTGTTCCCGCCATGTCGCCTCATTTTGTGAGCACTACTCTTTTGTTTCGTGTGTAGAACCCACTCATATAGAGGAAGCACTCCAAGATCCAAATTGGGTGATGGCCATGCAAGAAGAACTCAACAACTTCACCCGCAATGAAGTTTGGGTGTTGGAGGAGCGACCCAAGGACAAGAACGTCATCGGTACGAAGTGGGTATACCGGAACAAGCAAGAAGAGAATGGCGTCGTGGTCCGCAACAAGGCAAGACTTGTGGCCAAGGGGTTTTCACAAGTTGAAGGACTAGACTTTGGAGAAACATTCGCTCCGGTCGCTCGGTTAGAAGCTATTCGCATACTCCTTGCTTTTGCTTCACATCACAATATAATGCTTTATCAAATGGATGTTAAAAGTGCTTTTCTCAATGGCTATATTAACGAACTTGTTTATGTTGAGCAACCTCCCGGGTTTGAAGATCCGAGGAATCCTAACCACGTGTATAGGTTACACAAGGCGCTCTACGGGCTCAAGCAAGCACCTAGGGCGTGGTATGAACGTCTAAGGGATTTCTTGGTCATGCAAGGTTTCAAGATCGGGAGGGTGGACACTACACTCTTCACCAAGCACATCGACGGGGATTTATTCATTTGTCAAATTTATGTCGATGATATCATTTTTGGCTCAACTAACAAATCTCTTAGCCATGAGTTTGGCACCATGATGTCTAGGGAATTCGAGATGTCAATGATTGGAGAGCTCAACTTCTTCCTTGGATTCCAAATCAAGCAACTTCAAGAGGGGACCTTCATCTATCAAGAGAAGTACACAAAGGACCTCTTGAAGAAATTTGAGATGGGAGATTGTAGCTCAAGAAGCACTCCAATGGCGACAAATTGCCATCTCGACGCGGACATGGACGGTAAACCTATTGATCAATCTCATTATCGTTCTATGATTGGCTCATTGTTATATCTTACCGCATCTAGGCCCGATATTATGTTTAGTGTGTGCTTGTGTGCTCGCTTTCAAGCGGCACCTAAAGAATCGCACAAGAAGGCGGTCTTTAGGATACTTCGGTATCTCAAGCATACCTCAAGTGTAGGTTTGTGGTACCCCAAGGACGCTAGTTTCCATCTCTTGGGATACTCGGATTCGGACTTTGCCGGATGCCGTGTGGATCGCAAGAGTACCTCCGGTGGGTGCCACTTACTTGGGCGTTCCCTAGTATCTTGGTCGAGCAAAAAGCAAAATTCCGTGGCTTTGTCCACCGCGGAAGCGGAGTATATAGCGGCCGGTGCATGTTGTGCCCAAATTCTATATATGAAGCAAACCCTTTTGGACTTTGGAATTAAAATTGGTTGTGTGCCTCTCCTTTGTGACAATGAAAGTGCGGTTAAGATAGCTAGAAACCCCGTTCAACACTCCCGCACTAAGCACATTGATATTCGCCATCACTTCTTGCGTGATCATGAGGCTAAAGGAGACATCTCTTTGCAAGGTGTTAGATCCGAAGAACAATTGGCGGATATCTTCACAAAACCACTTGATGAGAAAACCTTTTCTAGACTTAGAAGTGAATTAAATGTGCTAGATGCATCTAACGTCATGTAAGTTGCCATGTTTATGTAAGGATACATATCATATAGGTCTTGTCTAACTCCCAAAGGATAGGGGCAAGCTAGAAGTAGTTTTCCCTGAGGAAGCCTTTGGAAGGTTCAAACTTGGCAAGATAGATTTATTTTATGCCTTGCGTGATCCCTGCCATATAAACTTGCACTCATTTAATATCTTGCATTATAATTTGTTTGGCATTGCATAACGGTAGATTGTCACAAAGGGGAACCCACCTCATGAGAAGGAGACTTGTTTGAAATGCAATATCTCAACTCATATAAGGTGGAAAGAACAAAATGTTAGGTACGTTAATGCCTAAAGGATCATGCTTCAAAGAGATAGAAGTCTTCATACTCTACCTCACAAAGCATGGGCCTTACATTTTATTTGGATATTTTCCTCCATTTTTCTCGGTGTTCCATTTGTGTTAAGGTCTAGCCAAGCTATTGGCATATTAGCTTTTTGAGGGGTAAGGGGTTGCCCAAAAAGTCCTAAGACATGTGTTTCTCCTCGATTGTTTGTTTGGTCAAAGGACATATATGGGATGTTTTCGTTCTGTTGTCATCGGATTATCCGATGCCTATGTCAATCCGTCATCGGTCAAATAGGTGTTCAATCCTTAAAGCCCAACTCTGTCAGAACCTCAAATGATCCGACGCGTTCATCCTGGAAAACATCGGTCCATCCGATGTTCACTCTTCTGGAGCTGTGATCTATTCAACCGATGTCTACCTCCCTCTAACGTCGGATCATCCGGTGTCAACATCACTCGGTTGAACACCCTTACTGTGATATTCCACCGATGTTAAAAACCCTAAACGTCGGTCAATCCGATGTCAACAGCATTTCTTGAATATCCTTTCTGTGGCAATTGACCGATGCTCACTTCACCTATCATCGGTCCATCCGGTGTTGAGTTTTCGGCTAGGGTTTGGGACCCACTATTTAAACTCGTGCACCGCCGCCGTTTCTCTTTATCCCCGATCGATCTTTACACCGCGCGCCGCCGCCTCTTCCTCCGCCCGTCGGCCACCGCGCCGCCGCACCCAGCCGCCCTAACCGCCGCCTAGCACCGCCGCCACCTGCAGCGCCGCCGCCGGCCGCCGTCCCCTCCCGCTCACAGCGCTGCCGCCGCCGCCTCCCCAAGCGCCGCCGCCGCCGTCCCCGGCTGCCACACCTCGCAGCGCCGCCGCCAAGGGCCACCGCCGCCTCCAACCACCTCTCCACCGCATCCAAGCATCGCCGCCGCTCCTCCCTCCGTCGAAGCACCTCCACCCGAGAAACGCCGTCTTCTCCGGCCCCCGTCGCTAAGTTTTCCCGAGCTCCATCGTCGCTAAGGTGAGCTTCGTGCCGTGCGACGTCTCTCATTGCTTCTCTCGCCGTTCTCTTTCATCGTCGCTAACCCCACCTCTCCCTTCCATCTAGATGGGTCGTGATCGCAAAGGAAAGGGCAAGGCGATCGCGGAGCCCGCCGCGAAAAAGCGCAAACTTTCGAAGGATGAGAAGAAGGCCTTGATGGCCGCTCGCGCCGCCGAGGAGCGTGAGCGTGGCCGTGGGGGTTCGTTGAGGATTCGCGAGGCCCGTCCAAGGCCGCCTCCCGTGGTCGACGACTCCGACGCCGAAGAGGAGCCAGTCGAGCCTCTCGTCCGCCGGCGCTCAGCCCGGACTCGAGGAGGTCACACCGAGGCTGCTCCTCGTCCGAGACCGACGGCTGCCGATCGTCGTGAGGACAGGGAGGCTGAGAGGGACATCCATGAGATGGACACGGCCGTCCGGGTCGGTGAAGGAGTCCGTCTTGTGGACTATCGGAAGATGAAGGCTAAGCAACTCCGGAAGCTCAGATGGAGTGTACTGCTTGAGGAGTGGTTCCCACAGCCCCGAGAGCTTCTTGTGGACAGTCGCTTCTGGACTGTCACCCAGGCGTCTCTCTATGAGACCTACAAGCGCCGGGGGCACAAGCTCTTTCAGCACAACCACTTGGACTGGAGGCAGCTTGCAGTGGCAGCGGAGACTGAGGTCCGCCCCTTTTTTGAGCGATACAGAGGCTTGGTGGAGCTACTGGATTATGAGAGAAGTGCCTATGTAGAAGAGTGGGTCCGTGTCTTCTACGCGACCCTGTACATCTCAGAGGGCAGGAGGTCGATTGCCTTCATGTTCAATGGTCAGCACTACCACCTCTCGAGGCAGACTTTGGGGCATATCCTTGGTTTGGACCTACACGACACAAGCATACACGAGAAGGTCTATGGGCAGGCAGATCCACCGAGGAGGCCACTTACTGGAGGGGTAGCACCACAGCTGGACGAGATCCGCTCTTTGTTTGGCCCCTCGTTCTCTCCAGACCAGCCGAGAGTTCCAGCTCTCCTGACCCCAACTGCGCGTATTGTGCACCTCGCCTTGCGCCGCACGCTCCTGCCGAGGTCAGGATACTTGGAGGGGTTCACGAGCCTGCAGCAGACCCTCCTGTTCTACATAATGAACGGGATGGATTTTGATATAGTGGACATACTCCTCTGTGAGATGGAAGACGTGATCACGGATGGGATTGGGATGATGAGGCAGATGGTCTACAGGCATTGGATTAGTTACATTTGCTCTATGGTGGTGCCTGAGGGACACACAGCACAAGCCCAGCTAGCTGACGAGAGTGTGACTCGCTTCAGTCACTATCGTGCCTCTGCTCCTGGAGACCGTCGCCTTGGTCGTCCAGTTGAGCGCCAGGTCCGGGCCCGTCTGTCAGAGGAAGACTGGTCCGACCTAGAGCGGGAGGACGAGAGGCTTGCTGAGGCTGAGGCTCAGGGGGAGGACTTGCAGCACGTCTGGTCCGAGAGCGACACAGACGACAGTGTCGAGGAGTACTTCCCTCCTCCTCCACCTTCACCGAGGCAGCACGACGCCGAGGCCGGAGGATCAGCTGCTCCGCCACCGACGCCACCTCCTGTGTCCGAGGCGCAGGTGTCACAGCCGTCAGAGCTGTCGGCACTACTCCAGCAGATGATCGAGCAGCAACGCCAGGACAGGCTCGCAGCTGAGCAGGCCAGGGCGGAGCAGGCTGCTCACCTGGCACAGCTGCAGCGGCAGTAGCAGGAGCTCCAGCTCGAGATCGCCCGTCAAAGGCGAGAGGATACGGACCGGTTCACCAACCTGGTCGATCAGATGCACCACCGTACCCTCGACCAGCAGCAGCAGACCCAGCAGGCCATGATGGGGATCCTAGGGTTGATCACCAACCTTTACACTCAGACCGGGATCGCCCTTCCTCCACAGCAGCCTGGACTGGGACTGGCTCCAGGTGTTGCTCAGGTGCCCGCTTCTCCCATACCTTCCATCAGTATGTCACCACTTCTGGCATCTAGCGCACCGATTCACTCACCACTGCCGGCGACGATCTTGTTCCAGCAGACACCGGCGTCCGTGGTGAGCGCTCCACTTCCTCCAGCTCCACCGGCACCTGCTTCCTCTCCTCCAGCACCGGCAGCGGACCCTCCAGCTCCCGCCGCCCCGGCAGCTCCTACGTCCGGCGACTCCAGCTCCGACGACGGCGACGGTGCCCAGTTCGTCCTCGCGCCCAGCTCTCAGGGTCTGTAGGCATTCTGATCCCTTTTTGGTGTCTTGATGCCAAAGGGGGAGAAGATGTAGAAGAGTCAGGGGGAGTGGTAGTAGCAGTCTCAGGGGGAGTGTGAGAGTGTGTGTGTGCTTATCCTTTGTATTCATGCTTGAGTACTCTTTTGTAATTTTAATTAAGCACTCTTTCTCTTGTCTCATTTGTTTATGATTTTAATCAATTGAGCTTTTCGCACCACAAATTTCTTTTGCAAACTTAATGTATCCTATGTTGTATTCATTGCATATATTCTTGAGTATTATCATCAAATTCATTATCATTGCGCTTTAAAATATTGTGTTGTCATCAATCACCAAAAAGGGGGAGATTGAAAGCATCTAGGCCCCATGAGGTACGGTTTCGGTGATTAATGACAACCATTCGATATTACTAATGAATTTGTGAATGCAAGGTCTCAATGACACTCAATCAAATGAAATCAAAATTACATTGGAGACCCATATAAAATCAACGAATGAGATCAAATCAAATCATATGAAGACGAGAAGTGAAAGCTCTAATTTGACATCACTCAATGCTTGAAGACAATCAAAACAACATTTCCAACAAGTGTCAAAGAGGTCACAAGTTCAAAATTCCAAAAGAACAACTCAAAACAACTCGAAGTCAACAAGTTGAACACACCGGATCAACCGACGTTCTATGAGTTGACTACATCGGTCAAGTTGGTTCAATTGAAGAAGAAGACCTCAAACAAATGCACTCACCGGATCATCCGATGTGAGTGGCTCAGTGACATCGGTCCATCATCACAGATTGCAATACCATTGGACCGAGTGAAGCACCGGATCATCCGATGTGCAGACTTACACACATCGGTCGATCACTCCAGTATGCCTCAAGATCAAGCAAAATTCTGGAGGAAGAGCCACCGGATCATCCGATGAGAAGACAGATCAACATCGGTCTAACAACGGTCATATCTGACACAGTGACATCAGCTAATTTGGCTTTGACCGATGATAACTGAAGGGGAGACATCGGATCATCCGGTGTTCGCAGAGAAGTGATGTCAGCCTACTTTTCCAACGGCTATCTCGTGGAGGCTGGCTATTTATACCCCTTCAACCTGTCAAATCGACAAGACTTGAAGCCCAGACATACTCTACACATCCTAGAGCATTCAAGCAATAGAGCAATCACTTTCACATCATTTGTTCATCATTTGTACACCAAGAGATAGGCTAGAACTAGCTAGAGATAATGCTTGGGTGCCTCCACTCTTGGTGATTGGAGTCTCTAGTGTAGTGAGAGCCCAAAGGGAGTGACCCTTGGTGTGTGCAACTTCCGGAGCTTGCCAAGAGGATTGTGGAAGCCCGGAGGATCCCAAAAGTGTACAAGGCTTGAGCTCCACCTTGCCAAGGTTGGCGAACGGAGAAGAATAGTGAAGAAGCCCCTAGTCTCGGTGACTTGGGAGTGGCAAAACCCTTCGGTGGGTGCCACAACGTGGACGTAGGAAGATCCTTGTAATCTTACCGAACCACGGGATAAACTCCGTGTCCCTTTGAGCGTTTGCATCCCTCTTCCTTCTACTCTTATGCAATCTTCATTCCGCAACTTTATTTTACATTGATTCCATAGTTTAATTGCATAGGGAATTGGGCTTTAAGTTGTTAGTTTGTAATTGTCTTAAAATTTGAAAGAAAGCCCAATTCACCCCCCCTCTTGGGCGTTTCGATCCTTACATATGTCAAAGTTAGTTAATGAGCAAACTGAGAGCTTTCGACAGCAGAAAGCTTTGGAATGAATTTTATTCGATTGATCTCTTAGTGGTTCCCGTACTAATTAACCTTGACTTATCTGAGCAGACGAATTTATTCGTATACATACTGTACTACTAAAGTACGCTTTCATGTATGCCTAATTATATAAATACCCTTAATGTTAAAATTAGAGGACAACTCTTATTGTTATCTAATAGTAGATCAACATTATACTCGTCAGCAAAACGTCATCTTTATAGTGCAAGAGAAGTTAATTTCTCATTCTAAACTTAGAGAAAACTGAATTTGTCCTCATAATACTTAGTATAACCCAACTTTACTTATTTACATATAAAACTTGAGATACCTTGTACCTCATATGTTCCTTTTTGATGAGGACATCACTTATATGGAACAAACAACACTCCATTGAATATACAAGATGTAATCAATAGAGTTCATACACAACAATTAATTTCAGAGGTAAACTCGTTCTTATATATTTCCTTATATGTTTTTGAGCATAGATTGCTACTTAATGATTTATTTGTGATTAGGATCCATGGAGAGGTTCAAGGAGTACTTGGAGGGAGTATTAGGGATGCGGAAGACCAGAGAATTCGTTCGAAGAAGATGGAAACCGAACCAAACTCTAAATCGTATCCAACTCGGAGTCCAGGAGCAGTACGCACTAAAACAGACGCCCAGGACGCATACGAACTCCGTTTTGGACGTTCTACATATGCACGGAAAGGGGAGAGGATAAACTTTCCAATGGTGCTGGTCCCATGTCAAAATCCTTTCGGAGTCGACGGGAATGGTCGAAACAAAATCAAGTACAGAATCCGTCAGGGTACTGCGCCACCGTATTGGGCCATTGGGCCTTGTATCAAGTCTAAGTCCATTATTTTCGTGTCTTAGGGTTAGGTAACGACCCTAACATCCCCTTGGACGTCCTCCCACCTATATATACTCCATGTTAGCCGCCATGAACGATTGAGTTTTGCTTAGAAAATTTAATATCGCCGTTTATCGGTTTGTGAAACCCCAATTCAGCAATTTCAGATTGCTTCTTCTACGTTCTTGCTTGTGTTCTCGGTTGCACTTGCAGGGATTAGCCTTCTTGGCGAGGTCAATCGTGTGAAGCACGGTTGATAACCAACGGAGCGGTGGTGTAGTGATTGCAGGGGCTGTTCGTGTTCTACTCGAGAGCCTCGAATCATCAACGTCGAGATCTCCATCAATCGACTTACCCATTACCTTTTGGAAGATCGGGCTAAACCTTTCCTATCACCAAGGAAATCTATGCAAGGCATCATTTGACTCGGCCAGTGGTGAGGGTAAGGAGGGAAGCGGCACGGGGACGGAGGAGGGAAGGTCGAAGGGTTTAGGGTTTACCGTGATGCTCAGCGGCGACGGCAATGGCTTCGCTCGGCGTACCTGGAAGTGACGAGGGCGAACCAAACGGACAACGGCGAAGCTCAGCAATGACGGTGAAGCTCGGCGACGATGGTGAAGTTCGGCGACGATGGTGAAGCTCGGCGACGACGGCGAAGCTCAGCGACGAGAGCGGCGAAGACATGGCGGCAAACGAAGTTTTGGCAGCCTGACGACGTCTAAGTGATTTCGCCCGGGTTAGGTTTTTCCAACGCAACCGAGGGGTATATATAGACGCCTATTTTCTCAGGCGGATTTTAAGTACTGACCGCCTGAGAAGATGGTTATCTCAGGCGGGTTTTACTTACCAACTGCCTGTGAAGATTCATTTATCTCAGGCGGTTGGTAAGTTAAACCCGCCTGAGATAATCTTTTTCTTAGGCGGTTATTCAGTAACAACCGCCTGAGAAGATCTTTACGTAAGCTTAATTAATATTCTTTTGATATATTAATATTCTTTTTCTCAGACGGTTATTAAGTACCAACCGCCTGAGAAGATCTTTACTTCTTCTTAATTAATATTCTTTATTAAATGTGGGGCCTTTAAAAAGCCCAGATTCCACTTTCTTGTAATATGATTGATTAGTAAAGATTACCATTAAATTTCACTTCATCAAGCCTTTGAAATTGGTCAGAACATAAAAAACATATAACAATTGCTATTTTTCATTTTTATATCTTGATGAATATAATGATTTTTTCATTTATTTTTTCAATGGACATTTTTAGTCATCATACCAACCTCTATGAATTTTTTCAGATTTTTTTTAAATTTTTTTGAATCAATGTGTGTTCAAAATTTGATGAATGTCTCATATGTATATGAGCATTTAGTTAGAATGATGGATAATTTGAATTTTGACATGTTGGAATGCTTTAAAAAAATTAACAAAATTCATACATGTACAAATAATACAAATATGTTCATGCAAACAAATTTCAGTGAAGGATCCTTTTTTTTAGGAGATACACAAATGTGAATAATATGTGAGTATAAATTAATTTGATATTTACCAAAACATTACAATGTCAGCTATACAAGTTTTAAAAAATTTGGTTCAGGTGGTAGATGTTAATTTTTGAAAATTATAGAAGAAAGAATCATCAAATTTGGACTCAATTTGCATAATCTATACATGTTTGAGTATTTATATTGGAATCTAAATAAAAAAGAAACAAGGGAAAAGGAAACTGAAGAACAGGCTCGAGCAATTATCTGAGTTAATTGGTAAGTAATACCCGCCTGAAATAACATTTTCTCAGACAATTATAAGTACCAATCGCCTGAGAAGATCTTTACTTCTTATTAATTAATATTCTTGATTAAATGTGGGGCCTTTAAAAGGTCCAAATTCCACTTTCTTGTAATATGATTGATTAGTAAAGATTACCATTAAATTTCACTTCATAAAGCCTTTGAAATTGGTTAGAACATAAAAACATATAACAATTGCTATTTTTCATTTTTCTATCTTGATGAATATAATGATTTTTTCATTTATTTTTTCAATGGACATTTTTAGTCATCATACCAACCTCTATGAATTTTTCCAGGGCCTTGTATCAAGTCTAAGTCCATTATTTTCGTGTCTTAGGGTTAGGTAACGACCCTAACATCCCCTTGGACGTCCTCCCACCTATATATACTCCATGTTAGCCGCCATGAACGATTGGGTTTTGCTTAGATCAATAATATCGTCGTTTATCGGTTTGTGAAACCCCAATTCAGCAATTTCAGATTGCTTCTTCTACGTTCTTGCTTGTGTTCTCGGTTGCACTTGCAGGGATTAGCCTTCTTGGCGAGGTCAATCGTGTGAAGCACGGTTGATAACCAACGGAGCGGTGGTGTAGTGATTGCAGGGGCTGTTCGTGTTCTACTCGAGAGCCTCGAATCATCAACGTCGAGATCTCCATCAATCGACTTACCCATTACCTTTTGGAAGATCGGGCTAAACCTTTCCTATCACCAAGGAAATCTATGCAAGGCATCATTTGACTCGGCCAGTGGTGAGGGTAAGGAGGGAAGCGGCATGGGGACGGAGGAGGGAAGGTCGAAGGGTTTAGGGTTTACCGTGATGCTCAGCGGCGACGGCAATGGCTTCGCTCGGCGTACCTGGAAGTGACGAGGGCGAACCAAACGGATAACGGCGAAGCTCAGCAACGACGGTGAAGCTCGGCGACGATGGTGAAGTTCGGCGACGATGGTGAAGCTCGGCGACGACGGCGAAGCTCAGCGACGAGAGCGGCGAAGACATGGCGGCAAACGAAGTTTTGGCAGCCTGACGACGTCTAAGTGATTTCGCCCGGGTTAGGTTTTTCCAACGCAACTGAGGGGTATATATAGACGCCTATTTTCTCAGGCGGATTTTAAGTACCGACCGCCTGAGAAGATGGTTATCTCAGGCAGGTTTTACTTACCAACTGCCTGTGAAGATTCATTTATCTCAGGCGGTTGGTAAGTTAAACCTGCCTGAGATAATCTTTTTCTTAGGCGGTTATTCAGTAACAACCGCCTGAGAAGATCTTTACGTAAGCTTAATTAATATTCTTTTCATATATTAATATTCTTTTTCTCAGACGGTTATTAAGTACCAACCGCCTGAGAAGATCTTTACTTCTTCTTAATTAATATTCTTGATTAAATGTGGGGCCTTTAAAAAGCCCAGATTCCACTTTCTTGTAATATGATTGATTAGTAAAGGTTACCATTAAATTTCACTTCATCAAGCCTTTGAAATTGGTCAGAACATAAAAAACATATAACAATTGCTATTTTTCATTTTTATATCTTGATGAATATAATGATTTTTTCATTTATTTTTTCAATGGACATTTTTAGTCATCATACCAACCTCTATGAATTTTTTCAGATTTTTTTTAAATTTTTTTGAATCAATGTGTGTTCAAAATTTGATGAATGTCTCATATGTATATGAGCATTTAGTTAGAATGATGGATAATTTGAATTTTGACATGTTGGAATGCTTTAAAAAAAATTAACAAAATTCATACATGTACAAATAATACAAATATGTTCATGCAAACAAATTTCAGTGAAGGATCCTTTTTTTTAGGAGATACACAAATGTGAATAATATGTGAGTATAAATTAATTTGATATTTACCAAAACATTACAATGTCAGCTATACAAGTTTTAAAAAATTTGGTTCAGGTGGTAGATGTTAATTTTTGAAAATTATAGAAGAAAGAATCATCAAATTTGGACTCAATTTGCATAATCTATACATGTTTGAGTATTTATATTGGAATCTAAATAAAAAAGAAACAAGGGAAAAGGAAACTGAAGAATAGGCTCGAGCAATTATCTGAGTTAATTGGTAAGTAATACCCGCCTGAAATAACATTTTCTCAGACAATTATAAGTACCAATCGCCTGAGAAGATCTTTACTTCTTATTAATTAATATTCTTGATTAAATGTGGGGCCTTTAAAAGGTCCAAATTCCACTTTCTTGTAATATGATTGATTAGTAAAGATTACCATTAAATTTCACTTCATAAAGCCTTTGAAATTGGTTAGAACATAAAAACATATAACAATTGCTATTTTTCATTTTTCTATCTTGATGAATATAATGATTTTTTCATTTATTTTTTCAATGGACATTTTTAGTCATCATACCAACCTCTATGAATTTTTCCAGATTTTTAAATTTTTTTTTGAATCAATGTGTGTTCAAAATTTGATGAATGTCTCATATGTATATCAGCATTTAGTTAGAATGATGGATAATTTGAATTTTGACATGTTGGAATGCTTTAAAAAAATTAACAAAATTCATACATGTATAAATAATACAAATATGTTCATACCAATAAATTTCAGTGAACGATCCTTTTTTTAGGACATACACAAATGTGAATAATACGTGAGTATAAATTAATTTGATATTTACCAAAACATTACAATGTCAGCTATACAAGTTTTAAAATATTTGGTTCAGGCGGTACATGTTAATTTCTGAAAATTATAGAAGAAAGAATCATCGAACTTAGACTCAATTTGAAGAATCTATACATGTTTGAGTATTTATATTGGAATCTAAATAAAAAAGAAGCAAGAGAAAAGGAAACTGAAGAGGCTCGGTCAATTATCTCAGGCGGTTGGTGAGTTATAACCGCCTGAGATAATCTTTTTCTCAGGCGGTTATTAAGCACCAACCGCCTGAGAAGCAGTTAAAAACTGCCTGTGAAAACGGACGCCTATATAAAGACCCCTCGGGCACCACAGAAAATGTAACCCTGGAGATTTTCCATCGACGCCGCAAGGCTGCCGAAATTTTCCACCGCTGAGCCGCCACCCAGCCTCTACACTGCCACGCCGCCGCGCAGTCGACCAGCCTACACTACCGCGCCGCCGAGCCTAGCACTGCCAAGTCTCCACCCAGCCCCGCAGAGGCACGCCTCTACCCAGCCCCGCATCGCCGCCCCACCATGCTGACGCCCCGCGCCACAGAGTACAAGGTACCTAGTAAATTCTCATACTATGCAATGCTACCTTTATTTTTCCATATCAGTTCTTAGTGTCCTCATGCATGTAGTTTCCTTACTTTTTCTTTGTATATTTTCATAACTAGCTGATAAGTTGCTAGTTTTGTGTGTTCTAGTATATGGATTGTGTCCTTTGCATGTGTGTACATATGTGTTTGGACTCAATAATTTGGAGGTTTGGTCTTTTAGATTTTGATGTATGGACTATATTGTAATAAGCTTATTGTAGTTTGTACCTATTATGTGACATGAATATGATGTTTAATTGACAGATGATATTGTCATATATATAAGATGTATGAAGTTTACCCGAACTTGTAATTGTAGTTTTATGTGTTTTCCTTTTTAATATGTTACTTGTGTGTGCATACCTCCTGCTTGCAAATATTTCGAAGGAGTGATTAGGGTTAGCTTTCTAGGGAGATGGTTTTATAACTCGCCCATTTAGTTACCATCGTTGGATGGGATCCGACGTCAAGATATAACGGATCGGATCCCACCCAGATCTAGCCCTTGCGACTGGGCCTATTTGCCCCACGACTTCAATCCTTCACCCCCGCTTGCTGCGCCCGATGCCTTTGACTGCGTCCGCCTTAAGACATCGCCCATCTCCTCCAGACTCCGCTCGACGCTGCCGCCTCCCGTCCGCTGCGCTTTCTGTTCGTCGTCGACGCCTCCTGCCTACTGCCGCTGATGCCTCCTGTCTGTCGCTGCTGCTGCCGATCTCCATTACCTCGCAAGGTACAAGCGCCGCCAAAGATCCTTGCTTATAACGACGATCTTAGAGTCATATTTGATGTTGCCGCTGCTCTCCTACATGCCACCTCTCTCTACAACTTTGTATCGACTTGGTATTACCGTAAAAACCTTAAGGACGACCGAACATCGATTAGCGATCGACTAGGGTTGATTAGTCGCCCTAATCGACGACTAATCGTCCTAGTTGACCTAATCGCCTCTTAGGCAACTAGGGTTGTCGGTACCCTACGTACCAGATGCCCCTTGGGACTGCAAAGTGTGCGAAGGAACTCCACCTATCTGAGTTGAAGACCTCCCGTGTCATACGGAACCAGACCTGCCTCCCTTCTATGGTTAGTCCCAGTGCCGCCACATGTATCGTAAAACCGGAGCTACATTCCATATATGGGAAAGCTCTAGACTAGATACCTATGTGGCACCCACGGACCTAACCCCCGACAGAGGGAAGCTCTGGTACCAACACGTGTGCAACGACATCAGACCTACTCGTCCAAGACAGTAAGCTCTGGAGCTTCCACGCATTCAGCCGCCGGACCTTTAACCTCAACAAGCAGACTGGTGGACCTCCAACAGCTCGGACCTTCAAGGAACAATTAAAGCTTCAAGACCCGATTATGTGTCATTAATGCTATCTTAATGACACATGATCAGAGGACCCTTAATACTAGTAACGCCGCCATCAAGGCGTATTATGACGCTGTTAAGAGTAATTAAGTACATTAACTGTGTATTAAGCATCTATAACCGCCAGGGCCACATGTCGGGCCAGGCTGACTATGTAAGGCCAGTCCTTGTACTATAAAAGGACTGGCCGAGCGATACACACAGGGAGACACACGCCTAATACTCCCAGACACTCTGGTCTCTCACACACAAGCGCTCAGACGCTCAATACAACAATAACTCACACATCTGGAGTAGGGTATTACACTCAAGCGGCCCGAACCACATAAATACTCATGTCAAATCGCCACCTTCTTCTGAATCTCCGCGCGCCCACAATCGAACTAAGAACTCCGCGGGCTGCCAATGGTAGTACTGGGAGAATTGCCGGAATCACCCTCCGACAGTTGGCGCGCCAGGAAGAAGGTGCCTGAGATTCAAAGATGGTGAATTCTGCTGCTGGATCGTCCAACGACAACCAAGTTGTGCAACCTGCTGGAGGCAATCCCTCCAACATGCACCAGCCAACAGGTATTGTGGCTCCAGCAGGATTCATGCCACCACCGCCACCGTCCGCACCGACAAATCACGCTGGACAGAGAGATGGGGCGTCTACGTCGGTCACTGCATCGGCGAACAACGACCCTAAACATGCGCTTCATGCTGCGCGTGCTCTTCTCCAACGTCCACCGCCTCCAGGAGCATCCCAGGGTGCAATGGAGCAGTGGAGAGCTGATGTGGATCATTTGGTTGCAGCAGCAGCCGATCGCATCAGCAATCAAGGTCCTCCTCCCTCGGGGCGGGCCCAATCGCAACATCAGACCTTGTCGGGTAGACTCGGTCCGCACGCTTCACAGCACATGAGGCATGCTGCATATCAACAGGCAACATCGCTGACTTCCAGGGTGCGACGTACTCATACGATAACAAGCCTTTCGTCTCATGACCTCCGGGCTGAGCTCGATCACCGTTACCGTCAACAGGACGGCAATGTCCACATCGAGCATGCTATTCTGCATTGGCCATGCACCTACGCATGGTAAGATGGCCGCAAAAGTTCCAGCCCCACGTGCCGGAGAAATTTGGCAGGACTATCAATCCCGCTGAATTTCTCCAAATCTACTCCACCGCTATCCTTGCGGCTGAGGGCAATGAGGCCGTGATGGCCAATTATTTTCCTGTGGCTTTAACTGGGACCGCTAGGTCTTGGTTCATGAGCCTTCCGCCTGACTCCATCAACAGTTGGGCGGAGTTCTGCCAACAGTTCACCGCCAATTTCGGGAGCTCATACACCCGACCAGGCATAGAACTAGACTTTTTTGCTGTCAAGCAAAAGCGGGGGGAGTCCCTGCGATCTTTCATCCAGAGGTTCTCACAGGTACGAAATACCATTCCTTCTATCTCAAGCGCTTCTGTTATTATAGCATTTAGACAGGGCGTTCGAGATAAGAAGATGCTGGAGAAGCTGGCGACCAAGAAAGTCACCAGCGTCACGGAACTCTTCAGCTTGGCAGACAAGTGTGCCAAGGCTGCTGAGGGCCATGAAATGCACTCCCAACCACCTCCGGAGGCCAACCAAAAGTCCTTCAAGGGTGAAGCCACTACCTTCGGGAGTGGCAAGAAGAAGAAAAGGTCCATGCGAGAAGAAGCCATCGGCCGGCACACCTACTGCTGCAGCTGCTGCACCTCCAGGTGGTTGGGGGCCACGCCCAAAGAAATGAACTCGACCGTCGTCTGAAGATGGTGGCAGCTCCAAGATGTGGTGTCCCATACACAAAACGGACAACCACAACCTGGAAAACTGCCGAGAGGTCCAAAACCTCGCCAAGCGCTACAACAAGCGCCGGGAGGAAGCTCCTTTCCGTCAAAGGAAAGGAAAACAAAAAGTCGGCAAATCTCTGGATGAAGAGGAGTTAGGCTTTCATGACCCCAAAAAGGTTTTGAAGACTTTTTACACCTCCGTTGACAACGACTCCGACGTCTCCGACAACGAGTGTCGGAAGACCATGAACACCATCTTTGGTGGTTCGTGAGACATCACCTCCCGTCATGTCCTCGAGACAATGTGGCGGGACATGGCCTCTGTAGCTCCCACCGCCAGGGCGGTGCCACATCGGAAGTGGATGGACACTGCCATCACTTTCAATGCTTCAGACTGCCCTCAAAACATGATCAGAGCTAGACAACTTCCACTGATGGTATCTCCAACCATCAACAACATCCAGCTTCACCACGTAATGGTGGACAGAGGTTCAGGGTTGAACCTCATAAGCTTCGAAGCCTTCGTCAAGCTTTAGCTCTGACCTTCGGATCTTCGCCCCTCCTGACCTTTCTCCGGAGTAGGTCCAGGGGCCATCACTCCACTTGGTGCCATTACTCTCCCGGTGACCTTCGGGACTCGGGAAAATTACAGGGCTGAGAAGTTGGTCTTCGACGTGGCGCATATCAACTTGCCATTCAATGCCATCTTGGGCAGGCCATCTTTGTACAAATTCATGGCTGCTGCTCATTATGGCTACTTGGTGTTGAAGATGCCAACACCCTCAGGCGTTCTCCGGATCCGGAGAGATCGCACCGCCGGAGTTACAGCTCTGGAAGAACTCCACGTGCTTGCTACAGCGCAGGAGAAAGAATCCGGAAAGGAGCAAGCTCCGAAGCCCCCGAGCATTCGTCATCGAAGCTCAACCTCCGTACCTCGCGTGCAACCATGCGGCGACACCGACATTCCCGTCAAAGTCGTCCAAATTGGTTCCGACGCCGCTCAGACCACCCGTATATTGGGAGGACTGAATGACAAATAGGAACTCGCTCTCATCACTTTCGTCTGGGCTAATGTCGACGTGTTTGCCTGGCAACCGTCACAAATGCCTGGGATCCCTAGGGAAGTGATTGAGCACAGTCTAAAGATTTATCCCGATGCTCAGCCTGTACATCATAAGCCTCGTGAGCAATCAGTAGAGCGACAAAACTTCATACGTCAAGAAGTGAAGAAGTTGCTCGAAGCTAGATTCATCTGGGAAGTCTTCCACCCAAAATGGCTGGCAAACCCAATCGTTGTACCTAAGGCCGGCGGGAAGCTTCGGATGTGTATCGACTACACTACACTGAATAAGGCATGTCCAAAGGATCCATTCCCACTACCTAGAACAGATCAGATAGTGGATTCCACCTCCGGGTGTGAATTACTATGTTTCCTAGACGCATATTCTGGGTATCATCAAATCAGAATGTCTAAGGAAGATGAGGAGCATACCTCCTTCATCACAGTAGATGGATTATATTGTTACACTGCCATGTCATTCGGTCTCAAAAATGCTGCTTCAACGTTTGTGCGAGCTATGTACAAAACATTTGGGGAGCTCATCACAGATGTAGTGGAAGTGTATGTCGATGACATCATCGTCAAGATCAAGAACAAGGAGTCATTCCTTGACACCTTGCAAGCTGTCTTCGACAAGTTGCGAATCACACGCACGAAGCTGAACCCGGACAATTGTGTCTTCGGGGTTAGCTCCGGAAAGCTTCTTGGATTCTTGGTGAACCACCAAGGAATAGCGGCGAATACGGCAAAGATTAAAGCTATTGAAGACATGCGGCCACTAGCCCGCATCAAGGATGTCCAGAAGCTGACTGGATGTCTAGCTGCCCTCAGCCGGTTCATCTCAAGACTGGCAGAACGGGCGCTACCCTTCTTCAAAGTATTGAGGAAGTCCGGACCATTCCAATGGTCTCAAGAAGCAGAAAAGGCTTTCCTAGAGCTAAAGCAGCTCCTCACCAATCTACGAACTTCGGTAGCTCCGAACCCTGGTGAGCCACTTTTGCTTTACATTTTGGCAACTGACGAAGTTGTCAGCATGGTCTTGGTGGCAGAAAGACCAGAACCATCTCTAGTTTAGGAAGCCAGACCCCTTCGGGAGGGTTCGGAGCTACCTGAAGGCGAGTCTGGGTCCCAACCCCCAGACCCGGATCCTCGAGGTGAGACGCCAGAGGATTAACCTCCTTCAAATGAAGGAGTTACTGCTGCTAAGCAAGAAGATACGGATCCCTCTGGGAAGGTCTGGGTCACTTCAGAAGAAGCACCGGGTTCCTCCAGCAGGAACTGGGAGGTCCCCGAAGAAGGTCCGGACCCCTCCGGGAGGGTCCGGGTTTATGAGGAGGAAGCTCCGGGCCCCTCCGGGAGGGTCCGGACAGTCCAGCACCCAATGTTCTTCATCAGTGAAGTACTTTATGACGCCAAGACTCGGTACTTAGAGGTGCATAAGCTGCTCTATGCAGTTCTTATTGCCTCTAGGAAGCTTTGCCACTACTTCCGAGCTCACAAAATTTCAGTAGTAACCTCTTATCCACTGCGTGCAATCTTGCATAACCCCAAATCTACCGGGAACATTGCTAAGTGGGCAGCGAAATTGGCCAAGTTCGATCTTGAATTCGTTCCAAGACAAGCAATCAAGAGTCAAGCATTGGCAGACATCGTGGCGGAATGGACCCCCTCTCCATCAAATCCTGGGGGGGCCCAGTGAGCAGAAGCTGGAACCCAAGGTTCCGATCTTCACTAAGCCTCACTGGACTCTTTACTTGCAGAAGCAGGGGGCCAAAGCTGGAGTCCTTCTCCTCGCTCCGACCGGGGAGAAGGTCAAATACATGGTTTACCTTGACTTTAAGGCGACCAACAACATGGCAGAGTATGAAGCACTAATCTATGGGCTCAAGGTGGCACTATCATATGGTGTCAAGCAGCTATTGGTAAAGGGTGATTCATAGCTCATTATAAAACAAGTCAAAGGTGAATGTTGCTGCAACAACCCTCAACTAGCTGCATATCTACTTGAAGTCCAGAAGCTTCAGAAGGACTTCGAAGTCCTGGATCTTTGCCATGTCCAGCGTCTCAACAACGCTGAAGTTGACGAACTCTCGACGAAAGCTTTAACCAGAGCTTCGGTTCCCGACGGAACCTTCGCCTGGAGATTGTCAAGACCAACAGCACAGCCTGCCGAACTAAGTGAAGGGGGCGAGACCAGCACCTCGAAGCTTGCGGTCCCGATGGCCCTGTTACCATGGCATCCATCAAGGGTCGTAGGTGCTGCAGGAAGCTTTGAGCAACCCAACACACAAGACTCAAAAGCTAAAGTTAGCTCCGATGCATGGATCTCGGAGATCCAGAGCTACTTCAAAGACAACATCCTTCCTGAAGACAATGTATCCGCTGACTGGATTGTCAGATTAGCTAATAGATACAGACTGGTAGAAGGGGATCTCTACTGGCGTGGTGCCAACGGCGTCCTAATGGGGTGCATTACAAGGGAATAAGGCCGTGAGCTCCTTGCGGAAATCCATGGAGGCGAGTGTTGGAACCATGCGTCTTCCCACACATTGGTCGGTAAAGCCTTCCGACATGGTTTTTGCTGGCCTACAGCACCCCAGGATGCAACCGAGCTAGTGAAGAAATGTGAAGCATGGTAGTTTTACACGAAGCAAATTCACACACCAGCTCAACCCCTACAAATGATACCTCCTACATGGCCATTCGCTGTGTGGGGGATGGATATCTTGGGACCTTTCCCAGGAGCCGTCGGAGGTTACAAGTTCCTGTACGTTGCCATCGACAAGTTCACCAAGTGGCCAGAAGCAACTCCAGTTGTGACAAAAAACAAGCAATCAACTATCAATTTCTTGCAGTCTATAGTATGCAAATTGGAAGTCCCAAACAAGATCATAACTGACAACGGGACCCAATTCACAAGCTCTACATTCCAAGGATATTGCAAAGACCTCGGCATTCAAGTCAGCTACGCTTCCGTAGCTCACCTGACAAGCAATGGCCAAGTTGGGAGAGTAAATGCAGAAATCCTAAAAGGACTCAAGACACACATATGAGCGCCTGAAAAAACATGGAGCCACCTGGATTGAAGAGCTTCCACCCACCTTGTGGGCAAATAGGACAACTCCAAATCGGTCAAGTAGAGAGACACCTTTCTTCCTGGTGTACGGAGCTGAAGTAGTCCTTCCTCCGAAAATCACCTTGGGGTCACTCCGGGTCCGGACCTTCGACGAAGCCACGCAGGACCAGCTCCGGCGTGAAGACCTTGACCTCGTTGAAGAGGGAAGGTTCCAAGCAGCTGTTCGAAATGCACGATACCGCCAAGCACTCCGACGCTATCACCAAAGGCATGTGCATAACCGACAGCTCAAGGAAGGCGATCTGGTGCTACGGAGAATACAATATTGAGAAGGGTTAAACAAACTTTCCCCTAGCTAGGAAGGACCCTTTCAAGTGATCAAAGTATCCCGTCCCGGATGCGTTCGCTTGGCAACCGAGGATGGGACACCGCTCCCTAATCTTGGGAACATTGAGCACCTCCGTAAGTTCAACACTTAATATCACGGAGGTGAGTCTGTAGTTACATATGATGTATGTTATAGCGTCATTGTACAGAGTCGAGTATCTCCTCCGGGAGAATAGTCGGACCTTCCCCGGAAGGTCTACAAGGTTCAGGCAACACTTGACACAGTCTCAGAACTAAAAGTGTAGCTAGTTACTCTGGGTCAAACAAGAAATGTAACACACTTGGCCTGGTTCCGTACCCTAAGAGTGTATCCCCTGTAGCCCGGACCTATAATGAAAGACATCATTATGTGAAAACAGACTCCACGTGCATTTATTTTGTACAGGCTCTATATTTTTTATTTTTCTCTTTCCTGTCTATAACAAAGTTGTGCAATTCTCAAGAAACTTTAGCTCGAACAATTCATGTATAATTCAAGTTGCTTTGTAGTTCTCTCGGGTCTTAACATTGTTGAATGGCCTACTCGCCTGAACGCCAAGCCAATCTAGGTCCGGAGCGTGCTATCGACTTAGCCTGGTCCAGCACCCTAAGTACGCCACTCTACCTGCACCTCGGCAGTCCTGAGTAAGGTGAGTCTAGAAAACGATCGGACCTGGAGAAAATAAGCAAATGCACTTGATTGTATATAGAATTACAGTCAACCTAAAGATTTCTATTGGGAATAGTAAGCCGCAAACGAGTTATAGATAAGAAATGGATTTTACTGTTTTTCTTGACTTTAGTGTGCAAGAAAAAAAGTCTCATGATGATGGTGGATGATGCCGGAGCTATCAAAGCTTTGATATCCCCTAAGGTGGCCCATTGTCGATGTTTTAAACATTGATAGTAGGCGTCATCGGAGCTACCAAGTTCCGGCAAATCCAGGGAGCCAGCCGTCAACATGAAGGAAAGATGATAGAAGGACACCCCAATGGGGTTTGCTGTCGATGCTCTACGTGTTGATAGTGGACACTGCCGGAGCTACTAAACTCCGATGACCCCAGAGGACCCTGCTATCGGCGACTGCGGACCTATACTCTACATGTTCGAAGCACTCAAGTCTTCAACAAAATGTTACATCCTCTTGGTACATGTCCACAATCAAATTGTGCACATCTAAAAGGGGGCCAAGTGAGACAAAGGTTGAAGACAAAAAATGAAATTCATAAATTTCTTGGATTTCATTAATCTGGGGACAAGAGATTACAAAATTGGAGAAAAAAAGATACAAGTGGAAGCAACAAAGAGAAAGTCCTAGATCCTACGGAAGAACGAGGCAACCTTCTAGGCAACCTTTGACACACTGGCCATGGCGGCATCTCCCTCTCCGTCGATGGGACCTTCAAGCACCGGATCTAGCGGGAAGTGAGGATCCCGACTTGTGTAGCACGTCAGCATGTACTCTGCGATGTTCTGCGCAAGGGATTTCCCTTCAGTCTCCAACTGATCCGCGATGACATCGCCCATCTTGTTGAGTTTGCTGCCTGCCAAGCTCAACGCCTTGAACGTCTGGTCCAGCTCTGGCTCCGGATCATCCGAACGCACGGGACTAAAACCCAGCGGCGTCACCGCGTCATTAGCTTTGCCCAAGAAGTCCCATACTTTTTGGGACTCCTCAGCCCTTGAGCCTTGCACTTCTTCCAAGGACCTCTTGGTCGCCGCAAGCTCCGAACCCTCCCGAGAAAGGCGCTCCACCTCTTTGGCGTGCTGCTAAATCTTTTCAGCAACTTGCCTTTCGAGTATGGCAAGCTCCTCTTCCCAGATTTGGATATTGTTCCCGCGGTCGACTAGGTCTCTCTCCCGGCCCTGCACTTTCGTCTCCCTTGCAGCAACTTCATTCTCCCTCTTGGTGAGGTCCTGTCCCCGCTGCCAGGCCTTCTTCTCCTCACTCTCGCAGAGCTCCTCCAGCTTCTTGGTGCACTCCGTGAGGCTCTTTTCACCCAAAGCCAGCCTCTGAGCAAGCTCCTCTTCCCTCTTCACGAGGTCATCCCGCAGCTCCAGGAGTTTTCGCTCTTCATCTTCGAGCTTTTTCTCCTGCTCTTCAAGAGCCTCCCGGCGCTTGACGAGGCTGTCGTGGATCGCGCTGAGCTTCTCCTGGCAATCGTTTGCTGCTTCATTAGCAGCCACAACCTGTTCGTGGATGGCCCAGGACTGGTTGTCAACGGATTGCACCATGCTTTCCCTCTCGTCCAGCAGCTGGCCCCAGTACTCCATCCGGGCCTTCTCCCTCTTGACCCACTCCTTGTCATCGGCTAGTCTTGTCTGCGCCAGCTTGGTCTCGAATTGGAACCGATTGCGCCACCTCCTAAGGGTCTGGCGCTCCTCCTCGAGGGCCTTGCTTTCGTGGTAAAAAGCAAGTGTACTTGACGAAGGCTGGAGAAAGCGTTGTTGATGGACAACGACAGAGGGATCGGCTCTGGACGTGCTGGGGTCCTCTCTGCTGACTCAAGCAGGTTCTCCATAACAAAAGTCGGGTCCCACTCTACAAGAGCGGTCCCCTGAGCTTCCGCGGCACTAGGGCCGCCCTCCGGGGTAGCCTCGGTCGCCGCCGAGGAAGGTCTTGCAACGGAAGATCCTACCTCCGGAGTCGGCTCCGAAGGTCCCGCCGCGAGGTCATCAGCAACTGCTCCCTCTGGCAGAGGACCGGTCGCTTCGCCTTAGCACCCTGGCTCAGGCGCGAATACCTCCAGAACCAT
The DNA here is from genome assembly GCA_036927565.1 of Tuctoria greenei. Taxonomy (NCBI): domain Eukaryota; kingdom Viridiplantae; phylum Streptophyta; class Magnoliopsida; order Poales; family Poaceae; genus Tuctoria; species Tuctoria greenei. Next base: position 141,105,999 of record JAYESD010000001.1, on the reverse strand, counting down.
CACCTCTGGGGCAGACATTGAAGATTTGGCTGGAGCTGAGGCCACTTCTGGCTCCGATACTAGCGCCTCCTCCCCTGTCGGTCCAAGTACCGACACTTCAACCTCCACCGGTTCAAGCGCTGGCACCTCTGCGACAACCGGCTCAGGCGCTGGAACATCATCAACCATCAGCTCCGCCGTTGGGACTTGAACAACATCCGTCCCTAAGGCCGGAACTGCCGCTACCTCTGGCTCTGAGGTCGGAGCATCCATCATCACAGCATCCAAAACCAGAGCTTCAACCTCTAGAGTTGGTGCTGCTGGTACATCTTCATTCCTGTGGTCCGGCGCTACCAAAGGAGCTTCAAGGGATGACTCGAGGTCAAGGACCACGACAGTTGGCACCGGAGCTGCCGCGACCTCAGCCACCACCTGGGGCGGTGCTGGAACTGGAGCCGAAGCCTCCACTTGTACAGCATCAGTTGCTGTCGCAGGAACCGGAGTTTTGGCCCCTTTCTTGGATACCCTATGGATGAAGGACGAAGAAACTCAAAATATGTACAACAAAAAATAACCAACTGATGTAAAAAAGCAAATTTACCTTGGGAGACTTCCGCTCCAGCTAGCGCGAAACCTCTTCATCGGATGTTCGGAGCCCGACCCAGTCGCAACTGGGGTAGTAGCTCTGGAAGGCCCTACGGAGCTTGCTGCTGCCGCCAGTGACGTCTTGGTTGAGGCCCCCCTCGACTGATAAGGACCCTCGGACCTAGAGCCCTTAGCTGGCTCCAGCGCTGGGGTCACCTGGGCAGAGCTAGCGTCCCGGGGAGACGTTGATGCTGGAGTGGTTGTCGCCATCGAAGACCTCCCCCGCCGGGGAGAAGGAGCTATCATGGAAGGAGTAGGACTGACGGACCTCCCGTCGGTGTGCTTCAACTTCCTCTTTCGGCTCGAGGGCTCGACCAACTCTCTGCCCTTGCCTACGACTTCAACTCTCTGTTTCTAGGCACGAGCGGGGCCACCCTCAGAAGCTCCGGGGATCACCAGCTTGGTGGTCAGACGCCTCTCAACTTCACTGAGGTCGTCAAGCACCAGCATCTTCCACTAGAGCTCCCTGCTGAACTCTGCCTCAATGTTCAGAGGGAGGAAAGCCGCTGGCAGCATCAAGTCATCGCCCTCGACGTCGATGCCGTGCTGGAACTTCTTGAGATGAAGCTCCAAAGTTGTGCCTTCCAGGTTGGACATCAAACCGGTCTCAATCTGGTCATCGTCCGTCACGCTATTGAGGGCCCAGGCGAGCTTCTCCCTCTTCTTTAGTGGAGCCCACCTGTTGACCAGGAAGTTGTAGAAGACCGCCTGGGGGGTCACTCCTCCTTCCACACATTGGCGGATCCTGGTCAAGGAAGGGTTAAAGGCCTTCGACAGCATCGGAACTTCACTACAGGCTTCAGTGTCAATGTTGGGGAGGCCTTCAGGCAGCTCCAACTTCTCGTGCTCCTCTGTCGTGATGACAATCCAGTCCTTCTTCCAGTCGTCCCACTTGACGAAAGGGAACGTCCTCAAGTACTTGTAAGGGTACTTCTTGCGCTTCACAAAGTAGTAGAAGACAAGATACACATCGCTCTTGCCGGTAGTGTGGATGGTGAAGAAGGTATGGAAAAGCTCGACGCAATGGGAATACCCACCCACATCTTGCAAAAGTGGATGAATGTGGACACAAGAAGAGTGGAGTGAGGGCCAAGGTGGTACAGTTACAGACCATAGAAGTCTAGCGGCATTAAGAGAAAAGTGGAGAAGGGTGGGATCAGTCCCACCATGTCGTACGCGGAAAAGTACACCATGTCGTCGGCGCGCTCCTTCTTGAACAGGAGCTTGCTGGCACACAACAGGTGGTTGAAGGAGTCACTGGACCACCCCATGTAGGTCCGGACCTTCTTCAAATCGTCGTCGGTCGTGATACGGCTCTTGCAGATACCCAACTCCATCACAACACGGCGGGGCGAGAGAGGAAAAGCAAGCAAAAGTTTGGAGGATTCAAGCGCAAGTTCAAATAAAGGCGTAAGGAATCCCCAAACGGTGCGCGCTTTCCTTCTTAAGTAAGCCCCTACAATGTTTGGATGGAAACCATAGAAGGGCCAATGATACAGTTCAAAAACTTCACCCTGCCAATGACAAGGGGGCCCGGGGCCACCCAAACGATCAAGTCGAGGTTCTTACCCCAGGCGAACAGTTTTCATCATGAGAGGCGGGAAACCCGAGGGCGGCGGCCTAACAGGGCGCGCGGAACCGATACGGTTTTCGTATCGGGAACCGGCGACCTTCAATTGCGTGAGATCCGCACGCGCAGATCTCACCTGTCGCATCCTGAAGATTCCACGTGGCGGTGGTTTAACTACGAACCACCATCTCAACGGCACATCCAAAAATCCTTGAATACACGGCGTCAAAATAGAATGATGGACCCAAATCCGGCAGAATGACTTAATCCAAAAGGTCTCTCCCGGAGGTGGGCCCAGGGGGCCACTGTCGGTACCCTGCGTACTGGATACCCCTTGGGACTGCAAAGAGTGCGAAGGGACTCCACCTATCTGAGTTGAAGACCTCCAAAGGCCCCACGTGTCATACGGAACTGGACCTGCCTCCCTTTTATGGTTAGTCCCAGTGCCGCCACGTATATCGTAAAACCAGAGCTACATTCCATACATGGGAAAGCTCCAGACTAGATACCTGTGTGGCACCCACGGACCTAACCCCCGACAGAGGGAAGCTTCTGTACCGACACGTGTACAACAGCACCGGACCTACTTGTAACACCCTAATTTTCATGCATCACGCCCTACATACATTCATATACATGTTTAACATTAACCCGCATAAAGAGGAACGAGTTTAAAATCGATTTGGAGCATTTAAAATTGATTTGGAACAGAACCGCACATAAAATGCTGAAAAGTGCAGACTAGTCCGATTTTAGTGAGGACTAGTCCGATTTCTCTCTGACTAAAAACAGACTTGTCCGTTTTTGCTGCGGACTAGTCCGATTTTGCCTCTGGGAACTTTCGTACTTGTCTGGTTTTGTGCGAACTAGTCTGATATTCCAAGAATCCTTGAAAATTTGCTAAGTCCCTGGACTTTTCCGGACTAGTCCGGTGTCCCAGCGGACTTGTCCGTTCTCCTCTCTGACTAAAGTCGGACTTGTCTTTTTTGGCCAGACTTGTCCGATTTTCTCTCTGGACAACTTCGGACTAGTCCGGTCCTTTCTGGACTTGTCCCATATTTCGCGACTCTGAGTTGATCTTTTGTTTTACGACTTATTTCTTGGGTTTCACGTTAATTGGTCCTAGGGATGTCGATCCTAACTCTTTTAGAGACCATGTGGGACCCTAAACCGGCCTCTACTCATCCCAAACTCGAAATCCATCTAACCCTAGCCTCCACCTCTACATAAACAACCCCACCCCTTGGCTTGACATCTATTTGCCACTTTTCCACCCCACCAAAACCCTAGTTCGTGGAGAGCCACCACCAAGGAGGGAGGAGGAGATCCCAAGCAAGAAGAAGAAGAGGAGGAAATGAAAGAGGATCAAGATCTCCACCAAGATTTCGTTCTTCATCACCAATTCATCTCCAAGTTCATCACCAATTCTAGATCATCAAGATCCAAGTGTTGCCTCCAAGTTTCTTGATTAATTGGAGTTCTGAACACCTAGTATACCTTCTATTCTCTTTTCCTTATGTGAATTCAACCCCAAATCTCCAAATTCACTTCGATCTAGAAAACCCTAGTTCACTAGTTCTGCGAAGTGCGGACTAGTCCGGCCTTCTGCAGACTAGTCCGATTTTGCTGACTAAATTCTATTGAATTAATTCTAAAATTAGATCTAATCAAATCCAAACCTGTATAAACTTGTTAGAATCTATTAGAACTAGTTAGTGATCATTAAAAGCAATCTATTAACAAGTTCTACCTTGCATTTTCATCAATCATGCATGTCATGTCATATTGAGTAATATTTGTGCACTCTTTGATTGTGTTTCTTGTCTTGTATGTTTATTGTGTTGATTAGACGGATTTGCGCTAGAGAGTGTTGCGGAGGATCTCCAACACCAAGAGTTTGAAGGCTTTGATCCTAATCAACAGCAAGAGCAAGGCAAGTGTCCTTGAAGCATATTGATCCTGTTTTGAAATAAATGTTTTGTTTGCAAACTGCATGCTTGTGTCAATTTGATGGGAAATCCTATGGTAGGAAGTTTACTAGTTTTGTTTAACCACCCTTGTCACTTGGAATATATGGTAGAGAGTCAGGAAGGGCTTTTTACCTTTTGCTTCGCTTAATCAACTGGGATGGGAAAACAACTATACCACTCAATTTAATTATGCATGGATGAGATTATGGTTAACATGAACTGGTTAATATGATATGGTAATGGGTGATCTAAGCAAGCCTGGTATGTGGATGGGTTGGATGTTATGGTGGTTTTGCTTGCTTTAGATCTAAGGACCGGTTCGTGGAGCGACCATCCAGGATTTACAATGCCACCACGAGGCCAAGTATGGGTGCGGCATAGCTGATTAATTAGGGCTTTCCCTGTGCTATTTGGACCATTAAGGATGCTCAGGGAAGGGGTAGTCGGATTGGGTTTGTTGATGATTGGTGGGACTACCCTGGGATCCGAATGGCTCAAGAGGGGGCACTTGGTTGAAGATGTGCTCTGTTGGAGACGTCGCCACCGGTGAAAACTCAGTGGGGTCTAAATAGGCTAGTAATCCCTTTGTAAAGGCTATTTTGTGATCTCTTGACCACACACCTAAGGAAGTGTGAGACGGCATCATTAAGATTCTATAGTCATCGAAAGGTGATAAAATCACAAACACGTGGGTAAAGTGGTACAACTTCTGTAGAGTGTGTCTAAAAACTATCATGATAGCTGTGCTCCCGGTTATGAGCAACCTGGACCCTCACATGATTAGAGGAAAATTGGGATTTTGGAATGGTTATGGTTGGTATTATGGTTATGGATGGTTATGAATCGAATTCTGGTATTGAATATGGATATTGGTATATGATGATGAATATGGAATATGGACTGATATTATGATAACTACATGGCTTATGATGGGTTTATTCACATACATGTAATATATTGCTTTTCAAATGTTTTACTGTACTTTTCAGCACTCAACCATTATTATATTCGTCATTTGAATCAGCCACATGTCATACTTTCCACACTTGCTGAGTACGACATGTACTCACTCTTTCAATCCCCCCAATAGTTGCAGGTCAGGATTGGGAGTTTAATGGCGATAATGCGGAGTTCTAGGCCGTGTCTACCAGCAACTTTGCCTGTGGTGTTGATTGGAGCTGCGATATACCCTATTACTTATACTGCCTAGCTGTTTAGTTTGCTTATTTAGTTTATTTTTGCTGCATTAGTTGAACTTGTCATTAATATTCATTAGAACTTGTATTCGAGGATAATATGGTTTGTTTAATAAAATTTGGTTAATTAGTCTTGTGTTGTGGTAATTTTTTGTATACCTTTTGTGAATGCACTCGTGTATGTGTGTTGAACATCCTGGGCACACATATGCGTTCACTTGGTTCATTTTCGGAACCGGGCGTCACAGATTGGTATCAGAGCCACAAGTTGACCGTAGGATGCAGCCTAGACATAATGGACACTTTAGAGCACATAGGAGCACTCAGGGACCGATGTGTTTTATTTGGTGTGTTGTTTGCTATTGTTTGCTTGTGTGCTTAATAGAGGATTTTGGGATGCTTTAGCATTGCCATGTCCACATAGGCTAGTTAGTTGTTTAGTTTCATATCCCTTGATGCATATAGTTGGGAACGGTTTTCTAATTCTTACCTATTTCTTTACTTCAGATGGTGATGACTCGCAACCAGAGGAATGCTAATGATGAGGAGGAGAACAATGGAGTACCTCAGAACAACAATGGACAAGGACATGCCAAAGGAGCTATTAATATTGATCAGCTTTTGGCTATGCAGAACCAGCTCATGCAGACCATGATACAAACAATGGGATAGCTGCAGGCTGGCAACATCAACAATCAGCCCCACATGCCTCCACCGCTGCCCCTACCTCCTCGTAACCGGTTGGGAGAGTTCATGAGGACTAGGCCGCCAACCTTTGCTCAAGCTGCTGACCCTATGGACGCCGATGATTGGCTCAAGTCCGTGGAGAAGAAGTTAGCTATTGTCCAATGCAGTGACCGGGAGAAGGTCTTATTTGCTTCTCATCAACTAGTTGGAGCAGCTGTGGATTGGTGGGATTCCTATTGCAATGCTCATGAGAACCAAGAGAGGATTACTTGGGCCGAATTCAAAGAGAGCTTCCATTCTCATTATGTGCCGGAAGGTGTTACGATTTTGAAGAGGCAAGAATTTGAGAACTTAATGCAAGGAAAATCAAGCGTGAGTGAATATCTCAACAAATTCACTCAACTCTCAAGGTATGCGCCTGAGGATGTGAGCTGGGACAGCCGGAAACACTACTTGTTCATGAGGGGCTCGCACAATGAAATTCAAGTGCAATTGCTCAATTGTGACTATGCCAACTTCCAGAAGCTTGTGGACAAAGCAATTGTGGTTGAGAACAAGGTCCGTGAGATGGAACAAGACAACAAGAGGAAGGCGCCATATCAAGGACAGCAACAAGGAAGTAATGTGCGCCCTCGCTTTGCACCACCCAATGCGCCTTATTTCAGCTCCTCTATTCCTGCTCAATGCCCTGGATTTGCACCGCGCCCAGCTCAGTTTGTGCGGCAACACCCTGTTATGCAAGCACCTAGGCCTCCAATGCCATATGCACCTCGTGCCAACTATCCTGGTGCCAATGATCAAAACCAAGCTCATCCCAATAATTCTGGTGGAGTTAAGAAATGCTATACTTGCGGAGAAGTTGGACACTTTGCGCATCAATGTCCTAAGTTAGGACTTTGTCAAGAAAGCAATGCACAAAGGCAAAACCCAAGACCCAATGGAGGACAGCCACAAGGGGATCGTGGACATCAGAATTTTGCTCGTGGCAACGTGAACCATGTCTCTACGGAGGATGCTCAACAAGCAGATGACGTGGTCATTTGTATGTTTCTCGCCAACTCCAACCCCGCGACTATGTTGTTTGATTCTGGAGCATCGCATTCATTCATTGCATTGAAGTATGTTGCCAAGTATAGTTTGCCTATCTCTCATATGAAGTTTACTCTATTGGTTAGGTCTCCTGGAGGAGAGATGAGGACAAATATATTATGTCCAAAAGTAAGCCTTAGAATAAGGGGGGTAGACTTCTTCGCCAACCTCATTGTTTTGGATTCTCAAGGATTGGACATTATACTTGGTATGGACTGGTTGAGGAAGCACAATGGAGTTATTGAGTGTGCCACGAAGACGGTGAAGTTGACCAATGAAGAAGGGATCACCATAGAATTTGAAGCATCTCAAACCGCACCAAAGCAATTGGAGCTGAATCATATGGACAGTGCCGCAATTGAGGAGATTCCGTTGGTGTGTGAATTTTTGGATGTTTTTCCGGACGAGTTGCCAGGTATGCCACCTAATCGAGACATTGAGTTTGTTATTGATTTAATAACTGGAACTGCACCTATAGCTAAGAGGCCGTATAGGATGCCTCCTATGGAATTAGCGGAGCTCAAGAAACAAATTCAAGAGCAACGAGAGAAAGGTTTTATTCGCCCTAGTTCATCACCTTGGGGAGCGCCCGTGCTGTTTATGGACAAGAAGGATGGAACCCAATGGATGTGTGTGTATTACCGAGCTCTCAACGAGGTAACAATCAAGAACAAGTACACCTTGCCACATATAGAAGACTTGTTTGATCAGATGAAGGGTGCTTGTATCTTCTCTAAGATTGATTTGAGGTCAGGATACTTCCAAATGAAGATTAGACCATCAGACATACCCAAGACAACTTTTAGGACACGGTATGGATCTTATGAGTACACCGTGATGTCTTTTGGATTGACCAATGCACCTGCATACTTTATGTACCTCATGAATAAGGTCTTCATGGAGTACTTGGATAAGTTCGTTGTGGTGTTTATTGATGACAATATGATCTACTCGAAGGATGAGAAAGAACATGAGGAACACTTGAGGCTTACGTTGCCGAAATTGAGGGAGCATCAATGGCATGCCAAGTTCAACAAGTGTCAGTTTTGGTTGAGAGAGGTGTCATTTTTGGGTCATATAATCTCAGGAGGAGGAGTATCAGTTGACCCCAGAAAAGTGAGAGACGTGTTGAAGTGGGAACCACCGCAAAATGTAAATGAAATAAGGAGCTTTCTTGGGATGGCTGGATATTACCGTCGGTTTATCAAGGACTTTTCCAAGATAGTCAAGCCTATGATGGAGTTGCTAATGAAGGGAAAGGCTTTCCAATAGACTCAAGCTTGTCAAAATAGTTTCAAGGAGTTGAAAAAGAGGTTAACAACAGCCCCAGTTTTGGTACTGCCGGATGTGAGCAAGAGTTTTGATATTTATAGTGGTGCATTGAGACAAGGACTTGGATGTGTATTGATGCAAGAAGGTCAAGTGGTTGCATATGCTTCGATACAACTGAAGAAACATGAGAAGAATTATCCAACACAGGATTTAGAACTTGCAGCCGTGGTACATGCATTGAAAATTTGGAGACACTACATCCTTGGACATAGGTGTGAAATTTGTACGGATCATAAGAGTTTGAAGTATATTTTCACACAAACGGATCTGAACTTGAGGCAACAAAGATGGTTGGAGCTCATCAAAGATTATGATTTGGGAATCAACTATCATCCGGGAGAAGCCAATGTAGTGGCTGATGCTTTGAGTAGAAAAGGAGTAAGTCATCAACTCACAGTTCGAGAGTTACCATTCGAGTTATGTAAGGAGTTTGAAAGGTTGAACCTCAGATTTGTAAATGAGATGGAGGTGATGGAGTTAAACCCAACCCTAGAGAAAGAAATTCGAGAAGCACAGGTCGTGGATGAAGAGATCAAGGAAATCAAGGAAAGGACCGAAGAAGAGAGAGAATTCAGATTTGATGAAGATGAACATGGTACCTTATGGCTTGGAAAGAGAATCGTTGTGCCTAATGTAAAGCATATCCGGGAGACAATATTAAAGGAGGCACATGACTCTACAACCTCAATTCACCCCGGTTGTATGAAGATGTACAAAGACTTGAAGGCTTGCTATTGGTGGGATAGCATGAAAAAGGACATAGCTGAATATGTGGCATTGTGTGATGTGTGTCAACGAGTCAATGCGGAACATCAAAGGCCAGCTGGATTATTGCAACCATTGAAGATCCCGTAATGGAAGTGGGGAGAAATTGGAATGGACTTCATAGTAGGGTTACCACGTACTCAGTCCGAGTATGACTCAATTTGGGTAATTGTGGATCACTTAACCAAGTCAGCTCATTTTGTCCCTGTGAAGACCAAATATACAGCTGCACGATTGGCCGAAATATACATGGAGCATATTGTGTGTCGACACGGAGTATCGAAGAAGATAGTCTCGGATAGAGGTTCACAATTCACTTCCAAATTTTGGCAAAAACTGCATGAAGCTTTGGGAACGAGGTTGAATTTCAGTTCAGCATATCACCCTCAAATGGATGGACAAACTGAGAGGACTAATCAAATTTTGGAGGACATGTTATGTGACGCCCGGTTCCGAAAAATGAACCAAGTTAATGCATATGTGTGCCCAGGATGTTCAACACACATACATGAGTGGATTCACAAAAGAGTCTACAGAAAATTTCCACAGAACAAGATTAATTAACCAAATTTTATTAAACATATCATATTATCCTCGAATACAAGCCCTAATGATTATTAATGACAAGTTCAACTAATGCAGCAGAAATAAACTAATTAAGCAAACTAAGCATAAAGGATAGCGCAACTCCAATAACACCACAGACAAAGCTGACGGTAGACACGGCCTAGAACTCTGCATTATCGCCATTAAACTCCCAATCCTGACCTGCAACTGTTGGGGGGATTGCAAGAGCGAGTACATGTCGTACTCAGCAAGTGTGGAAAGTATGACATGTGGCTGATTCAAATAACGACAATAATAATGGCTAAGTGCTGAAAAGTACATTAAAACATTTGAAAAGCAATATATTATGTGTATGTGAAGTAAACCCATCATAATCATAAGTAATATCATAATACCAGTCTAAATTCACTACCATCATCAATAATTCCAGATTTCACCATTGCCAATAACCATATTCCATACCAGAAATAAATCCATAACCAATCATAACCATCCCAAATACCATCCCAATACTAAGTTCCCTCTAATCATGGAAGTTGTCCAGGTGCTCATAACCGGTAGCACGACTATCATGATAGTTTTATTAGACTCTGCAGAGTTTGTACCACTTTACCCACGTGTTCGTGATTTCATCACCTTTCGATGACTAGTACCTCTATTATGCCGTCTCACACTTCCATCGGTGTGTGGCCAAGAGATCACAAAATAGCCTTTACAAAGGGATTACTAGCCTATTTAGACCCCACTGAGATTTCACCGGTGGTGATGTCTCCCACAGAGCACATCTTCAACCAAGGGCTCCCTCTTGAGCCATTCGGATCCCAAGGTAGTCCCACCAATCATCAACAAACCCAATCTGACTACACCTTCCCCGAGCATCCATAATAATCCAAATAGCACTGGCAAAGCCCTAATTAATCAGTTACGCCGCACCCATACTTGGCCTCGTGGTGGCACTGTAGTCCTGACTTATTCTCGCATGAACCGGTCCTTAGATCTAAAGCAAGCAAACCACCATAACATCCAACCCATCCACATACCAGGCTTGCTTAGATCACCCATTACCATATCATATTTAACCAGTTTATGTTAACCACAATCTCATTAATGCATAATTAAATTAAGTAGTGTAGTTGTTCTTCCATCCCAATTAATTAAGCGAAGAGAAAAGGTAAAAAGCCCTTCCCGACTCTCTACCATAATTCCAAGTGACAAGGGTGGTCAACCAAAGCTAGTAAACTTCCTATCATAGGATTCCCATCAAATTGACACAATCATGCAATTTTGCAAACAAAACATTTATTTAAAAAAAACAGGATCAATATGCTTCAAGGACACTTGCCTTGCTCTTGCGGTTGATTAGGGTCAAAGCCTTCAAACTCTTGGTGCTGAAGATCCTCCGCGGCACTCTCTAGCGCAAATCCGTCTAATCCACATAATAAATATACAAGACAAGAAACACAATCAAAGAGTGCACCAATATTACTCAATATGTCATGACATGCATGATTGATGCAAATGAAAGGTATAACTTGTTAATAGATTCCTTTTAATGATCAATAACTAGTTCTAATAGTTTTTAACAAGTTTATACAGGTTTGGAGTTGATTAGATCAAATTTTAGAATCAATTCAACCCAATTTAACCAGAAAGACCGGACTAGTCCGCTAGGGACCGGACAAATCCGCACTTTGCGAGATCAGCAGATTAGGGTTTTCTAGATCGACGTAAATTTGGAGATTAGGGGTTGAATTCACGTAAGGAAAAAATAATAGAAGGTATACCAGGTGTTTAGGACTCCAATGAATCAATACTTGGAGGTAGCACTTGGATCTTGGTGATCTAGGGTTGGTGATGAGCTTGGAGATGAATTGGTGATGAAGATCAAAACTTGATGGAGATCTTGATCCTCTTTCATTTCCTCCTCTTCTTCTTCTTGCTTGGGATCTTCTCCTCCCTCCTTGATGGTGGCTCTCCACGAACTAGGATTTGGGTGGGGTGGAAAAGTGGCAAATAGATGTCAAACCAAGGGGTGGGGTTGTTTATATAGAGGTGGAGGCTAGGGTTAGATGGAAATCAGTTTGAGATGAGTAGAGGCCGGTTTAGAGTCCCACATGGGCTTTAAAAGAGTTAGGCACGACATCCGTAGGCCCACTTAACATGAAACCCAAGAAACAAGTCGTAAAACAAAAGATCAACTCGGAGTCGTGAAATATCGGACAAGTTCGGAAAGGACCAGACTAGTCCGAAATTGTCCAGAGAGAAAATCGGACAAGTCTGGCCAAAAATAGGACAAGTCCGACTTTAAACAGAGAGGAAATTGGACAAGTCCGCTAGAACACCGGACTAGTCCGGAAAAGTCCAAGGACTTAGCAATTTTTCAAGGATTCTTGGATTATCGGACTAGTCCGCACAAAATTGGACAAGTCTGAAAGTTTCCAGAGGCAAAATCGGACTAGTCCGCAGAAAAAATGGACAAGTCCGTTTTTGTTAGAGAGAAATCGGACTAGTCTTCAGTAAAATCGGAATAGTCCGCACTTTCCTGCATTTTAAGTGCGGTTTTGCTCCAAATCAATTTTAAAATCGTTCCTCTTTATGTGGGTTAATGTTAAACATGTATATGAGTGTATGTAGGGCATGATGCATGAAAATGAGAGTGTTACAAACCTACCCCCCTTAAAATGAATCTCGCCCTCGAGATTCGACGCGGAAGAGAAGAGGTAGGGAAATTCCTTCTTGAGATCATCCTCCAATTCCCCGCTTATTTTTCTGTGTGGTGCTTCCATTGAACTTTATACCATCTAATAACCTTGTTCCTTGTGACCCTCTCCTTAGTTTCCAAGATTTTGATCGGTTGCTCGGCGTAAGTCAAATGTTCTTCTAGTTCCAATTCTTCCATTGACACTTGTTCTTCCGGTGCTCTCAAGCACTTCTTGAGTTGGGAAACATGAAAGACACCATGAACATTTGAAAGATGAGTTGTCATCTCCAACTTATATGCTACTTCTCCTCTTTTGTCCAAAATCTTGAATGGTCCAATATAATGAGGAGCTAGTTTGCCTCTTATGTTAAACCTCTTATGACCTCTCATTGGTGACACCTTGAGGTAAATGAAATCTCCTATTTCAAAGGCTAATTTCCTTCTCCTATTGTCCGCATAGCCTTTTTGCCTTGATTGGGCAGCCCTCAAGTTTTCATGAATTATTTGGAGTTGCTTTTCGGCTTCTTGCAACACATCCGGACCAAATACTCTCCTGCCTCATTCCAGAATAAAGGTGTCCTACACTTCCTCCCATAAAGCGCTTCATATGGTGACATCTTCAAACTTGCTTGGTAGCTATTGTTGTATGAAAATTCTGCGTATGGCAAGCTTTTGTCCCAACTTTTCCCATGCTTCAAAGCACAAGCTCTTAACATGTCCTCCAAAATCTGATTGGTCCTCTCGGTTTGTCCACCCGTTTGAGGGTGATATGCCGAACTGAAATTCAACCTCATTCCCAAATATTCATGCAATTTCTGCCAAAATATGGATGTAAATTGAGAACCTCTATCTGAGACTATATTCTTCGGTACTCCGAGTTGACACACAATGTGCTCCATGTATATTTCGGCCAATCGTGCAGCTGTATATTTGGTCTTCACATGGACAAAATGATCTGACTTGGTTAAGCGATCCACAATTACCCAAATTGAGTCATACCCGGACTGAGTATGTGGTAACCCAACTATGAAGTCCATTCCAATTTCTTCCCACTTCCATTACGGGATCTTCAATGGTTGCAATAATCCAGCTGTCCTTTGATGTTCCGCCTTGACTCGTTGACACACATCACACAATGCCACATATTCAGCTATGTCCCTCTTCATGCTATCCCACCAATAGCTAGTCTTCAAGTCTTTGTATATCATTGTACAACCAGGGTGAATTGAGTAAGGTGAGTCATGTGCCTTTTTTAATATCGTCTCCCGAATATGCTACAAATTAGGCACAATGATTCTCTTTCCAAGCCATAAGGTACCATGTTTGTCTTCATCAAATCTGAATTCTCTCCCTTCTTTGGTCCTGTCCTTGATTTCCTTGATCTCTTCATCTGCGGTTTGTGCCTCTCGAATTTCTTGCTCCAAGGTTGGGTTTAACTACATAATCTCCATCTCATTTACAAATCCGAGGTTCAACCTTTCAAACTCCTTACATAACTCGGATGGTAACTCTAGAACTATGAGTTGATGACTTACTCCCTTTCTACTCAAAGCATCAGCCACTACATTGGCTTTTCGCGGATGATAGTTGATTCCCAAATCATAATCTTTGATAAGCTCCAACCGTCTTTGTTGCCTCAAGTTCAGATCCGTTTTTGTGAAAATATACTTCAAACTCTTATGATCCGTATAAATTTCACACCTATGTCCAAGAATATAGTGTCTCCAAATCTTCAATGCGTGTACCACGGTTGCGAGTTCCAAATTGTGCATGGGGTAATTCTGCTCATGTTTATTCAATTGTCTTGATGCATAGGCGACCACTTGACCTTCTTGCATTAATACACATCCAAGTCCTTGTCTCGATGCGTCGCAATAAATATCAAAACTCTTGCTCACATCCGGTAGTACCAAAATTGGGGTTGTTGTTAACCTCTTTTTCAACTCCTCAAAACTGTTTTGACAAGCTTGAGTCCATTGGAAAGCCTTTCCCTTCATTAGCAATTCCGTCATGGGCTTGGCTATCTTGGAAAAGTCCTTGATGAACCAACGGTAATATCCATCCATCCCAAGAAAACTTCTTATTTCCTTGACAGTTTGCGGTGGTTCCCACTTCAACACGTCTCTCACTTTTTCGGGGTCAACCGATACTCCTCCTCCTGAGATGATATGACCCAAACATGGCACCTCTTTCAACCAAAACTGACACTTGTTGAACTTGGCATACAATCGATGCTCTCTTAATTTCTGCAGCGTAAGCCTCAAGTGTTCCTCATGTTCCTTCTCATCCTTCGAGTAGATCATAATATCATCAATAAACACCACAACGAACTTATCCAAGTACTCCATGAAGACCTTATTCATAAGGTACGTAAAGTAGACAGGCGCATTTGTCAATCCAAAAGACATCACGGTGTACTCATAAGATCCATACCGTGTCCTAAAAGCTGTCTTGGGTATGTCCGATGGTCTAATCTTACTTTGACAATATCCCGACCTCACATCAATCTTAGAGAAGACACAAGCACCCTTCATCTGATCAAACAAGTCTTCTATGCGTGGCATGGTGTACTTGTTCTTGATTGTTACCTCGTTGAGAGCTCGGTAATCTACACACATCCTTTGGGATCCATCCTTCTTGTCCACGAATAGAACGGGCGCTCCCCAAGGTGAAGAGCTAGGGCGAATAAAACCCTTCTCTAATGCTCTTGAATTTTCTTCTTGAGCTTCGCTAATTCCATAGGAGGCATCCTATACGGCCTCTTAGCTATAGGTGCAGTTCCAGGTATTAAATCAATAACAAACTCAATGTCTCGATCAGGTGACATACCTGGCAACTCGTCTGGAAAAACATCCAAAAATTCACACACCACCGGAATCTCCTCAATTGTGGCACCGTCCATATGATTCAGCTCCAATTGTTTCGGTGCGATTTGAGATGCTTCAAATTCTACGGTGATCCCTTCCTCATTGGTCAACTTTACCGTCTTCGTGGCACACTCAATGACTCCATTGTGCTTCCTCAACCAGTCCATACCAAGTAGAATGTCCAATCCTTGAGAATCCAAAACAATGAGGTTGGCGGAGAAGTCTACCCCCCTTATTCTATGGCTTACTTTTGGACATACTATATTTGTCCTCATCTCTCCTCCAGGAGACTTAACCAATAGAGTAAACTTCATATGAGAGATAGGAAAACTATACTTGGGAACATACTTCGATGCAATGAATGAATGTGATGCTCCAGAATCAAATAACATAGTCGCGGGATTGGAGTTGGCGAGAAACATACCAATGACCACGTCATCCGCTTGTTCAGCATCCTCCATAGGGACATGGTTCACATTGCCACGAGCAAAATTCTGCTGTCCACGGTTCCCTTGTGGTTGCCCTCCATTGGGTCTTGGGTTTTGCCTCGGTGCATTGCTTCCTTGACCAAGGCCTGACTTAGGACACTGATGTGCAAAGTGTCCAACTTCTCCACAAGTATAGCACTTCTTAACTCCACCAGAATTATTGGGGCAATCTTGGTTTTGAACACTTGCAGCAGGAAAGTTAGCGCGAGGTGCATAAGACATTGGAGGCCTAGGTGCTTGCATGATAGGGCGCTGCTGCACAAACTGAGTTGGGCGCGGTGCAAATCCAGGGCGTTGAGCAAGAATAGAAGAGCTGAAATGAGGCGCATTGGGCGGTGCAAAGCGAGGGCGCACATTACTTCCTTGTTGCTCTCCTTGATATGGCGCCTTTCTCTTATTGTCTTGCTCCATCTCACGAATCTAGTTCTCAACCACAATTGCTTTGTCCACCAGCTTCTGGAAATTTGCATAATCACAGTTGAGTAGTTGCACTTGGATCTCAATGTTCAAGTCTCTCATGAACAAGTATTGCTTTCGGCTGTCCCGGATCACATCCTCAGGCGCATACCTTGAGAGTTGAGTGAACTTATTAAGATATTCACTCACGCTTGATTTTTCTTGCCTTAAGTTCTCAAATTGTTGCCTTTTGAAAATCATAACTCCTTCCGGCACATAATGGGAACGAAAGCTCTCTTTGAATTCGGGCCAAGTAATTCTCTCTTGGTTCTCATGAGCATTGCATAAAGAATCCCACCAATCGGCAACTGCTCCAACAAGTTGATGATAAGCAAATAGCGCCTTCTCCCGGTCATTGCATTGGACAATAGCTAACTTCTTCTCCACTGACTTGATCCAATCATCCGCATCCATAGGGTTAGTAGCTTGAGCAAAAGTCGGTGGCCTAGTCCTCATAAACTTTCCCAATCGGTTATGAGGGGGGGGGGGTGGTGGCGGTGGAGGCATGTGGGGCTGATGGTTGATGTTGCCAGCCTGCAGCTGTCCCATAGTTTGTATCATGGTCTGCATGAGCTGGTTTTGCATAGCCAATAGCTGCTCAATGTTGATAGCTCCCTGAGTAGATCCTTTTCCAATGTTGTTCTGAGGCACTCCATTGTTCTCCTCCTCATCATTACCATCCCTCTGGTTGCGAGTCCTCACCATCTGGAGAAATGCAATAGGTAAGAATTAGGAAACGTCCCCAAATATATGCATCAAGGGTATGAAACTAAACAACTGGCTACACTAGCC
Source organism: Tuctoria greenei (assembly GCA_036927565.1). Lineage (NCBI taxonomy): Eukaryota > Viridiplantae > Streptophyta > Magnoliopsida > Poales > Poaceae > Tuctoria > Tuctoria greenei. Next base: position 141,088,895 of record JAYESD010000001.1, on the reverse strand, counting down.
TAGGTGGACATGACAATGCTAAAGCATCCCAAAATCCTCTATTAAGCACACAAGCAACCAATTTATATAGCAAACAGCAAACCAAGCAAAAACACATCGATTCCTGAGTGCTCCTATGTGCTCTAAAGTGTCCATTATATCTAGGCTGCATCCTACGATCAACCTGTGGCTCTGATACCAACCTGTGACGCCCGGTTCTGAAAAATGAACCAAGCTAATGCATATGTGTGCCCAGGATGTTGAACACACATACACGAGTGCATTCACAAAAGAGTATATAGAAAATTTCCACAGAACAAGATTAATTAACCAAATTTTATTAAAAAACCATATTATCCTCGAATACCAGCCCTAATGATTATTAATGACAAGTTCAACTAATGCAGCGGAAATAAACTAATTAAGCAAACTAAGCATAAGGGATAGCGCAGCTCCAATAACACCACAGGCAAAGCTGACGATAGACACGGCCTAGAACTCTGCATTATCGCCATTAAACTCCCAATCCTGACCTGCAACTGTTGGGGGGGGGGATTGCAAGAGTGAGTACATGTCGTACTCAGCAAGTGTGGAAAGTATGACATGTGGCTGATTCAAATAACGACAATAATAATGGCTAAGTGCTGAAAAGTACATTAAAACATTTGAAAAGCAATATATTATATGTATGTGAAGTAAACCCATCATAATCATAAGTAATATCATAATACCAGTCTGAATTCACTACCATCATCAATAATTCCATATTTCACCATTGCCAATAACCATATTCCATACCAGAAATAAATCCATAACCAACCATAACCATAATACCAACCATAACCATCCCAAATACCATCCCAATACTAAGTTCCCTCTAATCATGGAAGTTGTCCAGGTGCTCATAACCGGGAGCACGGCTATCATGATAGTTTTATTAGACTCTGCATAGTTTGTACCACTTTACCCATGTGTTCATGATTTCATCACCTTTCGATGACTAGTACCTCTATTATGCCATCTCACACTTCCATTGGTGTGTGGCCAAGAGATCACAAAATAGCCTTTACAAAGCGATTACTAGCCTATTTAGACCCCACTGAGGTTTCACTGGTGGCGATGTCTCCCACAGAGCACATCTTCAACCAAGGGCTCCCTCTTGAGCCATTCGGATCCCAGGGTAGTCCCACCAATCATTAACAAACCCAATCCGACTACCCCTTCCCCGAGCATCCATAATGGTCCAAATAGCACTGGCAAATCCCTAATTAATCAGCTACGCCGCACCCATACTTGGCCTCGTGGTGGCACTGTAGTCCTGGCTTATTCTCGCATGAACCGGTCCTTAGATCTAAAGCAAGCAAACCACCATAACATCCAACCCATCCACATACCAGGCTTGCTTAGATCACCCATTACCATATCATATTTAACCAGCTCATGTTAACCACAATCTCATAAATGCATAATTAAATTAAGTAGTGTAGTTGTTCTTCCATCCCAATTAATTAAGCGAAGCGAAAAGGTAAAAAACCCTTCCCGACTCTCTACCATAATTCCAGGTGACAAGGGTGGTCAACCAAAGCTAGTAAACTTCCTATCATAGGATTCGCATCAAATTGACACAAGCATGCAATTTTGAAAACAAAACATTTATTTAAAAAAAAAAAAACAGGATCAATATGCTTCAAGGACACTTGCCTTGCTCTTGCGATTGATTAGGGTCAAAGCCTTGAAACTCTTGGTGTTGAAGATCCTCCGCGGCACTCTCTAGCGCAAATCCATCTAATCCACACAATAAACATACAAGACAAGAAACACAGTCAAAGAGTGCACTAATATTACTCAATATGTCATGACATGCATGATTGATGCAAATGCGAGGTAGAACTTGTTAATAGATTGCTTTTAATGATCAATAACTAGTTCTAATAGTTTTTAACAAGTTTATACAGGTTTGGAGTTGATTAGATCAAATTTTAGAATCAATTCAACCCAATTTAACCAGGAAGACCGGACTAGTCTGCTAGGGACCGGACAAGTCCGAACTTCGCGAGATCAGCAGATTAGGGTTTTCTAGATCGACGTAAATTTGGAGATTAGGGATTGAATTCACGTAAGGAAAAAATAATAGAAGGTATACCAGGTGTTTAGGACTCCAATGAATCAAGAAACTTGGAGGTAGCACTTGGATCTTGGTGATCTAGGGTTGGTGATGAGCTTGGAGATGAATTGGTGATGAAGATCAAAACTTGATGGAGATCTTGATCCTCTTTCGTTTCCTCCTCTTCTTCTTCTTCTTGTTGGGGATCTTCTCCTCCCTCCTTGATGGTGGCTCTCCACAAACTAGGGTTTGGGTGGGGTGGAAAAGTGGCAAATAGATGTCAAACCAAGGGATGAGGTTGTTTGTATAGAGGTGGAGGCTAGGGTTAGATGGATTTCGAGTTTGAGATGAGTAGAGGCCGGTTTAGAGTCCCACATGGGCTCTAAAAGAGTTAGGCACAACATCCCTAGGCCCACTTAACGTGAAACCCACGAAACAATTCGTAAAACAAAAGATCAACTCGGAGTCGCGAAATATCGGACATGTCCGGAAAGGACCGGACTAGTCTGAAGTCATCTAGAGAGAAAATCGGACAAGTCTGGCCAAAAATCGGACAAGTCAGATTTTAAACAGAGAGGAAATCAGACAAGTGCACTGGAACACCGGACTAGTCCGGAAAAGTCCAAGGACTTAGCAATTTTTCAAGGATTCTTGGAATATCGGACTAGTCCGCACAAAATTGGACAAGTCCGAAAGTTTCCAGAGGCAAAATCGGACTAGTCCGCAGCAAAAACGGACAAGTCCATTTTTAGTCAGAGAGAAATCGGACTAGTCCTCAGTAAGATCGGACTAGTCCGCACTTTCCAGCATTTTAAGTGCAGTTTTGCTCCAAATCAATTTTAAATGCTCCAAATCAATTTTAAACTCGTTCCTCTTTATGTGGGTTAATGTTAAACATGTATATGAGTGTATGTAGGGCATGATGCATGAAAATGAGGGTTTTACATGTTAAGAGCTTGTGCTTTAAAGCATGGGAAAGGTTGGGACAAGAGCTTGCCATATGCAGAATTTTCATACAACAATAGTTACCAAGCAAGCTTGAAAATGTCACCATATGAAGCGCTTTATGGAAGGAAGTGTAGGACACCTTTATTATGGAATGAGGCAGGAGAAACTCAAGTATTTGGTCTGGATGTGTTGCAAGAAGCCGAAAAGCAAGTCCAAATAATTTGTGAAAACTTGAGGGCTGCCCAATCAAGACAAAAAGGTTATGCGGACAATAGGAGAAGGAAATTAACCTTTGAAGTGGGATATTTTTTTTACCTCAAGGTGTCACCGATGAGAGGTCATAAGAGGCAAGCTAGCACCTCGCTACATTGGGCCATTCAAGATTTTGGACAAAAGAGGAGAAGTAGCGTATAAGTTGGAGATGCCAACTCATCTTTCAGATGTCCATGATGTGTTTCATGTTTCCCAGATCAAGAAGTGCTTGAGAGTACCAAAAGAACAAGTTTCAATGGAAGGATTGGAATTAGAGGAAGATTTGAGTTATGCCGAGCAACCGGTCAAAATTTTGGAAACCAAGGAGAGGGTCACAAGGAACAAGGTTACTAGATGGTGCAAAGTTCAATGGAAGCACTACACAGAAAAAAAGCAACGTGGGAATTGGAGGATGATATCAAGAAGGAATTTCCCTATCCCTTCTCTTCTGCGTCGAATCTCGAGGGCGAGATTCATTTTAAGGGGGGTAGGTTTGTAACACCCTCATTTTCATGCATCATGGCCTACATACATTCATATACATGTTTAACATTAACCCACATAAAGAGGAACGAGTTTAAAATCGATCTGGAGCATTTAAAATTGATTTGGAACAAAAACGCACTTAAAATGCTGAAAAGTGCGGACTAGTCCGATTTTAGTGAGGACTAGTCCGATTTCTCTCTGACTAAAAACAGACTTGTCCGATTTTGTTGCGGACTAGTTCGATTTTTCCTCTGGAAACTTTCAGACTTGTTCGATTTTGTGCGGACTAGTCCGATATTCCAAGAATCCTTGAAATTTTTCTAAGTCCCTGGACTTTTCTGGACTAGTCCGATGTCCCAGCGGACTTGTCTGTTTTCCTCTCTGACTAATGTGACTTGTCCTATTTTTGGCCACACTTGTCCGATTTTCTCTCTAGACAACTTCGGACTAGTCCGGTCCTTTCCGAACTTGTCCGATATTTCGCGACTCCGAGTTGATCTTTTGTTTTACGACTTGTTTCTTGGGTTTCACGTTAAGTGGGCCTAGGGATGTTGTGCCTAACTCTTTTAGAGGCCATGTGGGACCCTAAACCGGCCTCTACTCATCCCAAACTCAAAATCCATCTAACCCTAGCCTCCACCTCTATATAAACAACCCCACCCTTGGCTTGACATCTATTTGCCACTTTTCCACCCCACCCAAACCCTAGTTCGTGGAGAGCCACCACCAAGGAGAGAGGAGGAGATCCCAAGCAAGAAGAAAAAGAGGAGGAAACGAAAGAGGATCAAGATCTCCACCAAGCTTTCGTTCTTCATCACCAATTCATCTCCAAGTTCATCAACAACCCTAGATCATCAAGATCCAAGTGTTGCCTCCAAGTTTCCTGATTCATTGAATTTCTAAACACCTGGTATACCTTCTATTCTCTTTTACTTACGTGAACTCAACCCCAAATCTCCAAATTCACTTTGATCTAGAAAACCCTAGTTCGCTAGTTCTGCGAAGTGCGGACTAGTCCGGCCTTCTGCAGACTAGTCCGATTTTGCTGACTAAATTATGTTGGATTAATTCTAAAATTAGATCTAATCAAATACAAACCTGTATAAACTTGTTAAAATCTATTAGAACTAGTTAGTGATCATTAAAAGCAATCTATTAACAAGTTCTACCTTGCATTTGCATCAATCATGCATGTCATGTCATATTGAGTAATATTTGTGCACTCTTTGATTGTGTTTCTTGTCTTTTATATTTATTGTCTTGTATGTTTACACCCTCATTTTCATGCATCATGCCTTGCATGCACTCATATACATGTTTAATATTAACCCACATAAAGAGGAACGAGTTTAAAATTGATTTGGAGCATTTAAAATTGACTTGGAACAAAACCACACTTAAAATGCAGGAAAGTGCAGACTAGTCCGATTTTACTGAGGACTAGTCCGATTTCTCTCTGACTAAAAATGGAATTGTTCGTTTTTGCTGCGGACTAGTCCGATTTTGCCTCTGGAAACTTTCGGCCTTGTCCGATTTTGTGCAAACTAGTTCGATATTCCATGAATCCTTGAAAATTTGCTAAGTCCTGGACTTTTCCGGACTAGTCTGGTATTCCAGCGGACTTGTCCGATTTCTTTCTGACTAAAATTGGACTTGTCGGATTTTAGGCCAGACTTGTCCGATTTTCTCTCTAGACATTTTCGGACTAGTCCGGTCCTTTTCGGACTTGTCCGATATTTCGTGACTCCGAGTTGATCTTTTGTTTTACGACTTGTTTCTTGGGTTTCACGTTAAGTGGGCCTAGGGATGTCATGCCTAACTCTTTTAGAGCCCATGAGGGAATCTAAACCGGCCTCTACTCATCCCAAACTCGAAATCCATCTAACCCTAGCCTCCACCTCTATATAAACAACCCCAACCCTTGGCTTGACATCTATTTGCCACTTTTCCACCCCACCCAAACCCTAGTTCGTGGAGAGCCACCATCAGAGGGAGGAGAAGATCCCAAGCAAGAAGAAGAAGAGGAGGAAACGAAAGAGGATCAAGATCTCCACCAAGCTTCGTTCTTCATCACCAATTCATCTCCAAGTTCATCACCAATCCTAGATCACCAAGATCCAAGTGCTACCTCCAAGTTTCTTGGTTCATTGGAGTCCTAAACACCTGGTATACCTTCTATTATCTTTTCCTTACGTGAATTAAACACCTAATCTCCAAATTTACGTCGATCTAGAAAACCCTAATATGCTGACCTCGCAAAGTGCGGACTTGTCCGGTCCCTAGCGGACTAGTTCGGTCTTCCTGGCTAAATTGTGTTTAATTGATTCTAAAGTTTGATCTAATCAACTCCAAACCTGTATAAACTTGTTAAAATCTATTAGAACTAGTTAGTGATCATTAAAAGCAATCCATTAACAAATTCTACCTTGCATTTGCATTAATCATGCATGTCATGTCATATTGAGTAATATTTGTGCACTCTTTGATTGTGTTTCTTGTCTTGTATGTTTATTGTGTGGATTAGATGGATTTGCGCTAGAAAGTGCCGAGGAGGATCTCCAGCACCAAGAGTTTGAAGGCTTTGACCCTAATCAAACGCAAGAGCAAGGCAAGTGTCCTTGAAGCATATTGATCCGGTTTTAAATAAATGTTTTGTTTGCAAACTGCATGCTTGTGTCAATTTGATAAGAATCCTATGGTAGGAAGTTTATTAGATTTGTTTAACCACCCTTGTCACCTGGAATATATGGTAGAGAGTCGGGAAAGGTTTTTTACCTTTTGCTTCGCTTAATCAACTGGGATAGGAAACAACTATACCACTCAATTTAATTATGCATGGATGAGATGGTGGTTAACATGAACTGGTCAATATGATGTGGTAATGGGTGATCTAAGCAAGCCTGGTATGTGGATGGGTTGGATGTTATGGTGGTTTGCTTGCTTTAGATCTAAGGACCGGTTCATGCGAGAATAAGCCAGAACTACAGTGCCACCACGAGGCCAAGTATGGGTGCAGCGTAGCTGATTAATTAGGGCTTTGCTAGTGCTGTTTGGACCATTGTGGATGCTCGGGGAAGGGGTAGTCAGATTTGGTTTGTTGATGATTGGTGGGACTACCCTGGGATCCGAATGGCTCAAGAGGGGGCCCTTGGTTGAAGATGTGCTCTGAGGGAGACATCGCCACCGGTGAAACCTCAGTGGGTTCTAAATATGCTAGTAATCCCTTTGTAAAGGCTATTTTGTGATATCTTGGCCATACACCAAAGGAAGTGTGATTGGCATAAGAGAGGTTTCTTTAGTCGCCGACGGGTGACGAAATCACAAACACGTGGGTAAAGCGGTACAAACTCTGCAGAGTATTAAAACTATCATGATAGTCGTGCTCCCGGTTATGAGCGCCTGGACAACTTCCATGATTAGAGGGAAAGTGGGATTTGGGATGGTTATGGTTGGTATTATGGTTATGGATTAATTTTTGGTATTGAATATGGTTATTGGCAAATGGTGAAATCTGGAATTATTGATAGGATGGTGAATTGTGGACTGGTATTATGATATTACTTATGATTATGATGGGTTTACTTCACATACATATAATATATTGCTTTTCAAATATTTTAATGTACTTTTCAGCACTTAGCCTTTATTACATTCTTCATTTGAATCAGCCACATGTCATACTTTCCACACTTGTTGAGTACAACATGTACTCACTCTAGCAAACCCCCACCCCCACAGTTGCAGTCAGGATTGGGAGTTTAATGGCGACAATGCAGAGTTCTAGGCCGTGTCTACCGTCAGCTTGCCTGTGGTGTTGATTGGAGTTGCGCTATACCCTATTGCTTACGCTGCCTAGCTGTTTAGTTTGCTTAATTAGAGTATTTCCGCTGCATTAGTTGAACTTGTCATTAATATTCATTAGAGCTTGTGTTCGAGGATAATATGGTTTTTTAATAAAATTTAGTTAATTAATCTTGTTCTGTGGTGATTTTCTGTATACTCTTTTGTGAATGCCCTCGTGTATGTGTGATGAACATCCTGGGCACACATATGCGTTAGCTTGGTTCTTTTTCGAAACCGGGCATCACGGATTGGTACCCGAGCCACAGGTTGACCATAGGATGCAGCCTAGATAGAATGGACACTTTAGAGCACATAGGAGCACTCAGGAATCGATGTGTTTTTGCTTGGTGTGCTGTTGCTACATATATTGTTTGCTTGTGTGCTTAATAGAGGTTCTAGTCATCGAAAGGTGATGAACATCCTGGGCACACATATGCGTTAGCTTGGTTCATTTTCAGAACTGAACGTCACAAGGTCAGATCTTCTGTTGCATGACCTTCCTCGGCGGCGACCGAGGCTACCCCAGAGGGAGGACCTAGTGCCGCGGAAGCTCAGGGGACCGCTCTTGTAGAGTGGGACCCAATTTTTGTTATGGAGAACCCGCTAGAGTCAGCGGAGAGGACCCTGGCAGGTCCGGAGCCGATCCCTTTGTCGTTGTCCATCGACAACGCTTGCTCCAGCCTTCCTCAGGTACAGCTTGCTTTTTACCACGACAGCAAGGCCCTCGAGGAGGAGCGCTAGACCCTTAGGAGGTGGCGCAACCGGATCCAATTCGAGACCAAGCTGGCGCAGACCAGACTGGCTGGCGACAAGGAGTGGGTCAATAGGGAGAAGGCACATATGGAGCACTGGGGCCAGCTGCTGGACGAGAGGGAAAGCATGGTGCGATCCCTCGACAACCAGTCTTGGGCCATCCACGAACAACCCGTGGCTGCTAATGAAGCAGCGAACGATCGCTGGGAGAAGCTCAGCGTGATCTACGACAGCCTCGTCAAGCGTCGGGAGGCTCTTGAAGAGCGAGAGAAAAAGCTCGAAGATGAAGAGCAAAAACTCCTGGAGCTGCGGGATGACCTCGTGAAGAGGGAAGAGGAGCTTGCTCAGAGGCTGGCTCTGGGTGACAAGAGCCTCGCGGAGTGCACCAAGAAGCTGGAGGAGCTCTGCGAGAGCGAGGAGAAGAAGGCCTGGCAGCGGGGACACGACCTCACCAAGAGGGAGAATGAAGGTTCTGCTACGGAGAAGAAAGTGTGGGGCCGGGAGAGAGACCTAGTCGACCGTCGGAACAAGATTCACATCCGAGAAGAGGAGCTTGATAAACTCGAAAGGCAAGTTGCTGAAAAGATTTAGTAGCACGCCAAAGAGGTGGAGCGCCTTGCCCGGGAGGGTTCAGAGCTTGCGGCGACCAAGAGGTCCTTGGAAGAAGTGCGAGGCTCAAGGGTTGAGGAGTCCCAACAAGTGTAGGACTTCTTGGGCAAATCCAATGATGCGCTGACGCCGCTGGGTTTTAGTATCGTGCGTCCAGACGATCCGGAGCCGAAGCTGGACCAGGCGTTAAAGGCGTTGAGCTCGGCGGGCAGAAAACTCAACAAGATGGGTGATGCCATCGCGGATCAATTGGAGACTAAAGGGAAATCCCTTGCGCAGAACATCGCAGAGTACATGCTGACGTGCTACACAAGTCGGGATCCTCACTTCCCACTAGATCTGGTGCTTGAAGGTCCCATCGACGGAGAGAGAGATGTCGCCAAGGCCAGCGCGTCGGAGGTTGCCCAGAAAGTTGCCTCGTTCTTCCGTAGGATCTAGGAATTTCTCTTTGTAGCTTCCACTTGTATCTTCTCTTTTTTTCTCCAATTTTGTAATCTCTTGTCCTCAGATTAATGAAATCCAAGAAATTTATGAATTTCATTTTTTTGACTTCAACCTTTGTCTCACTTGGCCCCCTGGTAGATGTACACAATTTGATTGCGGACATGTACCAAGAGGATGTAACATTTTGTTGAAGACTTGAGTGCTTCAAACATGTAGAGTATAGGTCCGAAGTCGCCGATAGCAGGGTCCTCTGGGGTTGTCGGAGTTTAGTAGCTCCGGCAGTGTCCACGGTCAACACATAGAGCGTCAGCAGCAAACCCCATTAGGGTGTCCTTCTATCATCTTTCCTTCATGTTGACGGCGGGCCCCCTGGATTTTTCAGAACTTGGTAGCTCCGGCGACGCCTACTATCAATGTTTAAAACATCGACAACGGGCCACCTTAGGGGATATTGAAACTTTGATAGCTCCGGCATCATCCACCATCATCATGAGGTTTTTTTCCTGCACACTGAAGTCAAGAAAAACAGTAAAATCCATTTCTTATCTATAACTCGTTTGCTGCTTAGTATTCCCGAAAGATATCTTTAGGTCGACCGTAATTCTATATACAATCAAGTGCATTTGCTTATTTTCTCCAGGTCGGATCATTTTCTGGACTCACCTTACTCAAGCCTGTCGGGGTGTAGGTAGAGTGGCGTACTTAGGGTGCTGGACCAGGCTAAGTCGATAGCACGCTCTGGACTTAGATTGGCTTGACGTTCAGACGAGTAGGCCATTCAACAATGTTAAGAACCGAAAGAACTAACAAAGCGACTTGAATTGTACATGAATTGTTCGAGCTAAAGTTTCTTGAGAATTGCACAACTTTGTTATAGACGAGAAAGAGAAAAATAAAAAATATAGAGCCTGTACAAAATAAATGCACGTGGAGTCTGTTTTCACATAAGATGTCTTTCATTATAGGTCCAGGGTACAGGGGAAACAAGTACACTCTTAGGGTACGGAACCAGGCTAAGTGTATTATATTTCTTGTTTGACCCAGGGTAACTAGCTACACTTTTAGTTCTGAGACTGTGTCAAGTGTTGCCTGAACCTTGCGGACCTTCCGGGGAAGGTCTGGCTGTTCTCCCGGAGGAGCTACCCGACTCTGTACAATGACGCTATAACATACATCATATGTAACTACAGACTCACCTCCGTGATATTAAGTGTAGAACTTACGGAGGTTCTCAATGTTCCAAGGATTAGGGAGCGGTGTCCCATCCGTGGTTGCCAAGCGAACGCATCCGGGACAAGATACTTTGATCACTCGAAAGGGTCCTTCCCAGCTGGGGGAAAGTTTGTTTAACCCTTCTCGAGTTTGTATTCTCCGTAGCACCAGATTGCCTTCCTCGAGCTGTCGGTTATGCACATGCCTTTGGTGATAGCGCCGGAGCACTTGGCAGTATCGTGCATTTCGAACAGCTGCTCGACACCTTCCCTCTTTAACAAGGTCAAGGTCTTCACGCCAGAGCTGGTCCTGCATGGCTTCGTCGAAGGTCCGGACCCGGAGTGACCCCAAGGTGATTTCCGGAGGAAGGACTGCTTCAGTTCCGTACACCAGAAAAAAAGGTGTCTCTTCAGTTGATCGGTTTGGAGTTGTCCTGTTTGCCCACAAGCAGGGCAGAAGCTCTTCAATCCAGTTGGCTCCATGTTTTTTTAGGTGCTCATATGTGCGCGTCTTGAGTCCTTTTAGGATTTCTACATTTGCTCTTTCAGCTTGGCCATTGCTTGCCGGGTGAGCTACGGAAGTGTAGCTGACTTGAATACCGAGGTCTTTGCAATATCCTTGGAATGCAGAGCTTGTGAATTGGGTCCCATTGTCAGTTATGATCTTGTTTGGGACTCCAAATCTGCATACTAAGGACTGAAAGAAATTGATAGCTTATTGCTTGTTTATTGTCACAACTGGAGTCGCTTCCGGCCACTTGGTGAACTTGTCGATGGCAATGTACAGGAACTTGTAACCTCCAACAGCTCTTGGGAAAGGTCCCAAGATATCCATCCCCCACACAGCGAATGGCCATGTAGTAGACATCATTTGTAGGGGTTGAGCTGGTGTGTGAATTTACTTCGCATGAAATTGGCATGCTTCACATTTCTTCACTAGCTCGGTTGCATCCTGGAGTGCTGTAGGCCAGTAAAAACCATGTCAGAAGGCTTTACCGACCAATGTGCGGGAAGACGCATGGTTCCCACACCTCGCCTCCATGGATTTCCGTGAGGATCTCGCGGCCTTCTTCCCTTGTAATGCACCGCATTAGGACGCCATTGGCACCACGCCGGTAGAGATCCCCTTCTACCAGTGTGTATCTTTTAGCCAATCTGACTATCTGGTAAGCGGATACATTGTCTTCAGAAAGGATGTTGTCTTTCAAGTAGCTCTGGATCTCCGAGATCCATGCATCGGAGCTAACTTGAGTTTTTAAGTCTTGTGTGTTGGGTTTCTCGTAGCTTCCTGCAACACCTACGACCCTTGATGGACGCCATGGTAACAGGGCCATCAGGACCGCCAGCTTCGAGGTGCTGGTATCGCCCCCTTCGCTTAGTTCGGCAGGCTGAGTTGTTGGTCTTGACAATCTCCAGACGAAGGTTCCGTCGGGAACCGGAGCTCCGGTTGAAGCTTTCGTCGGGAGTTCGTCAGCTTCAGCGTTGTTGAGATGCTGGACATGGCAAAGATCGAGGACTTCGAAGTCCTTCTGAAGCCTCTGGACTTCAACTAAATATGTAGCTAGTTGAGGGTTGTTGCAGCAACATTCACCTTTGACTTGTTTTATAATGAGTTGTGAATCACCCTTTACAAACAGCTGCTTGACACCATATGATAGTGCCACCTTGAGCCCATAGATTAGTGCTTCATACTCTGCCATGTTGTTGGTCGCCTTAAAGTCAAGGGGAACCATGTATTTGACCTTCTCCCCGGTCGGAGCGAGGAGAAGGACTCCAGCTCCGCCCCCCTGCTTCTGCACGAAGCCGTCGAAGTAGAGAGTCCAGTGAGGCTCAGTGAAGATCGGAACCTTGAGTTCCGGCTTCTGCTCACAGGGGCCCCCAAGATCCGATGGAGAGAGGGTCCATTCCGCCGTGAAGTCTACCAATGCTTGACTCTTGATTGCTTGTCTTGGAACGAATTCAAGATCAAACTCGGCCAATTCGGCTGCCCACTTAGCAATGTTCCCAGTAGAGTTGGGGTTATGCAAGATTGCACGCAGTGGATAAGAGGTTACCACTGAAATTTTGTGAGCTTGGAAGTAGTGGCAAAGCTTCCTAGAGGCAATAAGAACTGCATAGAGCAGCTTATGCACCTCTAAGTACCGAGTCTTGGCGTCATGAAGTACTTCAGTGATGAAGTACACTGGGTGTTGGACTGTCCGGACCCTCCCGGAGGGGCCTGGGGCTTCCTCCTCATCAACCTGGACCCTCCCGGAGGGGTCCAGACCTTCTTTGGGGACCTCCTGGTTCCTGCTGGAGGAACCCGGTGCTTCTTCTGAAGTGACCTGGACCTTCCCAGAGGGATTTATATCTTCTTGCTCAGCAACAGTAACTCCTTCATTTGAAGGAGGTTGATCCTCTGGCGCCTCACCTCGAGGATCCGGGTCTGGGGGCTGGGACCCAAACTCGCCTTCAGGTAGCTCTGGACCCTCCCGGAGGGGTCTGGCTTCCTGAACTAGAGATGGTTCTGGTCTTTCTGCAACCAGGACCATGCTGACAACTTTGTCAGTTGCCAAAATGTAAAGCAGAAGTGGCTCACTAGGGTTTGGACCTACCAAAGTTGGTAGAGTGGTGAGGAGCTGCTTTAGCTCTTGGAAAGCCTTTTCTGCTTCTTCAGACCATTGGAATGGTCCGGACTTCCTCAATAATTTGAAGAAGGGTAGCGCCCGTTCCGCCAGTCTTGAGATCCAGTCAGCTTCAGAACATCCTTGATGCGGGCTGGTGGCCGCATGTCTTCAATAGCTTTAATCTTCGCCGGATTCGCCTCTATTCCTCGGTGGTTCACCAAGAATCCAAGAATCTTTTCAGAGCTAACCCCGAAGACACACTTGTCCGAGTTCAATATTATAAGAATGTACACTGTGCACATTTTGGTGTACTACAACAGCTCGCAATAGTTGAGCCGTACATCAAGGAACACCAAATTGAGCTTCGTGAAAAAAACCAAGACCGCACAGAGGACTGGATGATGAAAGAGCACTAAAGATGTTTCACTGAATAGTTAATAGACAAAAATATACCACACAGAAACACTATAGAAGAGGCAACAATGAAGAAGTTAGCTTCTGGCCCATCTACTTTGGAGACATCATGGAAAGCATATGACATCAATGGTTACACATTTTACACTAAAGAAAAAGACGGTAAGAGTGTTGCACAAAATAGTGGTGTTCGTATTGAGGCTTATGATTCACAAGGGCAAAAGACCACATACTTCGGGTTCATAGAGGAAATATTGGAACTTGATTATGGCGAAAGAATGGTAATGCCCGTATTTAAGTGCCAATGGGTCAAACATCTTGATGGTGTGAAAGTGGAAAATAACGGGCTGACACTGGTATACTTGAATAAAGTGGGTTATAAAGATGACCTGTGGGTTCTTGCCGATAGTGTTGCACAAGTTTTTTATGTTCAGGATCCAGAAACCGAGAAGATGCAAATAGTTGTTTCTGGAAAGCAAAATATTGATTGGGTTGAGAATGTGGGAGATAATGAAGAGAAATATAACTAGTATGAAGAGATGTACCTTTTCACAGAACCAGAAAACATCAAGCGCGTAGAGAGAAGCATTAAAAAGGATTTGAAACCCTATATGCGAGAAGATGACAATGCTGGAAAAAATGTATGATATATGTTGTATATATTTGTATCCTCTGAAATGAACTTAGAACAATGCTCTATTTCAGCTTTAGATAGCATGTTTCGAACATTATTAAATTCAGCTTCTGTTTCGAACATTATTACATTATTATATTTATCACCTTCACCTGCTCCACAAGTTATCAAATTGTATGTGTATATAAATTTCTTCTGACTTATGATGATCAGACTTGCCTTCCAACAGCTTGGTTCCAAACAACATCTAGAAGCACAACTCTTGAAGCTCCTGTCAAGCTAATCCCTTCACAGCAAGCTCTTGTAGATGCAAGTAACACCCAGGACTCATCATTTGGATTGTTAAAAACTTCAATTGAAGTCTGACGATATTTTCCATCCATTTGAGGGCTTGTTTTGATAGGAGTGGATCCACTTCAATATAAGTGGTTTGAGGTGGATTGAGGAGAAATTTAGTTCATTCTTCACTTCAATCCACTTCAATCCAATTAGATTGAGTACACCCAAACAAGCCCTGAAAGATTTCTTTCTCTTCTCTATATTTTAAAAACTTACAAAGATGCTACTTTATTAGTTCTAATGGCTGAATATATTGACTATAAATCAGTACCATCTCTCTTAGTGCTTCACACAAGCGACGAAGTGAACAACTTCAATCACAAATCTAGTTTTTACCCTTTTCATAGGAATTTGACCTTAATATTTCAAGCATAGATTTATCAATAACTGAAGCTTCCTCATCAGACATGTTAATGGCAGTTACAAGTGAAGGATGTGTCGAAGCTATCAAAATCTCAACGGGACTGAAGATAAAGAGATGCTGCATATGAGTGACAATGTCCAGTTTAGACAACATGAAGCTATGATGGCAACCTTCAACAACATGAAAAGTGATGCCAAAGTTATGCTTGCATCAGCCAAGGCATGTTGTGAGGGCATAACACTTGTTGGAGCATAACGGTTATGCTTGCCCCAACAAGCGTTATACCCTCACAACATGCATTGGTTGATGCAAGCATAACCTTAACATCACTTTTGATGTTGTTGAAGGTTGCCATCATAGCTTCACGTTGTCTAACCTGGACATTGCCACTCATATGTAGATCTATTTATCTTCAGTTCGATTCAGATTTCGTTAGCTTCGGCACATCCTTCACTTATAACTGTCATTAACATGTGTGATAAGGAAGTTTCACTTATTTGATAAATCTATGCTTGAATTAAAGATTAAGGTTAAATCCCTATGAAAGTCTAAAAATAAGATTTGTGATTGAAGTTTTTCGCTTCCTTGCTTGTGTGAAGCACTAAGAAAGTAGGTACTGATTTTTAGTCAATATATTTAGGCATTAAAACTGAGTAAGGAACATCTTCCTAAGTTTTCAAATGGACAGGAGGGAAAGAAATCCTTCAAATAGATGAGAAAATCCTACCAAAGATCGTCAGGCTTCAAATTGATGCTTTCAACAATCCAAATGATGAGCCATGGGTGTTACATGCATCTACAAGAGCTTCCTATGAAGGGGTTAGCTTATCAGCATCATAGGCGGTTCTTAATTAACAAGCAGCCTGTGAAAACAATGACTCCCCAGACGGTTCTTCAATAAAAACCGCTTGTGATGATTGAACCAGTACATACGGTTCTTAAACAATGACCGCCCATGAAATCATGTATTTACCCAGACGGTTATTAATTAAGAACCGCCTGTGATGTTTGGTACATCACAGGCGGTTCTTAATTAATAACCGTCTGGGTAAATAATGTACTTACCCAGACGGCTCTTTCTTTAAATCCTCCTATGATGTTCAGTCATCACAGGCGGTTATTGTATCATTCGTCATCACAGTCGCATTTTTTTATGGACCGCCTGTGTTTGAAAAATTGAGGCACCTGTGAAAATGCTTTTTGTAGTAGTGCATTGGTGACTACGTGAGCTCCGGGGCCAAGTGGCTGTTGGCGATGTGGTGGGCACCGGGGCCGGAGCGGCTATTGGTGACGAAGTGGGCGCCCGGGTGGGAGTGGCCGTCTACGATGCGGTGGGTGCCGGGGTTAGAGCAGCCATCCGAGTGATCTACCCCCCCCCCCCCAAGTGCACTCTCGATGTGGCTGTGTTACTAATCTGTTAGTACAGTACCAATTTTTCTAAGAATACACCAACATTAACAGAACTGGGTGTGTTTGTGCTGGTGATAGCAGCTCTGTGGATGAACAAGTTAATAAATCATAAGGTTGGGCCTTCTTTAACTGTAGAGAATGTGCATATTATTTTTGTTAGGTATAGTATCAAGAAAGGTTCAAAGGTGTGGCCACTTTATGCATCGAGAAAAAATTGATGGATATTAATATAAATTTTGTGTTTGTGTGGAGGGGTCAGTCTCTCTACAAAAACAGAGATAAGATTGTATTAATATAACCATCATCCCGACTTTTTTTTTTGAAATGAAAGGAACAGTAGGGGGGACCCTACTGTTGTGATATTATTAAATCAAACGATGTGTGCATATTAGAGTGTACGGAGAGATAAACAAAGAAAGTATAATAGCACGAGATGCACCATGAGATAATAGCAACCCAAGAAAGAAAACTGCAATTGAGGTCCGAAGGCATACGAAAGGCTTGGAGATAACGCTCCTCTTTGAAAAGCATGAGCCATAGAGAATAGGTGGGTAGGATGTGTTGAAATATCTTTCTATTACCAACACCTCAAATAGACCAGCAGGCTATGATGAGCACCTCCATGAAGAATTCATATGGGGATGTATAGCTTCATCCAACATATGAAAGAAGGCCAAGTCGTAGTTCCAGTGGATGTCTTTTTTTTCGAAAGACCCAGCATGGCCGGCATATATTCATAAGGAGAAGAGTGTTTTTGTTACAGGGTAGTGAATTATACTGAAGCTGAATAAAACATCTACTGACATCCCCAGCGTATCGGCAGTACACCGGACCTAAAAACTAGCTAAGATACATCCTTCAGTAGCATTAGAAATTGCAGGAGTTATGTCACCGCACCATATGTCATCAGTAACTGAGATAGTGGCTCTAGTGCGTAATTTGGTGGAGGTGTCCTGCGCCTGCCCTTCTCCAAAGGGCTACCAGCTCTTTTATCTGCTGCGGGATTAGATGGGGGTCTGATGCTGTTGCCGGAAAATTCTGCAGTTCCTTTCTTTCCATAGTATCTAACATGTCAAGATGGAAATTGACCGTACAACATTCTTTTGCGGCTTAGGTAATGAGGAGGACAATATTGATAAAACCAGGAGGCTACATTTGATGACATATTAATCTACCAGTTGGCCGGGGATAGCGCTGTCATCCCTGACCATGCCGCCACTGAATTCCACACAACTTTTGAGACCGGGCACTCCGCAAAAAGATGGAAGGAGGTTTCCAAATTTCTGTTGCATAGAGCACAAAAATAGTCGTTTTGCCAACCTCTTCTGAGTAGCCTAGCTGCTGTCCAAATCCGATTTTGGACCATCAGCCAAATGAAAATTTTGCAGTTGTTGGGAGCCCAGGCCTTCCAAATTCGACTGGGAAACCAGTACAGGGTGCCCCCTTCGAATTGTATCTTGTATGCAGATTTAGCGGAGTAAGTGTTGGAGACAATTGCTTTCCATAGAATGTCATCTTCGGTTTCCGGACGGAGGTCAATGGTGCATGTCTGAATCAGCTGGTACATATGGAGAAGGTCAGAGAGAAGATTTGGTGTGAGATCATATGCAACATCTCTGAACCAGCTACCCTCCACCATCGCCGAGGCCACCGATTTTTTCTTTCCCTTGCTGTGGCGGTACAGAGCCGGAAACCTTGTGGCCAAGTCGGCACCCTGCAGCCAGGAGGACTCCCAGAACGAAGCCCTTGCACCATTGCCTAATACAACCCGTGTTGCAGCGGCAAATAAGCTTATGTCTGACCTGTCCACCGGTATCTCTAACCCCACCCACAGTTTGTGAGGTGCTTTCCAGGAGAGCCACAACCATCGGAGCCTAAGAGCCCTACTAAACATGTGTATATTTGGTAGCCCGAGGCCTCCACAATCAAGAGGTCGACAAACCTTGTTCCAATATACCTTAGAGTTGCCGCTTTTGGCCTCTTTGCAGCCCGACCAGAGGAAGCGCTTCCTTGCCTTGTCGATCTTCTTATAGAACTTCTTTGGTAATTTAAGGACTGCCATCGAATACATGGGGGTAGCACTGAGGACTGACCTTACAAGTTTTCGCCTTCCTGCTAGTGATAGGAGCTTCCCCTTCCAAGATGAGAGTGTGTTCAGAGTTCGGTCTATAATATATTGCACATGTGTTAACCTTAAGCGACCCAAAACCACCGGGAGACCCAAGTATTGCTGTGGCGGTTGTACCAACTGACCATGAAAATTTTCAAGAGCCTCGTCTAGCTGCTGGTCTGTGCACCTGATCGGCATCACAGTGCTCTTTGCCTCATTGACTCGCAGTCCTGTGGCACGACCAAACATTTGTCCAGCTTGGCCTTCTTTCAACACACGAAGCTATACGCAGGCCTTCAGCTTGGCCAAATCGTAGTTCCAGTGGATGTCAAGTCGCTGCCATCAGTAGCTACTGAAAGAGCACATAAGGAAAAAGTGCAGTGCAGTCTCCTGGCGACATCACCGACAAAGTACATGATTCTCCATCTTGATTTTTTTTTGCGTATAATAATATTTCATGTGTTATGTCGATCCATGAAAAGAAGCCATTGAAAGACTTTAAGTTTATTGTTGTACTTGCTTTCCACATATGATGAATGTGTTTTGGAGGTTGGATGGCACGAAATGGCAATGTATAATACTTTCTTGAAGAATATATCTTAGCCCAGGGGATGGATTCAAGCACCTTGTCTAACTCCAGTAATTCATTGTAGGCTTGGTGCGATAGTGGGGTATATATGGGAGAGACTGAACGTCCATACCATTGTAGAAGCTTTGCACTTAAATGTCATTGTTACTGGCAAAGGAGAAAATATAGGAAACCGGGTGCAAAGGTGAAGGTTGTTCCAGATATCCGTCCCGAAGAGAGTGATAGATCCACTGCAGATGGTACAAGAAGTTATGCCCCTAAATTTTGTTATCAGATGCACAATATGCCGCCACCAGAAAGAGCTCTTGACCACTGTGATATTGCCCTATTCACCATTAGTGTAATAGGATTCCCAGATCAAATGCACCCAGGTATGTCAGCCTTGTTCATGAATTTGTGAAGATGTTTTGGTAACAGAGCCGCAGTTTGATTTCTGAGGTTGATGACTCCCCAGAAGGCCCTTATCTTTGGGTCATCTACATTTGTCCCAAGCAATCAAAGCCTTTGATCTTATATGGGCGTCTAGGTCATTCCAAAGACAGTGTCACCGCACTTGGTCAATGTGGTCCAGTACTATCGAGGGAATAAGTAGAATACACATGGTGTAAGTAGGTAGTGCAATGAGGACTGAGTTAACTAAGTCAACCAGCATGAAACAGAAAGCGACAGGTTGCTGACAAGCGATGTTCAGTTTTGTTGATCAATGGAGTGTAGTCAGCAACACCCGATTTAGAAATGCTTAAGGGCAGAGCAAGGTAAGTGATTGAGAATTCACTTAGTTGACAGCCAAATACCCCAGCCAACAGTGTTGCCTTGTCCAAAGAGACATTGACAGGCACGAAACAAGTTTTTTTTTTTGTAATTAATGGCAAGGCCCCTGGATGTAGAAAAGCTTTGCGGAAGACCTTTAAGATAGAATAACTCCCACTGCGAAGTATAAAGAATTATCAAGGTATCATCAGCGTATTGTATGACTGGTTAATCAGGGCAGTAAGGTTCTACCTGTGGGTTTTGTAGAAATACCCTGCAGCATTCAACACATATCGTAAGAGCTCGCCTGCCAATACGAACAAGAGAGAGGAGAGGATTCTCTTACCGAACATCTCGCTTAAATAAAATGAACTTCCCAGAACTCCATTAAGTATAATTGAGGAGGATTTAAGCTGAAGAGATTTTGAACCCAGGAAATCCACAGTGGAGGGAATCCCATACATTCCATTATTGAAATAATACCATTATGTTCCACTGTATCAAAGGCTTTTGCAAAATCCAACTTAAGGACCACCACTTCACATTTAGAGGACTTACATTGGTGAATATATTCATAAGCCTAGCCCACGCAGTCTTGTATAGAAAGGCCTTCAATAAATCCGTACTAATTGCGATTTAAAATAGGTATGAGAACCTTCTACAATCTCTCTGCCACGATTTTTGTTATGATTTTGACCATACTATGTAGCCAAGCTATAGGCCGATAGTTTTGAAATCCGGGTGGAATTAGAAGCTTTTGGAACCAGAATGATATGGGAATGGTTAATGGCTTTAATATCAAGATGATTGGAGAAGAAGTCATGACAGAGATGGAATACATCTTGCTGAATAATAGGCCAACAATATTTGATGAATTTACTATCACTACAGGAATATCGAAGAGTTACATCGGCCAGTTTAAGTTACGTCGGCTGGCCGACGTAAGTTAAATAACTTACGTCGGCACCATGGAACCGACATAAGTAAGTTAACCTACGTCGGCTGCCGACGTAAGTAATGAGACCGACAACTTTTAACACTAACTTACGTCGGCTAGAGCAACAGGCCGACGTAAATAAAAGAGCCGACGTAACTTAGTGTTAACTTACGTCGGCCAATAGGGTGGCCGTCGTAAGTTATGTCCACCGACGTAAGTTGAGTATTTAGCCGACGTAAGTTATGTATTTTAACCTAGCCTGCGTGCCCTTCTCTTTTCTTCCTTACCGGCCACTTTCTCTTCTCTTCCCCGCCGCCTGCGCACGACGCCCCCACCGCGCCCCGGCCCCGCCGCCGCCGCCCCCGCTCCCGCTCCCGCTCCCGCCGACCCGCGGCGCCCACGCCGCCGCCGGCCTCACCGCGCCCCGGCCCCACCGCCCCCGCTCCCGCTCCCGCTCCCGCCGACCTGAGGCACCCACACCGCCGCCGGCCTCGCCGCGCCCCGGCCCCGCCACCCCCGCTCCGGCTGACCCACGGTGCCCACACCGCCGCCGGCCTCGCCGCGCCCCCGTCTCCCCCGGCCCCCTGCGCCGCCCCCGGCCCCCTGCGCCGCCCTCGGCCCTCACCGCCCTCGGCCTCCCCCGGCCCCGCCGCGCCGCCCTGCCTTCGGCCCACCGCCCCCGGACCTCACCGCTGCCCCCAGACCTCGCCGCCGCCGGCCCCGCCCCTGCGCCCCCACCGCCGGCTCATCCGCCGATCCTCGTTGCAAGTATTTCCTCGCCTCTCCCCTTGCTCTCATTGTTTTGAATTATTGCACATGCATTTGCTTGAAATTTTGCCTGAATTGTGGATTGCACATGCATTTGCAAGTGTTTACTCTTAATAGAAAATTGTGAATTGCTATGCTTATGTTAGAAATTGATGAATTGCTATGCTTATGTTAGAAATTGATTAGAAATTATATAGATACACAAATAATGTTTACTATGCTTATGTTAGAATTAAATCGATAAATTGATGAATTACAATTGATGATTTTTTATGCTTATTTGTTATGCTTAGAATTATGGTTAGAATTGAATTGCTTATGTTTAGGTTTAATTTAATTGAATTCAATTGCTTATGTTAGAATTGAGTTGATAAATTGATTAATTACAATGGATAATTGTTATGTTTAGGTTTATTTGAATTGCTTAGTTTTTTGAATTATGGTTACAATTTTAATTTTGATTGCTTGAGTGTTTAAGAACTATATATACAAAAATGGGCTTCGGACCGGCTTGACAAGGCCCGACAAGGCCCATTTAGTGGTAAGATAAAGTATGCGTGTAGACGGGCACGAAGGCGAACGACGACGGTGAGGATGGCAAGCACCTGCGCGTGGATGGCGTACCCCGACGAAGTGGTTTCATCTCCAATCTATTTACAGCAGCTAACCCTAAAGCCGTCATGGAATTGTCATCTAAGACCAACTTTCCTCTCAGTCTTTCTCTAGTTCTTTCCTCTCTCTTAAATGACCTCAAAATGAAAATGAGCAACGTAACCTATAGCAATGTGTTACCCGTTTCGGATCGGCACGTCTCACATGCCATTGGCATGTGAGACGTGCAGGTTCGGAATTGTCCCTTTTTGGACAGCCTCGGAGTGACCGAGGGGGCGTGGCTTGTGACGAGACGCGGGTCCGGATTTGGACGAGATTTCGGTGGCGTGACCCTGTTGTTCTCTGCTGCACCATTTTTGGGCGTGC
Source organism: Tuctoria greenei (assembly GCA_036927565.1). NCBI lineage: Eukaryota > Viridiplantae > Streptophyta > Magnoliopsida > Poales > Poaceae > Tuctoria > Tuctoria greenei. Next base: position 141,066,367 of record JAYESD010000001.1, on the reverse strand, counting down.
AGTGGAGAACAGCGGGGTTATGCTGCCGAAATTTCGTTCGAATCCAGATCACGCGTCTCGTCATGAGCACGCTCCGCTCGGTCACTCTTGGGTGGGTTTAGGATCTATCTGCCTAGGTTGTAGGGCCGTGACACATAACATAACAATACATTAACGACAATTTCTTTCGCGTTAAACTGCAGAGTCAAACATGGGCGAAGACCGTAGTTGGATGTACACTGGTTGGAAGAGCAGAACTGGTGGTCACTCAGATGAGTGGTACGCCAAGACAGAAGCTTTTGTGGAACGAGCTTTTTCGTTGTCAAATAGCGATAAGGCGCGATGCCCATGTACGAAATGTCGAAACGGAACGTTTTTGGACAAAGTGGAACTTACGTTGCACTTGTGTCGAAACGGTTACGTGTCACATTATGAGTTGTGGAACTTCCACGGCGAGACAGCTTCTCAAGCTGTACAAGAAGTGGAAGCTGACAATGATGATGCTCAAGAGGTTGATATGATGGATGAGATGCTGGAAGCTATACGACCAGAGCTTACAAAAGATACTCAAACAGCAGAGGTTAAAGAGTTCTTCAAACGTCTCAAAGATTCAGAAGAGGCTCTGCATGAACACACTAAAATGTCAATCCTCAATTTTGTGACTAGACTTATGGCAATTAAGTCTAAGTTCTTCTTTTCTAACAATTGTTACAACATGCTCATCAATTTGTTCAAAGATGCTCTTCCACAACCCAACAAAGTGCCTAAGGATATGTACAACTCGAAGAAAATTCTTTCTGGTCTCGGGATGAAGCACGAAAAGATTGATGTGTGTCCAGACAACTGCATGCTTTTCTGGAGAGAGCATGCCAATGAGAACAAATGTTTGAAATGTGGTCAACCGAGGTTTGTCGAAGTTGTTAATAACGATGGTAATACAGTGACGACGGAAGTCGCACGTAAGCAGCTTCGTTACTTACCTGTGACACCGAGGTTGAAGCGGCTGTTCCTTTCAAAAAAACGGCCAGACACATGAGATGGCACAAAGAAGGTGAGCGTGAGAACAATGGAGTCATGACGCACCCGTCCGATGGTGAGGCATGGAAGGCTCTGGACCGGTTCGACCCAGAATTCGCTCGTGAAGCGAGAAATGTTCGCATCGGGTTGGCGACAGATGGGTTCACACCGTTCAGCACAAACGCCGCACCATACTCCTATTGGCCCGTCTTTGTCATTCCGTACAATCTTCCGCCGACCTTTTGCATGAAGAATGAGTTTATGTTTCTTAGCCTCATTGTACCTGGGCCAGATCATCCTGGGTCACGTCTCAACGTGATGTTGAAACCGTTGATCGAAGAGTTGAAAATGTTGTGGACAGGAGTCGAAGCGTACGACTGTTACAAGAAACAGAAATTCAACCTCCGAGTTGCTTATTTGTGGTCCGTTCATGATTTTCCGGCATACGACATGTTTTCTGGATGGAGCACTCATGGTCGGTTGACGTGTCCGATATGTGCCTCGGACACCGATTGCTTTCGACTTACCCATGGAGGCAAGATATCTTACTTCGATTGTCATAGACGTTGGCTACCTCCGAATCACTTGTTTAGACAACAGAGGAATGTCATCAGAAAGAACACCGTTGTCACTAAAGGACCACCGAAACATCTTGACGGGTCAGAAATATCTGATATGTTGGACAAATTGGTGCCAGATGAAGGTCGTCCTGGATATTTCGAAGGTTACGGAGACAAACACAATTGGACTCACATATGTGGACTTTGGGAGTTACCGTATGTGAAGTCGTTGATTCTAAGGCACAACATTGATGTTATGCATCAAGAGCGTAACATGGCCGAATGTATCATAAGCACATGCATGGACATGACGGGCAAAACAAAAGACAATGTAATTTTCTCTCCTGGTTTCGAGATCATGTAACGTTTTCTCGATAACTAATCAATGTTAACAATGTTTTCTTATAACTTAAGAATGCTTACGTTTTCTAATAATTCCATATCTTGGACAGTGCCAAAAAGATGCCAACGTCCATGAAGATTTGCGACAACTATCCCGTGGAGTGGTTAATGTTAGAAGCTATGGTCGATATGACGTCAACGGCTATCGATTCCATACAACTCAATTTGAATCTCTTCGTCCTCTCGCGGCAACATGTAATACCGGAGTTGTGATGAGGGCAATCGATTCGCAAGATCATGAAACGCAGTACTACGGGATTATTAAAAAAATCCTTGAATTCACTTTTGTCGCAAACAAGCCAATTCGAGCGGTATTCTTTGACTGCGAATGGTTTGATTCCATTCGTGGAATTCGAGTAAACGAATTTGGCATGGTCGAAGTAAAACACAAGGAACGGTTGAAAGGATTCGATTCATTAGTTCTTGCACACCAAGTAGAGCAAGTGTACTATCTACCTTATCCATGCAATAAATTCAAAGCTTGGTGGGTGGTACATAAGGTGAATCCTCGTGAGCGGTTATACGCTCCAGGAGATGATGATTATCACGACGAAGCTGAGGTTGATTGTGTCTACCAAGAGGAAGAGTTGCCAGACTCCTTCTCAGTCGAGCCCGGTGTAGGACTCGATAACTTAGTTGGAGACGCTCAAGATATCGAGGCTGGCACGGAAGCGGAAACAGAATCAAAATCAGAATCTGAAGATATCGATGACATAGTCGAACCTGCTGATTTGCGCAAACGAAAATGATATGCGCAACAAGAAGATCGATGGGCTGGTTTAAGGAGTAGGGTGCATGATCGTGATGTTGATGAATTTTGAAGTAACGTTTTATTCACTAATTTAACATTAATTTTGTATATTATCTTTGTATATTAATCATTTATTCCTTGCAATAGGATGTCGTCAAAGGGGAAGGGGAAGGGGAAGGGGAAGCCAGTGAGAGGGTTTAGCCGCCAGCAGACCCTTGCTCAGGGAGCTCGTTACGTTCTAGTCGACGTGAGCTCTTTCTGGCACACGCTCCACCCTCAGCTGTCGTGTGCTTTCAGCAGACAGAGGTAAACTTTAGTTACTATAAAGTTATTTTTGAAATTGCAATTGTTATTAATTATTAATAAAGTCATTCCTTTTGTGCAGTCTGACTCAGAGACTTCTGAGTCTGAGTCAGAGTCTGAGGCTAGGGGGCCGCTACAGGAGCCCGACTCAGAGGCTAGGGGGCCCTCTAGCGCTAGCCTCCCTTCGGAGCCGGCTAGCGCTAGCCTCCCTGGGCAGCCCTCTACCACTAGCCTTCCTGGAGGCTCCGGGGGGTCCGCAGAGCCTTCAGGGTCACAGGACGCAGCAGCGTCGCAACAGAGGCGACGGACGAGGAGGACCCACTTTGCGGCTCCTCCTCCGGTTACTACTCAGCGGACCACGATCCGTCCCGTTGGAGACAGATATAAAAACTGTATATAGTATACTAAATATTAGATGTTGTTTTTCTTTACTTAATGATTTAATATATTTTGTAGATGTTGGTACGACTTCTCGTTCACGGGGGCCGAGAAGCACCACAGGCAGGTTAACAGTGTCCTCGGTGCTATCGTCAAGTTGCACTACCCCGGTGTAATTGACGGTTTTCCTGCCCTGTCGTGGGATGACTACGCTCGGGTCTCTCACCCGGTGCACGGCACGGTTCAGGGAGCCGTGTGGCATGATTTTATGGTAAGTTTAACTGTTTCGTTTTTTCAACTCCTTTGAATTCTTAATTGCATATCACTTAAATATTTGTTTGCTTAAAGTTGAGGTACCAAGTAGAGGAGCCGGGCATGGAGGACCACGCGAGACGCGTGTTCCATTACAACGCTCGGAAGCTCACGACGGCGGCATTGTCATACGCCCGGATTCAGGCCGTCAACGCTTACTACAAGCGGCACCCCCGGGAGCAGGAGCAGGAGCAGCAAAGGGGTGTCTTTAGGAAGGACTCGGACTCCTACTTGACAGAGGAGCAGTACGCGGAGGTAAGTTTTTAATATTGTTAAATATTTACAATATCTACGTATGTTAACCGCGTTGATGAAAATGAAATATGTGCAGGTTAGTATTTCCTGGTTACAGGGTAACATCGAGGCGTACTTAGCTCTCTGTCGGTACTGGGCTAGCGACGCTTTTATCAACAAGTCCACGAAGGCTAGACAGTGCCGCATGGGGTCCGAGGGCAAGCACAACTATGGCGGTGACGACTACTTGCGTTTGGCTAAACGCATGGTAAGTACCTTTTTATTTTATTTATGTGTTCTTAATATATTATTTATCTCACTAACACGGATGTACAGGAGCGAGAGCTGGGTCATGAGCCGACCCCGACCCAGGTTTGGAAGAGAGGTCACAAGGGAAGTGACCCTTCTCAGCCAGGGCAGTGTAGTCAGGTCGCAGCCGACCGACTGGTAAGTTTTCGAAATTCATCAATTTCATTATAACTAATACTATTATTGACATACTTACAAGATTTATTTGTTTTGTAGACAAAGTAAGCGCAGGAGGTCGCGAAGATACACGGTGCGGATTACGATTGGGAAAGCGCGCCGATCGACCCCCAAGCCGCGTACGCAAGCGGAGGCGGGAAGGCCCACGGACGGTGAGTTCTTCGTGTGTTTCATTTCTTTTTCAATTAATCTTCTTCTACTTAGTGTTTTCATTCTTTTGCAGGTTTGCCATTTTCGATGGAGTTGTCGACTCGAGGTCGACGCGACCTTTGAGAGGCGCTTCATCGTCGCAGGCTTCGACCGCTGGGACCAGTGGTCGTCTCTCGCAGACGCAGCTGGAGCTCCAGGCCATGAGGGAGTCGCTGACGCAAACTCAGGCAGAGTTGGAGCGAACGAGAGCGGAGGCAAGGGAGGAGCAGCAGAGGACGGCCTTAATGATGGCCCAGATGCAAGCAACGGTGGCGGTAAGTAATTTGAAGTACCGTAGTTAAATTTCACAACACTTAATAACATATATCTGCTAATATCTTGCAATGGCAGGCTCTTGCTCGACAAAGCGGTCAGGACATCCAGATTCCTACGCTTCTGCCGCAGCAGACACCGGAGCAGGTAATATTGTCTATACCTAGGAGTTTGATTCCCTTTTCATTATGTTAAAAAGTTATTTGCATCACATTTAATCCTAATTATGATTCTTTTGCAGGGTTCCGGAACGCGTCGAGATCCCGGAGGCAGTGGAGGGGGTAGCGTGTAGACACTGGAGCAGGTGAGAAACTCTCTTTAAGTGTATCTAATCAAGCTTTAGTAGTTTTTGACCATGATAGAAATGATTAGTATATAGTGAATAAGTTGTTAGTGCTTCTATTTAACAAAAGAGCTAGTGATTATCACTGATGTTACCTTCTTATGTCGAAACTGATGTTCATTGAGTTAACAAAGGGCTAGTGCTTCCATTTAACTAGTGATATAGTACATTACTTCATTTGAAACTACATCATGCTTCCTTCTTTTGTCACTGATGTTCTTGGCCTCTTATGTTATCACTTAGTTGACATTGATGCTTACTAGTGATTATGTTTGTTTTGCAGGGATCCGGAACGCGCCGGGAAGATCCTGGAGGTAATGGAGGGGCTAGCGTGTAGCCCGATGTAATTTATTTGGAAAATTGTGGTGTTTGTTGATGTTTTGAACCATGGGCGAACTTATATTGACTGTTCTGTGACTGTATATATCTGTATATATTTGTATATATTTTTTGACTGTTCTGTGACTCGCTATCGAGCGAGGTAGACAGTTTCTGTTTTTAAAAAAATTTCGAAAACTTAACTTACCTCGGCTATGAGCATGCCGACGTAAGTTTGCCCAGGCTAACTTACGTCGGTATGGCCAGACCGACGTAAGTTAAACCACTTAACTTACGTCGGTTTGCCCTGGCCGACGTAAGTTACAGCACTTAACTTACGTCGGCCTGCCCAAGCCGACGTAAGTCATCCGGCCCAGCCCAAGGCCCATCTCGAGAGTGAACTTACGTCGGCTCCTGCAGACCGACGTAATTAAGGTGACTTACGTCGGTGGCCGACGTAAGTTACCTTAATTACGTCCAAAACCCTACGTCGGCTGAAAGCCGACGTAATTAAGCAAAAACCGACGTAATTAAGTTAATTACGTCGGTTTAAGCCTATCTTACGTCGGCTTTGGCCGACGTAAGTGACCGATATTCCTGTAGTGTATTAAAGCCATCAGTTCCAGGGCTTTCGTCGATGGGCATTGATCTAGAATCGATTAAATCTCAGGCTAAGTCATTGAGGTCCTAATGTGAGAAAGACAGTCAAATCGGGGTAGTAAAGCCTCAAGGTCAAAAAGCATAGTAGGGTGGTCAATTTGGACCATTCTGTCCCGAAATGTGTCCCATAAAGATCGGCCTTGGTATGATGCTTGAAGATAAGATTACCAGATTCAGTTTCGATAATGGCTAGCGTTCAAAAGATGCTCCTCAGTTGCTGCTGCATGCAAAAATTTGGTAGATTGATTGCCAAGCTGGGTCCAACGAATTGTGTAACGTTTTTTTTCCAATATTTGTTCCTGAAACTGAGAAGGTTGGCCACATGTCATTTTAGAAGAATCTGAAAGTTCCTCTTGGATGCGTAAAGCGTAGTGCTCTTCAAGAGTATCCAATATGTGAAGAATTGAATTGCATTCATTTAAAAGCCTAGGATATTGGCCATGGTACAAATCCAAAATTTGAGAGCTCGTCGGAGTTTCTTGATTTTGGCCGAAAGACACACAACCGCATTGGTACCATAACGGTTCATGGACGAAACATGGGACATCAGGCCAATAGTTTTTGAATCAAAAGACTTGAGCCTGGGGTATCAGTGTACTAATCTGTATCTTACAAGGGGCATTGTGTGATATAGAGCAGGTGAGAGAGGTCATCTGAGTATGAGGATAGTGAACAGACCACTCCGTGTCGGTGAAACACCAATCGATTTGTTCTGTTAAAGGGTCAGTCTGCCTGTTACTCCATGTGTATTTGCGACCCTTCAAAGGAATTTCAAGGATGCGGAGGCCCGCGCGACGGGCTATTAGCTCAGTGAGGGCGCCCCCAAATGATTGATCATATCATTGAAGAGACGCATAGTTGTAATGTTACCTTCTGGTTTATTGTGATGTTCTTGAGAACGATACATGTTGAAATCCCCCATCAACGTCCAACAAGAGTCCTCCGGAATGTCAAGAGATCGAAGCCATTCAAAGAACTCAGTCCGAGCAGGTTCTGGACACGGTCCATTGGCCGTCACAAGGAACCATTCTTCATTGTTTAGTCTGGATGTGAACTTGATGATGGTGGCAAAGCGATGAATCTGTATTACCTTGCCCGTGAAGCGGACCCCATGCAACCAAAATACTACTAGATGAACCCACCGCAGGAGAGAAGGGCAATTGATCAAAGTGTGAGGGAGCAAATTGCAAGATGAATTGTTGGTCAGCAAATTCTTTTTCAATTTCTTAGATACAATAGATATCACATCGGGAGTAAGATTAAAGGCTCCCTTTGGATTGAAGAAATTGAAAAACACAGAAATAGGAAAAACATAGGAATTGAAGTTGTATATTTTTGCAATCCCATAGGAATTGATATTATAGAAGTTGAGATGAGAAGCCCTTTGGCAGCATCATAGGAAAAACAAAGGAATCTGCAACATGAGCCAGGAAAGAAAAGAAAAAGGTTCAAACTCATGTTAGGTCCTAACACTACTCCAAAACTCATTTTTACAGGCGGTTCTAAACATATTATCACACGCAGTTTTAAAAACCGCCTGTAACAAAGAGCCTGTGAAAATGGCCGATTATCACAGGCGGTAGAAAAATCCACCTGTAAAAATGCATTATCTCAGACGGTTATTTCTTGCTGACCGCCTGTGATAATATATTATCACTGACGGTTATTTACTGCGGACCACTTGTGATAATATATTATCACTGGCGGTTTTTATAAAAGACCGCCTGTGTGCATGGTGTCAGTGGCTAGCCGAAATCAGAATACAAGAAGCGATAAGATTTAGACAGCAGCACAGCGATAAGATTTAGACAGCAGCACATCGATGAGATTTAGACAAGAAGCGATAAGATTTAGACAGCAGCACAGCGATGAGATTTAGACAAGAAGAAATAAGATCATTTTTGCATCTGGAAGTAACGCACACATTCAAGCAAGCCGCAAGGCCGCAACTTATATGAAATTCAACTCAGTTTATAAACAGATGTACACACAGACATACAACACATCTTTTATACACATAGGTACACACAAGTCTCCGCAACTTGTATCGAGGCTTCGATGCACGCAGATCGCGTTGGATTTGAGACGCAACTTGCATTGAAGCTTCCAAGCACTGCAGCTTGTATGGAGGCTTCAAGGATTTGAGGTGCTGCAGGATCTCTCCCGTAGAGCTTCCAGGCACGCAAATCCATGCTGCTGCTTCCGTCCGGTGAAGTCCCGAGGCACACGCATCCGCTGACGCCCGGGGCATGCATCCGCCGGCTCCCTGGCCGACGCGGTGGGAAGGAGCATGTGCCGCGGTGGAAAGCACCAGATGCGACCGACGGCGAGCACCAGATGCACCCGACGGCTACCACCAGGATCGGGGATTTTGGACTGCAGGATTGGGGATTTTGGACTTCGTGATTGAGAAGGAGACGTGTGGGTAGAGTATTTTATTGAGGAGGGAGACGGGTGGGTAGAGTAAGGGAGACGGGTGGATGGGTGGATCCGCGTGAAGAGTGCTGATTGGTGGAGAAGCTGAAGCGTAGATACTGTCATTTCTCAGACGTTTTTTATAGTACAACCGCATGTGATATTATCTATTATCACAGGCGGTTTTTACCACCGACCGCCTGTGATAATCTATATTTTTACACAGACGGTTTTTAATTGCGGTCCGCCTGTAATATATTATTATCACAGGCAGACTTTAATGTATTTCACAGCACAGACGGTTTTTCTTACAGACCGCTTGTAAAAAAAATTAAGAGGTGCTTGTGAAAATGCTTTTTGTAGTAGTGTAAAAAATTTAGCAAAGGAATCCATTCCTATGGAAACTACCCTTTTTTTTATGTGAGCAAAATGATCATATAGGAAAAAATCATTTACAAATCCTATCCTTCAAAATTCCTTTATCATTTTTTCAATTCAAGGAGAGCCTAAAGCGCGCAATGCATGATGTTTCTCTAGGGTTCCAATACCTTGAATATTCTAGCTCAATATATTCCACGTTTTATGAACATTTGATAGATGGTCCATGAATAACAAAATACATTATAGACAAGGACACTCGCCAAAGGAAGTGTCAGAGGTCCCCAATAATTATAGAAGCCATAATCAGACACTATGAATAAAAGACAACTATAAAGAAATAGGGACATCCCCAATTATCACGGATAGCAAAACACTAGCATAATGAGCCACAATAACCATGGACCAACTTAGATTAAAAGACAACAAAATATACATAGGCCCGCCTGGCCAAGACAGAAAGCAAATATATGGCAGGAACTCCCTCTGCCCGATAGCTTCCAAGGTAGCAATGCACCACTACTACATGTGCATCCTACGCGCCTCACTTGGTCCAGCTTCATCATCATTGGGTTCCAGTTTGGGGTGAGGAGCTGCTCCCCAGTGATCTCCGAAGGACATATGCGACATTGACCAGTAACTACTGATTGAATCACATGAATTGGAATCTCAGCGAATTTTTCATCAACATTTGCAAATCAGATAAGCTATGAAACGTAGATTCTGGTGCAGGGTGAGATGAAGAAGAGTGTGAGTTACTCTTGTTAGAGATATAGGAGTGTTTTATATTTTATCAGCATATTTGTACTTCTATATATTGTAGCCCTTGACCCTCATAATAATACAAGCATTATTCACAACATGGTACAGAGCCAAACTAGGATTAGTTTTCCCTAGGAAATTGATCCCCGTCGCTTTCTTTTTACCGACGTTTTCGTCGGCTTCTCTGCCGGCATTCTACCTTTGTTGGCTTCTCTCTGCCAACTTTACCTCTATTCGTGGCTATGGTCAATGGATCTGCCGCCGTCTTTTCTTCCCAAGGCGTGCGGCGCGGGATCTGCGGTGTGCGCTTTGCGCTCGCCCCGAGATCTCCCGACGCGTATACTGGCCGCACTGCTGCCTTGGAGCAGATCTGTCGTGACCGACAGTCCCTGGTCGCACGTTGCTTGGAGCAGAGCTATCGTTACTGCACGGGATTTGCGGTCTCTATTTTCTGGCGGCGGCTTCGGTTGAGGCCCTAACTCCAAAAGTCTAGGGTTCTCAGTTATCCTTTTAACAAAAAAAAAGAAAAAAAAATAAAAAAGAAAAAAAATCAGCTTGCGCTACTTTTCTTTTACGCTCTCGCCGTCGCTCGCTGCTATATATTTTGCGCTCTCGCCATCGCCTGTTGTCCGATCAGGGTGACTTCTTCTTCGGATGTGGGTTCCAGTCTCGCGTTGTCTGGTGTTTTTCAATGGCACCAACTATCGCGATTGGGTTCCCCGCATGCGTCTACATATGTGTGGCATGTGTCTTTGGGAGTTTCTCACGGATGATCTCAAATGTCCAACCTGTCCTGTTGCTCCTTCGGAGCCTATCATTCGAGAGAAGGCTACTGATGATGAGAAGCAGAAGTTACTTGAACATTATGAGACTCGTTTGGCTTCCTATGAGTCTCAGTTCAGTGTGTACAGGAAGTGGTTGGATGAGGATGCTCGGGCAGTTGCTATTCTTGCTGCTAGTATGGAAGATCTTCAGTCTGCTGATATAGTGGAGTTTGAGCATGCACATCAGATGTAGGCTTTTTTGCGTTACTGTTATTAGCCTGCTGGTCAGTCTACCTATCTTGCTGCTATTCGTCAGGAGCAACTTTTACAACAGGAAGATGTCACAGTAGATGAGTTCTTCACTCAGATGTATGCTATTTGGCATCAGCTTGACACGTTTGGTCCCCAGCTGTCACCGGATACCTGTTAGTCTTGTCAGAGCCAAAAGGATGCACTTGAGCTTCGTCGCACATATGACTTCTAGACTCGGCTTCATGATGAGTTTGAGCCTCTTTATGCTTAGCTGCTTGCTCGTCACCCTTGTGTTACTCTTATTGATGCTCTGTCTAGCGTTCATAATGAGGAGACTCGTCTTTGTGTTGCTGGTCTACTACATTCTTCTTCAGTGTTGGCTGCTCGTTGCTCAGCTCCTTGTCATACTGCTACTTCACTGATTGTACCTTCTTTAGTTGCTCCTCCTTCTGTGTCTGGGGGGCGTGGTGGTCTTCACTGTGACTATTGTGGTAAAGATGGGCATGAGGAGACACGGTGTTCTAGAAAGAGGAAGGCTCATACTCATTGCTCATCACATGGTGCTAGGGGTGCTAGTACCAGAGGCTCTTAGGGGGTTATGCTACTATAGATGCACAGATGCTCACGCTTCTTTGTCGCCTCATTGCCTCTACACCATCTGTAGCTGTTGGTTCTGTGACTCGGCCTACTGCACCTTCATATTTTGCTGCTGCTTCACTGCCTTCCACTGAGGGACCACCTTCCACATCGGCGCCAAGTACTTTTCTATGGATTCTTGATTCTGTTGCTTCATTTCATATGACTCCTCATCGTATCAGTTTGTCTCCTTTGAATTCTTCCTCTCGTTCTCTTATCTTTCATACTTCTAATGGTTCTCCTCTTTCTGTTGTTGGACATGGCACTCTCTTATCCGATTCCTTTCATGTTCTTGACGTTTCTTATTGAAAGCATCTAGGCCCCCCTCAAGTAGTATGGTTTTGGTGATTAATGACAACCATTGAACTTCACTAATGAATTTGTGAATGCAAGGTCCCCATAAACACTCGATAAGATGAAATGATCATGTCATTGGAGACCCATAGATACTCAACTTTCGAGATCAAATTCATGAGATAAAGACAAGATGTGAAGGCTCTATGTCTAAGTCACTCAATCAAAAATTGACAACATACAATGCTCAAGAATCATCAGAGAGCCTTGTGGAACAAATGTCTAGGAGGTCATTCGAGCAAGACACAAAAGATTCACTCAAAACAACTCGTAGCAAACAAAATCAACTCATCGGATCAACCGATGATTTCCAAAATGAACACATCGGTCGAGTTGATTCAACTGAAGAAAAAGACCTCAGACAAATGAAATCACCGGATCATCCGATGTGAAGGGCTCAACAACATCGGTGCATCAGTACAGTTTGCAGTACAATTGGAACAAGTAAAGCACCGGATCATCCGATGTGCAGACTTACACACATCGGTTGATCACTCCAGTAAGCATCAAGATCAAGCAAATTCTGGAGGAAGAGCCACCGGATCATCCGATGAGAAGACAGGGGGCAACATCGGTCTAATAACAGTAATATCTGACACAATGACGTCAGCCAAAGTAATTACACCGATGATAACTAGAGGGGAGACATCGGATCATCCGGTGTTCACAGTAAAGTTCTGTCAGCCTACTTTTCCAACGGCTATTTCAGTTAAGCTGGCTATAAAACCCCTCTAACCCAGTCATTTCGACAAGTCTTGATCACCTGAAGCCAACTACACATCCAAGAGCATTCAAGACTATAGAGCATACATTTCCACACTTTTAGATCATTTGTAATAGGCTAGAGAGAAGCTTGTGTGCGTTCTTTCTTTGTGATTGAACTCTCTAGGCTAGTGAGAAGTTGAAGAAGATCGTTCTGGAGCTTGCCAAGGTGTGTGTGGAAGCCCGAAACATCGAAGGTTGTACAAGGCTTGAGCTCCACCTTGCCGGAGATGGCGAACGGAGAAGATTAGTGAAGACTCCATTGTCTCGGTGACATTGGAAGTGGCAAAACCCTTCGGTGGGTGCCACAACGTGGACGTAGGAAGATCCTTGTGATCTTGCCGAACCACGGGATAAACCTTCGTGTCCCCTAGCGTTTTCATTTCTCTCCCTCTCTTTACATTATGCAATCTTTACTTCACAAGGTATATCTACGTTGATTGCATAGTTAAAACCGCATTGGGAATTGGGCTTAAGTAGTTCATTTTTAATTGCCTTAAAATTTGAAAGAAAGCCCAATTCACCCCCCCTCTTGGGCGTTTCGATCATTACAATTGGTATCAGAGCAAGGTTGCTCATAGGATCATTATAGCTTCACCACTAGAGAGCAAAAATGGCCAAGGTTGGGGGTTCGGTTCCTATCTTCGAGGGCAAGAATTTTGCCTATTGGAAAGCACGCATGCGCGCTTACCTTGAGGCTATTGCCCCCGAAGTTTGGGAAGTGAATCATGCGGGATTTGGAGAACTTAACTATGTGGGTGATCAAGTTAAGTGGGATGCTAAGGCTAGGAATGCTATTTATGAATGCATAAGTCAAGATGTCTTCTCTAGGATTGCTAGTAAGGAGAAAGCTTGTGAAATTTGGGCTTGCTTGATAGAAATCCATGAGGGCTCATCTCGTGTAAAGGAACTTAAATATCACATGCTCAAAGCTAAATATGATGAATTTAAGATGCTTCCTCATGAAAATGTTAATGAAATGTTTTCACGCTTAAATGTTCTTATTGAGGAAATTAATGCTCTTGACATTGCGTCTCTTGGCAAGGGACTTATTAACTGCAAGATCCTCATGCTCCTTCCCAAGCCGAAGTACAACATCATCAACTCCATGCTCCAAAAGGAATCACTTGACAACATTGAAGTTTCGGAGCTCATTGGAGAAATACACGCTCATGAGATGAGTGTACTTGGGATGATGGAGCAATCATCATCAAAAACAATTGCTCTAAAGGCCTCTACCAAGAAGACAAGCTTCAAGAAGAAGAAGGTGGTTGAGCCTAGCTCAAGTGAAGAAGAGCAAGCGTCAAGTGAAGATGACGATGATGAGCTTGCCTTGATGATGAGAAAGTTCTCACGCTTGAACTCCAAGATCACCAAAAAGGGATACACCTTTGATCCCAAGAAGAAGGCATTTCTACCAAGAAGAGACGATCGCAAGATATGCTACAATTGTGGAGATCAAGGCCACATCTCCTATGATTGTCCAAAACCGGACAAAAGGAGAGAGAACTACAAAGGCAAGCAACGCAAGCTTGAAGAAAGTGATGATAATGAAGAAGAAGCCAAGCCCAAACCAAGAGCCTTTGGGAAGAAGAAGCAAGACAAGGGCAAGAAGGCAAGACTCTTCCCAAAGAGGAGAAGTGGTCCACAAAAGGTGTTTATGTGTGAGGCAAATGAATGGGTCACCGACGAAGAAACAAGTGATGAAGAGAGTGAAGAAGAAGAAGAAAGCTTGGCCGGCCTTGCCATTGCCAACCATGATGACTCACCTCTTCCTCCACCACCCATGTGCCTCATGGCTAAAGGTAACACCAAGGTATGTGACGACTCTAGTGATGATGAGCTTTCCCCCGATGACTTAACTTCTTTGATTAATGAATATCATGCTATCATTAAGAGAGAGAAGAGTAAGGTTAAAACTCTTGAAGAAATTCGTGCTAAACTTGAGAGTTCTAACCTTGATTTGCTTGACAAGTATGAAAGCATACTTAAAGAGCATGACACGCTCAAATCTCATGTCAAGCAAATTGAGGAAGAAAATGCTGAAATCAAGGTAGACAATGATGAGCTCAACATAGCACACCAAACTCTCTTGGAAGAGCACAACAAGCTAACTCAAGAATACCAAACACTTTACATTGCTCATGACATGCTTGATCAAGAGTTAAAAGATGCAAAGAAACAAACTCTTAATGATAAGATATCCATTACTTCGCATGTCTCTAATGTCTTGGACAAGTCTTTGTCTTTGAAAGCTAATGCTAGGGAGAAGGACTTGTTGGAAGAAATTGAGAGTCTCCGCACTAGTGTGGCTAGACTTTCAAAAGGTGAAGTCAAGCACAAGGAAATCCTCTTCCAACAAGCAAAAGCCTTCAACAAAAGAGGACTTGGATCCTTCCCGGTGCCCAACAAAGGAAAGGTGCCCTCACCGGAGCTTAGAACAAGCTTCATCAAGGAAGTTGGTTCTTATTGCCAACATTGTGAGGTCACCGGTCACCACACAAGGGAGTGTCCTCTTCCTAACCGACCTTCACCTAAATTGCCTACTAACTACAAATCTATTTTCAATGATCGCTATTATCTTCTTAGCAAAGTGAATGGCAAGGTGAAAGCGAGGTTCATTGGCAAAGACATGAAGAGCATGAAGGGGAAGCTCCCCAAGCAACTTTGGGTCCCAAAGACACTTGTATCTCACATACAAGGACCTAAGTTGGCTTGGGTGCCTAAAGTCAAAAATTAACTTCATGTGTGTAGGTGAACTACAAAGCCGGAGGAAAGCATTGGGTACTCGATAGCGGGTGCACTCAACACATGACCGACAATGATGGTATGTTCACCACCATAGAAAACCCCGGTAATCATGAACAAGTCACTTTTGGTGATAATTCCAAGGGTAAGGTAATAGGATTAGGTAAAATTGCTATCTCTAATGATTTATCCATTTCTAATGTGTTGTATGTTAAGTCGCTTAGCTTTAATCTACTTTCCATTGCACAACTTTGTGATCTTGGACTAACATGCACATTTAGCAAAAATGATGTTGTTGTGAGTAGTGAGACAAGCAAAGAGCTAATCTTCATAGGGTTTCGGCATGGACATCTCTACTTAGTAGACTTCTCCAACAAGAATGCTAGCCTAACCACTTGTCTTTTCACTAAGACAAGCTTGGGTTGGCTATGGCACCGACGCATAGCACACATTGGAATGAGCAAACTCAAGAAGTCATTCAAGCTTGGGATGGTGACCTGCGTGAAGGATGTGACGTTTGAAAAGAACAAGCTTTGTAGCGCTTGTCAAGCCGAGAAGCAAGTTGCTTCACACCACCCAATGAAGACAATGGTGTCAACCTCCAAGCCACTTGAACTACTCCACATGGACCTCTTCGGACCGTCCACATACCAAAGCCTTGGCGGTAACCTCTATTGTCTTGTTATAGTTGATGACTACTCTCGCTATGCTTGGACTCTATTTTTAGGTGACAAGAGTGAAACTCCGGAAGTGTTCAAGACCTTCGCCAACCGTGCTCAAAGGGAATTCCAACTTCCCATTATCAAGGTCCGGAGTGACAACGGCACTGAATTCAAGAACTACAATATTGGGGAGTGGTGTGACCGTGAAGGTGTGAAGCATGAATTCTCCGCCACATACACTCCTCAACAAAACGGTGTCGTTGAGAGGAAGAACAAAACCCTCATCACTCTTGCAAGAGCAATGCTTGATGACTACGGCACGTCAGAGAAGTTTTGGGCCAAAGCAATCAACACGGCGTGCCATGCCGCAAACAGGGTCTATCTTCATCGACTACTCCAAAAGACCCCATATGAGCTTCTCATTGGGAGAAAGCCCAACATCTCCTACTTTAGAGTCTTTGGGTGCAAATGCTACATCTACCGCAAGAAAAGGCTCGGTAAGTTTGAAAGAAGATGTGATGTTGGCATTTTTCTTGGTTATGCATCAAACTCAAAAGCATATCGAGTATTCAACCAAACCTCCGGTCTAGTTGAAGAAAGTTGTGATGTTGAGTTTGATGAGACTAATGGCTCCCAAGAGGAGAGTTTTGGTCATGATGAAATAGATGATGAGCCTCTACGAGAAGCCATGAAGAACATGACCATTGGAGACATCAAGCCGGAAGTTGAAGAGGGCCATGATCAAGGGGGGGCTTCAAGTTCCAACAACAACACCTCCATGGCGCCTCAAGTAGACGAAGAGGAGAAAGATGATCCATTGCCAACTCAAGACTCACAAGCAATACAACATCAAGATGAAGAAGAAGTCCATGATCAAGTCCAACCACAAGAGGAGCAACACGCTTCACCACCGCCAAGTGCTTCACAACCACTTATGAGGCATGGACGCATCTCCAAGGCGCATCCAATGGACCAAATCATTGGAAGTCCTTCAAGGGGCGTAAGTACTCATTCCCGCCACGTTGCCTCATTTTGTGAGCACTACTCGTTTGTTTCGTGTGTAGAACCCACTCACATTGAGGAAGCACTCCAAGACCCAAATTGGGTGATGGCTATGCAAGAAGAACTCAACAACTTCATCCGCAATGAAGTTTGGGTGTTGGAGGAACGACCCAAGGACAAGAACGTCATCGGAACAAAGTGGGTGTACCGCAACAAACAAGACGAGAATGGCGTTGTGGTCCACAACAAGGCAGGACTTGTGGCCAAAGGGTTCTCATAAGTTGAAGGAATAGACTTTGGGGAGACATTTGCTCCGGTCGCCCGGTTAGAGGCAATTCGTATTCTCCTTGCTTTTGCTTCACATCATAATATTACTCTTTATCAAATGGATGTGAAAAATGCCTTTCTTAATGGCTACATTAATGAGCTTGTTTATGTTGAACAACCTCCAGGGTTTGAAGATCCGAGGAATCCTAACCATGTGTATAGGTTGCACAAGGCGCTCTACGGGCTCAAGCAAGCACCTAGGGCGTGGTATGAACGACTACGGGACTTCCTCATCATGCAAGGATTTAAGATCGGGAGGGTGGACACCACACTCTTCACCAAAGACATCAACGGAGATTTGTTCATTTGTCAAATTTATGTTGATGATATTATCTTTGGTTCAACTAACGAAGCTCTTAGCCATGAGTTTGGCAAAATGATGTCTAGGGAATTCGAGATGTCAATGATTGGAGAGCTCAACTTCTTCCTTGGATTCCAAATCAAGCAACTTCAAGAGGGAACCTTCGTATACCAAGAGAAATACACCAAGGACCTCTTGAAGAAATTTTAGATGGGAGATTGTAGCTCAAGAAGCACTCCAATGGCAACAAATTGCCATCTCGACGCGGATAAGGACGGTAAACCTATTGACCAATCTCACTACCGCTCTATGATTGGTTCATTGCTTTATCTTACCGCATCTAGGCCCGATATAATGTTTAGTGTATGCTTATGTGCTCGCTTTCAAGCGGCTCCTAAAGAATCGCATAAGAAGGCGGTCTTTAGGATACTTAGGTATCTTAAGCATACCCCTAGTATGGGCTTGTGGTACCCTAAAGGTACAACCTTCCAACTCTTGGGATACTCGGACTCGGACTTTGCCGGATGCCGCGTGGATAGCAAGAGTACCTCCGGTGGGTGCCACTTTCTTGGGCGTTCCCTAGTGTCTTGGTCTAGCAAAAAGCAAAATTCCGTGGCTCTGTCCACTGCGGAGGCGGAGTATATAGCGGCTGGTGCATGTTGTGCCCAAATTCTATATATGAAGCAAACCCTTTTGGACTTTGGAATTAAATTTGGTTGTGTGCCTCTCCTTTGTGACAATGAAAGTGCGGTTAAGATAGCTAGAAACCCTGTTCAACACTCCCGCACTAAGCACATTGATATTCGCCATCACTTCTTGCGGGATCATGAGGCTAAAGGAGACATCTCTTTGCAAGGTGTTAGATCCGAAGAACAATTGGCGGACATCTTCACTAAACCACTTGATGAGAAAACCTTTTCTAGACTTAGAAATGAATTAAATGTGCTAGATGCATCTAATGTCATGTAAATTGCCATGTTCATGTAAGGATGCATATCATATAGGTCTTGTCTAACTCCCAAAGGATAGGGGCGAGCTAGAAATAGTTTTCCCTGAGGAAGCCTTTGGAAGGTTTAAACCTGGCAAGATAGATTTATTTTATGCCTTGCATGATCCCTGCCATATAAACTTGCACTCATTTAATCTCCTGCACTGTAATTTGTTTGGAATTGCATACGGTAGATTGTCACAAAGGGGAACCCACCTCATGAGAAGGAGACTTGTTTGAAATGCAATATCTCAACTCATATAAGGTGGAAAGAACAAAATGTTAGGTACGTTAATGCCTAGAGGAACATGCTTCAAAGAGATAGAAGTCTTCATACTCTACCTCACAAAGCATGGGCCTTACATTTTATTTGGATATTTTTTCCTCCATTTTTCTCGGTGTTTCATTTGCTTTAAGGTCTAGCCAAGCTATTGGCATATTAGCTTTTTGAGGGGTAAGGGGTTGCCCAAAAAGTCCTAAGACATGTGTTTCCCATTGTTTGATTGTTTGGTCAAAGGACATATATGGGATGTTGGTGTTTAGTTTTCATCGGATTATCCGATGCCTAGGTCCTTCCCCCATTGGATCAGTAGGTGTTCAAAATCCAAGTGCCAGTTAAGTCAATATCCAAAATCGACAGATGAGTTCAAACAGAAAAACATCGGTCCATCCGATGTTCACAAATCTGAAACCTTGATGAATTCCACCGATGCTTTTTCATCTAACGTCGGACCATCCGGTGTCAACTTCCCTCTCCTGAATACCCTTACTGTGCCATTCATCCGATGATCAAAACCCTAAACTTCGGTCCATCCGATGTCTTCAGTGACTCTTTGAATATCCATACTGTACTATTCGACCGATGTCCACATCGATAAGCATCGGTACATCCGGTGTTTAAAAAACGGCTAGGGTTTGGGACCCACTATTTAAACTCGTGCGCCGCCTTTTGTCTTCCTTCTCCCGATCCCGTCGCCGCAGCCGACCGCGCCTCCATCTCTTCCGCCGCCGGACGCCGCCGCCGTCGCCCTCAGGCCGCCGCCGCCGTCTCCGGCCGCCGCCGCCCACAGCGCCGCCGCCCTCGCGCTGCCGCTCGCCGCACCGTTGCTCCACGCGCTGCCTCCATCCATGCACCCACCTCCGCCGTCTCCACCGCCATCGACCACGCAGCCGCCTCTCCTCGCCGCCACCGTTTCCACTGCCTCCTAGCAACATCACCTGACCACCGTCTCTCACTTCGCACCCGGCCCCCGCGTGCTCTCTGCCGCTAGGGTTTGCCCGGCTGTGCGTCGTCTCTTTCGTCGATTCGCGCCCCTAGTGCTCGTGATCGCTCGTCGCTAAGGTTTGCTCCGTGTCGTGCGACGTCCTTCGTTGTTTTTCGTCGTTCTTTTTCATCGTCGCTAACCCTAGCTCTCCATTGCATCAAGATGGGTCGCGATCGCAAAGGAAAGGGCAAGGCTATTGCGGAGCCCGCCGCGAAGAAGCAAAAACTATCGAAGGAGGAGAAGAAGGCCCTGATGGCTGCTCGCGCCGCCGAGGAGCGTGAGCGTGGCCGAGGGGGGTCTCTGAGGATCCGCGAGGCTCGTTCCAGGCAGCCTCCCGTGATCGACGACTCCGATGCCGAAGAGGAGCCGGTTGAGCCTCTCATCCGCCGGCGCTCAGCCCGGACGCGTGGGGGTCACACCGAGGCTGCTCCTCGTCCGAGACCGACGGATGCCGACCGTCGTGAGGACAGGGAGGCCGAGAGGTCCATCTACGAGATGGACACGACAGTCCGTGTCGGTGAGGGAGTCCGTCTCACGGACTACCGGAAGATGAAGGCCAAGCAGCTACGCAAGCTTCGATGGAACGTGCTGCTTGAGGAGTGGTACCCACAGCCCCGAGAGGCTCTTGTGGACAGTCGCTTCTGGACTGTCACCCAGGCGTCTCTCTACAAGACCTACAGACGTCGGGGGCACAAGCTATTTCAGCATAACTACCTGGACTGGGGGCAGCTTGCATTGGCAGCGGAGACGGAGGTCCGTCCGTACTTTGAGAGATACAGAGGATTGGTGCAGCTGCTAGCTTACGAGAGGAGTGCATATGTGGAAGATTGGGTCCGTGTCTTCTACGTGACCCTGTACATCTCTGAGGGCAGGAGGTCGATCGACTTCATGTTTTTGGGTCAGCACTACCACCTCACGAGGCAGACGTTGGGGCAGCTTCTTGGTTTCGACCTGCACGACACCTGCGTGCACGAGAGGGTATACGGGCAGGCAGATCCACCAAGGAGGCCACTTACTGGAGGGGTGGCACCACAGCTTGAGAAGATACGGTTCTTGTTCGGCCCCACGTTCTCTCTGGACCAGCCGAGAGTTCCAGCACTTCTGACCCCAGCTGCGCGCATTGTGCACCTCACCTTGCGCCGCACGATCCTGCCGAGGTCGGGGTACTTGGAGGGGTTCACTAGTTTACAGCAGACCCTCCTGTTCTACATAATGAACGGGATGGATTTCGACATTGTGGACATTCTCCTGTGCGAGATGGAAGACGTGATCACAGATGGGGTAGGCATGATGAGGCAGATGGTCTACGGGCACTAGATCAGTTACCTATGCACTATGATGGTGCCTGAGGGGGATGCAGCACAGGTCAGACTTGCTGACGAGAGTGTGACTCTCTTTGGTCACCACCGTGCCCCGGCTCCTGGAGACCGCTGCCTTGGTCGTCCAGTTGAGCGCCAGGTCAGGGCCCGTCTGTCAGAGGAAGATTGGTCCGACCTATAGCGGGAGGATGAGAGACTTGCAGAGGCTGAGGCTCAGGGGAGGACCTGCAGCACATTTGGTCAGAAAGCGACACTGACGACGGTGTCGAGGAGTATTTCCCTCCTCCCCCCTCTCCCCGACAGCACGATGCGGAGGCTGGAGGTTCTACAGCGCCACCACCCACTCCACCTCCCGTCACTGAGGCGCAGGTCACGCAGCCGTCTGAGCTGACTTCGCTCCTCTAGCAGATGGTCGAGCAGCAGAGGCTAGACAGGCTGGCCGCCGAGCAGGCCCGCGCGGAGCAGGCTGCACGTCTTCTTGAGCTCCAGCAGCAGCAGCAGGAGATGCAGCGTCAGATCGCCCGTGAGAGGCGTGAAGACACTGACCGGTTGACGGGGCTCATCGACCAGATGCACCAGCGCACTCTGGACCAGCAGCAGCAGACGCAGCAGGCGATGATGGGGATCCTGGGGTTAATCACCAACCTCTACACCCAGACCGGGATCGCCCTCCCATCGCAACTACCTGGAGTAGCTCCTCCGCCTCCCGTCTTGGCTCCAGCTGCTACACCAGTGGCTCCAGTTCCCTCCACTCCGATCCCTTCGTTCAGCATGTCCCCGCTGTTGGCTCCTGGTGCTCCTCTTCACTCCCCACTGCCGGCCACGACACTGTTTCTTCAGACGCCGGCCTCCGTCACTAGTGCCCCTGCTCCAGCACCTCCTCCTCAGCAGGCACCGACGGTGGCACCTTCGGCTCCGGCAGCACCCTCCTCCGCTACTCCGGCCAGCAGCTCTGACGACAGCAGCGGTGACCAGTTCGTCATCGCACCCAGCTCTCAGGGTCCGTAGGTGCTCGGATCCCTTTTTGGTGCCTTGATGCCAAAGGGGGAGAAGAGTTAGAGGAGTCAGGGGGAGTCCTAGTGTAAGGGGGAGTCGAGTCCAGCTTATCTTTGCTTATCTTTATTGTATTTGCGTATTTGCTACATTTGGTGTGTAATGAACCTATTTCCATGAGTTGATAATCTTTTGAACTCATTTGATGTTTATCTATGATTATGATCTCTTTGAATTCACACTTGTGTTATTAATTGATGTTTAAAGCTTCAAGTGTGACACCCTGTATTCATTGCATATTCTTTTAAGGTTCATTCTATCAAATTGATTACTATTGCGCTTTGATTATTGTGTTGTCATCAATCACCAAAAAGGGGGAGATTGAAAGCATCTAGGCCCCCCTCAAGTAGTATGGTTTTGGTGATTAATGACAACCATTGAACTTCACTAATGAATTTGTGAATGCAAGGTCCCCATAAACACTCGATAAGATGAAATGATCATGTCATTGGAGACCCATAGATACTCAACTTTCGAGATCAAATTCATGAGATAAAGACAAGATGTGAAGGCTCTATGTCTAAGTCACTCAATCAAAAATTGACAACATACAATGCTCAAGAATCATCAGAGAGCCTTGTGGAACAAATGTCTAGGAGGTCATTCGAGCAAGACACAAAAGATTCACTCAAAACAACTCGTAGCAAACAAAATCAACTCATCGGATCAACCGATGATTTCCAAAATGAACACATCGGTCGAGTTGATTCAACTGAAGAAAAAGACCTCAGACAAATGAACTCACCGGATCATCCGATGTGAAGGGCTCAACAACATCGGTGCATCAGTACAGTTTGCAGTACAATTGGAACAAGTAAAGCACCGGATCATCCGATGTGCAGACTTACACACATCGGTTGATCACTCCAGTAAGCATCAAGATCAAGCAAATTCTGGAGGAAGAGCCACCAGATCATCCGATGAGAAGACAGGGGGCAACATCGGTCTAATAACAGTAATATCTGACACAATGACGTCAGCCAAAGTAATTACACCGATGATAACTAGAGGGGAGACATCGGATCATCCGGTGTTCACAGTAAAATTCTGTCAGCCTACTTTTCCAACGGCTATTTCAGTTAAGCTGGCTATAAAACCCCTCTAACACAGTCATTTCGACAAGTCTTGATCACCTGAAGCCAACTACACATCCAAGAGCATTCAAGACTATAGAGCATACATTTCCACACTTTTAGATCATTTGTAATAGGCTAGAGAGAAGCTTGTGTGTGTTCTTTCTTTGTGATTGAACTCTCTAGGCTAGTGAGAAGTTGAAGAAGATCGTTCCGGAGCTTGCCAAGGTGTGTGTGGAAGCCCGAAACATCGAAGGTTGTACAAGGCTTGAGCTCCACCTTGCCGGAGATGGCGAACGGAGAAGATTAGTGAAGACTCCATTGTCTCGGTGACATTGGAAGTGGCAAAACCCTTCGGTGGGTGCCACAACGTGGACGTAGGAAGATCCTTGCGATCTTGCCGAACCACGGGATAAACCTTCGTGTCCCCTAGCGTTTGCATTTCTCTCCCTCTCTTTACATTATGCAATCTTTACTTCACAAGTTATATCTACGTTGATTGCATAGTTAAAACCGCATTGGGAATTGGGCTTAAGTAGTTCGTTTTTAATTGCCTTAAAATTGGAAAGGAAGCCCAATTCACCCCCCCTCTTGGGCGTTTCGATCCTTACACTTATGTTCCTGGTCTCACCATGCAGCTCATATCTGCTGGTCAGCTAACTGATCATGACTTTCGAGTGATTCTTGATCCTAATCTTTCTTTTGTTCAGGACCATCACACAGGTCATCTGGTTGGTACTGGCCCCCGTCGTCGTGACTCACATCGTATTTGGTAGCTCGACAAGCTTTGTCTTCCTTCCACTGTGCCTGCTAGTCGTGTTGGCTCCGCTTTTGCTGCTTTGTCCACCTCGTCGTTTGCTCAGTGGCACCATCGTTTGGGTCATCTGTGTGGCTCTCGTCTATCAGTATTAGTCTGTGGTTGCCCTTTAGGATCAGTTTCAGGTTTTGAGTCTTTAGCCCAGTGTCAGGGTTGTCGATTAGGGAAGCAGATTCAGCTCCCTTATCATTCCAGTAATTCAGTGTCTGAGCGTCCGTTTGATCTTGTTCATTCAGATGTATGGGGTCCTGCTCCTTTTGTTTCTAAAGAGGACATCCATTTTTGTAGATGACTTTTCTCGGCACACATGGATTTTCTTTATTATGTATCGTGGTGAGGCCTTGTCTATCTATAAAACTTTTTCAGCTATGATTCGCACTCAGTTTGCACGGCTATTCGTGTTTTTCATGTTGATTCTGCTGGCGAGTACCTTTCTGATGCTCTTCATCAGGTTCTTCTGAACAAGGCACTCCTGCCCAGTTTTCTTTTCCTGGTGCACATGCACAAAATGGTGTGGCCGAACGCAAGCATCGACATCTTCTTGAGACTGCTCGTACTCTTCTGCTTGCTTCATCTGTTCCCCCTCACTTTTTGGTTGAGGCTATTTCTAGTACCACTTACCTGATTAACATTCAGCCTTCATCAAGTCTTCAGGATGAGATTCCTTTTTGGCGTCTTACTGGCAAGACGCCTGACTATACCAGCCTTCGTCTTTTTGCTTGCTCTTTCTATGTGTTGCTCGCACCTCGTGAGCGCAATAAGCTCACTGCTCAGTCGGTCGAGTGTGTTTTTCTTGGATATAGTGTTTAGCATAAGGTGTATCGTTGTTGGGATCCTGTTGGTCGACGTATGAGGATCTCACAGGATGTTGTCTTTGATGAGACGTGTCCTTTGTATCCTCGTACTTTTTTAGATACTCTTCCTGTATCTTTGGTCGATCCGATTTCATCTCTATTCCTTCCAGATACCCCCGTTGCTAGTGTACCTCCTTCACACTCGGTGTCGCATCCCACAGTGTCTTCTTCAGAGCCTTCTTTTATGGTACCTAACTATACTATGAAGCCTCTTGTGATAGATCTATACTCGACGAGTTGTGCCTTCTTCTGGTGAACCATCAACTCTGGTTGAATCATCTTCATCTGATGACCCATCTTCTCCAGAAGAATCATCTTCTTTTTATGAGCAGCCTCTTGGACGTGGTCATCGCTCTCGTCAGCCTCCTGATTGGTATTCTCCTTCTAGTTTTGTTGCTATTGTTCTTTCTGAGCCAGCTACGTATCGTGATGCTGTTGCTCATCTAGAATGGCAGCATGCGATGGCCGAGGAGATTATTGCTCTTGAGCGTAATGGCATGCCTTGTCCCCCACGTGTTCACCCTATCACCTGCAAGTGAGTCTATAAGGTTAATACTCGCCTTGATGGTTCCCTTTACCGTTATAAGGCTCGACTAGTCGCCCGTGGCTTTCAGCAAGAACACGGTCGTGACTATGATGAGACTTTTGCTCCTGTTGCTCACATGACCACTGTTCACACTCTTCTTGCTGCGGCCTCTATACGTCAGTGGTCCATCTCTCGGCTTGATGTGAAGAATACTTTTCTTAATGGTGAGATGTGTGAGAAGGTTTACATGCAGCCACCACCTGGGTATTATGTTTCTGAGGGTATGGTTTGTCGCCATTGTCGCTCTCTTTATGGCCTCAAGCAAGCTCCTCGTTCTTGGTTTCAGCATTTCGCATCGGTGATCACTGCTGCTAGTTTTTCTGCTAGTGCTCATGACCCTGCTCTCTTTGTGCATACCTTGTCTCCTGGTTGTACTCTTCTTCTTCTCTATGTTAATGATATGATCATCGCTAGAGATGACCCTGAGTACATAGCCTTCGTGAAGGCTCGTTTGAGTGAGCAGTTTCTTATGTCAGATCTTGGTCCTCTTCGTTACTTCCTTGGGATTGAGGTTTCCTCTACTTTAGAGGGAATTTATCTATCTCAAGAGAAATAGATCCAGGATCTTCTTGATCGGGCTTCTCTCTCTGATCACCGCACTGTTGAGACTCCCATGGTGCTCAACATTCACCTTCGAGCTACTGATGGTGAGCCGCTTGATGACCCTACTTGTTATCATCATATCGTAGGAAGTCTACTGTATCTCGGTGTCACTCGTCCTGATATCTCGTATTCAATTCACATTCTAAGTCAATTTGTTTCGGCTCCCAACCAGGTCGACTATAGTCACATGTTTCGTGTCTTGCGTTATCTTTGTGGGACTATTTCTAGACGCTTGTTCTTTTCACGCTCTAGCTCTTTACATCTCAAAGCATATTCCGATGCTACTTGTGCTAGTGATTCCTCTAATCGTCGATCTCTTTCTACTTATTGTATTTTTGTTGGTGGTTCCCTCATTGCTTGAAAGACTAAGAAGCAGGTGACATTTTCTCGTTCGAGTGGAGAGGCTGAGTTGTGTTCTATGGCTCTTGTGACTGCAGAGGTTACTTGGTTATGGTGGTTGCTTGAGGATTTTGGTATTTCTGTTTCTATGTCGACTCCTCTTTTGTCTGATAGTACATGTGCTATCAGTATTGAATGTAACCTAGAGGGGGTGAATAGGCTTCTTGAACTTTTGTCGGAACGTAAAACACTTAGCAACCTGATCAAACAAAGAGAAATTAGACTAGTCCGGTACTGTGCGTACTAGACCGGTGTGTGCAGACTAGATCGATCAAGTTTGATCAATGATTTCTATCCAAGTACTCTATGCAGCGGAAATTTAGTTGTAACTCAAATATATTGCTTTAATGAAACTATATATGGCACAAGTTAACTTTAGTTTTGAAGTTTTAACGTAAGTTGAACAAGATCGAGCAAACCCTAGATTGCAATGAATAGTAAGAACAAAAACAAAGACACAATGATTTTTATCCCGTGGTTCGATTCCACAGAGGAAATCTACATCCACGTTGAGGAGTCCACAGAGGATCGGGTCTTCACCAACCCTACCCTCGTCGAATCTCCACGGAGGCCGATTCTCTTCCACTAATCACAAACGGGGTAAATAACTGTGTTCAAGGGGCATTCTCACAAGTTGAGGGCTCCCCAAGATTTACAATTCAAAACACCACCAAACACACTCAAAAGATATGCAATAAAACAGCAAGAGTGTGTGAGAGAATCAAACCCAAGAGCTCAAGACATGAAGAACGGGTCTCCCTTTGACATATGGTTAATCCGCAAGGATTTAATCTTTCTTGCGTTGGATTGTGTGGAGAGACGTGTTTTCTGGGCTCTTGGAAGGTGTGACAGCGCAGGGGGTCAAGAGAGATCATAGTAGGGCCGTGCACCTCTATTTATACTAGGGTTTCCAAAGGTTACCGTTAGGGTTTACAAAGTCTGGACTAGTCCGTGGTGGACTCCGGACTAGTCCGGTGTGCGACGTGTGGAAAACCCTAAGTGTTCAAGAATATCGGACTTGTCCAAAAACATGCAGACTATACCAATCTGGGCTCTAGAGTTATTATTTGGACTAGTCCGGCACATATCGGACTAGTCCGGCGTGGTGAATCCCTTAGTGAATTGAGGACAAGTCCGCACTTGGAGACTTGTCCGATTTTAGTCAGAGAGGTTATTGGACTAGTCCGGATAATATCGGACTAGTTCGGTGTCGTGAAATTTTGAGAGGCTAAGGACAAGTCCGAAAATGGGGAACTTGTCCGAAGTTGGTCGGTGAGGATTTCAGACTAGTCTGTGGAATATCGAATCAGAGGCATTATCGGACTAGTCCGCACTTTATTGGACTAGTCCGTTGCGGACAAGTCCGCACTGGGAGGACTTGTTTGATCCTGGACAGAGAGATTATCGGACTAGTCCTGGGAACATTGGACTATTCCGGACCTGTGTAAACTTGTGTAGTGAGAGTGTTTTCTTTTTCTTGAGGTCTTGGGGTGTGTTTCTCCAACACATTCCATACACAAAGAGTATTCTATTCATCTCTTGAGCTCTTTTCAACTTGATTCCTCACTCTCCTTTCCTTTTGCGCTTTCTTCATAATTTCATTAAAACCTGCGCTCATCTCAACAATTTAGTCAGAATCTCATTTGTTTTTCATAAATCAACCAAAACCCACAAGGGATGCCTAGATGCACTTTCAATCTCCCCCTTTTTGGTGATTGATGACAACCAATTGAGATTTCACATATATGATTAAAAATCCAGATTTTCATAAAGTGTGCACATATGAGCTTGGAATAAATTAAGCAATGAAAACATAAGACATATATGCACTCTTTATGGTCGGATGCAAAACTAAGTGTGTGTAGGAAATAATCATGATGAGAATGAGATAATTGACGTAATCATATCAACATCAAGCATATCTGTCAATTTCAAAGCATAAGCATAGATTACATCAAACATGAACATAGATTATATCAAGGCATCATCACAGGCTTCATAAACATAACTTATAAGCATAATAAGAGGAAATAGCATTTTTACAACCCAAAAGTGGAAGAATTTCAAAAGAAACACAATCAGAGCTCTCATCTCTCAAACTACTGCTAGACCTAGTGACCCCCCTCAATCTCTCCCCCTTTGGCATCAAGGCACCAAAAAGAAGGAGGGGAGGGATCTAGAAGTCGTCGCAGGCTCATTCCTTGATGTCGGTCCTCTCATCGTCTTCATTGTCATCAGCTTGAGGAGGAGGAGGAGGAGGATACAAACCACTCATCGTACCACCAACACCAAAATAGGCAAGCTCGGAAGGAGATAAAGGTGGAAGCTCAAAGAAGTATGAAGCTGAGTCATCAGAGATATAGGAGATTCAACAAGATCAATCTCCAGCTTCTGACAAATATTCTTGACATTTTCTTTCACATACTTCATGTATGCCTTTCTTGCCTTGCTCAACTTATGAATCTTCACTTCAGCCTTTTTGCAGGAGCCAAAGATGGCGGCCAAGTACTTAAAGATGCCACTAGGAGACCCTTTTTGAGGAGGGGCCCTAGTGTTGGGAGCAGTCCTTGCATCTCCTTGAGCCCTCCTCGGAGCCTCTTCACTTGACACAGGAGATGGAGCAGCTGGGAGAGTGGCTTGAGGAGGCTTCTGAGGCCTTAGAGGAGTATGCTCTACATCCTTCACGAACTCAATTCATGTGGCATTCTCAATCATAAACATCAGGAATGGTGCATAGCCACAGGAGAGGTTCGGTGTGCAGGAGATGTTCACCATATCATTCCAAATATAGTCAAAAACATCAAACTTTTTGTCCTTGCTGATCACCTTCATCAATGTCCTCAAATAGCCTTGGACACTCCCTGCATCTCCGTATTTCAGAGCAATAGTCTTCTGGAGCACTCTATTTAGAACCATGAAGAATGACTTCATGTTCTTGGTGGAAGGGGGATTGAATTGCAGGTGAGTGTCATAGAGGAACTTCGTCTTGTCCTTCTCCAAGATGCCAATGTTGTGGATGATGAGCTCATTGTTGCCAGTGTCTTCTAGGTGAAGCAATCTCGCAAACTCATCATAAGGCACGGTGTACTTGGATCCATGAGTCATCCAAGTCACCCTGTCCTCTTCATCACTAGCAAAATAGCAGGTAGCATAAAACTGAGCAATGACTTCATCATTCCTGTTGTATCCGAAGGCAAACAAATCCTTCAGACCATGACTTGCGGCGGCCTCTACCACATCATCGAAAGCACCACAGCTTTTTCTTTCAAAATGGTTCCAGTCAATCCAATGGTTGCGGACCACCGAAGTCTTCATTGTGAGATACACGGAACTATAGTAGTCCACGTGGAAGTTTCTCCAAAACTTTGCATCAGTTGCCTTCCTGGAACTGCTCTAACAGACAATCGTCCTGAGCTTTGAAGCCACATCACTTCCTTTGCTATTAAATCTTTCTTCAGCGGGGTCTATGTTCCCCTGTCTTGGAGCACTCATCTTGTGAGGGCCAGAGGCAATCCCTTTGCCTTTCCCTTTGGACTGGCAATGAGCCGCTGAGCTAGAGCCAATCAAATCTTGAGCTTTTGAAACTGGCTTCTTTACTGCAACCTTCCGTCGCATCCTAGGTAGGGTGGGTGACGGTTCGGCAGCACGCTCTTGCCTCTTCTTGCTTTGCCCCGTCGAAGCACGAGGCAAAGTGTCTTGTTCCATCTCAGCCTCAAAGTCAGAAATCTCATCGTTGGAGCTCGACATGGTCCTGACAAGAGGATTATACAATACATGGATGAGGATTAATTGCAAGGAAATGCATTGAGTAGTTGGAATTTAGGGTTGAGTTCAATCAAAAATCGGACATGTCCGGTGCTCAAGTGGGGACTAGTCCGAAGTACCGGACTTGTCCATACTGAGACCGGACTAGTCCGGTGTTCAACTGCTTAAACCCTAACTAGCAAATCAATGGTGTTTCTTAATGCAAAAATAGCTCAAGGTAGATGTAATACAACAAGGAGTCATGTATTAACTAGTGGAGCTAAGCAATTTGGTGCATAACACAAGAAATAGAAGATTCTAGGGTTTTGGAGAAAGTTCACCAAAATCCTTCGATTCTTGAGGTTGGAGCAGTTGTTGTTGAGGACTAGTCCGTGGACCTCGATACCCTTCCAATGAAGATAATTTTCCACGAAGAGTTGAAGAGATTTGGTGAAGAAATCGCCAAATCACCTTGGGGACGCTCGAGTGAAGAGAGAGAGTGTGAGGAACGTTGTGAGGATGAAGGAGATTAGGGTTTGGCGGCCCAAGGGTTATGGACTCGGGAAATCGGACTAGTCTGTGGTAAACCGGATTAGTCCGGACTACCATATCACTGCGGACTAGTCTGCAGTGTGCGGACTAATCTGGGTAACCATGGACTAGTCCGTGGTCACCAGAACAGAAGCATTCAGCCCATTCGTATATATTCGAAGGTGCTTACAAAGAAAATAGGGGGCAAAATGCACAAATAATCTTGATGAATATGATCAGTAAACATACAACAATCAAGAAATAACCATAATTCACCAAGATCAAGTAATTGGAATAGTTTTTTGGAGAAAATAGAGAGAGATGATCTCCCTAACACAATCAATAGATTTTGAAGATGCCATACAGGTATGCAAGTTTTCAAGCCACGTTTCGAGCATCAAGGATATTTAGATCATTTCGGAGCTCGCAAAAATGTTTTTCATCAAGTGGCTTGGTAAATATATCAGCTAGTTGTTTTTCGGTGTTGACATGGGAAATGGCTATGTCTCCTTTCATTGAACAGGGCCAATCGGGATGGAGGCGATCCCTTTCCCTTTGCCCTTAGCTATGTGAGAAGCTGCCGAGCTAGGGCTAGCTGCATCCTTTCCTTTGGATGCGGGCTTCTTGCCCACGACCTTTCGCCTCACCTGAGGTGGAGTGGATGACGAGTCAACGACACGGTTTTGCCGCTTCTTGCTTTGGCCCATCGAGGACCAAAGCAACAATTCTTGGTCCACCTCGGCCTCATAGTCGGAGATCTCATCATTGGAGCTCGACATGGTCCTGACAAGAGGATTATACAATACATGGATGAGGATTGATGGCAAGGAAATGCATTGAGTAGTTGGAATTTAGGGTTGAGTACAGTCAAAAATTGGACTTGTCCGGTGCTCAAGTGCGGACTAGTCCGGGGTACCGAACTTGTCCGTAAAGAGACCGAACTAGTCTGGTGTTCAACTGCTCAAACCCTAACTAGCAAATCAATGGAGTTTCTCAGTGCAAAAATAGCTCAAGGTAGATATAATACAACAAGGAGACATGTATTAACTAGTGGAGCTAAGCTATTTGGTACATAGCAAAAGAAATTGAAGATTCTAGGGTTTTGGAGAAAATTTACCAAAATCCTTCGATTCTTGAGGTTGGAGGAGTTGTTGTTGTAGACTAGTCCATGGACCTCGATCCCCTTGCGATGAAGATCGTTTTCCACAGAGATTTGAAGAAATTTGGTGGAGGAATCGTCAAATCACCTTGGGGGCGCTCGAGTGAGGAGAGAGAAGGTGAGGAACATTGTGAGGATGAAGGAGATTAGGGTTCAGTGGCCCTAGGGTTATTAAGTCAAAAAATTGGACTAGTTTGTGGTCAACCGGACTAGTCCGGACTACCGGACCTCTCCGGACTAGTCTACAGTGTGCGGACTAGTCCGTGGTCACAGAACAGAAGCATTTAGCCCATTCGTATATATTTGAAGGTGCTTACAAAGAAAATAGGGGGCAAAACACACAAATGATCTTGATGAATATGATTAGTAAACATCCAACAATCAAGCAATGACCATAATTCACCAAGATCAAGTATTTGAAATAGTTTTTCAGAGAAAATAGAGAGAGATGATTTTCATAACACAATCAATAGATTTTGAAGATGTCATACAAGTATGCAAGTTTTCAAGCCATGTTCCATGCATCAAGGATGTTTAGTTCATTTTGGAGCTCGCAAAAATGTTTTTCATCAATTGGCTTGTTAAATATGTCAGCTAGTTTTTTTTTGGTGTTGACATGGGAAATGGCTATGTCTCCTTTTATTGAGTGGTCTCTCAAAAAGTGATGCCGAATGTCTATGTGTTTGGTCCTAGAGTGCTCAACGGGGTTATGGGCAATTTTAATAGAACTCTCATTATCACAAAGGAGTGGAATACGGCTCATATTGTAACCATAATCCCTTAGAGTTTGTCGCATCTAAAGGATTTGTACACAACAACTCCCAGCTGCAACATACTCCGCTTCAGCCGTGGATAAGGCAATGGAGTTTTGTTTCTTGGAGGACAAAGAAACTAGGGATCTACCTAGAAATTGGCATGTACCAGAGGTACTTGTTCTATCTACTTTGCATCCGGCATAATCTGCATCGGAGTATCCAATGAGATTGAACGTGGAACTTTTAGGATACCAAAGGCCTAGGTTGGGTGTATGAACTAAATATCGCAAGATTCTTTTTACGACTATCAAATGACACTCCTTAGGATTGTCTTGAAATCTTGCACATAAACATACACTTAACATAATATCAGGCCTAGATGCACATAAGTAAAGTAAGGATCCAATCATGGAGCGATATACCTTTTGATCCACGTTTGGTTCGTCTTCATTGAGATCCAAGTGTCCATTTGTTGCCATGGGAGTCTTTATAGGCTTCGCCTTGTCCATTCAAAACTTCTTGAGTATGTCTTGAGTATACTTGGTTTGTCTTATGAACGTCCCTTCCTTTTGTTGCTTCACTTGGAATCCCAAGAAATATCTCAATTCTCCCATCATAGACATCTCGAATCTTTCTGTCATAATATTACTAAATTCATCACAAAAGGATTTGTTAGTTGAACCCAATATAATATCATCAACATAAATTTGACAGATAAATAGATCATTGTAAAAGTGCTTGGTAAACAGCGTGTAATCAGCTTTGCCAATCTTAAATCCATTTTCAATTAAAAAATATCTAATGCACTCATACCAAGCTCTAGGAGCTTGTTTGAGGCCATAGAGAGCCTTACGCAGTTTGAACACATAGTCGGGGAACTCTTGATCTTCGAATCCGGGGGGTTGCTCCACATACACCTCCTCCTTGATTGGTCCATTGAGGAAGGCGCTTTTCACATCCATTTGGTAGAGCTTGAAATCATGGTGAGTAGCATATGCAAGTAATATTCTAATCGGTTCAAGCCTAGCTACAGGAGAAAAATTTTCGTCGAAATCCAAACCTTTGACTTGTGAATACCATTTTTCCACGAGTCGCGCCTTGTTTTTTGTCACCACCCCGTGTTCGTCTTGCTTGTTGTCGAAGACTCATTTAGTGCCGACGACATTGAACTTGGGACTTTCAACAAGTTCCCACACCTCATTCCGTTCGAAGTTGTTCAATTCTTCTTGCATTGCCACCACCCAATCCGGATCTTTCAATTCATCTTCAACCTTTTGTTGTTCCAAAAAGGATACAAACGAGTAATGTTCACAAAAATTAGCAATTCGAGATCTAGTGGTTACTCCCTTTTGGATGTCACCGATTATGTTGTCGAAGGGATGATCTCTTTGGATGCATTGGTGTACTCTTGGATGTGGCACTTGTGGTCTTGAATCTTCATGGTCATCTTCTTCTCCCCCTAGATGGTTGCCCTCATGGATTTGTTGGCCACCTTGATCTTCATGAGGTTGATCTTGTGTAGAAGCTCCCCCTTGATCATTTACCTCCACTTTTGGTTCATCTTCTTCATTTGCATTTGGAGGTGGCGCTTGTGGTCGAACATTGCCCAACGCCATTCTTATCAGCGCTTGACATAGAGCTTCTTCTCTATCTAGAACACATTGATCAACTTGCTCTTCTTGAGAGCCGTTAGTTTCATCGAACACTACGTCACGTGCTACTTCAACAAGTTCGAAGACCTTGTTGAAGACACGATAGGCGTAAGAGTTCGAATCATAACCAAGCAAGAAACCTTCATTGGACTTCGAAGCGAACTTTGAAGTCATGGGCTTCTTGTTCAAAATGTAACATTTAGAACCAAAAACTCGAAAATGGGAAATATTCGGCTTGTTACCGGTGAGTAGTTCATATGACGTTTTCTTGACTAGGCGATGAAGATAGAGTCGGTTTATGGTGTGACAAGTGGTGTTAACCGCTTCAGCCCAAATATGATCCGAAGTCTTGTACTCATCGAGCATTGTCCTGACCATCTCAATGAGGGTTCGGTTCTTCCTTTCAGCTACTTTGTTTGTTGAGGGGAATATGGTGCTGAAAATTCATGCTTTATTCCTTCCTCGTCTAGGTATTCCTCAATCTGGGTGTTCTTGAACTTTGTGCCATTGTCACTTTGTATGTTCTTGATCTTCAATGAAAATTCATTTTGAGCACGCTTGAGAAACTTCTTGAGGGTTCCTTGAGTTTCTGTCTTATCATGCAAAAAGAAAACCCACGTGAAGAGCAAAAAATCATCAACAATTACTAAACTGTATTTGTTACCACCGATGATTATGTAAGCAATTGGACTAAATAGATCCATGTGAAGTAGCTCAAGCAGTCTTGTTGTTGTCATGACATTCTTCGCGGGATGGAGTGCTCCTACTTGCTTCCCGGCTTGGCACGCGCTACAAGGCCCGTTTTTCTCAAAAACAACGTCCTTCAAACCTTGGATGTGATCCCCTTAAGGAGTTTTTGAAGATTACTCATATGAACATGTGCTAGCCGTCTATGCCACAGCCAACCCATATTGATCTTTGCAATCAAGCATGTGCCAAGTTTGGCTTTATCTTTGTTGAAGTCAACAAGATAAAGCTTTCCCTTTAACACACCCTTGAATGCAACTGAGTTATCACTCCTTCTAGAGATGGTCACACCCTCATTAGTGAACAAGCAATTATAACCCTTGTCACATAATTGAGATATGGATAGAAGGTTATAATCTAAGTAATCAACATGTAAAACATGAGAAAGAGTGTATTGATATGATATTGCAATTTTACCGGTACCGAGCACCCATCCTTGACTGTTGTCTCCAAAATAGATGCCTTCGCATGGATCTTCTTTTTCTTCATATTTAACAATCCTTCTTTCTCCGGTCATGTGGTTGGTGCATCCACTATCTAGCACCCATTTTGATCCACCTGAGGAATAGGCCTGCAAGAACAAATCACGCCTTGGGCTTAGGTACCCAAGCTTGCTTGGGTCCTTTGAAGTTAGTCACAAGTGATTTGGGCACCCACACATGGGACTTGGTGTTCCCATGGCGTGGCCCAACATGTTTAGCATAAACTCTACCAAGATTACTTTTCATGAGAACATATGATGCGTCAAAGGTTCTAAACAGTAGTTGTTGTTCATATGTGTTAACATTTTTGGACTTAGCAACATTATTAGGCTTTCTAGCTTGAAAGGAGTTTCCCTTGACAAAAGTAATGTGTTCCTTGTTATTCTTGTGACTTCTAGCATTTTGCTTTTCACCATAAGAATGCCCAATGCCATATTTGACATTAGGGGGTCTTGTGGCCAAGTATGCACTGCGTGCATACTTGACATTCTCCTTGTCAAATATGCCACTTCGGGAAGGATGCTTGTCCTTTGTCAAGTTTGACTTCTCCTTCAAGTTAGTGTAATTTTGCACATGCACAATAATAGTGGTTTCAGATTTTAAGTGTTGAGAAGGTGAGCTTGAAGAGGATGAAGGGTCGCTTTGCTTGAGTGACTCAACTTGTACCTCAAGGATCTTGTTAACTTTGATTAAGTTAGCAAGTTCATCCTTGATGATTACATTTGAGTCACTTAACTTCAAGCAAGCTTCCTTGCTTGAAGCTAACTCAAGTTCTAGTGACTTGCTTCACTCCTTTTCAAGTTCAAGGAGCTTTTTGATCTTAAGATATTACTCCTTTTGAAGTATGATCATATCTTCTTGGCGATCAACAAGCTCCTCCTTATCAACAAGCTTATCCATCAAGAATTTCATTTTTGTAGCAGTTTTCTTATCTAAGCCAAAAAGCATATCTTCATCATCACTATAAGTAACACTACTGCTAGAGAAAGAATGCGAAGAGGAGGATTTAGTTGTTACATTTCTTTTACCTTCCTTCGCCATTATACATGTGTTGTCGTGGTCCTTCCATGCTCCCATGGTTGGGAAGAGGGTGGATTTCTTGGTTGTCTTCTTGACGGCTATGCTAGCCATCTCCTCTTCCTCTTCGGATGAGGACTCATCATTGGAGTCCCACTCCTTTCCTAGGTGCACCTGTCCAATTTGCTTTTTCTTCTTGAACATATTCTTGGGTTGAGGCTTTGTATCCTTGGTCTTCTTCTTGTTTTCTTCATAAGGACAATCAAGTATAAAGTGATCGTATTCACCACAGTTATAGCAAGTGCGCCTCAACTTTGGTCTTGATTTGTCTTTGTGTCTTCCTTCTTTTGATCTACCACCTTGTCTTCTTTTCATCATCTTCTTGAATTTCTTCATAAATAGGATCATATCTTCTTCATCGATGTCACTACTTTCATCGTTGCTTTCATCTTCTTCTTGAGCTTCTCGAGTCTCTTTTAACATTGGCTTGCAAGTGGACTTCAAAGCCACTCCTTTCTTCTTTGCCGAGGTAAGGTAAGCAATCTCTTTGACATGCTTTGCTTGTTTCTCCATCATCTCAAAATTGATAATCTTTCCAAGCAATTCATCTGGGGTTATTTTCCTGTACCCGGGACTTTCTCTAATCATCGAGCATAGGGTTACATTGCAAGGCATGAAGGCTCTAAGAATCAGCTTCACCACCTCGTGATCATTCCACTTCTTGCTTCCATATGCTCGAACTTTATTGATGAGATTCTTCAACTGATTGTACATGTCTTACGGTGACTCGTCTTCTTCTATGGCGAATCTTCCCAATTTGCCTTAGATCATTTCAATTTTGGCCTCTCGCACATGACGATGGCCTTCATGTGCAGTTTGTAATGTGTCCCATATCTCTTTTGCAATTTCGAGTCCATCCACCTTGGTGAACTCATCTCGACTCAATGATGAAGTTATGAAAGCTGCAGCTTGAGTGTTCCGATGTATAGCTTGTTCTTGGCTTGGTGTGAGCTCTTCATTGTCATCTGGGATATCTATCCCTGTACACACTATATGCCACAAGCTGGGGTTAAGTGAGATGAGATGCATTTTCATATTTTGCCTCCACATTGAATAATCATTGCCATCAAAGTATGGGGCTTTTCCTAGAGGAATTGATAAATAATGATTATTATTTGAATTTAATTGATCATAGTTAAAAGGATATCGGTAGTAGTCGGTGTGACTACTCCCCTTCTTATTTTTCTCATAATCGATCTTTATCTTTCCTTTGGAGAGTGCATTCTTCCTTAGGAGGGCCTTGAGTTCAAGTGTCTCCTCATCATCATCCTCGAAGTCTTGGATGGCATTGACGAGCTTCTCCAATTTTTGATTCTTTTCATCTTCAACTTTCTCTTGGTTGAAGTTCTTGTGCACATCCTTAATGTCCGACATTTTCTCTTCGAGCGATTAGTCTCCTTTGAAGAGTCTGGCTATAATACCAATTAAATGTAGCCTAGAGGGTGGTGAATAAGCTTTTTGAACTTTTGTCAGAACCTAAAACACTTAGCAACTTGATCAAACACAGAGAAATCGGACTAGTCCGGTAGTGTGCGGACTAGTCCGGTGTGTGCGGACTAGATCGATCAATTTTGATCAATGACTCCAATCCAAGTACTCTGTGCAGCGGAAATTTAGTTGTAACTCAAGTATATTGCTTTAATGAAACTAGATATGGCACAAGTTAACTTTAGTTTCGAAGTTTTAACGTAAGTTGAACAAGATCGAGCAAACCCTAGATTGCAATGAATAGTAAGAACAAAAACAAAGACACAATGATTTTTATCCCGTGGTTCGATTCCACAGAAGAATTCTACGTCAACGTTGAGGAGTCCACGTAGGACCGAGTCTTTACCAACCCTACCCTCGTCGAATTGCCACGGAGGCCGATTCTCTTCCACTAATCACAAAGGGGGTAAATAATCGTGTTCAAGGGGCCTTCTCACAAGTTGAGGGCTCCCCACAATTTACAATTCGAAACACCACCAAACACACTCGAAAGATATGCAATAAAACAATGAGAGTGTGTGAGAGAATCAAACCCAAGAGCTCAAGACATGAAGAACATGTCTCCCTTTGATCTATGGATCCTCAAGGATTTGATCTTTCTTGCGTTGGATTGTGTGGAGAGACTTGTTTTCTGGGCTCTTGGAAGGTGTGACGGCGCAGGGGGTCGAGAGAGATCATAGTAGGGCCGTGCACCTCTATTTATACTAGGGTTTCCAAAGGTTACCATTAGGGTTTACAAAGTCCGGACAGTCCGTGGTGGACTCCGGACTAGTCCGGTGTGTAGCGTGTGGAAAATCCTAAGTGTTCAGGAATATCGGACTTGTCCGAAAACATGCGGACTAGTCCTATCCGAGCTCTGGAGTTATTCGGACTAGTCTGGCACATATCGGACTAGTCCGGCACATATCGGACTAGTCCGGCGTGGTGAATCCCTTAGTGAATTGAGGACAAATCCGCACTTGGAGGACTTGTCCGATTCTAGTCAGAGAGGTTATCGGACTAGTCCGGATAATATCGGTATAGTCCGGTGTCATGAAATTTTGAGGGCCTAAGGACAAGTCCGAAAATGGGGAACTTGTCCAAAGTTGGTCAGTGAGGATTTCAGACTAGTCTGTGGAATATCAAACTTGTCCGATATTGATCAGAAGCATTATCGAACTAGTCCGGACTTTATCGGACTAGTCCGTTGCGGACAAGTCTGCACTGGGAGGACTTGTCTGATCCTAGACAGAGAGATTATCGGACTAGTTCGGGGAACATTGGACTAGTCCGGACCTAGGTAAACTTGTGTAGTGAGAGTGTTTTCTTTTGTTTGCTCTCTTGGGGTCTGTTTATCCAACAAACTTCCTACACAAAGAGTATTTTATTCATCTCTTGAGCTCTTTTCAACTTGATTCCTCACTCTCCTTTCTTTTTGCGCTTTGTTCATAATTTCGTTAAAACCTGCGCTCATCTCAACAATTTAGTTAGGATCTCATTTGTTTGTCATAAATCAACCAGAACCCACAAAGGGATGCCTAGATGCACTTTCAAGTATTGCTCATGACCCGGTCAAGCATGAGCTTACCAAGCATATTGGTTTTAATGCTTCTAATACACGAACACAGGTACAGGATGGTGTTGTTGATCTTCAGTATGTGCTTTCAGAGCTTTAGTTGGTTGATTTCTTCACGAAGGCACAAACCGGAGCTCAGTATTGTTTTACCTCTCCAAACTCAGTGTTCGTGATTCACCACGAGTTTGAGGGGGGTGTTAGAGATATAGGAGTGTTTTGTATTTTCTCCATTGTTTGAGGGG
Organism: Tuctoria greenei; assembly: GCA_036927565.1. Taxonomy (NCBI): domain Eukaryota; kingdom Viridiplantae; phylum Streptophyta; class Magnoliopsida; order Poales; family Poaceae; genus Tuctoria; species Tuctoria greenei. The sequence continues at coordinate 141,026,410 of JAYESD010000001.1, read as the reverse complement.
TTATCTACATATTGTAGTCTCTTGTACCTCTATATATTGTGGCCCTTGGACCTCATAAAAATACAAGTGCTATTCATAACAACTCTCATCACGCTTGCGCTTCATGAACTCTTCCTTCTGATCACGAAGGATCTTCATTGATTATTGTTGCATCTTGTGACCCTGTGAACAAGTATGCACTCACAAGCAACATTTGACTAAGAGGGAATTTGCTAGTTTGCTTGGCCAGGGAACGGGTAACTGTCGAAGTGTGGACTAGGAAACTTCCCACGGTACTACTAAGAAGCAGTCCGCAGAGGTTTGTAATCAGTTGGGAAGCGAGTCAAGATTAAGACAAGAGGTGAACACCGAGAGTTTTACGTGGTTCAAACCGCCTGAGCATAATATCCTGCTCCATGGGGTGTGTGTTGATTGTGTGAGCTTGAGTGTGTATAAGTTGGCTTGAGATCAGTTGAGATAGCTTCTCCTTCTATTGTGCAGCGCATCCCTTTTATATGCCAAACACTGGCTGTTACAGTTTTTGCCTGGCCCGACAGGTGGCCCCAACTTTAATAAACTACCCTATACATGATCTACAGTCTTATGGGTGGTTAATAGTGTGATAACATGCCTTAATAGCTGCGTTACCGGTCTTGATAGTCCTTTTATTGTGTGTCATTAATATAGCATTAATGACGCGTTAACCAGGTCTTGTAACAGCCAATTGATGGCCCTTGAGTGTCCGCATTGTTAGAGATCCCGCTGTCTTCCCGTTGCAGACTTAGGTCCGGGTGTTGACACGTGGCAACTCTGGAGCTTCCCTCTACTGGGCGATGGCTCCAGTGCTATTGGACCTGTGGCAGTGCTGGAGCTTCCCGGAGGAGGGAGGCAAGGTTCAGCTCTGCAAGACACGTGGCAGCACCGGAGCTATCCAACCAAAGGAGGCAGGTCCGGCTCTTCTGGACACGTGGAAGTACCGGAGCCACCCTATGGAGGGAGGCAGATCCGATACTGCGGGACATGTATTCCCTCCGGACATTCGCAACCTGGACATAGAAACTCCATGGCTTTGTTTATGGTACCAAGGGGTATCCAATACGCAGGGTACCAACAGTGGCCCCTGGGCCCACCTTAGGCAGAGGTTATGCTACCAGAGGTGGGGCCAGCATTGATTCCCGCACTGTTGTTTCAAAGTATTTACCTGGGAAATTGGGACGATGGCACACAGTTATGCCATTGCCGCGTGGCCCTTCTTTATATGGTGAGTGGGATCCTGGCGTGCGGATCTCACACAATTGAAGGTCGCCAATTCCCAATATGAAATTCGTATCAGTTTCCAGCGTAATCTTTGTAGCCCTGTCAGGCCGCCACCCTTGGCCTTCCAACTTCCCATTATGACAATGGTTCACCTGGTGTGACTTTTTAACAAAGTGGACCCAGGCCCCCTTGTCATTGACGAGGTCATTTGTGATTCGGGTCCGGAGGTAGTTTCCATCCAAACGTTATGGAGGCTTAATAAAAGGAGAACGTTTGCACGGGAAGATAACTCCTTACGCTTTCATTTGATCTTGCGCTTAGAGCTGTCCAACTTTGCAACACCTTTTCCACTTCTGCTCCCCTTTGTGGCGATGGAGTTAGGAATCCCCCGAAGCAGGATCAAGAACAACACCGAGTTGTCAAGAGTCCACACCTACATGGGGTGATCAAGCGATTCCTTCAACAACTTGATTCGCTTTGGCAAGCTCCCCTTCAAGAAGGAAAGCACCAGCGAGATCGTGTATTTCTCGGCGTTCGCCATGGTGGGGCTCATCTCGCCATTCTCTAGCTTCTTGTAGATGTTGTTGGAATTCTACAGGCTGCAGCTTCACCACCTCGGCCCCCACTCCTTCTTGCTATTGGCAACATTCATCCATTTTTACGATATGTGGGTGGGTGTGCCACCCTGCGTCGAGCTCTTACGGGCCTTCTTCACGGTCCACACTACCGGGAAAGGAAATGAGTTTATTGTCTTCTACTACTTCGTGAAGCGCAAGAATTATCCTTTCAAGTACTTGAAGACATTTCCCTTCGGGAAATGGGATGGCTAGAAGAAGGACTGGGTAATCGTCAGGGTGGATCGTCACGACAGGCTAGAGCTACCTGAAGGCCTTCCACCATCGACACTGACGCCTGGGAGGTGCTTTCGCAGCTGTCGGACGAGTACGACCCGATCTTATCAAGGATCCAGGACTATGTGGAGGGAGGAATGACTTCTCTGGTGGTGACCGTCAACTTCCTGACCAACCGATGGGCTCCGCTGAAGACGAGGAATGGCCAGAATGGGCATTCAATGGAGAGATGGACCCATACCGGATTGATGTTGGTATCGGGTCCAATTTGGATGAAAAGTCTTTGAAGCTTCATCTCCAAAAACTGCACCACGGAGCCATCAACCCCGATGATCTGACACCTCCAGTGGAGTTTCGACCCCTGAATATGGTTCCAGAATTCAGGAGAGAGCTGCGGAGGAAGATGTCGATGCTTGACGACTTAGGCCTTGTGGAGAGACCTAGGAGCACCCCTCCAGCAGGGATCGTGATTTCCAGAGCTCCTTGTCCTCATGAGGGCTCCAGACCTGCGCCAGTTAGCGGTAAAGGCAAAGGTCCCGCAACTCCATCTTCCAAAGATTCAACCTCAAGTCAAGGCAAGGGGAAAGATCATGTCATCACCCCGAGCCACAAGCGGAAGCTGGCTAGAAGCGACGGGAGCTATGTGAGGGACGCTCCGAGAGAAGCGAACCCTCAACCTCGATTGAGATCCATGCTAGTTGTGCCTCCAGCTCCGACATATCCTTCGGCCCCAGTGTCCTCAGAGGGTGCTAGGTCCGGCAAGTTGACTCCGGCCCCGGTGCCAGCAGAAGGCTCTGGGGTTGTAGAAGCTTGATGCTTTGACGGCACCCACTGCTAATGCGTAGAACATCGACGGCGGGCCCCCTGGGGGTTGTCGGAGCTAGTTGCTCCAGCAGCATCCACCATCGCCCATAGAGATTTTCATGAATTATTCATTTTTCCTGCGCATAATAGACAAGAAAAACAGTAAAATTCGTCCTCTTGCCTACAGCTCATTTGCGACTTATTATCCAACTTTGAATTTTAGATATTAACAAACTCATTGTGACAACATAAGTATATGAGTTAAATCCTTTAGATCTGAATGTCTTCCGGACCCGCTTTATTGAGACCCACCAGAATAGGTAGAGTGGCGTACTTAGAGTGCTTGACCAGGCTAAGTCGATAGCGCACTCCGGACCTGCCATTGGCTTTAGTGAGTAGTCCATCTAACAATACTAAGATCCGATAGAAGATTACCAATAAAACTTATATATCACATGATTCCATTGGACTAAATTTCAAATGGATTACACAACATTGCTATTGACAAGAAGGTAAAAAATGATGAAAATAATGAGCTTGAGCAAAATAAATGCACGTAGATTCTGCTTGCACAAATGTCTTTCATGATAGGTCCGGTAACAAGGGAGACAAGGACACACTTAAAGTACAGGACCAAGTTAAGTGTGCTATTCATCTTGTTCTGACCCAGGGAAGGTAAAGACACACCTAAAGTGCAGGACCAAATTAGGTGCACTTTTCATGTAAGACCCTCCTGGCTCTGTTCATAGACTCTATAATATACATCTGATGCAAATACAAACTCACCTCCGTGCAACTAAATGTAGAACTTATAGAGGTGCTCCATGTTCCAGGGATTGGGAAGTGGTATCCCATGTTATGTTGCCAAGCAGACGCATCCGGGACGGGAAACTTTGATGACTCAAAAGGGACCTTCCCAGCTAGGGGAATGTTTGTTCATCCCTTCTTGAGTAGGTATTCTTTGCAGCACCAAATCGCCTTCCTCCAACTGCCGGTTGCGCACAAACCTTTGGTGATAGCGCTGGAGCGCCTGACGCTAGCATGCATTTCAAACAGCTGCTTGGCACCTTGCCTCGTCGACAAGGTCCAGGTCTTCACGCCGGAGCTGATCCTGCATGGCTTCGTCGAAGGTCCGGACCCGAAGAGAACCCATGGTGATCTCCGAAGGAAGTACTGCTTCAGCTCCGTACACCAAGAAAAATGGTGTCTCTCCTGTTGCCCAGCTCGGTTTAGTCTGACTTGCCCACAATGCAGACAGAAGATCTTCTATCCAGTTGACGCCATGTTTCTTCAAGCGCTCATAAGTGCGTGTCTTGAGTCCCTTGAGTATTTTGGCGTTTGCTCTCTCAGCTTGGCCATGCTTGCCGGATGAGCTACTGATGCATAGCTGACTTGTATGCCGAGTTCTTCGCAGTACTCTTGGAAAGTTGCACTTGTGAATTGGGTTCCATTGTGAGTGATGATTCTGTTCGAAACTCCAAATCTGCAGACAATGGACTTCAAGAATTTGATGGTTGATTGCATGTCGATAGTCATAATTGGAGTATCTTCAGGCCACTTCGTGAACTTGTCGATGGCGACATATAAAAACTGATAACCTCCGACGTCTTTTGGGCAAGATCCCAAAATATACACCCCCCACACAGCAAATGGCCACGTGGGAGAAATCATCTGCAGTGACTATGCCGGTGTGTGAATCTGCTTCACGTGGAATTGGCATGCTTCACACTTCTTGACCAGCTCAATTACATCCCGGAGTGTTGTAGGCTAATAAAAACCATGTCAGAAGGCCTTATCGACCAACGTGCAGGATGACGCGTGGTTCCCACACTCGCCTCCATGGATCTCTACAAGGAGCTCGCAACCTTCTTCCCGAGAATGTTGTTAGCATAACGTCGGTGGAGATCCCCTTCTACCAACATGTATTTTTTAGACAACCTGACAATTCGCTCAGCTGATACACCATCTTTAGGAAGGATGTTGTCTTTCAATTAGTCCATGACCTCCGAGATCCATGCATCGGGACTTGAGCTTTTGGATCTTGTGCGCTTGGTTGCTCGGAGCTTCTTGTAATGTCTATGATCCTTGGTGGTCGCCATGGTAACAAGGCCACCTGAACCGCCAGCTTCGAGATGCTGGTCTCACCCCCATCACTCAGTTCGTCAGGCTGGACGGCAGGTGGCGGTAATCTGCTGACAAAAACTCTGTCAAGAGCTTCAGCCCCGGTTGAAGCCTTCATCGAGAGGTCGTAACCTTCAGCGTTTTTGAGATGCTAGACATGGCGGAGGTCTAGGACGTGGAAATCTTTATGCAGCTTTTGGACTTCAAGTAGGTATGCAGCAAGTTGAGGGTTATTGCAACTACATTCACCATTGACTTGCTTGATGATGAGTTGCGAGTAACCCTTCACCAGGAGCTGATGGACGCCATATGATAACACCACCTTGAGTCTGAAGATGAGAGCTTCATATTCCGCCATGCCATTGGTTGCCTTGAAGTTGAGACACACCATGTACTTGATCTTCTCCCCAGTCGGAGCAAGGAGAAGGATTTTATCTCTTGTCCTCTGTTTTTGCATGGAGCCGTTGAAGTAGAGAGTCCAGTGAGGCTCGGTGAAGACCGGTACTTAGGTTCTGGCTTCTGCTCATCAAGGCCCCCTGGAGTTGATGAAGAAGGTGTCCACTCCGCCACAAAATCAGCCAGCGCCTGACTCTTGATTGCATGTCGAGGCAAGAATTCGAGATCAAATTCTGCCAACTCTGCTGCCCACTTGGTGACATTTCCCGTAGAACTGGGATTATGCAAAATAGCTCACAGTGGATAAGAAGTTACCATTGAAATATTGTGGTCTTGAAAGTAGTGATGAAGCTTCCTTGAGTCAATAAGAATTGCGTACAGTAGCTTATGCACCTCAATGTACCGAGTCTTGGCATCATGAAGTACTTCATTGATGAAGTACACCAGCTGCTGGACAGTTCGGACCCTCTCAAGGGGATCCAAAGCTTCTTCTTCATCAACTCGGACCCTCCCAGAGGGGTTCGGAGATTCTTCTTCATCAACTCGGACCCTCCCGGAGGGGTCCATACCTTCTCCTTCTTGTGTAGGAATTCCCTCCGATGAGGGAGGTTGATCCACAGACATCTTGCCTTTAGGATTCGTGCCTGGGGGCTAGAACCCAGACTCGCCTTCAGGTAGCTCTGGACCCTCCCGAAGGGGTCTAAGCTCCTAAGTTGAAGATGTTTCTAGTCCCTCCACAACAAGAACCATGCTAACAACCTCTGTAGTTGTAGCGATATAAAGCAGAAGAGGCTCACTAGGATCTGGAGCTACCATGATTGGTAGTGTGGTGAGGAGCTACTTGAGCTCTTGGAATGCCTTCTCTGCTTCTTCAAACCAATGGAATGGTCTGGACTTCCTTAACAACTTGAAGAAGGGAACCGCCTGCTCTGCCAGCCTTGAGATAAACAAGTTGAGCGAATCTAGACACCCAATTAGTTTCTGAACATCCTTGTTATGGGCTGGAGGCCGCATCTCTTCGATTGCTTTGATCTTAGCAAGATTTTCCTCGATTCCTTGGTGAGTCACCAAGAAACCAAGGAGCTTTCTGGAGATAACCCCGAAGACACACTTGTTCGGGTTGAGCTTCGTGCGCGTCAGGCGCAGCTTGTCAAAGACGGCTTGAAGATTATCTAGGAGTGAGTCCTGGTTCTTCACCTTGATGACGATGTCATCGACGTAGACTTCCACCAGGTCCCTAATAAGCTCCCTAGAGGTTTGTGTATGGCTCGTACAAAAGTTGAGGCGACATTTTTAAGGCCAAAAGGCATGGCATTGTAACAATACAACCCATCTACTGTAATGAAGGCAGTATGCTCTTCGTCTTCCTTAGACATTCGAATTTGATGGTATCCAGAATATAAGTCTAAGAAACACAGTAGTTCACACCTAGAGGTAGAATCCACTATGTGATCTATTCTAGGTAGTGAAAAAGGGTCTTTTGGGCATGCCTTACTCAGTGTAGTGTAGTCGATGCACATCTAAAGCTTCCCATCGGCCTTTGGTACAACATTTGGGTTTGCTAGCCACCATCGATGGTGAACCTCCCAGATGAATCCTGCGTCGAGCAACTTCTTTACTTCTTGTCTGATGAAGTTACGCCACTCAACAGATTGCTTAGTGGGCTTCTATTGTATCGGCTGTGCGTCAGGGTATATCGTCAGACGATGCTACCTCCCTAGGGATCTCAGGCATTTGTGACGATTGTCATGCAAACACATCGACATTCGCCCAAAGGAAAGTGATGAGAGTGAGTTCCTATTTGTCGATCAGACTTCCTAATATTCAGGTGGTCTGAGCAGCATCATAACCAATTTCGACAACGTTGACGAGAATGTCAGTGTTGCCGCTTGGTTGCACATGAGGTGCAGAAGATGATCCGTGCTGACGTGAGCTCAGAGGTTGTTGAGCAGCTTGCTCCTTGCCGGATCCTTCTTCTTGGGTTGTAGCAAGCGCATAAAGTTCTTCCAGCGCAGTGACCCCAGCAGTGTGGTCCCCTCATATCCAGAGGATGCCTGATGGAGTTGGCATCTTCAACACGAGATAGTTGTAGTGGACCACGGCCATGAACCTATACAGGGCTGGCCTGCCTAGGATCGCGTTGAAGGGTAAGTTGATGTGAGCCACATCAAACACTAGCTTCTTGGACCGATAGTTGTCATGTGTCCCGAAGGTCAAAGGTAGAGTAACCGATCCAAGATGTGTGATAGCTCCCAGACCCACTCCGAAGAATGGGCATGAGGGCCTAAGGTCCATGAGGTTGAGATGGAGCCTAACAAAAGCTGCGAAGCTGAGGAGGTTGAGCGTCGCGCCTCCATCCACCAGGACATGGTAGAGCTGGATATTGTTGATAGTCGAAGAGACCATCATGGGCAATTGTCCAGCTCCCACCATGTTCTTTGGACAGTCCAAAGCATCAAAGGCGATGGAAGTATCCATCCACTTCCGATGTGGCTCCGCCTTGGCAGTAGGAGCAGTAGCAGCCATCTTTCAACGCATAGTCTTCAAGATGCGTCGGGAGGTGATATCCCAGGACCCTCCATACATCATATGGAGAGTCTTCTGATGCTCATTGTCGGAGATGTCGAAGTTGTCATCAATGGTGTTGTAAACCACCTTTAACGCCTTCTTGGCGTATTGGGAGCCTAGCTCCCGATCAGATGGAGCTTCGTCGACTTTCTGCTTCCCTTCACGATGATGGGAAGGGGTCTCGTCTTGGCGCTTGTTGTTTCGTTCAGCAAGCCTCTTGACCTCACGACAGTCTTCAAGATTGTGGGTCATCGATTTGTGGATCGGACACCACATTTTTCCACCGTCGCCGTCTTCACACGATGGTCAAGGTCGTTTGTCAGGGCGTGGCCCCGGCCACCAAGAGTTGCGGCAGCTGTAGTAGTAGGTGTGTTGGCAAGTGACTTCTTCTTTTTACACTGCCGAAGGCAGCAGCTGCAGCTTTGGTGGATTGCCTTGCCTTTGCAACTGGTTTGGAGTGCATCTCACGGCCCTCCGCAGCTCTGACACATTTGTCTGCTAGGCTGAAGAGCTCCGTGACACTGCTGACATTCTTGGTTGCTAGCTTCTCCAGCATCTTCTTGTCTCTAACCCCATGTGGGAATGCGATGATGAAAGAAGCGTTTGAGATAGAAGGAATGGTGTTGTGTACCTGAGATAATCGCTAGATGAAGGATCGTAGCGACTCCCCTGACTTCTATTGTACGGCGAATAGATTCAGCTCGGTGCCAGGCCGGGTGTAGGAGCTCCTAAAGTTGGTGGTGAACTGGCGACAAAGTTCCGCCCAACTGTAGATGAAGTCGAGCAGTAAGCTCGTGAACCAGGACCTCCGCCAGGATGGCAGTGGAGTAGATCTGAAGAAATTCGACGGGGTTGGCTGTCCCATCGTATTTCTCTGGCAGGTGAGGCCTGAACTTGGGTGGCCACTCGACCATGCGGAGGTGCATGGCAAGGTCCCAACAGCCGTACCCAACTCCTTGAGGAGAAGGATTTCTCGAGCAATGTGTCTCTCGTGAGCACGCTCGATGTTAACACGGCTGTCTTGCCGCATGTAGTGGCGATCGAGCTCCGACCGGAAATCCTGAGTCAGAAGCCTCATCACCGTGTGAGTACGACGAGCCTCGGAGGGCAGTGATGTCACTTGCTGGGAGGGCGCACGTCTCCTGAGCTATGACGCCTGAGGACCAAGTATACCAGGCAGGGTCTTGTTTCGTGAAGGTGCCTGTCCTGCATGAGGCGAACCTTGGTTGCTGATCGCATTGGCTGCGACTGTAACCAAATGCTCAACATCAGCACGCCACTATTCTAGTGCGGCGGAAGGAGCTCCCGGTTCTAGTCGACGCTGGAGGAGAGTCTGCGCTGCGTTCAGTGTGTTCTCAGGGTTGTTTGTCGATGCAATGACCGTGTGAGACCTATGTGTGCTGAATACATTGGCTTGTACTAAATACATTGGCTTTGATGATATAAGTTCTTCAGTTCTTCCAAAACACCCCTTTTAGCAAGGTCCAACTCTAGCTTCGAGCTTCTGCAATGTCCGACAATAGGTTCGACTTGCTTTGGCTAGGTCCGACTTCTTTGTCTAGGTCCTACTAGCTTTGGTTAGCTCCGGCTCTAGGTCCGACTAGCTTTGGTTAGCTTCGACTCTAGGTCCGACTAGCTTTGGTTATCTCCGGTGCTAGGTACGACTAGCTTTGGTTAGCTCCGGCGCTAGGTCCTGCTAGCTTTGGTTAGCTCCGGCGCTAGGTCCTGCTAGCTTTGGTAAGCTCCGGTTCAAGGTCCGGTTAGCATTAACAAGGTCTGGTGCTTGATCGCAGTGTTTCTGCTTTTATCTTGCAATGATCCGTACTTGCTTTACATTCTTGGAAAGATTTCTTAGTATTCATTTGCTAAGTTTTTGGTGCGTTTTGGTTGATATGGCTTATATCGTTTTGCTATGGTTTGCAGCATGCTTATGTGAGGTGCTCACGTGAGGTGTTGTGTTCGGAACTAGCGTGAGTCAAGTCGAGGACTTGTTCTCAAAAGTATTGGTTGCTTATTCATGTGCAGGTGTTGCTTGAGTTCAATACATGGCTGGTGACGGGATCCATTGAACTAGTCTTAGGGAGAAGATGAGGTTCAACAACCAAGTTCGGGAGGAATTGTGGTTGAGTTGATCGGGAGGTTGCGCAGCATGTCTGAATCAAGAACAATGCATATGATGTTTGCACGTATGAAAGGAGTGCATGGACGTGGCTACATGGTTCTGAGGCGTGATGAAGAGATGTGGACGCAAAGAATTGGTCGGAAAGGTCCAACCGACTAGGTTATGGACTCAGACTGCGGCTGAGTCGTGTTTGACTCAAATATGGAATGTTTTGAGTTGGTTATGATAGGATTCGTGTGGGTCACGAATTTGAGTTGTTTTAGGAATGTGGGATACGTTCCTAAGGTGTTTGGAAGTCTTAAGATTGCTCCTATCTGCGTAAAGAAGAGTCCTAAGCAGTTATGGAAAGTTTCGATTCGTGATTTGAGTAGGATTAGAGTCCTAGTTGAGATTGGGTTGGCCTAAGGGCTGGTTATATAAGCAAGGGAGGCCAGAGCTCATGAGAGACGAGTTTGGGGCTGTTTCTCTTGTGTTCTATTGAATAAAATTCGTAGTTGAAAGGAACTTTTGTGCCTTGTTCGTCTGACTTGTTCCAGACAAGTTTTACTCGTCAAGTTTCTGCACAGCACTACCTTTCATTGGTGGTTTTATCATAACTCGTGTTTTACATATCCAATTAACGTGATTCTTTTTGCGTTTTCTTCACAACTTTATTATCTATCATCTTTCAAAACTTCACGGTTATTGGGTTTGTGGTTTCTGATCTACACGAGTTTCTTTCCAGCGTTCCAGAACTGTTCTTCTCGGGTAGGACCGATTGATCCTTGTTCGATCTTTCAATCGTAACTTGAGTTTCTCTCAACGGATTTGAGTGATTATTATTTTGTTTTCTTCGTGACTTGATTCTCTATGATATATATCACTTTTGTCACGGTGAAACACATTTAGATTAGTCTCACACATGATTTTTTTTAACTGATCATTTTTCTGCCGAGGGGTTTTCATTGGTTCTGCTGAAAAAGTTTTAATCTACCATTCACCCCCCCCTCTGGTAGATTTTCACGTGCTCTTTGATCCTATAATTTGTATCAGAGCCACGGTGCTCTAATCTTTGTGATTTGCACGTGTTTTGACTAATCATCATGGAGAAATACTCTGCCAAACCTTGTATGTTTAGTGGTATTGATTTTCAGGTTTGGAAGGCACGCATGGAGGCTTTCATCCAGGCGCAGGCTTCACGATATGGGAAAGGTGTACAAGCCTTACAAAGTGCCGTCAAACGATCAAGTTACAGCTACAAATCTGAGAGATGTCAATAACAACAACAAGGCTCGAAACTTGATCATACAAGGATTAACTCAAAGCGACTTTGACCGTGTTGCACACCCCCGATCTGCATATGATGTGTGGAAAGCGCTCTGCGACTACCATGAAGAATCCAACACAATCAAGGAGGTATAGCAAGACATGGTCAAAAAGGAGTACATGCGCTATGAGATGCAACCAAGTGAGTCCATCGACGATCTCTTTGCTCACTTTAATAAAATTCTCAGCAACTTGCGTAGCGTCAATGTTAATTTTTCAGATGATGTGAATGCTAGGCAATTACTAAGTGCATTATACATGTCAATTTGGGAGATGAAAGTTACATCTATTCGTGAATCTACTGTCATGAGTACATTTACTTTATATGTGCTTTATTCCAAGTTAAAAACTCATGAAATTAACATTATATCATGTAGGAACCCCAACAAGTCTCTTGCATTTGTTTTTCAACGTGGTATGCCTAGCTCCTGCCAACCTTCATCTTGTGGTACACTTGCTTTGCTGTCCTCTCTAACCCTTGAACAGATTGAGGAATTTCAAGAGGAGGAGCTAGTACTTCTCTCTACTAGGTTCTCAAAAGCATTGCAAGATGTGAGAACTAGAAGGAGAGGAAGTGTCGGACCTCAATGATGCTTCGAATGTGGTAAGACAGGACATTTTTGTTCAGATTGCCCTAACCTTTCAGGTCCTACTTCCCGGGATGAAAAGCAAACAAGGACAAAGCACTCCTCTACAAACGATAAGAAGAAAAAGAAGGGTTTTACAGGACGTCAATTGGTGAGTAGTTTTATCTCCACACTCCAGGAACTTGGCTCAAGCGATGTGGACATTGGAAGTGATGAAGATGAAGATGATTTGGCAAACTTGTGCTTCATGGCGGGCGAGTCAAGATCAAGTATGGAGGAGGCATAACACAATAGCGACAATGAAGAGGTATGTCCTACTTGTGAAGAAATGTATGATGCTATTTCTTGTGCCACTATTATAGTTAAGAAAAAGGACAAAAAGCTTAGGGATAGTGTTGCTAATATTGAATCACTAGAATCTGAAATCAACTGTTTAAGAACTTTGATTCCTAGTGATGATGCATGTCCCTCATGTGATTTAATATATGAACAATTGTCCTCATTAAGAAGTGAACACACCTCCACACTTGATAAACTTGAGTTAGGAATTGAAAAGAATAGAGAGCTTGTTGCACTTAATAATAAAAACTTGAAAGATGCTAGCTGTTCTACAATTGATTTGTATTGTTCTACTTGTAATGATCTTGATAAGAAACTACAAGATGTTATGAATGAAATATCTGTATTGAACAATGCTATACGTTCTCATGAAGTTAAATATTGTTCCAATTGCAAATTAAAAGGAAAAACTTCATGTGAAAATTGCCTTGATCTGTCCAAGAAACTTGATAACATGCATAGGACATTAGATCGGTTTTGTAATGGGAATAAGAATCTAAACTTGCTGTTGAATTCTTCCAAGTCTTGCAATGATAAAACTGGTTTAGGTTTTGATTCTCATGCTCGTGCTAAGGCACATCCACCTAAAATTGAAAATTCATTAGGAAGTGGTTTGATTCAAACAGTTCCTAAACAAAAAGAAGTGGTTTTCAAATCTGCAGGAGTGTTGGCTCATTCGATTTCAAATAAAAATGTCGCTTGCTCATCTAGACATGAACACAAAATTAAATTTCATTGTACCTACTGTGGTAGATATGGTTATGTCATAGATTTTTGTTATAGACTAGCTAAACAACAGAAAAAGGAAAGAATGATTGCTAGATCTCATAACTTTCATGCAAAATTTGCTGCACTTGCTAAACCGAATGATAGGAACATGAAATCTTCTGTAATGAGTCGAAAACATGCAAAGTTTGCTCCCAAATCTACTGTCTTTTGTGCTACACATGTAACATCTCATATGACAGTAGTTGGGTACAAAACCTCAAGCTTTGGCTCATAAACCTGTTGTTTTATCTCAGCTTTCGCGTGTTATTCCCGCTGGACATCGTGTGACTCAGTACTGGATTCCTAAATGCCTTTTGACTAACCCCAGTATTGAGTCATCGACGTATTGTGCTTCTATGTAGGTTACACGCTTGATGAAGGAGAATATTTGGATTGTGGATTCAGGTTGCTCACGCCACATGACCGGTAACAAAGAATGGTTCTCCTCCCTCTCTTTTGTGTCATGTGTAGAGAATGTTACTTTTGCCGATAATTCTTCAACTCCTATAACTGTTGTGGGTTCGGTTAGAGTAAATAATCACTACACTTTGAAGGATGTGGCACTTGTTAAAAATTTGAAATACAACTTGCTTTCTATTTCACAACTGCTAGACAAAAATTTGGAAATTATTTTCACTAAAAATTGCTACAAAGTTGTAAATTCAAATAGTGAGCTTATTTTTAACATGTCTCGGTTTGGAAGAGTTTTTAAAGGTGATTTTTATATGTCTTCCTCTAAGCATAGGTGTCTAGTTGCTAATGATTCAAATGACTTATATTTTTGGCATTGTAGACTTGGTCATGTAGGCTTTGATCATCTAACGCGTGTTAGTGCTCTTGATCGCATACGTGTGCTGCCTAAGCTTAAAGGGGACAAAGAAATTGTGCGCTCTTCTTGTAGACATGCTAAGATGGTTGCAGGTTTACATAATCCTTTCACAATGATCCTGACAACTGAACTGGGTCAACTTTTGCACCTTGACACCGTAGGACCTTCACGTGTTCAATCCTTCGGAGGTAAATTGTATGTTCTTGTGATTGTTGATGATTATTCTAGATACTATTGGGTTTACTTTATGGCATCTAAGAATGAAGCTTTTAAAACAATTGATCACCCAGGATCTTTAAAAACAATTAGAAGTGATAACGGAGCCGAATTTAAAAATTAATCTTTTGATCACTTTTGTGCTGAAAATGGAATAGATCATCAATTTTCTTCACCATATGTATCTCAACAAAACGGTGTTGTAGAAAAAAAGAACAGAACCTTAGTTGAGATGGCTAGGACTATGCTTGATGAATATCAAACTCCTAGGAAATTTTGGGTTGACGCAATTGCAACTGCTTGTTATGTCTCAAATCGTCTTTTCTTGCGCGCTAAGCTAGGTAAAACACCATATGAGCTCCGGTTTGGACATAGGCCTAGTGTTACACACTTTCGGGTCTTTGGTTGCAAATGCTTTATTAAGAAACATGGTAATCTTGATAAATTTGAACCTAGATCCGTTGATGGCATGTTTCTTTGTTATCCATCTCATACTAGAGGCTATCGTGTGCTTCTACTTGACACTAACAAAATTGTGGAGACTTGTGAGGTGTCTTTTGATGAAACTAGCCCAGGTACTAACTCAAACATTGCAGGTCCAGATCCATATCCGCAGGGGGATAGCATTTTCGTTTAAGATGAGGAAGAGGTGGAGCTGCTGCCCAAAAATTCAGCAGCTAATGACATTGTTCCAGCTCCTGATTTTGATTCACAGCCAGCACCGACGACCACCATTGCTGGTCTAGATCCTCCTCAAGTCACAAGCTCATCAATTTGTGATGAACATGAAGAAGAAGAAGCTTGTGAAGTGTCCACTCCCCTCTGGGTTCTCAAAAGTCATCCTCCACAACAAATTATTGGAAGCTTGTATGAACGAGTCACACGGTCTAGGTTTTGCGATCCAAACTCTCGTGCTCATTCTGCTTTTGTTGCTTCTTTTGAACCCAAAGATATATCACACGCACTCACTAATGAACCTTGGATTATTGCAATGCAAGAAGAGATAGAAAATTTTGAAAGAAATAATGTTTGGAAACTTGTACCTCCACCTCAAGGTCACACTTTAATCGGAACTAAATGGGTGTTTAAAAATAAACAAAGTGAGGATGGGGTTGTGGTTAGGAATAAGGCTAGGTTGGTTGCTAAAGGTTTCACTCAAGTTGAAGGTCTAGATTTTGATGAAACTTTTGCTCCTATTGCTAGATTAGAAGCCATAAGAATTTTGTTAGCTTTTGCTGCATCTAAAGGTTTTAAGCTATATAAAATGGATGTTAAAAGTGATTTTCTTAATGACTACATAGATGAGGAGGTTTATCTCAAACAACCACCGGGTTTTGAAAATTCAGATTTTCCTAATAATGTTTACAAACTGTCCAAAGCCTTGTACGGTCTCAAACAAGCCCCTAGAGCATGGTATGATAGGTTAAAAACATTCTTACTTGAAAAGGGGTTTACCATGGGCAAGGTTGATATAACTCTTTTTGTGCTTAAGCATGGCAAAGACTCATTATTCGTTCAAGTGTATGTGGATGATATTATCTTTGGTTGTGCTTCTCATCATCTTGTGTCCAAGTTTTCAGCTATGATGAGTTCAGAATTTGAGATGAGTATGATGGGAGAACTCACGTAGTTTTTAGGGCTGCAAATCAAGCAAACCAAGGAGGGAACCTTTGTGCATCAAACGAAGTATACAAAAGACCTCCTAAGGCGCTTCAACATGGACAAAAGCAAGCATCTTCGGACACCAATGTGAACGGCAACAACACTTGAACTTGATGAAGATGGTGAACCCGTGGATCAAAAGGAATATAGAAGCATGATCAGATCGCTTTTGTACCTCACGGCATCAAGACTGAACATACAATTCAGCATATGTTTTTGTGCACAGTTTCAAGCCTCCCCACGTGCTTCACATCGTCAAGCCGTCAAAAGGATTCTCAGGTACTTACATGGAACTCAAGAATTTGGCATTTTTCTTCCTTCTTCCTCAACCATTACTTTGAAAGCTTTTTCAGATGCTGATTTTGGGGATTGTAGGATTGATAGGAAAAGTACTTCTGGTGCTAGTCATTTTCTTGGTAATTCACTTGTTGCTTGGTCCTCCAGAAAACAAAACTCAGTTGCACAATCCACAGCTAAATCTGAATATGTAGTTACTGCTAGTGATTGCTCACAAATTCTTTGGATTGTTCAAACACTTAAGGACTACGGGGTTGATCTACATAGTGTTCCACGGTTTTGTGATAACACTAGTGCCATTTGCATTGCTAAAAACCCCGTGCAACATTCTAGAACTAAGCACATTGACATTAGGTATCACTTTCTTTGTGACAATGTTGAAAAAGGAAACATTGTGCTTCACCATGTAGATACCGAACAACAATTGGCTGAAATTTTTACAAAACCTTTGGATTCCACTCGTTTTTGTTACATTCGTAGTGAAATAGTGGTTATGCATCCTCATGGCTTTAATTGAGGGGGAGTTTTGAAACTTAGAAAGTCTATGTGTGAATCTGAACTTAAAATAATGTGAGCATAGTATTTCATACATATATGACTTTGTGATTCCTTTTACATGCTGAAAGTTCTTACTACATTACTTGTTTTATACATTTTGTAGTTTTTGCTATGTCTAGTAATTGGAATAATTACTGACACTATATATAGTCATGGTCGAACTTTCTTGCTATTTGAACTTGTTGCATGCTCACAAGTGCTTTTAATCATAAAGAATTAATCAAGTAATCAACTCACATGTTGAGTTTTTATGAACAAATATAAATTGAGAAAAGATCAAGAGAATATGCATTCATCGCACTTCTTCTTTTGAGATGGCTTATCATTGCACTTAGATATGAACTTGGAAGAAGTTGTGTATGACTAAAACCATGTCCTTAAGCTTTTGATTGTAAAATGACATAGGTTTGGCTTGGGTTGTTAGAATAAGGCAGATGCACATATAATCTCTTGCAGATAGCATATGATCTAAATTTGTGCTTTGAAAAATACTAAAATGCAGCAACAAGTGTCATGCTTTCAGGTTTTGAAATAGTTAAGTTTGTGAGAACCTGACTTGCTTAAATTGAAAATTACATTTGATCTCTAGCATGGCTTACACTACTTTATGTATCTCATTGTTGTGATAGTGTAAGTTACTTGATAGTATGACTTAGATGAGCTCTGTTTTATATGTATATGTTATAATATGCTCATAACAATTAAAATTTCTCTTTTGTACCTTGCTAAATACATTGTCAAAGGGGGAGAGATAATATGTGAATTTTTAACATTTTTAAAGATAAGTATGCAAGGGGGAGAAATTGATTACACATTGCACATATTCACGATTGTTTTGGCATGATCCTTCTCTGGGGGAGAATTTGTTTTTCTTCTCATTTTATTTCTGTTTTACAAAGGAGGAGAAATTGTTTTCAAAACTTTTAATGTGAATAAGCCAATGTTCGGATTTTAAGTGGTGTTGCCAATGCATTGGCTTGTACTAAAGACATTGGATTTGATGATATAAGTTCTTCAATTCTGCCAAAACACCCCTTTTAGCAAGGTCCGACTCTAGCTTCGAGCTTCTGCAAGGTCCGACAATAGGTCCGACTTGCTTTGGCTAGGTGCGACTTCTTTGTCTAGGTTCGACTAGCTTTGGTTAGCTCCGGCTCTAGGTTCGACAAGCTTTGATTAGCTCCGGCTCTAGGTCCGACTAGCTTTGGTTAGCTCCAGCGCTAGGTCCTGCTAGCTTTGGTTAGCTCCGGCGCTAGGTCCTGCTAGCTTCAAGGTCTGGTTATCTTTGGCAAGGTCCGATGCTTGATCGCAGTGTTTCTGCTTTTATCTTGCAATGATCCGTACTTGATTTATATTATTGGAGAGATTGCTTAGTATTCATTTGCAAAGTTTTTGGTGCGTTTTGGTTGATATGGCTGATATCGTTTTGCTATGGTTTGCAACATGCTTATGTGAGGTGCTCACGTGAGGTGTTGTGTTCAGAACTAACGTGAGTCAAGTCGAGGACTTGTGCTCGAAAGTATTGGTTGCTTATTCATGTGCAGTGTTGCTTGAGTTCAAGACATGGCTGGTGAAGGGATCCATTGAACTAGTCTTAGGGAGAAGATGAGGTTCAACAACCAAGTTCGGGAGGAATTGTGGTTGAGTTGATCGGGAGGTTGTGCAGCATGTCTGAATCAAGAACAATGCATATGAAGGTATCATGGACGTCGTTGGAAGATGTTTGCACATATGAAAGGAGTGCATGGTTGTGTCTACATGGTTCCGAGGTGTCATGAAGAGATGTGGATGCAAAGAATTGGTCGGAAAGGTCCAACCGACTAGGTTATGGACTCAGGCTGCGGTTGAGTCGTGTTTGACTCAAATATGGAATCTTTTGAGTTGGTTATGATAGGATTTCGTGTGGGTCACGAATTTGAGTTGTTTTAGGAATGTGGTATATGTTCCTAAGGTATTTGGAAGTCTTAAGGTTTCTTCTATCTGCGCATAGAAGAGTCCTAAGCAGTTATGGAAAGTTTCGATTCGTGATTTGAGTAGGATTAGAGTCCTAGTTGAGATTGGGTTGGCCTAAGGACTGGTTATATGAGCAACGGAGACCAGAGCTCGTGGGAGACGACTTTGGGGCTGTTCCTCTTGTGTTCTATTGAATAAAATTCGTAGTTGAAAGGAACTTTTGTGCCTTGTTCCTCCGACTTGTTCTAGACAAGTTTTACTCGTCGAGTTTCTGCACAGCACTACCTTTCGCTGGTGTTTTTATCATAACTCGAGTTTTACAGATATAATTGACGTGACTCTTTTTGGGTTGTCTTCACAACTTGATTATCTATCATCTGTAAAAATTTCACGATCATTGGATTTGTGGTTTCTGATCTACACAAGTTTCTTTGCAGCATTCCAGAACTATTTTTCTCGGGTAGGACAGATTGACTTTTGTTCGATCCTTCAATCGTAACATGAGTTTCTCTCGACGAATTTGAGTGATTCTTGTTGTGTCGTCTTCGTGACTTGATTCTCTCTGATATCTGTCACTTTTGTCATGGTGAAACACGTTTAGATTAGTCTCACACACGATTTCTTTAACTGATCGTTTTTTCTGTCGAGGGTTTTCATTGCTTCTGCTGAAAAAGTTTTAATCTACCATTCACCCCCCCCCCTCTATGGTAGATTTTCACCTGATCTTTGATCCTACAGACCGATGCAAATACACCATCCCGTTGATATGGTGGTGGTGGTGGAGGAACGACACCAGCTGGAACAACTACGTTGGACGACTGCTGCACATTGGAGGGATTTCCCCCATTAGGATGCTTAGCCGGTCCGTTGAATGAAGCGGTGGAGGAGTTCACCATCTTGAAAGCTTGAAAGAATCCCTTCCTGGCACGCCAAATGTCAAAGTGTGGAGTAAGACACTTCCCTCGGTACTACTAAGAAGTAATCCGTGAAGGTTTGTATTCGATTGGGGCGCGAGTCAAGATCGAGACAAGAGGTAAACACCGATAGTTTTACGTTGTTCGAGCCGCCTAAGCGTAATACCCTACTCCACGGGGTGTGTGTTGATTGTGTGAGATTGAGTGTATATGAGTTGGCTTCAGATCAGCTGAGATAGCCTCTCCTACTACCATGCAGTGCAACTCTTTTATATGCCAAGTGCTGGCTGTTACAGTTTTTGCCTGGCCCGACAGGTGGCCCCAGCTATAATAAACTACCTTATACATGATATACAGTGTTATGAGTGATTAATAGTGTGATAACATGCCTTAATAGCAGCATTACCGGTCTTGATAGTCCTCTAATTGTGCATCATTAATATAGCATTGATGACATGTTAACCAAGTCTTGTAACGACCAATTGATGGCCCTTGAATGTCCGCATCGTTGGCGATCCCTCTGTCTTCCCGTTGCAGACTTAGGTCCGGGTGTTGACACGTGGCAGCTCTGGAGCTTCACTCTAATCGGGGATGGCTCCGGTGCTATTGGACATGTGGCAGTGCTGGAGCTTCCCTAGAGAGGGAGGCAAGGTCCGAATTTGCAAGACACGTGACAGCACCGGAGCTACCCAACCGAGGGAGGCAGGTCCGGCTCTTCTGAATACATGGAAGTATCGGAGCTACCCTATGGAGGCATATCTGAAACTGCGGGACGTGTATTCCCTCCAGACGTTCGTCACCTGAACATAGGAACTCCATAGCTTTGTTTACGGTATCAAGGGGTATCCGGTATGCAGGGTACCGACAGTAATGAATGTGGCCTAGAGGGGGGGTGAATAGGCCTTTTGAATTCCCTGCACACTTAATAGAATCGTCAAAACTTGGTTGGCCGAACTAGTCCGGCTGTGTGGGCGGACTTGTCCGGTGTGCTAAAATATGTGTGTTGATCAAGTGTTGTTTGGGAATCTAAATTTCTTTAGCAGCGGAAATGAGAACAACTGATATTTTTGTTTGAGATTAATATAAAACTGCAGGTAAGACTTATTGCCTTAGGTTGATGTTTTAGCACTTAAGTGATCTAGTGAACAAAATTTAAATGAAATGAGGCGCAAGACACACGAATTTTTCCCGGGGTTCGATCTCACCACGAGATCTACGTCCTCGTTGAGGAAGCTCACACAGAGCTGGGTCTCCAACCCTTTCCCTCTTCAAGTCACCACGAAGGCCGACTTGATTCCACTGTCACGGGTAATCACCAAGTTTGTGGGGCAACCTCACATGTTGAGGGCTCCCACGAGAATTACAACGAAAGAAGTGATCAAATACACTCAAAAGTATTACAATGCAGAGTATGAGTGTAGAAAGATCAAACCCCAAGAGCTCGCAATGAAAGAACGACGATCTCCCAATCCCGAATCCAAGTGTTCAATTGATTTCACTCTTTTTGCACTTTAGATGTGTGGGGAGATGTGTTTTGGGCTCTTGGGATGAAGTGGCGGCGCTAGGGTTTGTTGTTTGATCAGTATTCGACGTGTGTGTTAATAGGAAAGCTGTGGACTCTCTATTTATAGGGTTTCCAAAAGGTAGCCGTTGAAAAACCCTAACATCGGACTAGTCCGGTCCAAGTCCGGTCTCAGTGCATTTTGAAGTCCAGAAAGTCTGTCAGGCTAGTCCGGTCCAAGCTCGGACTAGTCCGGTGTTGTGTGTAGGTGACTCCAGAAAGTTCAACGGACTAGTCCGATCTCCACGAATGGGAGATTCCAGAAAGTTCAACAGACTAGTCCGGTCCATGATCGTACTAGTCCGGTCCCTCAATATGAGAGACTCCAGAAACATCAATGGACTAGTCCGGTGGATGCACGGACTAGTCCGGTCTCCCTATAAGTGGGATTCCAGAAAGATGAACGAACTAGTCCGGTCCATGATCGGACTAGTCCGGTGCTTTGTGAAAGTTAGATTAATTTTAATCCCTTACCCTCACGCAAAGTTGTGAGCTCTTGGAGTGTGTCTTTCATACACTCCCTATACATTCAAAATCTAATTTAGTCTTCCAAGCTTCATCAAAGTATCTTTCTTTGAACACCACTTCATTTTTCACCTTTTTGTGTGCACCAAGCTGTTTCACTTGTTTGTCCTGCAATCATCTCAGTGGATTCATTAGGATCTCATATGTTTGTCATCAATTAGCCAAAACCCACAAGGGATATCCTAGATGCACTTACAATCTCCCCCTTTTTGGTGATTGATGACAACCATTTGAGATATCACAATTGAGAATAAAATCTTGATTTTCATATGGTGTGCACATATGAGAATAAAGATAAGTCCACAAAAAGCTTCTCACAAATGCACACACCTTATGGTGGGGTGCCTAACAGGTGTGTGATTAACAAGGTGTGATGAAGTAAAGGTGATCAATAATGAGCATAGAGATAATCATCCAAGCAACAATAAGCATCACACATAAGAGAAGAAATAGTGCATTACAAGGTTTTTAAAAATAAGTACATGTCCTTGATCACAAAAACATAAAGACACCAACTAGAGATAGTCTCAAGCTACTAGTCTCAATCTCTCCCCCTTTGGCATCAAGGCACCAAAAAGGGAAAATTGAGGGGAATCACTCATCGCCACTCTCTTCTTCAGTCTCGATCCGGTCCACATCTTCACCACCATCATCATCATTCGCTGGAGTAGACTCTTCCTCGGAGTCCTCGAAGGCGGGCGGGGATCCCACCGGCTCAATCTCCAGCTTGTCACAGATAGCTTTGATGTTGGCATTGACATATTGCTGATGCTTCTTCTGCCTGACTTCAATCTTGCGGCAGCAGGCAAAGATAGAGGTGAGCATTTTGAGCACACCACCGGAGGATTCATGGGCAGGTGCAGAGCTAGGAGGAGCAGCTGAAGATCTTGTGACATTCACATCCCGAGTTTGTTTAGTCCTCATCTCAGCTTCAAGGGATGGAGGTGCATCAGGAGCCAAAGGTAGAGTGTACTCAGTGGGCTTTTGCGGTTTCAACCCCGTATGGTGAACATCCTTGACGAACTCAAGTCCAGTCACCTTCTCAATCATATACATGATGTACGGGGCATACCTGCAAGATCTGTTTGGAGTGATTGAGATGTTCACAATGTCATTGTAGATGTATTCAAAGACATTGAACGGTCTCCTCCCACCAATGACCTTCATTAGGGTCCTCAAGGTTCCTTGAATAGTCCCCGCATCTCCATCTTTCGGGGCTATAGTCTTTCTCAAAATTCTGTTGAGGACCACATAGAAGGGCTTCAAATAATTGATATTGGTAGGGACATAAGGCATCCTTGTGTCATAGAGAAATTTGAGCTCATCCTTCTCCAAGGGTTGCAGATTGTGGATAACAAGATCATGATCCAAAGTGTGTTCAAGGTGGAGGATTCTCGCAAACTCATCATAAGTGACACTATACTTGGAACCATGAGTCATCCAAGTGAGACTGTCTCGATCACCACGAGCAAAGTAGAGGGTGGAGTAGAATTGGGTGATGACCTCATTGTTCCAATCATTCTCAAAGGAAAATAGTTCCTTTAGTCTGTGCCTCTCCAGGGACTCAACCACCTCACGGAAAGCAGGATACTTCTTTGACTGCATGTATCCAATGTTCACCCATTGACTCTTCACAACGGGATTCTTCATCTTCATGTACACATGCTCGTAGTAGTCGGCATGGAAGTTGCTCCAAAATCTTGGGTCTGAGCATTACCGAGGTTGAGCATACACATTAACCTGCCTGAAGCTATCAGCAAGCTCACCCCCTTTTCCAGTGAAATCCTTACTTGAGCGCTGCCTGTTGCGGTGACTTGGGTTCTTCATTTTCAGGGGTCCAATGGGACCACTAGCAAGCCCCTTTCCTTTGTTGAGAGTCCTCTTTGGCCCTGAGGAGCTCTCACCAGCCTTTCCTTGGGCCTTCTTCACAACTACCCTCCTTTTCTTGGGCAAGTTGTCGTCGGAGGGTGGAGAGTGCACATTTACATCATGCCTTTTCTTCATGTACCTCTCCTTGGCTCTCTTCACCTTTTCACGCTCAACTTCTTCATCAACATGGAAGGAGCTGTCATATGAGCTTGAAGACATCGTGCCTAACAAGGAGTTCATGATTTAGATGAGAATGAACTAAGAATGAAGAAGATGTGAGGATTCAATTGTCAGAGACCGGACTTGTCCGGTTTCAGAGTGCGGACTTGTCCGGTGTACCGGACTAGTCCGTACCTGGGAGCCGGACTAGTCCGGCCTGGCACAAGAACCCTAACAAAACTAGAATCACAACTTCTATCTAAGGATGCAAGGGAGCATGAAGGTGAAATAAATACATCTCTGAAACTAATGTATTTGCTTGGAATCAAGAGAAATAAGGTAGAACTAGAAAAGTTGAGAGTTTGATTTTTGGGAGAAATTTACTGAGATTTGAAGATTCGCGTTGAAGGAGCACGAATCTGTCCGGATGAGTTTGGAGTGGAGTACCAACTCGTCGAGGGGAGGATTTCCCACGGAGAAAGCTTGGATTTTGAGGGCTCAACTCGAAAATCACTTTTGGGGGCTAGGGTTTGAGAGGTGAGGGTTCAACTCAAAGTGGAGGGAGGTTTGAAACGGTTTTGGGCCGGCCAGCTGCTTATATACGCGGCCGACCGGACTAGTTCGGTCAGAGGACGGACTAGTCCGGTGCCCCTGGAAAACCTAGAAGGAGGGACTGTCCGGACTAGTCCGGTGGCAAACCTGACTAGTCCGGTGTCCCTGGAAAAACTGAGTATATAGAGATAACTAATAGTGATCCAAGGACAAGTTTTGCAAATAATATTGGTGATTATGACCAGAAAGCAATCAACACAAAAACATGGTCATAAATTCCAAGATTTCTTCATTAAAAATAGTTTTCTTAGGAGAAAAAGAGGTGAGGGGCAGTTTTAGCAATAAAATGTAACATTTGAAGTTTCAACCAGGTGTGCAACGTTTCAAGCCACATTTCGAGAGTCAAGAATATTAAGTTCATTCCTAAGTTCACAAAACCTTTTCTCATCCAATGGTTTGGTAAAAATATTCGCAAGTTGTTTTTCAGTTCTAACATGAGAAATAGCAATGTCACCTTTTAATGAATGATCTCTAAGAAAATGATGACGGATATCTGTGTGCTTAGTTCTTGAGTGCTCTACCGGTTGGTGCAATTTTTATAGCACTTTCATTGTCACAAAGTAGTGGGATATGGTTAAGATTGTAGCCGTAGTTCCTAAGGGTTTGCCGCATCCAAAGTAATTGGGCGCAACAACTACCGGCTGCAATATATTCTGCTTCTGTTGTGGAAAGGGCAATGCAGTTTTGCTTTTTAGATGACCAAGATACCAGGGACCTACCAAGGAACTGACAAGTCCCTGACGTGCTCTTTCTATCGACTTTGCATCCTGCATAGTCGGCATCGGGATACCCTATCAAGTTAAATTTGGATCCTTTGGGATACCAAAGGCCCAAGTTGGGTGTGTGCACAAGGTACCTTAGGATTCTTTTTACAGCAACTAAATGACACTCTTTAGGTGCAGCTTGAAACCTTGCACACAAGCAAACACTAAGCATAATATCTGGCCTAGATGCACATAAATAAAGTAAGGAGCCAATCATGGACTGATATACCTTTTGGTCCACATTTGGACCATCTTCATTGAGGTCGAGGTGTCCATTAGTGGCCATGGGTGTCTTGATGGGCTGGCTTTGTCCATATTGAATTTCTTGAGAATGTCTTGTGTATATTTGGTTTGTCTTATAAATGTACCTTCTCTTAGTTGCTTCACTTGGAATCCCAAGAAGAACTTTAATTCGCCCATCATTGACATCTCGAACCTATCTGTCATAATTTTGCTAAATTCTTCACAGAAGGATTTGTTAGTGGATCCAAAGATAATGTCATCAACGTAAATTTGACATACAAATAAAATATCATCACAATGTTTAGTGAAAAGTGTATGGTCAGCTTTACTAATTTTGAATCCATTCTGAATTAGAAAATCTCTAAGACACTCATACCAAGCTCGAGGAGCTTGTTTGATGCCATAGAGAGCATTACGCAGTTTGTAGACATGGTTGGGATATTTCTGGTCTTCGAATCCTGGTGGCTGCTCCACATAAACTTCCTCCTTGATTGGGCCATTTAAGAAAGCGCTCTTGACGTCCATCTGATACAGCTTAAAATTATGGTGAGTAGCATATGCCAATAAAATACGATTGGACTCAAGTCTAGCTACAGGAGCGAAAGTTTCATCGAAGTCCAAACCTTCGACCTGAGAATAACCTTTGGCCACCAGTCTTGCCTTATTTCTTGTTACTACTCCATGTTCATCTTGCTTGTTCCGAAAGACCCATTCGGTTCCAACTATGTTCGCCTTTGGTCTTTCCACCAGCTCCCATACTTCATTTCTCTTGAAGTTGTTCAGCTCCTCTTGCATTGCAATCACCCAGTCTGGATCCCTTAAGGCTTCTTCTACCCTGTATGGTTCCAGAAAAGACACAAAAAAGTAGGATTCACAGAAATTTGCAACTCGAGATCTAGTAGTTACTCCCTTAGCAATATCTCCAATGATATTGTTGACAGGGTGGTCTCTTTGCACGCTCTGGTGTACTCTCGGGTGTGGAGCTTGTGTAGTTGCTTGTTCTTCATTATCTTCATGTGCATTGTCTCCCCCTAGATCATTGTTTCCATGATTGTCCTGATTTTCTTGATCTTCCTCCTCTTGATCTTGTGCATGAGCTCCCCCTTGATCATTGCCTCCGTGTTGAGGTTCATCTTGTGCATTTGAGTCGAGTGTTTGCTCTTGTGGTAAGATATCACCAAGTCCCATTTTCTTCAGTGCTTCATATGGAGCTTCCTCTTTATCTAGCACACACTTATCAACTTGCTCCACTTGTGAGCCGTTAGATTCATCGAACACTACATCACGTGCTACTTCAACAAGGCCGGACACCTTGTTGAAGACACGATAGGCGTAGGCATTCGACTCATATCCGAGCAAGAATCCTTCATCGGACTTTGAAGCGAACTTCGAGGCCCTCGGTTTCTTGTTCAGAATAAAACATTTTCAACCAAAAACTTTAAAATAAGAAACATTGGGCTTTTTACCGGTAAGGAGCTCATATGGAGTTTTTTTCAGTAGTCGATGGAGATACAGTCGATTTGTGGCATGGCAAGCAGTGTTCACTGCTTCTGCCCAAAAACGATCTGATGTCTTGTATTCATCCAACATAGTTCTCGCCATTTCGATTAATGTTCTGTTCTTCCTTTTGGCCACTCCATTTTGTTGAGGGGAGTAGGGTGCCGAGAATTCATGCTTTATCCCTTCTCCATCGAGAAACTCCTCAACTTGGAGGTTCTTGAATTCTGTCCCGTTGTCACTTCTGATATTCTTTATGGTTGATGAGAATTCGTTCTGAGCTCTTTTCAAGAACTTCTTGAGGATCCCCTGAGTTTCTAATTTATCATACAAGAAAAATACCCAGGTAAATCTTGAAAAATCATCAACAATTACTAAACCGTATTTGTTACCGTCGATGCTGATGTACAAAACTGGACCAAAGAGGTCCATGTGGAGAAGTTCTAGCGGTCTTGCGGTAGTCATCACATTCTTGGCGGGGTGTGGTGCTCCGACTTGTTTTCCTGCTTGACACGCGCTGCATGGCATGTCTTTTTCAAAAACCACATCCTTAAGACCACGGATGTGACCACCTTTTAGAAGTTTCTGCAGATTTCTCATCCCAACATGGGCTAGCCGTCTATGCCACAGCCATCCCATGTTGGTCTTAGCAACCAAGCAAGTGTTGAGTTCGGCTTTATCTTTGTTGAAGTCAACTAGATAAAGCTTGCCCTTCAACATTCCCTTGAATGCAATCGAGCCATCACTTTTTCTAAAAACAGTCACACCCTCATTAGTGAATAAACAGTTGTAACCTTTGTCGCATAGTTGGGATATTGACAAAAGGTTATAATCTAGAGAATCTACATGTAAAACATTTGATAAGGTATGTTGAGAGGATATTTCAATGTTACCGCTACCAAGGACCTTTCCTTGGTTGTTGTCTCCGAAGTATATGCCTTCACCTGGATCCTTGTTGTACTCGTACTCTACAAACATACCTCTCTCTCCGGTCATGTGATTTGTGCATCCGCTATCAAGTACCCATTTTGTTCCACCGGAGGAGTAAGCCTGCAAAAAGAATTATTCCTTGGTTTTAGGTACCCAAGCTTGCTTAGGTCCTCTCAGGTTAGTCACAAGAGTCTTGGGCACCCACACACAAGTTTTCAAGTTCCTGTGGTGTGGCCCTGCATATTTGGCAATGACTTTTCCATATTTGGCTTTCGTAAGAACATAAGAAGCGTTAAATGTATGAAACAATATTTGTGGTTCAGATTCATGGGATTTTTCCTTAACAAAGACAATTCTATTTTTAGCATGATTAGAAGTAGACATGTGTTTGCTCTTATCAAAACCAAGACCATCTTTGACATTAGGAGGTCTAGTGACCATATATGCACTGCGTGCATATTTGATCTTCTCCTTATCAAAGATGCCACTTGGAGGGGCATGCATATTATGAGAAGTTGAAGTATTGGAAATAATATTCTTCTTAGTAGAGCAAGTGCAAGTTCTGATTGTTGTCGAACTTATATCTTTGGAGGAAGAGCTCTTGGAGGAAGAGGAGTCACTTTGCTTGAGCGACTCGACTTGCACCTCAAGGATCTTGTTAGATTTTGACAAGTTAGCAAGTTCTTCCTTGATTGCAATATGCGAGTCTTCTAGCTTTGAGTAAGTTTCCTTACTCAAGGCTAGCTCAGCTTCAAGCGACTCGTTCTTCTCTCTTTCAAGCTCGGGAAGCTTTTCAACTTCTTGATATCTCTTCCTTTCACGGATGAGCATATCTTCTTGTCGGTCAAGAAGTTCTTCCTTTTCAAAGATTTCATTCGACAACATTTCCATTTTCTTTAGAGCAATTTTACTTAGTCCTCTAAACATTTCTTCATTATCACTAGAGCTGTCAAAGTCATCAATAGAGGAATTTAGCGTAGGAGGAGTGAGTCGTACCTTTTTCTTGCCTTCCTTAGCCATAAGGCAAGTGTGGTTGTTCATGTCCCATCCTCCCATGTTTGGAAAGAGTGTGGCCTTCATAGTAGGTTTCTTGATTGCGATAGTGGCCATTTCTTCTTCTTCATCGGAGGAGGACTCGTCGTTTGAGTCCCACTCCTTGCAATGTGATCTTGATGGGTTTGTCTTCTTTTTCTGAAATTTTTCTTTTCTTGAGATCTTGTTTCCTTCTTCTTTTTGTTTTCTTCATAAGGGCAGTCCACCATGAAGTGACCATACTCTCCGCAGTTGTAGCAAGTGCGTCGAGCCTTGGATTTTCCTTTATCCTTGCTTTTGCCTTCATTTGAGTTGTTGTCGTGTCTTATTTTCATCATTCGCTTGAACTTCTTGATAAAGAGTACCATTTCTTCATCATCAAGATCGATGCTCTCGTCACTTGTATGCCCATCATCTTGATCTTCACGAGCATCTTTGAGTTTGGGTCGGCATGTTGCTTTGAGAGCAACCTCCTTCTTTTTGGAGGAAGTGAGTTCGGCCAAGTCTTTGACGTATTGTGCCTCTTTCTCCATCATTTCATGGTTTATGATCTTTCCCAACAACTCATCGGGAGTCATTTTGTGAAACTCGGGGCTTTCTCTAATCATTGAGCAAAGTGTGACATTTCTTGGCATGAAGGCTCTAATCATTCTCTTGACTACCTCGTGATTCGTCCATTTCTTACTTCCATAGGCACGTATTTTATTTATGAGTGCCTTCATCCGGTTGTACATGTCTTGAGGTGATTCACCTTCTTCAATAGCGAATCTCCCCAACTCTCCTTCAAGCATTTTGATTTTTGCTTCACGAACCAATCTATTTCCTTCGTGTGCTGTCTTGAGTGTATCCCAGATTTCCTTTGCACTTTCTAAGCCATCAATCTTAGTGAATTCCTCTCTGCTTAGTGATGATGTGATCACGGCGACGGCTTGTGCATTTCTAGGAATCTCTTGTTCTTGTTCTGGGTGAGTTCTTCATCCGTGTTCGGGGTGTCTATGCCAGTGCAAACAATGTGCCATAGACTAGGATTTAGGGATATTAGATGCATCTTCATGTTGTACTTCCACATTGTATCGCTTCCGTCAAACTGTGGAGGTTTTCCCATAGGAATGGAAAGATAATGGTTGTTTGAATTGAGACGGTTGTAGTTGTAAGGCTGTCGGGAGTAGTCGTGATAACCACTCCCCGTCGTCTTCTCTTCTTCTTTTCCTTTTTGTCCTAGCAGTTTCTTTCTTAGAAGTGCCTTTAATTGTCGCACTTCTTCATCATCGTGTTGGCTCTCTTTCAGCACATCAAAAGTTTTAGTTTCTTGTTCCTCCTCATTAATGTTCATCTTCAAGATATCGTTGTTCTTCTTAGAGGCCATTGATCTCTCCAAGATGTGAGTCTCGTTGGTGGAGAACCTTGCTCTGATACCAATTGAATGTGGCCTAGAGGGGGGGGTGAATAGGCCTTTTGAATTCCCTGCACACTTAATAGAATCGTCAAAACTTGGTTGGCTGGACTAGTCCGGTTGTGTGGGCGGACTTGTCCGGTGTGCTAAAATATGTGTGTTGATCAAGTGTTGTTTGGGAATCTAAATTTCTTTAGCAGCAGAAATGAGAACAACTGATATTTTTGTTTGAGATTAATATAAAACTGCAGGTAAGACTTATAATTGCCTTAGGTTGATGTTTTAGCACTTAAGTGATCTAGTGAACAAAATTTAAATGAAATGAGGCACAAGACACGAATTTTTCCCGAGGTTCGATCTCACCACGAGATCTACGTCCTCACTGAGGAAGCTCACACAGAGTCGGGTCTCCAACCCTTTCCCTCTTCAAGTCACCACGAAGGCCGACTTCATTCCACTATCACGGGTAATCACCAAGTTTGTGGGGCAACCTCACACGTTGAGGGCTCCCACGAGAATTACAACGAAATAAGTGATCAAATACAGTCAAAAGTATTACAATGCAGAGTATGAGTGTAGAAAGATCAAACCCCAAGAGCTCGCAATGTAAGAACGACGATCTCCCAATCCCGAATCCAAGTGTTCAATTGATTTCACTCTTTTTGCACTTTAGATGTGTGGGGAGATGTGTTTTGGGCTCTTGGGACAAAGTGGCGGCGCTAGGGTTTGTTGTTTGATCAGTACTCGACGTGTGTGTTAATAGGAAAGCTGTGGACTCTCTATCTATAGGGTTTCCAAAAGGTTGCCGTTGAAAAACCCTAACACCGGACTAGTCCGGTCCAAGTCCGGACTTGTCTGGTCTCAGTGCATTTTGAAGTCTAGAAAGTCTGTCGGACTAGTCCGGTCCAAGCTCGGACTAGTCCGGTGCTGTGTGTAGGTGACTCCGGAAAGTTCAACGGACTAGTCCGGTCCATGATCGGACTAGTCCGGTCCCTCAATATGAGACTCCAGAAACATCAATGGACTAATCCGGTGGATGCACGGACTAGTCCGGTCTCCCTATAAGTGGGATTCCAGAAAGATGAACGGACTAGTCCGGTCCATGATCGGACTAGTCCGGTGCTTTGTGAAAGTTAGGTTAATTTTAATCCCTTACCCTCACGCAAAGTTTTGAGCTCTTGGAGTGTGTCTTTCATACACTCCCTATACATTCAAAATCTAATTTAGTCTTCCAATCTTCATCAAAGTATCTTTCTTTGAACACCACTTCATTTTTCACCTTTTTGTGTGCACCGAGCTGTTTCACTTGTTTGTCCTGCAATCATCTCAGTGGATTCAATAGGATCTCATATGTTTGTCATCAATTAGCCAAAACCCACATGGGATATCCTAGATGCACTTACAAGTAATCATACAGCAGACCAGACTAGGCTGTATTTTAGGATTGAACAAGCTTCGGGTCAATGGGAGGCACCACTTGAATTTTACGAACTTGATCACCATTCCGTTCTACCTAGACAGAGAATGATAGCTGATGGGTCTCCTTGGCAGAATAACCCTGTTGATTCATCAACTAGTAAAGGCATGCCGCAAGCATCCTCAGAAGAGAGGGATGGGGGAAGACACCTGCTCCATGGTTTCCTATGTTACAACATTTTACCCTTATCCTTAGCTATGGCAGGGGGGACAGTGTTAGAAAATAGGCACGCGGAAGCGACGACGGATCTCCCAAGGTATACGATGCTAGATCACGGACGACACACAAGGCACGATATTTGTTAACGAGGTTCAGCCGAAGCCTACATCCTCGAGGCATGACTACGGACGCTCCTCCCCAATATGTTATTTTCGTTGTGGTTACAACAGTGGCCCTCCACTCATATTTGTAAGGAGGTCAGTACAGAGTCCAACAGAAACTCTACACCCACCGCTAATACAACTCAAAGTCCTATCATAACCAACTCGTACATAATATTCGACACATATCCAACAAACTCCACCTTGGCGAATATTACACCACCTTCAAGTTGTCATGCGTGAATCTCCATGTACCCGGACTTGAGTTGTCGACTTTGTAGCTCATGGAGAGCCACCTAACGAGTCCAACACCTTAGCCTTGCCGTCCGAGGAGAAAACTGCTATCTCCGCAACTCCATCTTTCATGACTCCACCTGCAACGGAACATCCTTGTAACTTGTACAAATTTGATGCCTCTCTCTCTCCTATCCTCACAGTGTCATCTCCATTCATGACTTTCATTGTCTTTCCATCCAGCCCAGCCCGGAATAACAGACCATCAAGATGTAGAGCCCCAAGCAAAATTAGATTCCTTTGCAGCTTCGGTACATGCTTAACACCTTGAAGCACGTGCTCACCTCTGTCTTGTGTTTTGATCTTGATTTTGCCTATTCCAATAATAGGGTGTCCCCTATCATCTCCCAAATAAGCTTTGCCAAAATCACCTGACTTGTACGAAGAGAACCACTCCTTTTTGTGCATAGCATGAAAAGAGCTTGTTGAATCTAACATTCATGCTTCAGTAGAATGTATTTTGACCAACTGAGAGAACATCACTTTCACTATCTGAGTCACTCTTATGAATTACCACATTAGCACTTGAACCCTTCACTTTTGTTGGACAATCCCTTTTAACATGTCCCCACTCCTTGCAAAAATAGCACTGCACCTTTTTCTTCTTCTTTCTCTTAGACTCCACCTTCTCCTTCGCATTCTCACCTCTGGTCAGCAAACCTTCAGCTTGAGGTTCATCCACTGCATTGTTCTTCCTTCTTTGCTCTTGAGATAGTAACGCTGCAGTAAAATACTCAATTTTGATGGAATCCTTGCCGAATGTCCGAGTCGTGACCGTTTGCTCATAAGATGGTGGTAACGAGCATAAAAAAATTATTGCCTTGTCTTCATCATCAATTTTCCCATCTAGTTGTTCTAGATCCGTGACCCTTTGATTGAAGATATTTATGTGCTCTGCAAGATCAGACCCTTCTTGCATCTTCAGCCCATATAATTTTTGCTTCAAATACAGCTTGGTCGTCAAAGTCTTCGACATGAATTGATTTTCTAGCTTACCCCAGATTTCCTTCGGTGTAGTCAACCCGATAACATGGTACATGACATTGTTGGACAGACACAGCCGTATGGTTGCAGCTGCTTGCATCTGTTTTTCCTCCCACTCATCAACCTCCATCTTGACCGGTTTTTCGCTTTCAGAACGGACAAAAGACTTTGTTGCACCAACAAATCTTTTACCCTTATATGCCACAAGACGAAGTTGCCGCTGCCATCAAACTTCACCATATCAAATCTGGTACCCGTCGGTGCCATCCGTCCTCTTGCCATGGATCACTGAAAGAACCTTCGAACGTGTCACACGTCGAAGCCGCGTACGTGTTCCACGCACAAGCACGTCATCGCGTACTCCTGCGTTCCGCCTAAACGCGCTGTCGCGTACACGTGAACCTCCGCCGTACACCGTTGTGCATAGCCTGCCGCTCTCAAGCTTCGTCGACTATCATGTCGCTCGCGTACGACTAAGTCGACCCGTTTGATCGCCGCCCACTGTTCGCCGTCAACTGCTTCAAGCCTCTGTTGAAAACCCGAACAACTTTTTTTCTGTTGATCTAATGCAATCCCGGTAGACCCGTGTTTATTTATATGGGTTGGAAAGCCGAGTCTTAGGCCCCCTTTGGCAGAGCTTCACAGAGCTGATTCTCAGGCAGAATGTGAGAAGTTGTGACAAACACTATTTTTCAGCAGAAGTGATTCTTGGCTGATTTTGTGAAGTGATTCTCTGAAATAAACTATGGGGTTGGAAGCTGAAAATGTAGCTTCTCCTGATTCTGTGAAGTGGTTCTTTATCCTGATTCTATGAGTTTATTCTAGAGAATTATAGAGAATCTTTTTCAGTCACAAAATCACTTCACCAGAGAATCAGAAGTGAATTCAGAGAATCATCTACTTAGAGCTCTGCCAAACGGGGCCTTACCGTAACCGACTATGTCGGCGGTTAGAACCGGCAGATCTCCCTACACTACTAAAGTGATAGGGGAGTTTGATGTTCGGTGCGGGCGCGCGGAGATTCAAGAAGGTGAATAGGAGTTTGACACAGGAGACACAAGAATTTACGTGGTTCGGACCGCCTGAGCGTAATACCCTACTCCACGGGTGTGTTGGTGTTGTATTAGCAGTATGAACTTGTGACTAGCGTATGAGGCGCGTGTGATCGTCCGTGAACGTCCCCGTGTGTATCGTTGGCCTGTCCTTTTATAATACAAGGGCAGGCCGTTACAAGTCAGCCTGGCCCGACGTGTGGCCCTGGCGGTTACTAGTATTGATACACGTTTAATTGCTCTTAATGACCCTGTAACGGGCTTTGACAGCACCGTTACTGGTGTTAAGATCGTCTGTTTAAGTGTCATTAATATGGCATTAATGACACTTAGTCGGGTCTTGAAGTCCTTGGCTCTCCTTTGAAGATCCGGAGCTGTTGCAAGGTCTTCTGGAGGTTAGAAGCTGAAGATCCGACGATCAGGCACATGGCAGCTCCGGAGCTTGCTGTGGGAAGCAGGTAGCTCCGGTGCTACCAGACACGTGTCATGTCCGGAGCTTCTCTCGGTCTGGGGTTAAGTCCGGAGGTGTCATTTCGGTACGTGGCCCGGAGCTTCCACCTTGTGGGCGGTAGCTCCGGTTTGGTTGTACACGTGGCGACCCAGGGATTAACCATGTTGGAGAAGCGGGTCCGGTTATGTCTGACATGTGGGCCTCCGAGGGTCTTCAAACCAAATAGACGACTTTCCTTTGAGATCTTTGTAACCTCAAGGGGTGTACGGTTTCTAGGGTACCGACAGTGGCCCCCTGGACCTACCTCCGGGGAAGATCATTGGGGTGAAGTCATTCCACCGGAGGTGGGTCCATCCTCGCGACTCTTGAACTGAGTCTTCAAGGGTTTTTGAAGGTGCCGTTGGCAGGGATTTATAGTTAGATCCCCGCCGCGTGGCGCACCTCGTGCGGCAGATGAGATCTTTGGCGTGTGGATCTCACGCAATTGAAGGTCGCCGGTTCCCAATACGAAAACCGTATCGGTTCCGCGCGCCTTGTCAGGCCGCCGCCTTTGGGTTTCCCGCCTCGTGATGACAACCGTTCGCCTGGGTAAGAACCTCGACTTGATCGTCGGGGTGGTCCTGGGCCCTCTTGTCATCGGCTGGGTTGAATTTTTGAGCGGTATCTTCGATTTCCTTGCGGTTTCCATCCAAGCGTTGCGAGGGCTTACTTAAGAAGGAAAACGCGCACCGTCGGGAGTTCTTTACGCCTCTCATCTGATCTTGCGCTCAAACTCCCAACTCGTGCTTCGCTCCTCTTCTCTTGCCTAGCCGTGCTGCGATGGAGTTGGATCTCCGCGAGAGTCGCTTGAAGACCGACGGCGATTTGAAGAAGGTCCGGGCCCTCATGGGGTGGTCCTCGGACTTCTTCAACCGCTTGGTCCGTGCCAGCGGAGAGCTCCCCTTCGAGAAGGAGCACGCCGGCGAAATGGTGTACTTTTCCTCGTACGCCATGGTGGGGTCGATCCCGCCTTTTTCTTCCTTTTTCTTGATGCTGCTAGACTTCTATGGTCTGCAGTTATACCACCTTGGCCCTCACTCCATTCTCCTCGTGTCTATCTTCGTCCACTTCTGTCAGATGTGGGTGGGCATCCCCCCTGCATCGAACTCTTCCGGACCTTCTTCACCGTCCACACCACCGGCCGGAGCAATGAGTACCTTGGCTTCTACTACTTCGTGAAGCGCAAGAAGTGCCCATTCAAGTACCTCCGGTCGTTTCCTTCCAGGAAGTGGGATGAGTGGAAGAAAGACTGGATAGTCGTCAGGGTGGAGGAGCACGAGAGGTTGGAGCTGCCCGACAGTCTGCCCGGCATCGACACGACAATCTGGAGTGAAGCTCCGGTGCTGGCGGAAGCTTTCAACCCTGCCTTGACCAGGATCCGCCAATGCGTGGAGGGAGGATTGACTCCTCAGGCGGTATTTTGCAATTTCCTGGTCAACAGGTGGGCGCCGCTGAAGAGGAGGGAGAAGCTCGCTTGGGCCCTCAACAGCGTGATGGACGACGACCGGGTTGAGACCAGGTTGAGGTCCAACATGGTGGGGAAAACCTTGGAGTTCCACCTCAAGAAATTCCAGCACGGCATCGACATCGACGGTGATGACTTGACTCCCCCGTCGGCCTTCCTCCCTCTAAACGTAGAAGTGGAGTTCAGCAGGGAGCTCCGGCAAAAGATGCCCGTACTTGACGACCTTGGTGTCTTCGAGAGAAGATCAACCACCCGAGTGGCGATCCCCGGAATGCCCGAAGATGGCTCCGTCCCTGCCCCAAAGCCAAGGGTCGAGGTCGTCGGCAAGGGCAAGGAGCTGGCGGATGAACCGGAGAGCCGGAAGAGGAAGCTGCAGCATGCCGACGGAAGGTCCGTCAGGCCCGCTACTTCCGCCTCGGTTCCTTCTCCCCGGAGGGGAAGGTCTTCTACCACCGTGGCGACTGTCCCCGTAATGGGGTTCTCCCGGAACGAGACTGTTCCTGCAGTGGGGTCCTCCCGGAGCGCGTCTGTTCCCGCGGTGGGATCCTCCCGGGGTGTTAGCTCCGGGCGCGCGACTCCGGCACCTGGGCCGGTGGAAGCCTCCAGGTCCGGGGGTTCTTCCCGATCGAGAAGGGCCTCGACCCGGGAAACGCCCATGGCCGCGACAGGTTCCGGGGGGCCTTCCGGAGCGTCTACTTCGACTATAGCCAGCCTAGAACGCCCGGGAAAAAGGTTCCGCGCAAGCTGGTGCGGAAGCCTTCCAAGGTAATTTTTAATCTTTACCTTGGACAATTATTTAATTGTAGCAATTGTTTGTTAATTTTCTTCGTTCATCGTCTGCAGCGTCCCCAAGAAGGGGAGTGAGACTCCACCCTCAGCCACAGTGTCTGAGGCCGTGAGGGGGGGGAGCTTCTGCTCCTGTCCTGGTGCCGCCCCAAGTGGTGGCTAAAGCTGCGACAGCTCCGGCGCCGGCTGTCGTGGTCATGGACCTCGACTCATCCCCAGAAGTTCCCGTGGTAGCGTCGGACCATGGGAGTGAAGATGCGCCAGCGGCAACTGTCTCAGAGGTTGAAGCTCCGGGTCTTGGTGCTGCAATGATGGAAACTCCGGTTGTTGAGCCGGAGGAAGTAGTAATCCTGTCCTCTGAGCCGGAAAGTGTCGAAGCCCCGGCGGTGGAGCCGGAGGTGACTGAAGCCCCGGCATGCGAGCTGGAAGTCGAGGTAGTTCCGGCAGTTGGGTCGGCTACCTCCGAAGCACCGGCCGTTGAGCCGGTTATTGTTGGAGCTCCGGTCACAGGGCCGGTCGAAGTTGAAGATCTTCCGGCTCCTGAGCCGGTGGTTGAAGAGGTGATGGAGCTCGAGCTTCCCTCGGAAGAGGTGCCCAGACCGGAGCCAGTAGTAGCTCCTGCTCCGGAAGCGACGACGTCGGAGGTACCTGCGGCCGAGCTGGAGTGCCCAAGTGAAGTCGCTGGCCCCCTGCCCGAGGGGGTGAACGAAGACTTGGCGGTGGGGCCTTCTTCGATGGCGACTGAGGCCATCCCTGGGGACGGCCCTAGTGCCTTGGAAGCTCAGGGGTCAACTCTCGTGGAGTGGGACCCAATTTTTGTATCTCAAGACCCGCTGGAACCAGCGGAGGAGACCCCAGCAGGTCCGGAACCTATCCCGCTGTCGATGTCTATTGACAACGCCTGTTCCAGTCTGCGTCAAGTCCAATTGGCCTTCTTCCACGACAGCAAGGCTCTTGAAGAGGAGCGCCAAACCCTTAGGTGGTGGCGTAACCGGCTCTACTTCGAGACCAAGCTGGCGCAGTCGAGGCTAGCGGATGACAAGGAGTGGATCAAGCGGGAGAAGATATGCCTGGAGTACTGGGGCAAGCTGTTGGATGACAGGGAGAGTATGACTCGGGCCCTCGATGCTCAATCCCAGGAGATTTATAATCAGGCCAAAGCAGCCAACAGTGCGGCCGAGGAACGCCACGAAAGGCTGTAGGTCATTAACACTGCACTCATCAAGCGCCGAGAGGCACTTGAAGAGAGGGAGAAACGGCTCGAGGATGAATAGCAGAAACTCCTTGAGCTGCGGGATGATGTCCTGAGGAGGGAAGAGGAACTCGCCGAGAAAGTAGCTCTGGCTGACAAGGGCCTCGAGGAGCGCACCAAGAAATTGGAAAAGTGCTGCCAAGAGGAAGAGGAGAAGACCTGGGTGCGAGGGCAGGAACTCTACGAACAAGAGTGTGCCCTTGTTGCCCGGGAGAAAAAAGTGAAGGCTAGGGAGAAGGACCTAGTTGATCGCAGGAACAAGATCCACCTCTGGGAGGAGGAGCTCGGAAAACTCGAGAGGCGGGTTGCTGAAAAGATTCAGCAAAACGCCAAAGAAGTTGAGTGCCTCGCCCGCGAGAATTCTGAACTGACGGCGGCCAGGAGATCCCTGGAAGAGATGAAGGGCTTGAGGACTTCGGACTCCCTACATATTTGGGAGTTCTTGGGCAAGGCCAATGACGTACTGACGCCGATGGGTTTCAGCCCCGTGCGCCCGGATGATCCGGAGCCGGAGCCAGACCTTGCGCTGCACGCGTTGAGCGCTGCGGGTAGCAAGCTCTCCAAGGTGGGCGATGTCATCGCGGACCAACTGGAGGTTGAGGGGCAATCCCTGGCGAAGAACGTCGCAGAGTATGTGCTGACGTGCTACACTAGCTGGAACTCCCAATTTCCTCTGGACCCGGTGCTTGAAGGCCCCGTCGAAGGAGAAGGCGAAGCTACCCAAGCCAGCGTATCGGAGGTCGCCCAGAAGGTCGCCCAGTTCTTTCATAGGATCTAGGACCATCTCTGTAGTTCTCACTTGTATTTTATCTTCTTCTTCCTCAATTTTGTAATTCCTTGTCTTCAGATGTAATCTCTTGTCTCCATATAAATGAAATCCCCAAATTTTTGCGACTTTCACTTTTTGTCTTCAACACTTTTATCTTCACTTGGCCCCCTGGTAGATGTACACAATTTGATTGTGAACATGTACCAAAAGGATATTGTGTTTTGTTGAAGACTCATTTGCTCCGAACTTGTAGAATTTAGGTTCGAAGTCTTCGATAGTGAATGCCCCCTGAGGTTGTCGGAGCTTAGAAGCTCCGGCATTGTCCATCGCTGGAGCTTGATAGCTCCGGCAATAGCCTCTATCAACACGTAGAGTATCGATAGTTAGTCCTCTGGGGTGTCGGAGCTTAGTAGCTCCGGCAGTGACCTATGCCAACACTTAGTTTGTTGGCAGCAGACTCCATTTACGGGGTCTTCTCACCATCTTTTATTCAGCGTTGACGGTTGGCCCCCTTAGGGGAATCGGAGCTTATTTAGCTCCGGCTTATCTCCATCAACGTAGACTTTATTTTTCCTGCACACTTAAGCCAAGAAAAATAGTAAAATTCGTTCCTTGTCTATAATTTCGTCACGGCTTAAGATTCTCAAGAAGACTTTAAGTTGAACACGATTTTAAATACAACCGGATGCGTTGTCTTTTTCTCTAGATCCAACTGTCCATGGACCCGCCTTACTTCGGCCTGCCGGTGTGTAGGTAGAGTGGCGTACTTAGGGTGCTTGACCAGGCTAAGTCGATAGCACACTCCAGCCCTAGATTGGCTTGGCGGCTTTCAGGCAAGTTGGCCATGAACGATATCTGAGTCCAAAGAATCGACAATACAACTCGAATCGTATATAAACCGGTCGAACTAAAATTTCTTAAGAATTGCACGTCTTTGTTATAGACAAGAAAGAGAAAAATAAAAATGTTGAGCCTGTACAAAATAAATGCACGTGGAGTCTATTTCACATGAAGATGTCTTTCATTATAGGTCCGGGGTACAGGGGAAACAAGTACACTCTTAGGGTACAGAACTAGGCTAAGTGTGTTTCATTTCTCGTTTGACCCGGGGTAGTTAGCCGCACTTTTAGTCCTGAGACTGTGACAAGTGTTGCATGAGCTTTGCGGACCTTTCGGGAAAGGTCCGGCTGCTCTCTCGGAGGAACTACCCGACTCTGTACAATGACTCTATAACATACACCCCAAGTTACTCAAGACTCACCTCCGTGGTATTAAGTGTAGAACTTACGGAGATGCTCGATGTTCCAAGGATTTGGGAGAGGTGTCCCATCCTCGGTAGCCAAGCGAACGCTTCTGGGACGGGATACTTTAATCACTCGGAAGGGCCCCTCCCAGCCAGGGGAGAGTTTGTTTAACCCTTCTCTGGATAGTATTCTCCATAGCACCAGATCACCTTCCTCGAGCTGTCGGTTGTGTACATGCCGCTGGTGAAAACACCGTAGAGCTTGGCGATATCGGGCATTCTGAACAGCTCACGCCGGAGCTGGTCCTGCGCGGCTTCGTCGAAGGCCCGGACCCGGAGTGAACCCAAGGTTATTTCCGGAGGAAGGATTGCTTCAGCTCCATACACCAGGAAGAAGGGTGTCTCTCCAGTTGACCGGTTTTGAGATGTCCTGTTGGCCCATAAGGTGGGCAGAAGCTCTTCGATCCAGTTGGCTCCATGTTTTTTCAAGCGCTCATAAGTGCGCGTTTTGAGTCCCTTAAGGATTTCTGCATTTGCTCTCTCGGCTTGGCCATTGCTGGATGGGTGAGCTACGGAGGCGTAGCAAACTTGTATGCCGAGGTCTTCGCAATATCCTTGGAATGCTGAGCTTGTGAATTGAGTCCCATTATCAGTGATGATTTTGTTTGGGACTCCAAATCTGCTTACAATGGATTGCAGAAAGTTGATAGCAGATTGCTTGTTGATTGTCACAACTGGAGTTGCTTCCGGCCATTTGGTGAACTTGTCAATGGCGACGTACAGGAACTTGTAACCTTCGACGGCTCTTGGGAAAGGTCCCAAGATGTCCATCCCCCACACAGTGAAGGGCCATGTAGGAGGTATCATTTGTAAGGGCTGAGCTGGTGTATGAATTTGCTTTGCATGAAATTGGCATGCTTCACATTTCTTCACCAGCTCAGTAGCATCTTGGAGCGCTGTAGGCCAGTAGAAACCATGCCGAAAGGCTTTTCCGACCAACGTGCGGGAAGATGCATGGTTCCCACACTCGCCTCCATGGATTTCTGCGAGAAGTTCGCAGCCTTCTTCCCTTGTGATGCACCGCATTAGGATGCCGTTGGCACCGCGCCGGTAGAGATCCCCTTCTACCAGCGTGTATCTTTTAGCCAATCTGACTACCCGGTCAGCGGATACATCATCGTCAGGAAGGATGTTGTCTTTCAAGTAGCTCCGGATCTCCGAGATCCATGCATCGGAACTAGCTTGAGCTTTTGAGTCTTGTGTGCTGGGTTGCTCGAAGCTCCCGGCAGCACCTACGACCCTTGATGCTTATGCACCTCTAGGTATCGAGTCTTGGCATCATGTAATACTTCACTAATGAAGTACACCGGGCGTTGAATGGTCCGGACCTTCCCGGAGGGGTCCGGAACTTCCTCTTCATTTATCCGGATCCTCTCGGAGGGGTCCGGATTTTCTTCGGGTACCTCTGAGTTCTGGCTGGAGGAACCCAGAGCTTCTTTAGAAATGACCTGGACCCTCCCGGAGGGGTCTAGGTCTCCTGAAGCGACTTCTTGTGGGTTCGAATCTGGGAGCTTGGACCCAGACTCACTTTCAGGAACCTCCGGACCTCTCCGAAGGGATCTGGATTCCTGAGTATGGGGTAGTTCTGGTCTCTCCGCAACCAGAACCATACTGACGACTTCGTCAGTAGCTGAAATATAAAGCAGCAAAGGCTCACCAGGGTTCGGAGCTACCAAATTTGGTAGGGTGGTGAGGAACTATTTCAGCTCCTGGAATGCCTTCTCTGCTTCTTCAGACCATTGGAATGGTCCAGACTTCCTCAATAACTTGAAGAAGGGGAGTGTCTGTTCCGCCAGTCTTGATATGAACCGGCTGAGGGCTGCTAGACATCCAGTTAACTTTTGGACGTCTTTGATACGGGTTGGTGGCCGCATGTCTTCAATGGCTTTTATCTTCGCCGGATTAGCTTCTATGCCCCGGTGACTTACCAGGAAACCAAGAAGTTTTCCGGAGCTAACCCCGAATACGCATTTGTCCGGGTTTAGCTTTGTGCGGGTGGCCTGCAGCTTGTCGAAGACAGCCTGCAAGG
This sequence comes from Tuctoria greenei, assembly GCA_036927565.1. Lineage (NCBI taxonomy): Eukaryota > Viridiplantae > Streptophyta > Magnoliopsida > Poales > Poaceae > Tuctoria > Tuctoria greenei. The sequence goes on along the minus strand of JAYESD010000001.1, from coordinate 140,984,081 downwards.
TGTCGAGGAGTGACTCCTTGTTCCTGACCTTGACCACGATGTCATCGACGTACACTTCCACTACGTCTCTAATGAGTTCTTCAAAAGTTTTGTACATAGCTCGTACAAAAGTTGAAGCTGCATTATTGAGACCAAAGGGCATGGCTGTGTAACAATACAATCCATCTACTGTGATGAATGAAGTATGCTCTTCATCCTCCCTAGACATCCTGATTTGATGATACCCAGAATATGCGTCTAGGAAACACAGTAATTCACACCCGGAGGTGGAATCCACTATCTGATCTATTCTAGGTAGTGGGAATGGATCTTTTGGACATGCCTTATTTAGTGTGGTGTAGTCGATGCACATCCGAAGCTTCCCGCCGGCCTTGGGCACAACGACTGGGTTCGCCAGCCATTTTGGATGGAAGACTTCTCGGATGAATCCGGCTTCGAGTAGCTTCTTCACTTCTTGTCAGATGAAGTTCTGCCACTCTACGGATTGCTTCCGAGGCTTCTGATGCACAGGCCGGGCATCGGGGTAGATCTTCAGATTGTGCTCAATCACTTCCCTGGGGATCCCAGACGGTTGCCAAGCGAACACGTCAACGTTAGCCCGGAGGAAAGTGATGAGCGCGATTTCCTATTTGTCGTTCAATCCTCCCGATATTTGGGTGGTCTGAGCGGCATCGGAACCAATTTGGACGACTTTGACGGGAATGTCAGTGTCGCCGCTTGGCTGCACACGGGGTGCAGAGGTCGAGCCTCGTTGACGAATGCTCGGGGGTTTTGGAGTTTGCTCCTGCCTGGAGTCCTCCTCTTGCGCCGTGGTGAGTGCGTGGAGTTCTTCCAGAGCAGTTACTCCGGCGGTACGATCTCCGCGGATCCGGAGAATGCCCACTGGTGTTGGCATCTTCAACACCAGATATCCATAATGAGCAGCTGCCATGAATTTGTACAGGGCAGGTCTACCCAAGATGGCATTGAACGGTAAGTTGATCTGAGCGACGTCGAAGACCAACTTCTCGGTGCGATATTTCTCCCGGGTCCCGAAGGTAACGGGGAGAGTAATAGCTCCGAGTGGGGTAATGGCCCCCGGACCTACTCCGGAGAAAGGTCGAGAGGGATGGAGATCCGAAGGTCGGAGCTGAAGCTTAGTGAAAGCTTCGAAGCTGATGAGGTTAAGCCCTGAACCTCCGTCTACCATGACATGGTGGAGCTGGATGTTATTGATGGTAGGAGATACTATCAAAGGTAACTGACCTGCTCCAACCATGCTCTGCGGGCAATCAGAAGCATCAAAAGTGATGGAGGTGTCCATCCACTTTCGATGAGGTTCCGGCCTGACTGTAGGGGCTACAGCGGCCATATCCCACCGCATAGTCTTGATGACACGACGAGAGGTGATATCCCATGACCCACCGAAAATGGTGTTCATGGTCTTCCGACGCTCGTTGTCAGAGACGTCAGAGTCATCATCGACGGAGGTGTAAACGGCCTTCAGGACCTTTTTGGGATCCTGAAACCCTAACTCCTCTTCAGCCGGAGCTTCGTCGACCTTTTGTTTTCCTTCCCTCTGTCGGAAAGGAGATCCTTCTCGGCGCTTGTTGTAGCGCTCAGCAAGGTTTTGGACCTCCTGGCGGTCTTCCAAACTGTGGCTGCCCGTTTTGTGAATGGGACACCACACTTTGGGTTTGCCACCATCTTCAGAAGACGGTCGAGGTCGCTTCTCGGGGCGTGGCCCCAGGCCACCCGGAGTTGCAGCAGCTGCAACGTTGGATGTGCCGGCCGACGGCTTTTTCTTGCCGTTGGTCTTCTTTTTCTTCTTGCCACCCCCGGAGGTAGCGGCTTCTTCTTTGGAGGATTTCTTGTGATCCTCCGAGGCTGGTTTGGAATGCATCTCACGGCCCTCCGCAGCTCTGGCACATTTGTCTGCCAAGCTGAAGAGTTCCGTGACGCTGGTGATCTCCTTGATCGCCAGCTTCTCCAACATATTCTTGTCCCGTACGCCCTGTCTGAATGCCACAATGACAGAGGCGCTAGAGATAGAAGGAATAGTGTTTCGTACCTGAGAGAACCTTTGGATGAATGACCGCAAGGATTCTCCCCCTTTTTGCACGACCGCAAAAAGGTCTAGTTCAGTGCCTGGTCGGGTGTATGAACTCCCGAAGTTGGCAGTGAACTGACGGCACAGCTCCTCCCAACTTTTGATAGAGTTGGGTGGAAGGCTCATAAACCAGGACCTGGCGGTCCCAATTAAGGCAACTGGAAAATAATTGGCCACCACGGCCTCGTTTCCTCCAGCTGCCAAGATTGCAGTGGAGTATATCTGAAGAAATTCGGCGGGGTTGACAGTCCCGTCGAATTTTTCCGGCAGGTGAGGCCGGAACTTTTGCGGCCATCTAACCATGCGCAAGTGCATGGCCAAGGCTGAACAGCCTCCTCCTACTCCTTCAAGAGTAGAAAGGTCCTGAGCTTCCCGTCTTTCACGGGCACGCTCAATATGGACATGGCCATCCTGCTGGCGGTATCGGCGATCAAGCTCCGCCCGGAGGTCATGAGTCGAAAGCCTGGATACCGCGTGAGTGCGTCGAGCCCCGGAGGGCAATGACGTCTTGTTGGTATGCAGCACGTCTCCTACTATTGGAGACGTGTGGACCAAGTCTTCCGGACAAAGTCCGCCGCTACGACGAGGCTCGTCCCGAAGGAGGAGGACCCTGGTTGTTGAGGCGTTCGGCTGCTGCTGCAACCAAATGCTCCACATCGGCCCTCCACTGCTCCAGTGCATCCCGAGATGCATCCAGAGGTGGTGAACGTTGGAGAAGAGCACGCGCTGCATGGAGCGCGTGTTCTGGGTTGTCATGATTTGCTGACGCAGTAAGCGACGCTGGCGCACCATCACGTTGCCCAGCACGATTTGCTGGAGGAGACGGTGGTGGTGGGAGTGTGACTCCTGCTGGTGCTGAGGCTCCTGCTGGTGGCTGCCTATTGGAGGGATTGCCCCCAACAGCTTGAGCAGCAGGTTGACCGTTGGATGATCCAGCAGCTGAGTTCACCATTCTCGAAATCTCAGGCGCCCCTATCTGGCGCGCCAACTGTCGGCAGTTAGAACCGGCAGATCTCCCTACACTACTAAAGTGATAGGGGAGTTTGATGTTCGGTGCGGGCGCGCGGAGATTCAAGAAGGTGAATAGGAGTTTGACACAGGAGACACAAGAATTTATGTGGTTCGGGCCGCCTAAGCATAATACCCTACTCCACAGGTGTGTTGGTGTTGTATTAGCAGTATGAACTTGTGACTAGCGTATGAGGCGCGTGTGATCGTCCGTGAACGTCCCCGTGTGTATTGTCGGCCTATCCTTTTATAATACAAGGGCAGGCCATTACAAGTCAGCCTGGCCCGACATGTGGCCCCGGCGGTTACTAGTATTGATACACGTTTAATTGCTCTTAATGACCCTGTAACGGGCTTTGACAGCATCGTTACTGGTGTTAAGATCGTCCATTTAAGTGTCATTAATATGGCATTAATGACACTTAGTCGGGTCTTGAAGTCCTTGGCTCTCCTTTGAAGATCCGAAGCTGTTGCAAGGTCTTCCGGAGGTTAGAAGCTGAAGATCCGATGATCGGACACATGGCAGCTCTGGAGCTTGTTGTGGGAAGCAGGTAGCTCCGGGGCTACCAGACACGTGTCATGTCCGGAGCTTCTCTCGGTCTGGGGTTAAGTCCGGAGGTGCCGTTTCGGTACGTGGCCCGGAGCTTCCCCCTTGTGGGCGGTAGCTCCGGTTTGGTTGTGCACGTAGCGACCCAGGGATTAACCATGTTGGAGAAGCGGGTCCGGTTATGTCTGACATGTGGGCCTCCGAGGGTCTTCAAACCAAATACACGACTTTCCTTTGAGATCTTTGTAACCTCAAGGGGTGTACGGTTTCTAGGGTACCGACAGACTCCAACTTCCTTTGTCCATGACCGTGAATTGAAGACTTCCCGTAACAGAAAAAGAAACAGAACCAGACCATGATTAGGATCCATAATCAAACGTGTGGCCCACCTTGTCTCCATGCTTGAAACATCAACGCATGCCTGCACTTTCTGAGACCTCTCGTAATGGAAAAAGAAAAAATAGAACCAACCGGCAAGATTAGGATCCATAATTAAACGGGCCCACTTTACCTCCCATACATGGAATATCAATGCATGCATGCAGCTATCTGTACACCTCCAACTCCTGACAGCGCAGGAGTCCTTTTTCCGTATGCACGCCCGTCTCCGACTCCTACACGAGTCAAGCGCGATTTCTTACGACTCAAGCTCTAGCACACCGCACGCGTCGCCAGCAGCTCATCTAAGCCACGCCGCCATCGTACAAGTCTTCAAAAAAAACAGAGTCCACCATGATCATCGTCACAATCCTCCGATCAAACTGATCACATATTAATTAGATTAGAGTCGAAGCCGCCGCCATGTATACGACGTCTTCCAGCCACACCGTCGAACTTGGTCACCATGTCTGATCGGCCCCTATCAAACTACAACCTGCAACCGTTATCAATCTGTTCTCCACGTCTGGATAAAACTCCGTTGATGCAGCTCATCGGAGGGTTCGAGTCATCACGCTCGAAGTATCCAACTCCACCGATCGAGTCGTCGATCACCGCCATGCTCCACCTTGCGCAATGTCCCTTCCAGACACATCGTGCGAGCTTTGCGCGGTGTGGAACATACTATCATGCCTGCTCACGATCCTCAGCATCACCTTTAGATCCAATCCAACCTTGACTCTGACGTGGCCTAGCCCGTCATGCAGACGGGTCCTGGCCGCCAGCCCAGGTCGCAATGGGCCTGCTATGCAAACAGGCCCACCTGGAGCCCCAACAAGGTCCTGGGTCAACTCAACTCAAAAGACTAGCCTGATAGGTGAGGCTCCCTCCACCTTATATATTTGGCTTCCAATATCCGATGTGTGATTAAACCTAACAATCTCCCCCTTCATCACACATCGGGTGGTCCTACTCCTCTTCACACTCGGGTGGACACTACTCCGACATCCCAATTTCATGTGGCCCGGGAGATCTCTCCGACGGACCGATATCCGTGCGTGGCTCGGGAGACGTTACAGGTTTTCGATATGGTTCTGATACCACTTGTTAGAAAATAGGCACGCGGAAGCAACAACGGATCTCTCGAGGTACACGATGACAGATCACGGACGACACGCGAGGCGCGATATTTGTTAACGAGGTTCAGCCGAAGCATACATCCTCGGGGCATGACTACGGGAGCTCCCCCCAATATGTTGTTTTTGTCGTGGTTACAACAACGGCCCTCCCCTCATATTTGTAATGAGGCCGGTACAGAGTCCAACACAAACTCTACACCCCACCGCTAATACAACTCAGAGTCCTATCGTAACCAACTCGTATATAATATTCGACACATATCCAACGGACGGGGTGTGCTTCATGTGGCTGAGTGAAGGAGTGCACCGCCAGGAATGCATAATAAGTCTAGTGTCAGATATAGGTTGGTCGGCGCCATACCTTGATCATTGGATAAGAGGGCTTCTAGTGCAGGGACAAGACTGTCAAATGGGTCATGTCCTGGAAGATCAGGCCCATCAAAAGGATGTGGGTTGCCGTTAAAATCTGGCACCTCCTCTTCATCAATGGGACTGATGTCAGCAAACTGCACATTAAAAGGATAAATGGGGATAGTCCATGATATTTCTGCACCATCTAAGTCAGAGCCATATTTAATCACCATACTACGAGGTTTTTAATCGGAGTCAGGCAACTCGAGAGCTCCAAAGGACATAAGAACTTCAAACAACTTTTCAGTGTGAACGAGGTATAAATTGTACTTTTTTGCTCTTTATGTTCTTTGTCCCGCAGTAGGGTTATGAAAACTCGTGGGAAGCAACTGGGCGAATTGTATGTGTCAACTGTCATTTAGCTAATAAGCCCGCAAACTGAAACATCTTAGTAGCCGGAGGAAAAGAAAGCAAAAACGATTCCCGTAGTAGCGGCGAGTGAAATGGGAGCAGTCTAAACCGTGAAAACGGGGTGTGAGAAGTGCATTGTTGGAACTGGATTGGAACGCCAAACAGCTCTAGATTCGAGGGTTTCCATTATAGCCGAACGCGATGGAAAGATCATATCTAGTGATAGTCACAAGACTGAAGTCGGCTATTCCTGATTTAGCAAAGGAAAGAAGCCTTTATCCCAACTTCAGATTGGATTCTTTTATCCGGACTGAGTCTAATCGTGATTTTATCTCTATTATGATATTACCTCCCTCTGTCGGTATATCCAAGAGGTTCACCACCATAACAAGAGCAGTGACTCGAGCAATATGAATGTTAGAATCATTCCACTGTATCAGCTGACCAAAAGAGGAGCATATCTGCCTCATGAAATGGGTTTGGTGGAGGTCAAGGCGAAAATTGAGGAATAGGATCGAACACTTTTTAGTGAGTTAAGTGCGGTGATAGTTAATTGGAGCCTCATCTTGCTTCACAAAATGGAACTATTGATTCCCCACCCAGTGCAGATTGGAAGCAATAAGAGCATCACGGTCAGTGGCATCCCAAAATCGATACAGCCCAATACCAAAAGGGTGACTACCATAGTTAGCCAGAGTCTTGTGAGTCTCAGTCTCCAAATAAGCAGCGATGTAGTGCATGAGGTGGAGCCGCTGAGCAGAGGAGAGTACCTCATCCTAAACTGCCAGCGCCGGCCATATCTTCACATCTCTACCGGATGTCCTCCGAGATGAAGCAAACCGATCGACCCTTGCGATGGATGCCACCATCTTCAAGCTGGAAGAGGGAGGGGAAAACTGAGTCGAGTTGATGGCAAAGTTTGTCATAGTCAGGAGGACTAGAAAGCTCATTGTAATCAGTCAAAGATGTGGCAATTGAGAACAACTGCTGTGCAATCTGCTGTTTAGTGCAAGCGTGCAATCTCCACATCTCAACTGTTCCCTATAGATCCAAGGGTAGCTGCACATAGGATTCTTTTTGCATATTGTCAGCAGCACCAGGTGGAGGAATTTAAGTGCTAAAAGTGCAGCACCCTCAGATCAGTAGGGAACGGTTGAGATGTGAAGATTGCATGCTTGCACAAAACAGCATATTGCATAGTAGTCGTTCCCGTGGCAATTAAGGGAGGGCATCCTCTGGAGCACAAGATAATTTTTTGGAAAGGACCAGGCATAGCCAGCTTTGTATCAATAGTAGGAAGAAAAAGTACGTGTACAAGGTATTACATGACAGTAGCTAGTGATAGTTAGCAGTCATCCACAAACAAAGTTAGCTAGAGGTTGGTGATAGATCAGCACCAAACGTAGGCTAGATTTTCAGAAATCAGGGGAGTCTGCGCCGTTGTTCTGTGCTGGAATCCTCTCCGAGAGGAAGCACAACCTGCCCAGCGCCACCATTCAGCGACCTCAGCAATGTGATCGAGGATTTGCATCTCTGATAATTCCTTCCCCTGAAAGAACCTTCTATTCCTTTCATTCCAGAGAGACCAGCAAACAAGGATGGCCGTCGATTTTGCCTGTTTTGCCATTGTAATTGAGCTCGAACTCCCAAGTCTCTCTAACAAGTCGTGATGATTGGCATGACCAGCTCGAAGGGTTTAGAGATTGGATACCAGACCGTATTGGAATGTGGCTCCACAACAGTCTTGCAACCGGACATTTAACAAATAAGCGAAAGGAGGATTCTAGCGATCGAAAGCAAAGGTCACCGAAATAATTGTTTTATCATCCTCTCCTCTGCAGACGATCGGCAGTCCAGATTCTGTTTTGGATCATCATCCAGATGAAAACTTTGCATTTATTTGGAGCCTAGACCTTACAAATGCTTACCGGGAACCAGGACGATAGACTTCCATTAAACTGGCTGTCATAAGCGGACTTAGCCTTATAGATACCTGACGGGGTGTGGCGCCACGTGATGGAGTCGTTCCTGGGAAGATAGATCTGGGTAGTGGTCCTGGATCAACTCCCATAGCACCACCAAATCTGCGAGAAGTTGCACTGACAAGTTGTAGGCCGCCGATCGAATCCAAGTGCCATTTTCCAGCGCAGGAGACACTGTCAATCGCTTTCAGCTATGATCACATAAAGCTGGAAACCTGGAGGCCAGGTAAGTCCCAGCGACCCAACTTGATACCCAGAAGTTTGCCGTGGGCCCATTTCCGATGGTGAGCATGGTCTGACACGGCGAACAAGTCCCGAGCCTTACACGGTTGCCACGGCCACCTGAGACGTAAAGCAGAGCCCCACTTCTCGAGATCATGAATTCCTAATGTTGGGAAATCAGTGGTACGCTACTTTATTAACTCTACCGCATCATCCAGGAAACATACGAGTACAGAGGTCATAGATTGTTACCACTAGAAGCACAGTGCAGTGGAACGTAGACGTGCGTTGGTGTAGGGAAAGCAGACGATCTTGTTCGTCTCGTCCTTGTCCTCGTCATAGCAGCAAGTAGCCGATCACGATCGTCGTAGTCGATCAGCGCAGCAGTAGCAGCAGCGCCTCTATAGAGTCCACACGTACGGGGAGGAACGTCGTACGCCGGTGTGCTAGCATCGCGTGCGCGGCAAGGGTCTCGGCGTGAGGCCTGCAAGGGACGATAGCTAGGGCTGTCACGTGGTGGAGTAATGGGCTCCTAACTCTACCACTCGTATGTATAGGCGTACTAATGGACTTTTAGGTCGCAGGCCCATTAGTACCCTAATTGCTTATGGATCAAATATCCAACAGGCCTTAACCCAAATTGTTATGATTGCCTCTTGGACATATCACCAACAATCTCCCACTTGCACTAGAGACAATCATCTAGTCAAGCTTTTCAATATTACAACCCCCTAAGTGTGTGACCCGTTAGGTTCATGTGCAGTCGATTGTGAATGGAAACTGTTTCCAACCACAAGTCAGTAGAGATACCTAGCAGGACATACTGACTTCCGAATGTACATAAAGATCATATCGCCAAACCTAGATACATCCAACATGTTAATCTCTTTGCCTCACGATATCAATCAAGCTCAAGGCGAGATGCGTGTCATCCTTGTGATAGCTCGATCAAATAGAGGATTCATTCCTTGACTAACTTTTAGTCATTGTGATTAACCTTTAATCACTCTGGCATGGCCATGCACTTTCAAATCCAACTATCTAGAGAGGCCCAGAGATATCTCTCCTGTTATTAAGGAGGAGCAAATCCCATCTTGATCCGCGCACATCCCTATTATGTATCCGAAGACTACTTTTATGACTATCCAGTTACGGAGCAGTGTTTGGTAGTCTCAAAGTACACAACTACACATAGTGAGAAACAATGGCGATCTCAGGTCTAAGAATCTAGCAGGTGTATCACTCAAAACCAACTGATGGCACATATAGAAATAACAATCCCAGCAGTATCTTGGAGTGGATCAATCCAACACTATGTTCACTAACATATGTTCACATTATTAATTTGATATCTCCATATCAATGATCCGTGAAACTTGATCATCAATTAATACATGTGCTAGTCTGTGTGACATCATTATCTCATATAATGATATAGACTAGGGATCATTTAGAGTAACATTACTATTAACAAAGAGTTCCACGAACAAGTCAAATACTTGATGATCAATGTAAATAATGATTACTCGTATAACAATTTATTTAATAGTACATAAACATAGTTGTGACACAAGTCTCCCACTACACACTATGATCACTGATGTAAGTATCTAATACTCATAGATCTCGTGTGCGCCTCATGCTTTGATTGTGGAAGAGGCTTTGTCAACGGATCTGCATCATTCAAATCTGTGTGCACCTTGCATATCTTCACATCACCTCGGTTGATGATCTATCGAATGAGGTGATAGCTTTGTAGTATGTGTTTGGATCTTTTGTATGATCTAGGCTCCTTTGCATGTGCGATGGGTCCACTATTGTCACAATAGAGATCCACAGGACTGGACGCGCTAGAAACAACACCCAACTCAGAAACAAATTTTCTGATCCAAATAGTTTCCTTTGCAACTTCAGAAGCTGCAATATACTTCGCCTCTGTGGTTGAATCTGCTACTGTATCTTGCTTGGAACTTTTCCAGCTCAGTGCCCCTCCATTGAGGCAGAATACAAAACCGATTTGCGATCTAGAATCATCCTTATCAGTTTGGAAGCTTGCATCGGTGTAACCTTTTACAACGAGCTCTTCTTCACCTCCAAACACTAAGAATGCATCCTTAGTTCTTCTCAAGTACTTAAGGATGTTTTTGACAACGGTCCAATGAGCATCACCATAATTTGATTGATACCTGCTCGTGATGCTTAGAGCATAAGATACATCTGGGCTTGTACATAGCATGGCATACATGATGGATCCAATAGCCGAAGCATAAGGACTCTCATCCTCTTTTGGTCATCAGGTGTTGAAGGACACTGACCCTTGCTTAGAGTAATGTCATGTGACATTGGCAAGAAACCTTTCTTGGAATCTTGCATACTGAACCTATTCAATATCTTGTCAATATATGTATCTTGGCTTAATCCAATTAGCCTTTTAGATCTATCTTCATAGATCTTTATGCACAAAATGTATGTTGCCTCTCCTAAATCCTTCATTGAGAAACTTTTTCTTAATGAGGATTTAACATCATCAAGCATTGGAATATCATTTCCGATCAATAATATGTCATCTACATATAGGATCAGAAATACATGTGCGCTCCCACTAAACTTCTTGTAAATACAAGGTTCTTCTACATTCTTGATGAAACCAAACCCTTTGATCACTTCATCAAAACGTAGATTCCAACTCCGAGATGCTTGCTTCAACCCATAGATGGACTTTTGAAGCTTGCATATTTTACTAACATTTTTAGGATCGATAAAACCCTCAGGTTGTGTCATGTACACATCCTCAGTCAGACTTCCATTAAGAAAGGTTTTTTTAACATCCATCTGCCATATTTCATAATCAAAATAAGCAGCAATTGCTAGGAGAATCCGAACAGACTTAAGCATTGCGACGAGAAAGTCTCATCATAACCAACACCTTGAATTTGTTTGAAACCTTTCGCCACCAATCATGCTTTATAGATGTGAACATTTTCATCCATATCAGTATTTTTCTTGAAAATCCATTTACAATCGATAGGTCTCACACCTTCGATTGGATTAATCAAGTTCCAAACTTGATTTTCATGCATGGATTCAATTTCGGATTCCATGGCTCCAAGCCACTTCTCAGAGTCAGGTCATGTCATTGCTTCGGTATAGATCGCGGGCTCATTATTATCCAACAATACCATGTCATGCTGCTCCGTGGTTAGAAGCGTTAACTTTTCAGTCGCACGACGTACCCTCGTAGACCTTCGTGGGATTGGTGTTTCATCAACTGGTAGCACAACATCTTCTACATCCTGTATAGGATCAGTGGATGCCAAAATATTTCCAGGTGTTTCTTGAATTTCTTCAAGATGCACCTTGCTCCCACTAACTCCTTTTGAGAGAAACTCTTTCTTCAGGAAGACGGCATTGCAAGCGGTAAACACTTTACCCTCTGTTTTATTATAAAAATAATATCCTTTGATTTCTCTAGGATATCCTACAAAGAAGCATTTGTCTGATTTGGGAGTGAGTTCGCCTGACGTCAAACATTTGACATAAGCATCGCACCCCCAAACTTTGAGGACAGACAATCCGGGATGTTTCCCGGTCCACATATCATATGGTGTCTTCTCAACAGACTTAGTTGGGACCCTGTTTAGTGTAAACGCATCAGTTTCAAGAGCATAACCCCAAAAGGATAGTGGAAGATCTGCTTGGCTCATCATCGACCAAACCATGTCTAACAAGGTTCGGTTCCTCCGTTCGGACACCCCATTCCATTGAGGCGTTCCAGGTGGAGTCAACTATGGAACAATTTCACATTGTTTTAAATGATCATAAATTTCATGGCTCAAATATTCACCCCCACAATCAGATCGTAGAAGTTTAATTGTCTTGCCCAATTGATTTTATACTTCATTTTGAAATTCTTTGAAATTTTCAAAAGATTCAGATTTGTGCCTCATTAGGTAGACATAACCATATATACTAAAGTCATCGGTAAATGTGATGAAGTACTGAAAACCACATCTGACAATTGAACTCATTGGTCCACATACATCTGTATGTATAAGTCCCAACAAGTCAGTCGCCCTCTCACTTTGACCAGTGAAGGGTGATTTGGTCATCTTCCGAAGCAAATAAGATTTGCATGTGTCAAGTGATTCAAAATCAAATGAACTTAGTAATCCATCTTTATGGAGTTTTTCAATGCGTTTCTCATTTATATGACCTAAGCGACAATGCCAAATAAAAGTGGGATTTAGATCATTTCGTTGAGCCCTTTTGGTATTAATGTTACAAACAGTTTTATCCTCAAGATTAGGAACATATAATCCATTCACAAATGGATATTGAGCATAGAAAATAATAAATGGAACAACATTTGTTCTTTATTAAAATCTCATAACCATCAACTTCTTCTAAACACGAATAAGAGATAATGTTCTTGCTCAAAGTAGGAATGCAATAACAATTATTCAATTTCAAAACTAATCCTGAGGGTAATGACAAGTGGTTGGTTCCGACAGCTATGACCGCAACCTTTGCTCCATTGCCGACAAGAACATCCTATTCGCCTTTGCAAATCTTCTAGTCTCACTTAGACCCAGCAATGATTTTCAAGTGTGAATCATCGATCCGGTATCAAATACCCATGATTCACTAGAAGATAATGCAATATTAATTTCTATAACATTTATACCTGAAGCGGAAGTCTCACTTCCCTTCTTCTTCTTCATATCCTCCAAGTACTTCTTGCAGCTCCTAGACCAGTGCCCCTTACCAAGACAGTGAAAACATTCATCATCAGGAGAAGGACCAGATTTGCCCTTTGGCTTAGACTTTGAGCTTGAAGGCTCATCGGGAACCTTTCCCTTGCCTTTACCTTTAGGATGCGTGACACGCTTCCTCTTTTTATTCTCCTTTTGCGCCATCATCACATGAGTGGCATTTTTCATAATGCTTTCTTCGGCTGTTTTAAGCATCCCATGCAATTCAGCCAAAGTTTTCTCCATGCCATTCATTTGAAAATTCAATATGAATGGCTCGTAGTTCGGTGGGAGAGACTGGAGAATAACATCAATAGCCAGAACATCCTTGACTTCAGTACCAAGTTTGCCCAAAATTTCAATGTAACCAATCATCTTGATTACATGAGGTCTGACCGGGCTACCCTTCGCCGGCTTGCATGAGAACAAGGACTTTGAGATGTTGTATCTCTCAGCCCTTGCTTGATTCTCAAACATTCCACGCAGACCCTCAATCATAGAATAAGCATCTGTATGCTCATACTGTTTTTGCATATCAGGGGACATAGTGGCAAGCATGAGACAACTTACATTAATCACATCATCGCAGTGCTTCGTATAAGATCTACGTGTTGCATTAGTTGCATCAGCTGGGAGGTCATCAGGGTAAGGCTGCAGAAGAACGTACTCGGTTTTCTCTTGTCTAGGAACGATTCTCGGGTTGTGGTACCAATCGATAAAGTAAGCTCCATTGAGCTTTTCCTTTTCAAGCACGGATCGCAAATTAAAACCAGAATTATTACTAGCAGACATTATCTACAATAGAAAATAAATATGCAAGATTTAGCACTATGTTATGTACCAATCTTCTATTAACAGTTTAATAAAAGATATCACCACTATATGATCATCATCTTCCCTCTAACGACATATAGTGGTTCAAGATTCACTAATTCCTAGTGAGCTTTCGCTTCACTGCTAGGAAATTAGTGACATAGGTAAACAACCATTGTTAATCATAATCCCTATATGACTCTTGTTTGTTGGATGACATCCAATGCCCCGGCTCCCAACTCTATGTCATAAAGCCCAAAACCGTTTTGATAGATTTGTTGAGTAAACTAACACTATGCATGTGAATGTCCAACATTCACCCTATGCATTATGATAGATGATGGTACTTTGCTTTGGCAAACCTACCACACAGCGATCAAAATAACATAAGTGCAGCTATTGGTGAATGGCATCAAATTCTCAACTTAGGGAAGGTATTCTATCATGACAAAACATCCACTATATAAAAAGAATGAAAAGAATAGTAATACGTAAACATCACAGGTATATGATCATATCACATTGTGAATAGTATGGCCTTTAGAATCATAATGGCCTCCATCGTCATGGTTCCATTAATATCTGAGCTCCCATGCCTCCCTTCTTGTGTTGGTCTCCATCTCCACCATGCTTGAAGACACCTCCATGATAATAAAAGAAGCTAATACAACTAATAGCTACCAAATAAATTATATGAGAGATCAAGCATCACATGACGACACGCAGGTCGTTATACAATTATGTGACAACCTCAACATGGTTGTGTTAAATTTGAAACACGCAGGCTGCACGAATTTACACACAGATCATCACATCACATTAAGGACATACCATTCACATCATTCCCTGCAAAAACGAGTTAAGCGTAGAACGATTTCTAGCGCGAAACTATACTATGTAATCTCTATAGCAGACAGCAAAATGGCGGTACCCTAAACACTAAACGGAATTACATAGATTGCATCTATGAAATCACTATGAAAATCTCATCGGATTGATCAAATCAACCAGAATCCGAGCCATTCAGAATGCCTCAATTTTCATTGTGACCGGTTATTCATGAGTAGATCGCGACTCATGACTGTGGTCTGTTGGCTCAATCTATTAGTTATGTATGCGATTAGTCCTGATGGTGATTCCAGCCGGTAGCTATGTATGCAATTAGTCCTGATGGTGATTCCAGCCGGTAGGGACAGGTTGCGCACACAGCACACAAGGAGCACGAACTGACTCTTTAGTCATATACGACCACAATCTACTCTAACTGATTCCAAACCCCAAAAACCATGTGATAAAATTCATTATATGAACATGTCTGCAGTAGATCCCATCTACTAACAAGATCCAGACCAAAAACTACGCAACCTGACTCTGATACCACTGTTGGGAAATCGGCGGTACGCTACTCGAGCAACTCTACCGCATTACTCAGGAAACATGCGAGTACAGAGGGCATAGATCGTTACCACTAGACACGCAGCGCAGCGGAACGTAGACGCGCGTCGGTGTAGGGAAAGCAGACGATCTCGTTCGTCTCGTCCTCGTCACAACAGCAAGTAGACGATCACGATCGTCGTAGCCGATCAGCACAGCAGTAGCAGCAGCGCCTCTATGGAGTCCACACGTACGGAGAGGAACGCCATGCACCGGTGTGCTAGCACCGCGTGCGCGGCAAGGGTCTCGGCATGGGGCCTGCGAGGGGTGGCGGCTCGGGATGTCACGTGGTGGAGTAATTAGCCCCTAACCCTACCCCTCGTATTTATAGGCGTACTAATGGCCTTTTAAGTCGCAATCTTATTAGTACCCTAATTGCTTATGAATCAAATATCCAACATGTCTTAACCTGAATTATTATGATTGTCTCTTGGACATATCACTAACACCTAAACCTCCCCGATTATAAGAGGTTGGCATACTATGGGTCACTTAACTTTATGTAGATCCATGGAGCACAAGATATAGCCGAGCAAAAGCAGGAGAAGTCGTCTGGCAAAAGTGAGAAAGGACAATCTGTCCATTCCAATACGGCTTTTCGGCTTCTGTCAGAGAAAGGGTCTGCCATGGGCTGCCAAAGAGTTAAGTATTCCCTCCGTCCTAAAAAGTTTGTCGCTTTGTCGTTCAAAAATGAACTATAAAGCGACAAAGTTTTTAGAAGGGGGAGTATGTTGCTAAGGGAGTCTGGCATGGAGACGATGCATCTCGCGGGACATCATGATGCTTGGGAATCCATCGCTTGCCACCGAGCCAAAGTTTATTAAGGCAGATTGATGCCTTGTGACCATAACGGTAACAAGCACGAACGTGGTGGCGCAGTGCATCTTACGATGTCCAGAGGCAAGGCAATTAAAAAAAGACAGCGGCAGTAAATGAAGGGGGTAGTTGTGCACTTGACGCTGGCTGAACCATAGAAGGAACCGTAGGTGGCTGTCCCTTCGGAACCTATCTCAGAGGCAATGAAGAAAGCTCTGTTTTAAATTTGAAAATATTCTGGAAACTGGGATTGTGGAAGACTGAAGTCCCCCAGTAACTTTGCCAAGAGTTCCGGGCCTCAGGAGCAGAGGTGCCAGCAGGCAGTTGTGGCCGGACAGTAGAGAACGAAGAACACTGAGATGCCAATCGTCCAAAGGTACGGTGAGTCCTCTGCAGGACAGGGAAAGTGAAATCACCAAACTTGATCATGCCAGTAGAGGACGGAGGTTCCGCTTGAGTAAATCTTCAGGGCTGAAGTTGAGCATGCAAATTGGAAGTCCCTTTGGAGACTCGAGGAGTGAGGGGCATCATGGAAGAATGAGAGACCGGATTGCTCAAGTGCTGATGAGCACTCCGACTCTTTTTCTTGGAAGATACTGACTTCCAACTAGATTATTGTTCCTGTAACCATTGATGGTACTCGAGCCTCCAATTGGCACCCCCATCACACCAAAGATGAAAAGACAGATCAAAGTGTGGCGAGGAGAAATGTCACAGCGAGCACACAAGAAGGCCAACTTCTTTTGAGGAAACTCAAAACTTGAAATGTTGATCCTGCCGAAATTGAACTTGGAAACCAAGGAGTAACCGTCCAAACGGTTGGTGATATATATTCAAGAGGTAATCATAACAATTAGGATTAAGACATGTTAGATATTTGATCCATAAGCAGTTAGAGTATTAATAGGTCTGCGATTTAAAAGCTCATTAGTACACCTATAAATACAGTAGCGGATTCAGACTATAAACATAGGAGGGGTTGATTCTCTTCTTCCTTCTTGTTCATCCTTTTTTCTTGTCCTTTCTTCACCTTATCTCTCATATTCTCTCCTTCCTCTTGCCTAAATTTTAGTAGGGGCTCAAAGAGGGGCTTCATTGAGTTGGGGGCGGTAGGGGGGCTCGAGCCCCCCTTGACCACCTGGTGGATCCGCCTCTGTATAAATATGATGAGTAGGGTTAGGAGCGGATTACTCTATCCTAGCCGCCATCTCCTTTTAGGTCTCACGCCAAATCCCTTGCCGCGCGCACGGTTCTAGCACACTAGCGCACGGGGTTCCTCCCCGTACGTGTGGTCTCGTGGAGGCGCTGTTGCTACTGTTGTGCTGATCGGCTACGATGAACGTGATCGTCTACCCGATGTCGTGACGAGAGCGAGGAGACGAACGTGGTCATCTTCTTCACCTACACTGACGCGTGTCTATATTCCGCTGCACTGCGCGTATAGTGATAACGATCTATGACCTCTCTACTCGCATGTTTCCTGGGTGATGCGGTAGAATTGCTAGAGTAGCATACTGCCAATTTCTCAACACCAGCATCAGAGCCGACTTGCGTAGTTTTATATCTGAATCTTGGTAGTAGATGCAATCTACTGCAGATATGTTCATATGATGAATTTTTATTGCACGGTTTTTGGAGTTTGAAATTAGTTAGAGTAGATTCCTATCGTATATGACTAAAGGGTTAGTTCGTGCTCTTTCTCTATTGTGTGTGCAACATGTCCCTACTAGGAGTGGGCGTTCGGGATTAGCCAAAATTTCGGGTCAGGTAATTCAGATTTTTTAAATTTGGAATTTCGGAATAGCTACTAGAATTTGTACCCAAATTTTTGGGTACGCAACTACTCGGGTACCCAAAAATTCGGGTTCGGGTTCGGGATTAACCAAATTACCTGAAGGAGCAGTTGCCTTGTTGGCATCAGCCATTGGGACAGAGAGATTAAGGGAGGTAGGGAGCACGGAGCAGGGCGCCCGGAGGTGCCGCGGCGCCATGCCTGTTGATGAAACACCAAGCCTGAGCGCTCGAGTGTCGGTGCGAGGAGGGAGCCGCGACTAACTTTTGCGTTGGGTGCTGGCTACAAGGGAGAGGAGAGGAGGGGCAGGCGCAGTGGAGGGCGCCAAACACCAGGGGGCGCAGTCGCAGCAACACCATGGTTCACCAAAACACGACATCAACCGCCACGACAGAAGCTTAACCCCCCCCCCCCCCCCCGAAACTTGTAGGATAAAGGAATCAAATATTTCTACATGCATACGCTGGCACATATTGGATTGGGGAATCGAGGCATAAGGAGAGAGAGATTTGGGTTTTGATTGTTCGCTGCAAACAAAACAGCTGCACCGCAAGCTAGTTCCGGGCTCACTTACCCACTGGACACTAATCAATCCAACCACAAAACTAGCGGAGTTTCTGTGCTCATCCTCAACTCGTTGTGCAAGAGGCGGGAGTTGCTAGGCAGGTGGGGGATTCCTCGCGGATGATGGCGCGCTAATGTTTTGGGGAGGTAGGGTCATGGGAGGAAGAAAGACACTACTGCGCTGGGCCAAGAAAGTGGCAGCCCAGAAGGAACGAGTGAGATGGGCCAAAACATTTGGGATCCATAAAAAATCGGGTAGTTCGAGTATTTCGAGTACCGGACCCAATAACCCGAAATACCCAAAATTAATTCGGGTTTTGTGAATTCTTACCCGAGAAATGACATCGAGTTTTGGTTTTCGGGTTTTTCGGGTTCGGGTTTGGGATTTTTCGGGTTTGATGTTTGGGTTCGGGTTTTTTGCCCACACCTAGTTCCTACCGGCTGGAATCACCATCGGGACTAATCGCGTACATAGCTAACAGATTGAGCCAACAGACCACGGTTATGAGTCTCGATATTCTCGTGAATAACTAGTCACATTGAAAATTAAGGCATTCTGAATGGCTCGGATTCGGGTTGATTTGATCAATCTAATGAGATTTTTATAGTGATTTTATAGATGTGATCTATGTAATTTCGTTCGCCGTTGATGTCTGCTATAGCGATTACATAATGTCATTTCGCGCTAGAAACCGTTCTACGCTTAACTCATTTTTGCAGAGAATGATGTGAATGGTATATCCTTAATGTGATGTTATGATCTGTGTGTAATATTTGTGCAGCTTGTGTGTTGCAAATTTGTGACACTCGGTTCCGAAAATGAACCAATCGTAATGCATATGTGTGCCCAGGATGTTTAACACACATACACAAGTGATTCACAAACGATAAACAAATTATAACCATGTCTTGATTAATAACACTAATAATAGTACCTTATTATAAGTCAAATAGTATCGAATACAAGCTCTAAACAACTATAGCAGAAAAACTAAATACTAATGACTCCAAACTCCACAAGCAAGTTTGACGGTAACATGCGTGCCTAGAACTCCTTAAAAACCTCCTAGTACTCCATATTGTCGCCTGCGCCTGAATTTATTGGGGGAATAGAAGGGTGAGCACATGTCGTACTCAACAAGTGTGGGAAATTATGACATGTAGCTTAAACAAGGATTGATAATAAACAATGGCTAATTGCATAAAAGTACATTCAAAACTGTTGAAAATGCAATTATATCAACATTAAGTGAGGTCCTTCCCAAAATAACGCAAACACATTAATTTCAACTTAATTAACCAATACCAGCATTAATAATCCATAATCAACTCATAACTGCTCATATATCTCATTTTCATCAATTCTATACACCAAAACCTATTATTGAACCAATATCTATTCTGAATTCAATTTCAGCCATTAAATGAAGTTCAAGGTTCATAACTTCATGTGAGGGTCCAGGTTGCTCATGTCCGGGAGCACGGCTATCATGATAGTTTTTAACACGCTATGCAGAGGTTGTACCACTTTACTCACAAGCTCTGATTTTATCACCTTTCAATGACTAAGGAATCTCAATTATGTCGTCTCCCACTTCCATTGGTGTGTGGTCAAGAGATCACAAAATAGACTTTACAAAGTAACTACTAGCATATTTAGACCCCCATTGAGGTTTCACCGGTGGTGGTGTCTCCAACTGAGCACATCCAATCAAGGGCCCCCTCTTGAGCCATTCGGATCGCAGGGTAGTCCCACCATCACTACAAACCGCGACTACTCCTTCCCTGAGCATTCTTAATGGTTCAAATAGTACTGGCAAAACACTAATTAGTCAGCTAAGTTGCACCCATACTTGGCCCTGTGGTGGCACTGTAAATTTTGAATGGTCGCTCCATGAACCGGTCCTTAGATCTAAAGCAAATAAAACCACCGAAAATGTCCAACCCATTCCACATAACCGGCTTACTTAGATCCCTAGACGCCATGTTGCTAAAGGATCATTATCATCAATTCTCATCATTCATGTGTTCAATAGTTCATAATTAAGCAATATGATTGTTTTCCAAACCCAATTGAGTATAGCAAAGAAAAAAGTGTAAAATACCCTTCCCGACTCTCTACATTGTGTTCAAGCGACAAGAGTGGTCATACAAGACTAGTAAACTCTTATCATTGGGTTTTTTCATCAATTGACACAAGCATGCAATTTTGCAAACAAAACATTTAAAACTTGGATCAAAATGATCAAAGACACTTGCCTTGCTCTTGCTTGGTTTGGATCGAAGGTTTCGAAGTTCTGATTCTGCAGGTCCTCAAAAGTACTCTCTGCAGCGAGACCTTCTATTCCGTGTGACAAACATGCAAAACAAACATTACAATCAATAAATGCTCATATATTACTCAATATGCCATAATATGCATGATTTATGCAATTGTGAGGTAAAACTTGTTAATGAGTTGTTATTAATGTTTACTAACTAGTTACAATAGTTTAGAACAAGTTTGGACAAGTTTGGAATTGATTTGAGTCAATTTGGATTCAATTCAGCATAATATAGATTCAGACACCAGACAAGTTCGGTATTGGGGCCGGACTAGTCCGCCCTAATCAGAACTGTGATTTAGGGGTTTTTGATCAGCGGGGATTGGGGATTAATTTCACGTGGGAAAGTGGAGGTAGAGGGTGTACCACGTGTCTAGAGATCCAAGGATCAAGAATTGGGTGCAACACTTGATTCTTGACGTCTAGGGCTTGATGAAGATGAGTTGACGAAGGTTTCGTGATGAAGAATGTCAATTGTCAAAAAGTTGATAAAGGTCGAGCTTGACTGATCCTTCTCCCTCTTCTCCTCCTTCTCCTTGTCCTGGGATCCTTCTTGATAGCGGCACACGATCAAGGAACAACAGGGAGGGTTTTTTCAAAGGTTGGAGAGGTGAGGGTATTGGGTTGTTTATATAGGGGTGGAGAGGTAGGTTTTGGGTGAATTCCAAGTGAATTTTGGTGGGGAACATGTAAGGGACGAGGTGAGGACCACTTTGGCTCCTCTGAGGTTGGGCACGAAGTTCTCAGGCCCAGTTAAGGCAATTACCCAATAACCAATCATGGAATAATATTAGAATTCGAGTGGAATTCAGTAGGTCGGACTAGTCCGCATATGGGACCGGACAAGTCCGTTTGGCAACAGAGAGGTTTTCGGACAAGTCCGGTATGTGTGGCCGGACAAGTCCGTTTTGGATCAAAAACTATTTCGTACAAGTCCGGTGTACTTGGTCAGACAAGTCTGGGGTTACAAAACAAAAGTCTTTCGGACTGAAAATTGGACAAGATCAGACTAGTACACTTGGAGTTAGACAAGTCTGGGGAAACATCAGAAGCTCAATTTGGACTAGTCTGTGCAATGTGTCAGACAAGTCTGTAGTACTGAAGAAACTAAATTTTTGAAACAGAGAGGGTTACCAGACTAGTCCGATTTTGGGGCCAGACAAGTCCGTATCCTGACAGACGTAAATTCTTGATTAGACCTAAATTCATTTTAATCTTGTTCTTTTTAGGGTTGCTTTATGTTAAACATGTATGAGGATGTATGCAATGCATTATGCATGAAAATGAGGGTGTTACAAAATTTAACACAACCGGATTGAGGTTGTCACATAATTGTATAACGACATGCGTGTCGACCTGTGATGCTTGATCTCTCATTTAATTTATTTGATAGCTATTAGATGTATTAGCTTCTTTTATGTTTATGGAGATGTCTCCAAGCATGGTGGAGATGGTTATCACCACAAGAAGGGAGGCATGTCAGCTCAGATCATGATGGAAGCATGACGATGGAGACCACTATGATTCTAAAGACCATACTATTCACAATGTGATATGATCATATGTCTGTGATGTTTATGTATTACTATTATTTTCGTGCTTTTCATATGTTGGATGTTTTGTCATGATTGAATAGCTTCCCTTGCAAAAGTTGAGTATTTTATGCCATTTACCAATAGCTACACTTATGTTGTTTTGATCGTTGTGTGGTAGGTTTGCCAAAGCAAAATACCATCATCTATCATAATACATAGGGTGAATGTTGGACATTCACATGCGTAGTGTTGGTTTACTCAACAAAGCTATCAAAACGGTTTTGGATTTTATGGCATAGAGTTGGGAGCTGGAGCATTGAATGTCACCCAACAAACAAGAATCATATGGGGACATGATTAATAATTGTTGTTTACCTATGTCACTAATTTTTTAGCAGTGAAACCAAAGCTCACTAGGAATTAGTGAATATGGATCTTGGACTACTATATGTCATTAGAGGGAGGACGATACTCTTATAGTGGTGATGTCTTTTATTAAATTGTTAATAGAAGATTTGGTACATAACATAATGCTAAAACCATGTATATCTATTTTCTATTGTAGATCATGTCTGTTAGTAAGAATTCCGATATCAATTTGTGATTTGTGCTTGAAAAGGGAAAGCTCAATAGATCTAACTTTATCGATTGGTACCGCAACTTGAGAATTGTTCTTAGACAAGAGAAAATCGAGTACATTCTTCTGCAGCCATACCCCGATGACCTCCCAGGTGATGCAATTGTTGCAGCATGTGGAGCTTATCAGAAACACTACAATGATGTGCTTAATGTAAGCTACCTCATACTCGCTACTATGTCTTCTAATATGCAAAAACAGTATGAGCATACAGATGTTTATCTATTATTGAGGGACTGCGCAGAATATTTGAGAGCCAAGCTAGGGGTGAGAGATACAACATCTCAAAGTCCTAGTTCTCATGCAAGCTGGCAGAGGGTAGCCCGGTCAGCCCTCATGTAATCAAAATGATTGGTTACATTGAGACTTTGGGCAAACTTGGTTCTGAACTCAAAGATGGTTTGGATATTGACGTTGTTCTCTAGTCGCTTCCATTGAGCTATGAGTCATTTATATTGAATTTTCAAATGAATGGCATGGTGAAAATGTTGGCTGAATTGCATGGGATGCTTAAAGCCGAAGAAAGCATTAAGAAAAATGCCACAAATGTGATGTCAGTTCAAAAGGAGAATAAAAAGAGGAAGTGTGTGACACATTCTAAAGGCAAAGGCAAGGGATAAGTTCCCGATGAGCTCTCAAGCTCAAAGTCTAAGCCAAAGGGCAAATCTGGCCCTTCTCCTAATGATGAATGCTTTCACTATCATGCTAAGAGGCATTGGTCTAGGAACGACAAGAAGTACTTGAAGGATCTGAAGAAGAAGAAGAAGAAAGGGAGTGAGACTTCCACTTCAGGTATAAATGTTATAGAAATTAATATTGCTACATCTTCTAGTGAATCATGGGTATTTGATACTGGATCGATGATTCACACTTGCAAATTTTTTGCAGATCTAAGTGAGACTAGAAGATTTGCAAAAGGCGCGTTTGATGTTCGTGTCGGCAATGGAGCAAAGGTTGCGATCATAGCTATCGGGACCTACCACTTGCCATTACTCTCAGGATTAGTTCTGGAATTGAATAATTATTATTACATTCCTACTTTGAACAAGAACATTATCTCTTCTTCATGTTTGGAAGGGGTTGATGGATATGAGATTGTAATAAATAACAAATATTGTTCTATTTATTAAATAATGTTTTCTATGCTCAGTGTCCATTGGTGAATGGATTGTATGTTCTTGATCTTGAGGATAAAACAGTCTGTAACATTAATACCAAAAGGCTCGACCAAATGATCTAAATTCCACTTTTATTTGTCATTGTCTCTTAGGTCATATAAATGACAAATGTATTGAGAAACTCTATAAAGATGGTTTACTAAGCTCATTTGATTTTGAATCACTTGACACATGCGAGTCTTGTTTGCTTGGGAAGATGACCAAAGCACCCTTCACTGGTCAAAGTGAGAGGGTGAGTGACTTGTTGGGACTTATGCATACTGAGGTGGTTTCCAGTACTTCATTACTTTTACTGATGACTTTAGTAGATATGGTTATGTTAATTTAATGAGGCACAAGTACGAATGCTTTGAAAAGTTCAAAGAATTTCAGGATGAAGTACAAAATCAACTGGTCAAGACAATTAAACTTCTACGATCTGATCGTGAAGGTGAATATTTGAGCCATGAATTCTATGATCATCTAAAACAATCTATAATTGTTCTACGGTTGACTTCACCTGAAATGACTCAATGTAATGGGGTGTCCGAGCGGAGGAACCAAACTTTGTTAAACATGGTTAGGTCGATGATGAGACAAACTGATCTTCCACTATTCTTTTGGGGTTATGCTCTTGAAATTGCTGCATTTACACTAAATAGAGTCTCAGCTAAGTCTGTAGAGAATACACCATATTAGATGTGAACTGGGAAACGTCTCGGATTGTCTTTCCTCAAAGTTTGGGAGTGATGCTTATGTCCAACGTTTGACATCAGACAAACTCACTCCAAAATCAGATAAATGCTTCTTTGTGGATATCCTAGGGAAACCAAAGGATATTGTTTTTATAATAAAACAGAGGGTAAAGTGTTCATCGCTCGCAATGGTGTCTTCTTGGAGAAAGAATTCCCTCAAAAGGAGTTAGTGGGAGCAAGGTACATCTTGAAGAAATTCAAAAAATACCCAAAAATGTTTTGGCAACTACTGATCTAATACAAGATGTACAAGATGTTGTGCAACCAGTTGATGAAACATCAGCCCCACGAAGGCCTACGAGGGCACGTCGTGCAACTAAAAAGTTAACGCTTCTAACTACAGAGCAGCATCATATGGTATTGTTATACAATAATGAGCCCACGACCTATACCGAAGAAATGAAGAGACTCGACACTGAGAAATGGCTTGGAGCCATGAAATTCGAAATTGAATTCGTGCATAAGAATCAAGTTTGGAACTTGGTTGATCCAATTGAAAGTGTGAGACCTATCGGATGTAAATAGATTTTCAAGAAAAAGACTGACATGGATGGAAATGTTCACATCTACAAAGCGTGATTGGTGGCGAGAGATTTCAATCAAATTCAAGGTGTTGATTACGATAAAACTTTTTCGGCATCACAATGCTAAAGTATGTTCGGATTCTTCTAGCGATTGTTGTATATTTTGATTATGAAATATGGCAGATGGATGTAAAAACAACCTTTCTTAATGGTAGTCTGACTGAGGATGTGTAGATGACACAACCTGATGGATTCGTCGATCCTAAACATGCTAGTAAAATATGCAAACTTCAATAGTCTATCTATGAATTGCAGCAAGCATCTCAGAGTTGGAATCTATGTTTTGATGAAGTTGTCAAAGGATTAGGTTTCATCAAGAACTTAGAAGAGTCTTTTTACAAGAAGTTTAGTGGGAGCACACTTGTATTTCTTGTCCTATATGTATATGACATATTATTGATCAGAAATGACATTCCAATGCTTGATGATGTTAAATCCTCATTAAGAAAAGTTTCTCAATCAAGGATTTAGAAGAGGCAGCGTACATTTTGGGCATAAAGATTTATAGAGATAGATCTAAAAGGCTAATTGGATTAAGCCAAGATACATATATTGACTAGTTGAATCGGTTCAATATACAAGATTCCAAGAAAGGTTTCTTGCCAATGTCACATGGCATTACTCTAAGCAAGAGTCGATTCCTTATGCTTTGGCTGTTGGATCTATCATGTATGCCATGCTATGTACACGCCCAGATGTATCCTATGCTCTAAGCATCACGAGCAGATATCAATCAGATTATGGTGAGACTCATTGGATAGTTGTGAAAACATCCTTGTGTACTTGAGAAGAACTAAATATGTGTTATCTGTGTTTGGAGGTGAAGAAGAGATCGTTGTAAAAGGTTACACTGATGCCAGCTTCCAAACTGATAAGGATGGTTCTAGATCCCAATCCGGCTTTGTATTATGCCTGAATGGAGGGACAGTGAGCTGGAAATGTTCAAAGCAAGATACAGTAGCAGATTCAATGATGGAGGCGGAGTATATTGCAGCTTCTGAAGCTGCAAAGGAAGTCGTTTGGATCAAAAAATTTGTTTTTGAGTTGCGTGTTGTTCCTAGTGCATTCGGTACAGTAGATCTCTATTGCGACAATAGTGGAGCCCTCGCACAAGCAAATGAGTCTAGATCACACAAAAGATCCAAACATATACTACGACGCTATCACCTCATTCGAGAGATCATCGACCGATGTGATATAAAGATATGCAAGGTGCACACGGATTTGAATGTTGCAGATCCGTTGACGAAGCCTCTTCCACAATCAAAGCATGAGGAGCACACAAGATCTATGGGCATTAGATACTTACAACAGTGGTCATAGTGCGTAGTGGGAAACTTGTGTCATAGCTATGGTTATGTACTGTTAAATAAATTGAGTAATCATTATTTACATTCATCATCAAGTATGTGACTTGTTCGTGAAACTCTTTGTTAATAGTAATGTTACTCTAAATGGTCCCTAGTCTATATCATTATATGAGATAATGATAACACACAAACTAGCACATGTATTAATTGATGATCACATTTCGCGGATCCTAGATATGGAGATATCAAATTAATAATGTGAACACATGTTAGTGAACATGGTGTTGGATTGACCCACTCCGAGACACTGCTGAGATTGTTATTTTCATATGTGCCATCCGTTGGTCTTGAGTGACACACCTGCTAGATCCTTAGACATGAGATTGCTATTGCTTCTCACTGTGTGTAGTTGTGTACTTTGAGACTACCAAACGCTACTCCGTAACTAGATAGTCATAAAAGTAGTCTTCGGGTACATAATAAAACATGGAATGACATGTGTGCAGATCAAGATGGAATTTTTCCCTCCTAAATAATAGGAGAGATATCTCTAAGTCCCTAAAGATAGTTGGATTGGAAAGTGCATGGTCATGCCAAGGTGATTAAAGGTTAATCACAATGACTATAAGTTAGTCATGGAATGAATCCACTATTTGATCGAGTGAATGGTTGAGCTATCACAAGGATGGCATGCATCTCACCTTGAGATTGACTGGTATCGTGAGGCAAAGAGATTAGTATGTGAATGTATCTAGATTTAGTCGATATGATCTTTATGTACATTCGAGAGTCAGTATGTCTTGCGAGGTGCATCTGCTAACTTGTGGTTGGAAACGGTTTTCATCCACAACCGAGTGCACATGAACCTAATGGGTGACACACTTAAGGGGTTGGAATATCGAAAACCTTGGCTATATGATTGTCTCAAGGGCAAGTGGGAGATTGTTGATGATATGCCCAAGAGGCAATCATAACAATTTGAATTACAGTCTATTGGATATTTGATCTATAAGCAATTAGAGTACTAATGGGCCTGCGACATATGAGGGGTAGGATTAGGAGCGGATTACTCCACCACGAGAACAAGGAGGAGACGAATGTGGTCGTCTGCTTCCCTATACCGAGGCGCGTCTATGTTCTTCACTACGCGTCTAGTGGTAATGATCTATGACTTCTTTACTCGCATGCTTCCCGAGTGATGCGGTAGAATTGTTAGAGTACCGTGCCGCCGATTTCCTAACACAAACAACTTTGAAGAGCTAAGGACACAACAGTTCCAGTTAGGGGAAAAAAGAACCAATGGAAGGGCACCACTAGATTAAGGAGAAAGTCGGGGAATAGGCCCTTGTATCGCTCGGGCTCGAGCGACACAGGCGGCGTCGCAAAACCTAGCCGCCGCCGACCCTCCCCCATCCTCCTCCTCGCCTCGCTGCCGCCAGAGCTCATCGCTCGCGACCTGGGTGCGCGCTAGGATGGCAGCAGCAGGGCTCCGAAGCTTGGCGGGCTCCCACACATGGAGATGGCGGTGCCGACGATAGCAGTGACTGGGGTGGCGTTCCTCGGGGAGGCGGGCATCGGATCTGGCGGCGACGCGAGGAGTTGAGGTCGCAGCAGATGCTCCTCCCCTCCGCGTGGTGGGCCGACGATGTGGTGACGTTTTCGTTGAGCAGGCGATCGGATCCGGGAGCTGGCTGCTCAGATCCAGAGTCGGAGTGGTGGGAGGGGTCGTTCCCCCAGTGTGGTGAACTGTGGCGATGAGTTGGAGGTGCTGACCGATCTTCCGCACTAGGAGGAGGCCCGAGTGGGAAGTGAAGAAGCAAGCGGCTTGTTCCGATCTAGACAGGTGGAATCCGCCGTCGACGGGCCAGAGACGCAAACCTGGCGAAGGTTACGCGTCCCGACGAGGTAATGACTGTGGTCTGGCAAAGCCTGTCGCGGAGCTGCGGCCCTGTATGCGGCCATGCGAAGACAAGATGTGCGTCTGGACGAGGATGCTTGGGCAGCGCTGGTGATGAGTTGTAGCATCGATCTCGTTTGTGGGGAGCGAGGAAGTGGAGGCCGACTGGAGCTGGCGGCGCGTGGTGTCGACAGTGGAGGCTGGATCTGGCAGCTCAGTTGGTTGGGCCGATGTTGGCACGCAAAGAGGCGGTGTTGAAGCTCAGTGGTGGCACCGTAGCCGGCAGTGGTGAATCTGGTAGTGTCCAGTCTGGCATGACAGGCGCGAGTGGAGGAGGTGGTGAGCACAAGTTGAAGATGACGCGACACTTTGGAGATGTCGCCGGGGCACGCAGGGTTGGCTGTCTGGTCATAGATAGTGAGCACAAGTTGAAGACGATGCGACACATTGGAGATGTCATCGGGGCACGCAAGGTTGGATGTCTGGTCATAGCAACGATGGCCAGGATGATGGTGGGCAGTTCTGCTGGATGTGGTGGATGTGTGCTTGTCTCGGATGGTTGGCGGCAATGAATCTCTTCCTCCCTAGACAATCTTTTGAAACGACGGAGGTTTAGCCCGTAAGCGTCTGTGACAACGGATCTGGGCAGTCGGGCTGGTGGAATGCCCGCGATGGCAGATCTGAGCAGCAGTGTTAGGGGCATCTGCGACGGCAGGTCTGGGTGGCAGAGTTAGTGGGGCGCCTGTAACGGTAGATCTGGATGACGGGGCTCACGGGAGCCGACGTCCGTAGAGTGTCTGGTTGTCATGGGATGGTTGGGAGTCAGTGTATCAACCTCCAGAGTGCAAGCGACTGCAAGGCGAGTGGAGCTCGAGGGCCCTGGAGGTTGCGCGTCGCAGATGGCCGTTTTGGTGCGGCATGATCGACGCGACGCATCAATGGCGTTGGCGGGTGCGGCGCAGTTGGCAGTTGGGAGGAAAACAACGCGTCGCAAGGTGGTTGGTGGTGGTCTCTATGTTGCTGACAGATGGATGCAGTGGGTGATGCGTACAGGCGAAAGCCTAGTCTGACGATGGTTGGACCGACAACAGCGACATATGCCGACGTCGTGATCTTCTTGAGGATGTTGTCTTAGTGCTTCGTCACCTCCGATGGCTCTCTCCAGATGAAAACCTAAGTCGAGATCATCTGGACATGCGACTATGGCATTACTATGTCGTATTCCTTGGTTGAGGCGTCGTTATTGGAGGTCCATTCCAATCCATCTTAACCTGTTGGCGCATTGACTGGTCGCTTATTGTTAACCACCCAACTGCTTAGATGGTGGCAGAGTTGTAGAGGAGAATCTTCTTCTCTCGCCTTTTCTCTTTGCAGTTTGTTTGCCATTGAGCAGTTTGAGGTTCAACGATTAGCGTTGGTCGTCGCGGCATAGAATTCACTACTATTTATCTAGTTTGTGGTGTTCCTTCCTCTCAATCTGGGAAGCCGGTATATGTTTGTTTGTTTGTACCTGTGGTGTGTTTGAGCCTGTATCTGCGTTCGTATTTTGTATTTCTATATTTTACTTCTTCTTTAATGAAAAGGCAAAGCATCTGCCATTTGCGTAAAAAAAAGACGATCGCCAATGCAAAAGCACCATATCTGGAAGGAGAAGGGTGATGCACCGTGACACCAAGAGACTTGGGAACTGCTTGTTGAATGGACATAGAGAGGTCCCAATTTTTGATGAAGTCGTGAAGAACAGGCTCAGTTTCCGGGACTTCAGTAGAGAAAGGTTCCAGAAAGTCCATGATAAATAATAGGTAGCTGAAAACAGTCTCGTAGCAAGAAGAGACCAGAAACCTGAAAAGAAGGAACAAACGAGACCGCAAAAGAGGAAGTACGGTAGAACAGAGAGATTATCAATGTCAAGGGGACGCCAACAAGGAGGAGGCACATACTGACATACAGATACTCGCACTCACAGAGTGGTGGCTGCAAGTGCTGGATGGACGCCAGCAGGGAGGAGGGGCGCGCTCAGGCTCTCTCAACTCTGGCTTTCACGCAGGGTATGGTGGATCATCGTATTGAGGTAGGGGCTTGGAAGAGCAGGAGATCAGAGACGATTCGGAATTTCGGATATATTCTCTAGACTATAGGAGCCAAGATATACCTTTTTTATCGAGAGGGCCCAATTTGTACGTTGGCTCCGGCCCCTGGAATCTCATGTCCGGGCCTGCTAATATTAGTAAACAAAAAAGCCTTATACGAACAACGATACAAATATTTACGAACAAGGAAAGGAAATAGAATAATTCCAAAAAATGAAAGCAACAAATAATACCGAAGTCTTACAGAAGCATTGTTTTGTTCTTGACGTTAAACGACAAATGGTCTGCCTTTTCACTAACAGGAGGAATAAAGAAGAGTACAAAATAAATGATTATAGATGATAGGGCAATTTCAGTTGTCGGAAAAATAAAGGAAGCAAGAAAACACTTGACTTCATCTTTAAGACCCTTCACAGTGGTGTACTGTAAAGAAAACTGGATACGTGAAAGTTTAGAGGATATATTGAAAAAATAGAAGAAGAATAATGTATAAAATATGTTTAGAAGAAATGAGTGTGGGTAGCCTAAGACACATCGCTGAAGCGGGACTAGGAGTCATTGTCATTTAGCTCCGCTGCCCAAGTGTGAAAAGAAGGTGTCGGTGCCTTGGGTACCGTATACTCCTTGGGATTGTAAAGATCTCAAGAGAATATCATCTACTCGATCTGAAGACCTTCGGAGGCCCACATGTCAGACATAACTGGACCCACTTCCCCAACTTGGTTAGTCCCAGGGTCGCCACGTGTACTATCAAACCGGAGCTACCGCCCACAAGGGGGAAGCTCCGGGCTATGTACCATAGCGGTACCTCCGGACCTAACCCCAGACCGGGGGAAGCTCCGGAACTGACACGTGTTAGGTAGCACCGAACCTACCTATTCCTCACAGTATGCTCCGGAGCTGCCACGTGTCCAATCGTCGGACCTTCAGCCTCTAACCTCCTGAAGACTCCACAACGGCTCCGGATCTTCAAAGGAAATCAAGGACTTCAAGACTCAATTAAGTGTCATTAATACTATATTAATGACACACGATCGGACGACCTTAATTACCAGTAACGGTGCTATCAAAGCCCGTAATTCGGTTATTAAGGATAATTAAGCGCATCAAATGTGTATCAATATTAGTAACCGTCGGGGCCACATGTCGGACCAGGCAAACTTGTAACGGTCTGCCCTTGTACTATAAAAGGACAGACCGATGATACATAGGGGAGACAGACGCTACGCGCTCACTCTACACTCTGAACTCACTTTGAGCTCATACATCCAATACAACACCAACACACCCCGTGGAGTAGGGTATTACGCTTAGGCGGCCCGAACAACGTAAATATTCGTGTCTCTTGTGTCATTTATACTTTACCTTCTTGAATCTCCGCGCGCCCACACCGAACCTCAAACTCCTATAACACTTTAGCAGTGTCGGGAGATCTGCCGGATCAAAACCACCGACAGTTGGCGCGCCAGGTAGGGGCGCCTGAGATTTCAAGAATGTTGAACTCAGCTGTTGGATCATCCAATGGTCATCCTGTTGTTCAAGCTGTTGGGGACAATCCCTCCAATATGCAGCCACCAGTAGGAGCCTCAGTTCCAGCAGGAGTCACGCTACCACCACCGCCACCTCCACCAGCAAATCAAGCTGGGCAGCGCGATGGAGCATCGGCGTCAATCACTGCGTCGGCAAATCATGACAATCTGGAACACGCGCTCCATGCAGCACGTGCTCTTCTTCAGCGCCCACCACCTCCGGGCGCATCCCGGGATGCAATGGAGCAGTGGATGGCCGATGTGGAACACTTGGTTGCAGCCGCAGCCGACCGCATCAGCAACCAGGGTCCTCCTCCTTCAGGACGGGCCCCGTCGCAGCGACGGACCTTGTTTGGCAGACTTGGTCTGCACGTTTCCAACAACAGGAGATGTGCTGCGTCGCAGCAAGCGACGTCGTTGCCCTCCGGGGCACGGCGCACTCACACGGTGTCAAGGCTTTCAACTCATGACCTCCGGACGGAGCTTGATCGCCGATACCGTCAGCAAGACGGTCGAGTCCATATTGAGCGAGCTCGTGAAAGACGAGAAGCTCAGGACATTCCTGCTCCTGAAGGAGTAGGAGGAGGCTGTTCGGCCTTGGCCATGCATCTACGTATGGTCAGGTGGCCACAGAAATTCTGGCCTCACCTGCCGGAGAAGTTTGACGGGACTGTTAATCTCGTTGAATTTCTTCAGATTTACTCCACTGCTATCCTAGCAGCTGGAGGAAATGAGGCCGTAAAGGCCAATTATTTTCCAGTGGCTTTAACTGGGACCGCCTGGTCCTGGTTTATGAGCCTTCCACCCAACTCCATCAACAGTTGGGAGGAGATATGCCGGCAGTTCACCGCCAACTTCGGGAGTTCCTACATCCGACTAGGCACTGAATTGGACCTTTTTGCAGTCGTGCAAAAAGGGGGAGAATCCCTGCGATCATTCATCCAGAGGTTCTCTCAGGTACGAAACAGTATCCCTTCTATCTCTAGCGCTTCTGTCATTGTGGCATTCAGACAGGGTGTACGGGATAAGAAGATGTTGGAGAAATTGACGATCAAGGAGATCACCAGTGTCACGGAACTCTTCAGCTTGGTTGACAAATGTGCCAGAGCTGCGGAGGGCCGTGAAATGCACTCCAAACCACCTCCGGAGGATCACAAAAAATCCTCCAAAGGTGAAGCCACTACCACCAGGAGTGGCAAGAAGAAGAAAAAGACCAACGGCAAGAAGAAGCCGTCGGCAGGCGCATACAATGTTGCAGCTGCTGCAGCTCCAGGTGGTCGGGGGCCACGCCCCGAGAAGCGACCTCGACCGTCTTCTGAAGACGGTGGCAAACCTAAGGTGTGGTGTCCGATTCACAAAACGGACAGCCACAGTTTGGAAGACTGCCGGGAGGTCCAAAACCTTTCCAAGCGCTACAACAAGCGCCGAGAAGAAGCTCCTTTCCGACAAAGGGAAGGAAAGAAAAAAGTTGACGAAGCTCCGGCTGAAGAGGAGTTAGGTTTTCAGGATCCCAAAAAGGTCCTGAAGGCCGTCTACACCTCCGTCGACGACGATTCCGACGTCTCTGACAATGAGCATCGGAAAACCATGAACACCATTTTTGGTGGATCATGGGACATCACCTCCCGTCGCGTCCTCAAGACAATGCGTCGGGACATGGCCGCTGTAGCTCCTACAGCCAGGGCGGAGCCTCATCGGAAGTGGATGGACACAACCATCACTTTCGATGCTTCGGACTGCCCTCGAAGCATGGTTAGAGCAGGCGAGTTACCTTTGATGGTATCTCATACCATCAATAACATCCAGCTCCACCACGTTATGGTAGACGAAGGTTCAGGGCTCAACCTCATAAGCTTCGAAGCTTTTACCAAGCTTTAGCTCCGACCTTCAGATCTTCACCCCTCCCGACCTTTCTCCGGAGTAGGTCCGGGAGCCATTACCCCACTCGGTGCTATCACTCTCCCCGTTACCTTCGGGACCCGGGAGAAGTATCGCACCGAGAAGTTGGTCTTTGATGTTGCTCAGATCAACTTACCATTCAATGCCATCTTGGGTAGGCCTGCTTTGTACAAATTCATGGCAGCTGCTCATTATGGCTACCTGGTGTTAAAGATGCCAACACCAGTAGGCGTTCTCCGGATCCGTGGAGATCGTACTGCCGGAGTAACTGCTCTGGAAGAACTTCATGCGCTTACTACGGCGCAAGAGGAGGACTCCAGGCAGGAACAAGCTCCGAAACCCCCGAGCATTCGTCAGAGAGGCTCGACTTCTGCACCTCGTGTGCAGCCAAGCGGCGACACCGAC
Organism: Tuctoria greenei; assembly: GCA_036927565.1. Taxonomy (NCBI): domain Eukaryota; kingdom Viridiplantae; phylum Streptophyta; class Magnoliopsida; order Poales; family Poaceae; genus Tuctoria; species Tuctoria greenei. The sequence continues at coordinate 140,949,662 of JAYESD010000001.1, read as the reverse complement.
ATTCCCGTCAAAGTTGTCCAAATAGGTTCCGATGCCGCTCAGACCACCCGTATATCGGGAGGACTGAATGACAAATAGGAACACGCGCTCATCGCTTTCCTCCGGGCTAATGTCGACGTGTTTGCCTGGCAACCGTCACAAATGTCTGGGATCCCCAGGGAAGTGATTGAGCACAATCTGAAGATCTACCCTGACGCCCGGCCTGTACACCAGAAGCCTCGGAAGCAATCCGTGGAGCGACAAAACTTCATTCGACAAGAAGTGAAGAAGTTTCTTGAAGCTGGATTCATCCGAGAAGTCTTCCATCCAAAATGGCTGGCAAACCCAGTCGTTGTACCCAAGGCCGGCGGGAAGCTTCGGATGTGTATCGACTACACAACACTAAATAAGGCATGCCCAAAAGATCCATTCCCACTACCTAGAATAGATCAGATAGTGGATTCCACCTCCGGGTGTGAATTACTTTGTTTCCTAGACACATATTCTGGGTATCATCAAATCAGAATGTCTAGGGAAGATGAAGAGCATACCTCTTTTATCACAGTAGATGGATTGTATTGTTATACAACCATGCCATTTGGTCTCAAGAATGCAGCTTCAACCTTTGTACGAGCTATGTACAAAACTTTTGAATAACTCATTAGAGACATAGTGGAAGTGTACATCGATAACATCGTGGTCAAGGTCAATAACAAGGAGTCACTCCTTGACACCTTACAGGCTGTCTTCGACAAGTTGCGGATCACGCGCACAAAGCTAAACCCATACAAGTGTGTCTTCGGGGTTAGCTCCGGAAAACTTCTTGGTTTCCTGGTAAGTCACCGGGGCATAGAAGCTAATCCGGCGAAGATCAAAGCCATTGAAGACATGCAGCCACTAGCCCGCATCAAGGATGTCCAAAAGCTGACTGGATGTCTGGCAGCCCTTAGCCGGTTCATTTCAAGACTGGCGGAACGGGCACTTCCTTTCTTCAAGTTATTGAGGAAGTCCGGACCATTCCAATGGTCTGAAGAAGCAGAAAAGGCATTCCAGAAGCTAAAACAGTTCCTCACCACCCTACCAACTCTGGTAGCTCCGAACCCTGGTGAGACTTTGCTGCTTTATATTTCAGCAACTGACGAAGTCGTCAGTATGGTCCTGGTTACGGAGAGACCAGAACTATCCCATGCTCAGGAATTCAGACCCCTTCGGGAGGGTCCGGAGGTTCCTGAAAGCGAGTCTGGGTCCCAGCTCCCAGACTTGAGTCCACAAAAAAATTACTTCAGAAGACTTAGACCCCTGCGGGAGGGTCCAGGTCGCTTCTGAAGAAGCTCCGGGACCCTCCAGCCAAGACCCGGAGGTCCCCGAAGAAGGACCGGATCCCTCAGGGAGGATCCGGGTCAGTGAAGAGGAAGCTTCGGGCCCCTCCGGGAGGGTCCGGACCATCCAGCGCCCAGTGTACTTCATCAGTGAAGTACTTCATGACGCCAAGACTTGGTACCTAGAGGTGCATAAGCTGCTCTATGCAGTTCTCATTGCCCCCAGGAAGCTTCGCCATTACTTCCAAGCTCACAAGATTTCAGTGGTGACCTCTTACCCACTTCGAGCAATCTTGCATAATCCCAATTCAACTGGGAATATTGCAAAGTGGGCAGCAGAATTGGCCGAATTCGATCTCGAATTCATTTCAAGGCAAGCAATCAAGAGTCAAGCATTGGCAGATTTCGTGGCGGAATGGACTCCCTCTCCATCAAACCCTGGGGGCCCCAGTGAGCAGAAGCCGGAACACAAGGCTCCGGTCTTCACCGAGCCTCACTTGATCCTCTACTTCGACGGCTCCATGCAAAAGTAGGGGGCCGGAGCTGGAATCCTTCTCCTCGCACCAACCGGAGAGAAGGTAAAATACATGGTACACCTTGACTTCAAGGCGACCAACAACATGGCGGAATACGAAGCACTCATCTACGGACTAAGGGTGGCACTGTCATACGGTGTCAAGCAACTGTTGGTCAAGGGAGATTCACAGCTCATCATTAAGCAAGTGAAGGGTGAATGCTCCTGCAACAATCTCCAGCTAGCTGCTTACCTCCTTGAAGTCATGAGGCTTCAGAAGGACTTCGAAGTCCTAGATCTCCACCATGTCCAGTGTGCCCTCAACGCTGAAGCCGACGAACTCTCGACGAAAGCGTCAATCGGAGCTCCGGCTCCTGATGGAACTTTTGTCCGGAGGTTGTCAAAACCCACAACTCAGCCTGCCGAACTGAGCGAAGGGGGCGAGATCAGCATCCCGAAGCTGACGGTCCCGATGGCCCTGTTACCATGGCAGCCATCAAGGGTCGTAGGTGCTGCCAGAAGCTCCGAGCAACCCAGCACGCAAGACTCAAATGCTCAAGTTAGCTCCAATGCATGGATCTCGGAGATCCGGAGCTACTTGAAAGACAACATCCTTCCTGACGATGATGTATCCGCTGACCAGATAGTCAGATTGGCTAAAAGATACACGTTGGTATAAGGGGATCTCTATCGGCGCGGTGCCAACGGCGTCCTAATGTGGTGCATCACAAGGGAAGAAGGTTGCGAGCTCCTCGCAGAAATCCATGGAGGCGAGTGTGGGAACCACGCGTCTTCCCGCACGCTGGTCGGTAAAGCTTTCCGGCATGGCTTCTACTGGCCTACAGCACTCCAGGATGCAACTGAGCTGGTGAAGAAATGCGAAGCATGCCAATTTCATGCAAAGCAAATTCACACACCGGCTCAGCCTCTACAAACGATACCTCCTACATGGCCCTTCGCCGTGTGGGGGATGGACATCTTGGGACCTTTCCCAAGAGCCGTCGGAGGTTACAAGTTCCTGTATGTTGCCATTGACAAGTTCACCAAGTGGTCGGAAGCAACTCAAGTTGTGACAATAAACAAGCAATCTACTATCAACTTTTTTGCAGTCTATCGTGCAGATTTGGAGTCCCAAACAAAATCATTACTAATAACGGGACCCAATTCACAAGCTCTGCATTTCAAGGATATTGTGAAGACCTCGGCATTCAAGTTTGCTACGCCTCTGTAGCTCACCCGACAAGCAATGGCCAGGCCGAGAGAGCAAACGCTGAAATCCTGAAAGGACTCAAAACGCGCACCTATGAGCGCTTGAAAAAACATGGAGCCAATTGGATTGAAGAGCTTCCGCCCACTCTATGGGCCAACAGGACAACTCCAAACCGGTCAATTGGAGAGACACCCTTCTTCCTGGTGTACGGAGCTGAAGCAATCCTTCCTCCGGAAATCACCTTGGGGTCACTCCGGGTCCGGACCTTCGACGAAGCCACGCAGGACCAGCTCCGGCGTGAAGACCTAGACCTCCTCGAGGAGGGAAGGTGCCAAGCAGCTGTTCGGAATGCCCGATACCGCCAAGCCCTTCGGCGCTATCATCAGCGGCATGTACACAACCGACAGCTCGAGGAAGGCGATCTGGTGCTACGGAGAATACAATCCAGAGAAGGGTTAAACAAACTCTCTCCCAACTGGGAAGGACCCTTCCGAGTGATTAAAGTATCCCGTCCCGGAAGCATTCGCTTGGCAACCGAGGATGGGACACCTCTCCTGAATCCTTGGAACATTGAGCACCTCCGTAAGTTCTACACCTAATATCACGAAGGTGAGTCTGTAGTAACTTGCGGTGTATGTTATAGATTCATTGTACAGAGTCGGGTAGTTCCTCCGGGAGAACAGCCGGACCTTTCCTGGAAGATCCGCAAAGTTCATGCAACGCTTGTCACAAAGTGTGGCTAGCTACCCTGGGTCAAACGAGAAATGAAACACACTTAGCCTGGTTCCGTACCCTAAGAGTGTACTTGTTTCCCCTGTACCCCGGACCTATAATGAAAGACATCTTCATATGAAACAGACTCCACGTGCATTTACTTTGTACAGGCTCAACATTTTTTATTTTTTTCTTTCTTGTCTATATGAATGTAGGCCTAGAGGGGGGGTGAATAGGCCTTCTTGAATTTCTCGGTTCCTGTAGCACTTCAACAAAAGGGTCAAATCCAGATATATCGGACTAGTCCGGTAAAGTGCGGACTAGTCCGGATTTCACGGGCTAGGTTGATCAAGTTAGGTCAATTTGATTGTTTCGTTGTCGTTTGCAGCGGAAATATAAACTTTAATGACAGTTCAATAGTTGTATGTTAAGTTTTATTGCAAGTATGATTCTTGTTCAACTATTTAACTTCAATTCAACAAAATGAATCAAACCCTAGATTATGTTGATCAACTAGAATGATGAACACAAACGAACAAGACACAAGATTTATCCCGTGGTTCGGTTACCACGAAGGCAGCCTACGTCCACGTTGAGGAGCCCACAAAAGGACCGGGTCTTCACCAACCCTTCCCTCGTCGGATCGCCACGAAGGCCAATCCTCTTCCACTAATCACACAGGGGTAAATCACCAAGTTGAAGGGGCGATCTCACAAGTTGAGAGCTCCCTTGATTACAAGTTTTAAAACACCAATAACACACTTCGAAATATACAAATTGAGATGCAAGAGTGTGTTAGAGATTCAAACCAAGAGCTCAATCGTGTGCAAAGTGCCTCTCCAATGATCTACAAGTGATCTTCAAAGGATTGATCGATTTTGCACTTGATTTCGTGGAGAGAGATGGTTTTTGAGTCTCTTGGGAGGTGTGACGGCGCTAGGGTTCGAGAGAGTTTGAAAGTGGGCCGTGCACCTCTATTTATATGGGGTTTCTAGAAATTACCGTTAGGGTTCAGAAAGATCGGACTAGTCTGTGGTGGAGACCGGACTAGTCCGGTGTGCTGTGTGAAGCAAACCCTAAGTGTCCAGGAATATCGGACTAGTCCGATTGAAAAACGGACTTGTCCGATTTCGCTGCTGGAAATCTTCGGACTTGTCCGGTTGCTATCGGACTTGTCCGGTTCTGTGAAACCCTAAGTGTTTGGAACGACAAGTCCGCACTTGGAGGACTTGTCCGATTTAGATCAGAGTGTATATCGGACTAGTCCGGGTAATCAACGGACTTGTCCGAAGTGGATCAGAAAGGGTATCGGACTAGTCCGGTGGTGACCGGACTTGTCCGATCTAGTGACTTGTGCATTGTGTTGAGGACTAGTCCGCACTGGGGGGGACTAGTCCGAGGTGGAACAGAAAGATATCGGACTAGTCCGGTGGAGACCGGACTTGTCCGATCTTGTGCAGAATGTGATATCGGACTAGTCTGGCTGATATCGGACTAGTCCGGTCCTGTATGGTTTTGTGCATTGTGTGTGTGTGATTAAGTGAGATTGAGCTCTTGGGTGTGTTTCCCTAACACACTCCATACATACTAATCTACTAATTTCTTCTTCTTGAGCTCAAATTCATTCTCCTTCTTAATTTCCCTCTTTTTGGCATTCTACTCATTTTTCATCATTTTCCTGCATTCATCTCAACAAAAGGATTAGGATCCCAATTGCTTGTCATAAATCATCCAAAACCCACAAGGGAGTCCTAGATGCACTTTCAATCTCCCCCTTTTTGGTGATTGATGACAACCAATTGAGATTTCACAAAATGAGGTATAAAATGAGATTTTCATAAAGTATGCACATATGACTCAAAAATGCATCAGGCAACAAGATAATTATTCATATGTGCATTCTTTATGGTGGGATGCATACTAAGAGCATGATTGCATTAAGAATGACAGAATTTTCATTTACCAACTAATATCAAGTGAATATGGCACTTCAGGAGCAAAAGCTCAGATTTCATCACACACTTGCAAATTAATTGAGCAATTCATCACAGGACCAAACATGATATGAAAAGAGAGTTAAGCAAATACAATCACAATTAAAAAAACATAGAGAGCTCTCTCCTCGCATTCTATTCAGCTAAAGCTTAGACTAGAGACTCCCCCTCAATCTCTCCCCCTTTGGCATCAAGACACCAAAAAGAGAGAGAGAGGAAGATCCTAGGGCTTCACTCTTCGCTGTCAGTCCTCTCGTCGTCTTCATCATCTTCATCGCTTTCGGCTTGACGAGGTTGAGAGGTAGGAGGAGGAGCGAAGCTGCTCGAGCCCCCAATGCCAAAATAGGCAAGCTCGAAAGGAGTCAAGGGGCTGAGCTCGGTGATGTTTGGATCAGAATCTTCAGAAAGTACTGGAGATCCAATTGGATTGATCTCCAGCTTCTCACTCAGCTGCTTCACATTGGCTTTTATGTATCTCATGTCCTCCTTCCTCTTCTGATTTAGCTTGTGAAGCTTCACTTCAGTTTTCTTGCAGGAGGAGAAGATTGCAGCCAAGTACTTGAGGATCCCACTGGCGGATCCTTTCTGAGGGGCTTCCCTGGAGGGAGGAGTAGCCCTAGCAGCTTCTCCTTGCCTTGCCGGCACCTCGGGGCTTGAGGCCGGCGATGGAGCAGCCTGGACACTCACGGACTGAGGCTTTTGAGGCCTCAGTGGAGTGTGCTCCACATCCTTCACAAACTCGATTCCTGTGACCTTCTCAATCATGAACATCAAGTAAGGGGCATAGCCACAGGATCGGTTGGGGGTACTTGAGATATTGACCATATCATTGCAGATATAGTCTGCAACATCGAATTGCCTTTTCTTGCTGATGACCTTCATCAGGGTCCGGAGGTAGCCTTGCACACTCCCTGCATCACCATCCTTGGGAGCAATCGTCTTCCTGAGGACTCTGTTGAGGACCACAAAGAAAGGCTTCATGTTCTTTGTGGAGGGAGGGACAAACTTGGAGGTGGGCTCATACATGAACTGCATTCCATCCCTCTCAATGACCCCAATGTTGTGGATAATGAGGTGGTCATCTCCCTCAGAGTCAAGATGCAGCAGGCGGGCAAACTCTTCTTGAGTGATGGAATACTTGGATCCATGAGTCATCCAAGTCACACTTTCTTCGTCTTCACCTGAGAAGTGGCACGTTGCATAGAATTGTGCAATCACTTCATCATTCCAATTATATCTGAAGGCAAACAAATCCTTCAGCCCATGTCTCTCTGCAGCTTGTATCACTTCATCAAAAGCTGCACATTTCCTCTTCTCAAGGTGGGCCCAGTCAATCCATTGACTGCGCACCACCGGGGTCTTCATCGGCAAGTAGACCAGCTTGTAGAAGTCAGCATGGAAATTTGACCAAAATCTGCCATCAGCTGCTTGCTTGGGCCTTGCATAGTAGTCCACACTTCTCAGCTTCATGGCCACATCGCTGCCCTTGCCATTGAATCTTTCCTCATTGGGGTCCCGGACCCCTTCTCTGGGAGTATGCAGCTTGAGAGGCCCAACAGGCCCTGTGGCAACCCCCTTGCCCTTCCCTTTAGCTTGGCGAGGGCCACTTGACGGAGGAGCAGCCTTCGAGGCGGCCTTCTTGACACACACCTTCCTCCGAACCTGGGGAGGTGAGGGAGCAGGCTCGGAGGGTCTCTCTTGGCGTTTCTTGCCAAGACCCGTCGAGGGCCGAGGTGCCACCTCGTGGTCGAACTCGGCCTCGAAATCGGAGATTTCATTGTCGGAGCTCGATATGATCTGAGAATGAGTGATCAAGAGAAAAGACAAGTTATACAAGGTATTGGTGAGGTAAGATGGCAATGGAAGGCAATAGGGAATTAAAGAATTAGGTTTTGGTTCAGAAACAACGGACTTGTCCGGTGCTCAGGCACGGACTAGTCCGGGGGACCGGACTTGTCCGTACCTGGACCGGACTAGTCCGGTGTTCATCTGCAAAAACCTAGCAAACTGGATAAAAATTGATCCCTAATGAAATAACTGGTCTAGCATACACATAGTACATCAACTGGACATGCAACTAGTGAAGAATGCTAGGCCAAACGATAAGCAATGAAGAAATTTGAGATCACTTAGGGTTTGAGGAAAATTTACCAAGAAATCCAAGGAAGCTTGAAAATGTGGGGGTTGGAGGCCGGACTTGTCCGCTAACTTCAATCCCCGAGTCTTCAAGCTTAATCTCCGCCCAAGATTGAGGCTTTTCGACGGAGGAATCAAGGATTCGCCTTGGGAGCTCGAGCGCAAGAGAGAGAAAGCTTGGAGGAGAATGTGGGGTGAAGGGATTAGGGTTTTGTGGCGGCTAGGGTTATGGACACGAAAAATCGGACAAGTCCGGACAGGACCGGACTAGTCCGAAGTCCTCCAGAAACCTAAATCGGACTAGTCCGTGGTCGGTCGGACTAGTCCGGCCTAACCGGCACACTGCGGACTAGTCTGCAATGGCGGACTAGTCCGGGTAACCACGGACTTGTCCGTGGTCACCAGGAGAGAATTGCATAGCCCATTCATATATATTTGAAGGTCCAATAATTGAGGGTAGAGAGGCAAAACAATTCAAATAATCCTGATGAATTTGATCAGTAAGCAAACAACAATCATACTATGATCAAAAATTCATCAAGATCTAATAATTGACATAGTTTTTCGAGAGAAAAAATGGGGAGGAATAATTTTCACAATTCAATCAATATTTTGAAGCAATCATACAGGTATGCAACTTTTCAAGCCACACTCCGAGAATCAAGGATGTTTAGCTCATTTCGGAGTTCGCAAAAACGTTTTTCATCAAGTGGCTTGGTGAATATGTCGGCCAATTGTTTTTGGGTGTTGACATGAGAGATGGATATATCTCCTTTCATGGAATGGTCTCTCAAGAAATGGTGTCTTATGTCAATGTGTTTAGTTCTAGAGTGCTCAACTGGATTGTGGGCTATTTTAATGGCACTCTCATTGTCGCAAAGAAGAGGAATACGGTTCATATTGTAACCGTAATCCCTTAGAGTTTGTCGCATCCAAAGGAGTTGTGCACAACAACTCCCGGGTGCAACATACTCCGCTTCGGCTGTGGATAATGCAATGGAATTCTGTTTCTTGGATGACCAAGAAACTAGGGATCTTCCTAGGAATTGGCAAGTGCCAGAAGTGCTTTTTCTATCAACTTTGCACCCGGCATAATCTGCATCGGAATACCCAATGAGATTGAATTTTGAGCCTTTTGGGTACCAAAGACCAAGGTTGGGTGTATGAACTAAATATCTTAGGATTCTCTTTACGGCTGTCAAATGACATTCCTTAGGGTTGGCTTGAAATCTTGCACACAAACATACACTCAACATAATATCTGGCCTAGATGCACATAAGTAAAGTAAAGATCCAATCATGGAGCGATATACCTTTTGGTCGATGCTCGGTCCATCTTCATTGAGATCCAAGTGACCATTCGTTGCCATGGGAGTCTTAATGGGCTTTGCCTTGTCCATGCCAAACTTCTTGAGGATGTCCTGTGTGTACTTGGTTTGGCTTATGAATGTTCCTTCCCTTTGTTGCCGCACTTGGAATCCCAAGAAGTACTTCAATTCTCCCATCATTGACATTTCAAATCTGTCTGTCATAATTTTACTAAACTCTTCACAGAAAGATTGATTAGTTGATCCAAAAATTATATCATCAACATAGATTTGGCAAATGAAAAGATCATTATTCAGATTTTTCGTGAATAGTGTATAATCTACTTTGCCAATTTGAAAGCCAAAAAATCTCTAAGACACTCATACCAAGCTCTAGGAGCTTGTTTGAGGCCATAGAGAGCCTTACGCAGTTTATACACGTGGTCGGGGAACTCTTCGTCTTCAAATCCGGGTGGTTGCTCCACGTACACCTCTTCCTTGATCGGTCCGTTGAGGAAGGCGCTTTTTACGTCCATTTGGTACAGCTTGAAATCATGGTGAGTAGCATATGCAAGTAATATTCTAATTGATTCAAGCCTAGCTACTGGAGCAAAGGTCTCGTCAAAATCCAAACCTTCGACTTGTGAGTAACCTTTGGCCACAAGTCGTGCCTTGTTTCTTGTCACCACCCCGTGTTCATCTTGTTTGTTGCGGAAGACCCACTTGGTGCCGACTATGTTTGCATTGGGTCTTTCCACAAGTTCCCAAACCTCGTTTCTCTTGAAATTGTTCAACTCTTCTTGCATTGCCACCACCCAGTCCGAATCCTTTAATGCATCCTCAGTCCTGCGGGGTTCCAAAAAGGAGACAAACGAGTAATGTTCACAAAAATTTGCTATACGAGATCTAGTGGTTACTCCTTTTTGGATGTCGCCGATGATGTTGTCGATTGGATGATCCCTTTGAATGCATTGGTGTACTCTTGGGTGTGGCACTTGGGGGGTCGTATGTTGGTGATCATCTTCTTCTCCCCCTGAGTTGTTGTCCTCATTGATTTGTTGATCGTGTTCATATTCTTGTGATTGATCTTGTATCAAGGCTCCCCCTTGATTGTTGATCTCCTCTTGTGGTTCACTTTCCTCTTGTATTTGTGCCGATGACTCTTGTGGTCGTACTTCGCCTAGAGCCATCCTCTTTATTGCTTGATAGGGGGCTTCCTCATTACCTAATTCACATTGATCAACTTGCTCCTTTTGGGAGCCATTAGTTTCATCGAACACTACGTCACGTGCCACTTCAACAAGTCCGGAGGCCTTGTTGAAAACACGATAGGCGTAAGTGTTCGAATCATAACCAAGCAAGAAACCTTCATCGGACTTCGAAGCGAACTTTGAAGTCCTGGGCTTCTTGTTCAAAATATAGCAAGGAGAACCGAAAACTCGAAAATATGAAATGTTCGGTTTGTTACCGGTGAGTAGCTCATAGGGGGTCTTCTTTAGTAGTCGATGAAGATAGAGTCGATTTGTGGCATGGCAGGCGGTGTTGATTGCTTCCGCCCAAAATCGATCCGAAGTCTTGTATTCATCGAGCATTGTTCTTGCCATCTCTATGAGCGTTCGGTTCTTCCTTTCGGCAACTCCGTTTTGTTGTGGAGAGTATGGCGCTGAGAATTCGTGCTTGATTCCTTCCTCATCAAGGTACTCCTCCACTTGTATGTTCTTGAACTCCGTGCCATTGTCGCTCCGAATACTCTTGATTGATAGTGAGAACTCGTTTTGCGCTCGCTTGAAGAATTTCTTGAGTGTTCATTGTGTTTCTGACTTGTCATGCAAAAAGAACACCCAAGTGAAGCGGGAAAAATCATCAATAATGACTAAATCGTATTTGTTACCGCCTATGCTTATGTAAGCAATTGGACCGAAGAGGTCCATATGAAGTAGTTCGAGCGGTCTTGTCGTGGTCATGATGTTCTTTGCGGGATGTTGTGCTCCAACTTGCTTTCCTGTTTGGCACGCGCTACAAGGCCTGTCTTTCTCAAACACAACATCTTTCAAACCTCGGATGTGATCGCCCTTGAGGAGTTTTTGAAGGTTCCTCATACCAACATGTGCTAGCCGTCTATGCCACAGCCAACCCATGTTGGTTTTTGCAATCAAGCATGTGTCGAGTTCGGCTTTATCCTTGTTGAAGTCAACAAGATAAAGCTTTCCCTTTAACATACCCTTGAATGCAATGGAACCATCACTTCTCCTTGAGACGGTCACACCCTCGTTAGTAAACAGACAATTATAACCTTTGTCACATAACTGAGATATGGACAGCAGGTTATAATCTAAAGATTCAACGTGTAAAACATGCGAAAGAGTATGTTCAGAGGATATTGCAATTTTACCGGTACCGAGGACCCTTCCTTGACTGTTATCCCCAAAGTAGATGCCTTCGTTTGGGTCCTGGTTCACTTCATACTCCACAAACATCCTCCTTTCTCCGGTCATGTGGTTGGTGCATCCACTGTCTAGCACCCATTTGGATCCACCGGAGGAGTAGGCCTGCAAAAACAAATTACGCCTTGGTTTTAGGTACCCAAGCTTGCTTGGGTCCTTGGAGGTTAGTAACAATACATTTGGGCACCCACACATGGGATTTTGTGTTCCCATGGCGTGGCCCAGCATAATAAGCATACACTTTACCAATATTATTTTTCATTAAAACATAGGAGGCATCAAATGTTTTAAACAGAAGTTGCTGTTGATTATGGGTCGGACTAGTCTGTGTGACCGGACTTGTCCGGATGACCGGACTTGTCCGGACCACAACCAGACTAGTCCGATTTTCATGAGAGTTCAGATTTTTAGTTTTCGAGTTACCAGGTTGTGAGGGTCCTCCCTTCACAAAGGTGATCCTTCCCTTGTTATTCTTATGATTTCCAGCTCTTTGCTTTCCATCACAAGAGTAACCAATGCCATACTTGACATTTGGAGGTCTTTGGACCAAATATGCACTACGTGCATAGTTGATCCTCTTCTTGTCAAATATTACACATTGGGTAGGATTTTTGTCCTTCGTGGAGGTAGGGTTTTCCTTCAACCTGGTGTTAGTTTTATCACATTTGCAAACATGAGCGATATTAGTTAAAGTGGGTTGAGAAGGTAGGGTTGAAGAGGAGGAAGGTTCACTAAGCTTGAGTGACTCAACCTGCACTTCAAGGATCTTGTTGACCTTGATTTGGTCATCAAGTTGATTCTTGATTGCAACATTTGAGTTGGTTAACTCCAAGCAAGTTTTCTTGCTTGAAGCTAGCTCAAGCTCTAGTGAGTGATTTTTCTCCTTTTCAAGAACTAGAAGATTGTCAAGTTCGACATGCTTCTCCTTTTGGGAGATAATCATGTCTTCTTGACGATCAATTAGCTCTTCCTTCTCAATAAGTTGGTTAAGCAAGAATTTCATTTTTGCAGCAGTTTTTCTATCTAAACCAATTAGCATATCTTCATCATCACTATCTAGATCATCATCACTTGAGTAAGAATGCGAGGAAGGAGTTTTGATGTTTACCTTGCGTTTACCTTCCTTAGCCATGAGGCAAGTTCCATTTACCTTCTTTGCACCGAGCGTGGGGAAGAGTGTGAGTTTCTTGGGCATGCTTTCAATGGCTATGCTAGCCATTTCTTCTTCATCGGACGATGAGGACTCATCGTTTGAGTCCCATTCCTTTCCGATGTGTGCTTGTTCAGCTTGTTTCTTCTTCTTGAAGAACTTTTTCGGTTGAGGCTTGGATTCTTTACTCTTCTTCTTGTTGTCCTCATATGGGCAATCAACTATGAAGTGATTGTACTCACCACAATTATAGCATGCCCGCCTCATCTTCGGTTTTGTCTTCTCCTTGTATTTTCCTTCACTCGATTTTGCTCCTTGTCTTTTCTTCATAATTCTTTTGAATTTCTTCATGAACAGAATCATATCTTCTTCGTCCAGCTCGCTGCTTTCATCATCGCTGTCCTCCTCAAACTGAGCTTCTCTTGCTTCTTTGGATAGAGGTTTGAGTGTGGATTTTAAGGCAACTCCCTTCTTCTTGGCCGATGTGAGGTCAGCTATTTCTTTGACGTGCTTGGCTTGCTTCTCCATCATCTCAAAGTTGATGATTTTGCCAAGCAGTTCATCCGGAGTCATTTTCTTGTACCCGGGACTTTCTCGGATCATAGAACAGAGTGTGACGTTGCGAGGCATAAAGGCTCTAAGGATGAGCTTTACAACCTCGTGGTCATTCCATTTTTTGCTACCATACGATCGAACCTTGTTCACAAGAGTCTTTAGTCTGTTGTACATGTCCTGGGGAGATTCATCTTCCTCAATCGCGAACCTTCCTAGTTCGCCTTCAATCATTTCAATTTTTGCCTCCCGCACATGCCGGTCACCTTCATGTGCTGTCTGTAGTGTGTCCCAGATTTCTTTGGCAATTTCCAATCCGTCCACCTTTGTGAATTCATCTCTACTTAGAGATGAGGTGATAACGGCTGCGGCTTGGGCATTCCTGTGGATGGCTTGCTCTTGACTTGGCGTGAGTTCTTCATCGTCATCAGGGATGTTTATTCCTGTGCACACAATATGCCATAAACTTGGGTTAAGGGAAATCAAGTGCATCTTCATGTTTTGCCTCCACATGGAGTAATCACTCCCATCGAAGTGCGGGGCTTTTCCGAGAGGAATAGATAGATAATGACTGCTGTTAGAATTTAAACGGTCATAATTAAAAGGATATCGGGAGTAGTCAGTGTGACTACTCCCCCTCTTCTTTTCTTCAACTTTAGCTTTCCCTTTGGAAAGTGCTTTCTTTCGGAGCAGTGCTTTCAGCTCCAATGTCTCCTCATCATCATCATCGAAGTCTTGAATGGCTTCGAGATACCTTTCGAGCTTTTGGTGCTTGTCATTGTTCATTTCTTCCTGGTTGTTGATTTTCTGGACTTCCTTCATGTCCGACATGATCTCTTCGAGTGGTTGCACTCTTTCTTGAAGAACCTGCTCTGATACCAATTGAATGTAGGCCTAGAGGGGGGGTGAATAGGCCTTCTTGAATTTCTCGGTTCCTGTAGCACTTCAACAAAAGGGTCAAATCCAGATATATCGGACTAGTCCGGTAAAGTGCGGACTAGTCCGGATTTCACGGGCTAGGTTGATCAAGTTAGGTCAATTTGATTGTTTCGTTGTCGTTTGCAGCGGAAATATAAACTTTAATGACAGTTCAATAATTGTATGTTAAGTTTTATTGCAAGTATGATTCTTGTTCAACTATTTAACTTCAATTCAACAAAATGAATCAAACCCTAGATTATGTTGATCAACTAGAATGATGAACACAAACGAACAAGACACAAGATTTATCCCGTGGTTCGGTTACCACGAAGGCAGCCTACGTCCACGTTGAGGAGCCCACAAAAGGACCGGGTCTTCACCAACCCTTCCCTCGTCGGATCGCCACGAAGGCCAATCCTCTTCCACTAATCACACAGGGGTAAATCACCAAGTTGAAGGGGCGATCTCACAAGTTGAGAGCTCCCTTGATTACAAGTTTTAAAACACCAATAACACACTTCGAAATATACAAATTGAGATGCAAGAGTGTGTTAGAGATTCAAACCAAGAGCTCAATCGTGTGCAAAGTGCCTCTCCAATGATCTACAAGTGATCTTCAAAGGATTGATCGATTTTGCACTTGATTTCGTGGAGAGAGATGGTTTTTGAGTCTCTTGGGAGGTGTGACGGCGCTAGGGTTCGAGAGAGTTTGAAAGTGGGCCGTGCACCTCTATTTATATGGGGTTTCTAGAAATTACCGTTAGGGTTCAGAAAGATCGGACTAGTCCGTGGTGGAGACCGGACTAGTCCGGTGTGCTGTGTGAAGCAAACCCTAAGTGTCCAGGAATATCGGACTAGTCCGATTGAAAAACGGACTTGTCCGATTTCGCTGCTGGAAATCTTCGGACTTGTCCGGTTGCTATCGGACTTGTCCGGTTCTGTGAAACCCTAAGTGTTTGGAACGACAAGTCCGCACTTGGAGGACTTGTCCGATTTAGATCAGAGTGTATATCGGACTAGTCCGGGTAATCAACGGACTTGTCCGAAGTGGATCAGAAATGGTATCGGACTAGTCCGGTGGTGACCGGACTTGTCCGATCTAGTGACTTGTGCATTGTGTTGAGGACTAGTCCGCACTGGGGGGGACTAGTCCGAGGTGGAACAGAAAGATATCGGACTAGTCCGATGGAGACCGGACTTGTCCGATCTTGTGCAGAATGTGATATCGGACTAGTCTGGCTGATATCGGACTAGTCCGGTCCTGTATGGTTTTGTGCATTGTGTGTGTGTGATTAAGTGAGATTGAGCTCTTGGGTGTGTTTCCCTAACACACTCCATACATACTAATCTACTAATTTCTTCTTCTTGAGCTCAAATTCATTCTCCTTCTTAATTTCCCTCTTTTTGGCATTCTACTCATTTTTCATCATTTTCCTGCATTCATCTCAACAAAAGGATTAGGATCCCAATTGCTTGTCATAAATCATCCAAAACCCACAAGGGAGTCCTAGATGCACTTTCACTATAACAAGTACGTGCAATTCTTAAGAAATTTTAGTTCGACAGGTTAATATACGATTCGAGTTGTATTGTCGATTCTTTTGGATTCAAATATTATTCATGGCCCACTCGCCTGAATGCCGCCAAGCCAATCCAGGGCCGGAGTGTGCTATCGACTTAGCCTGGTCAAGCACCCTAAGTACGCCACTCTACCTACACCTCGGCAGGCCGAAGTAAGGCGGGTCCAAGAACAATTGGATCCGGAAGAAAGAAGGCAATACATTCGGTCGCATTCAGAATCGTGTTTGACCTAAAATTTTCTTGAGAATCGTAAGCCACAACAAAGTTATAGACAAGGAGCGAATTTTACTACTTTTCTTGGCTTCAATGTGCAGGAAAAATAAAGAATCCACGTTGACGGAGAAAAGACGGAGTTGACGAAGCTCCGACTCCCCCTAGGTGCTTATAATCGATGTTAAACATTGAAAACGAGCATCACCGGAAAAACCAAGCTCCGGTAAAGATAGGGGGGCCAGCCGTCGACGCAGAATAAAAGATGGTGAGAAGATTCCACAAATGGGATCTGCTGCCGACAAACTACGCGTTGGCAAAGGTCACTGCCGGAGCTACTAAGCTCCGACACCCCGGAGGTCTAATTATCGATGCTCTACGCGTTGGTAAGAACTACTGCCGGAGCTAATAAGCTCCCACAACCCCAGGGGGCCTTCACTATCGAAGACTTTGGACAAACATTCTACAAGTTCGAAGCAAACGAGTCTTCAACAAAACACAATATCCTCTTGGTACATGTTCACAATCAAATTGTGTACATCTACCAGGGGGCCAAGTGAAGACAAAAGTGTTGAATACAAAAAATGAAATTCGCAAAAAATTGGATTTCATTCATCTGGAGATAAGGGATTATAAAATTGGGGAAGAAAAAGAGAGAATACAAGTGGGAGCTACAGAGACGGTCCTAGACCCTATGGAAGAACTGGGCGACCTTCTGAGCAACCTCCGACACGTTGGCTCGGGTGGCTTCACCTTCTCCTTCGACGGGACCTTCAAGCACCGGGTCCAGAGGGAATTGGGGATCCTGGCTGGTGTAGCACGTCAGCACATACTTCGCCAGGGATTGCCCCTCAACCTCCAGTTGGTCCGTGATGACGTCGCCCACCTTGGAGAGTTTGTTACCCGCCGAGCTTCAACGCCTGCAACGCCAAGTCCGGCTACGGCTTCGGGTCATCCGGACGCACGAGACTGAAGCCCATCGGTGTCAGCGCGTCGTTGGCTTTGCTCAGGAACTCCCAAACCTGTAGAGAGTCCGCAGCCCTCAAGCCCTTCAATTCTTCCAAGGATCTTCTGGCCGCCGCCAGTTCAGAATTCTCGCGAGCGAGGCGCTCAACCTCTTTGGCATTTTGCTGAATCTTTTCAGCAACCTGCTTTTCGAGTTTTCCGAGCTCCTCCTCCCGGAGGTAGATCTTGTTCCGGCGGTCAACCAGGTCCTTCTCCCTGCCTCTCACTTTCTTCTCCCTGGCAGCGATGTCACACTCTTGCTCGTAGAGTTTCTGCCCCCGCACCCAGGCCTTCTCCTCCTCCTCAGCGCAGCGCTCTTCCAATTTCTTGGCGCGCTCCTCGAGGCCCTTGTCAGCCAGAGCCACCTTTTCTGTGAGCTCCTCCTCCCTCTTCAGGACGTCATCCCGCAGCTCAAGGAGTTTCTGCTCTTCATCTTCGAGCCTCTTCTCCCTCTCCTCAAGTGCCCCCCGACGCTTGATGAGAGTAGTGTTAATGGCTTCCAGCCTTTCTTGGCGTTCATGAGCCGCACTATTAGCTGCTTTGGTCTGCTCATAAATGGCCCGAGATTGAGCGTCGAGGGCGCGAGTCAAGCTCTCCCTGTCATCCAACAATTTGCCCCAGTATTCCAGGCGGACCTTCTCTTGCTTGATCCATTCTTTGTCATCTGCCAGCCTCGACTGCGCCAGCTTGGTCTCGAAGTAGAGCCAGTTACGCCACTGCCTAAGGGTTTGGCGCTCCTCTTCAAGAGCCTTGCTGTCGTGGAAGAACGCCAGCTGGACTTGATGCAGGCTGGAGCAAGCGTTGTCAAAAGACAACATCAGGGGAATGGGTTACGGGCCTGCTGGGGTCTCCTCCGCTGGTTCCAGCGGGTTCTCGCTTACAAAAATTGGGTCCCACTCCACAAGAGTGGTCCCCTGAGCCTCCACGGCACTAGGGCCGTCCTCCAGGATGGCCTCAGTCGCCATCAAGGAGGGTCCCGCTGATGAAGTTCTGACCTCCGGAAATGGTTCCGAAGGACCCGCCGCCAGGTCTTCATTTGCCCCCTCAGGCAGGGGGCCAGCAACTTCGCCTGGGCACTCCGACTCAACCGCAGGTACCTCCGGTGTCGTCACTCCAGGAGTAGGGGCTGCTTCTGGCTCCGGCATGGGCACCTCCTCTACTGGGGGCTCGAGCGCCGACGCCTCCGCAACTACCGGCTCGGGAGCCGAAAGGTCTTCAACATCAACCGGCCCTGCGGTCGGAGCTCCAACAACGACCGGCTCTGCGGCCGATGCTTTAGAGGTAGCCGACCCAACCGCCGGGACTTCCTCAACATCCGGTGCGCGCGCCAGGACTTCAATTAACTCCGGCTCAACCACCGGGGCTTCAACAATTTCCGGCTCTGGGGCCGGAATTACTACTTCCTCCGGCTCAATGGCCGGAGCTTCCATCATCTCTGCACCAGGACCCGGAGCTTCAACCTCCGGGGCAGGTGCCGCTGGCGCATCTTCTCTCCCGTGGTCCGGTGCTACCACGGGAGTCTCTGGGGATGAGTCGAGGTACATGACCACGACAGCTGGCGCCAGAGCTGTCGCAGCTTCAGCCACCACTTGGGGCGGCGCCTGGACAGGAGCAGAAGCTTCCGCCCTCACAGCTTCAGCTGCTGTGGCTGAGGGTGGAGCCTCACTCCTCTTCTTGGGAACGCCGCAGATGATGAATGAAGAAACTTAAAATACAGTTACTACAACAAAACAACTGTCTGAGGTAAAGATTAAAAATTACCTTGGGAGGCTTCCGCACCAGCTTGCGCGGAACCTCTTTCCCGGGCGTTCTGGGCTGACCATAGCCGCCTCCGGCGTGGAAGCTCCGGAAGGCCCCCCGGAACTCGTTGCAGCCACGGGCTTTTCCTTAGTCGAGGCCCCCCTCAACCGGGAAGGACCTCCGGACCTAGAGGCCTCAACCGGCCCTGGTGCTGGAGTCGCATGCCCGGAGCTAGCACCCCGGGAGGACGTTGCTGCGGGTACAGTCACCGCAGTTGTAGAGGACCTCCCCCTCTGGGGAGAAGGAGCTGATGCAGAGGTTGCAGGCCTGACGGACCTTCCGTCGGCATGCTGCAGCTTCCTCTCCCGGCTCAAGGGTTCATCTGCCGGCTCCTTGCCCTTGCCGACGACTTCGATCCTTGGCTTCGGGGCAGGGTCGGAGCCACCTTCGGAAGCCCCAGGGATCACCACCCTGGAGGTCGATCTTCTCTCGATGACACCAAGGTCGTCAAGCACAGGCATCTTCCGCCGGAGCTCCTTGCTGAACTATACTTCCACGTTCAGAGGGAGAAAAGCTGATGGCGGAGTCAAGTCATCACCCGCGACATCGATGCCGTGCTGGAACTTCTTGAGATGAAACTCCAAGGTTGTCCCCGCCATGTTGGACTTCAGCCCGGTCTCGACCCGGTCGTCGTCCATCACGCTGTTGAGGGCCCAAGCGAGTTTTTCTCTCCTCTTCAACGGTGCCCACCTGTTGACCAGGAAGTTTCAAAACACCGTCTGAGGATTTAATCCTCCCTCCATGCACTGGCGGATCCTGGTCAGAGCGGGGTTGAAGGCATCCGACAGCACCGGAGCTTCACTCCAGACTGTAGTGTCGATGTTGGGGAGGCCTTCGGGCTGCTCCAGCCTCTCGTGCTCCTCCACCCGGATGACTATTCAGTCCTTCTTCCAATCATCCCACTTCCCAGAGGGAAACGACCGGAGGTACTTGAATGGGCACTTCTTGCGCTTCACGAAGTAGTAGAAGCCAAGGTACTCATTGCTCCTACCGGTGGTATGGACAGTGAAGAAGGTCCGGAAGAGTTCAATGTAGGGGGGATGCTCACCCACATCTCACAGAAGTGGACGAAGATGGACACAAGAAGAATGGAGTGGGGGCCAAGGTGGTACAGCTGCAGACCATAGAAGTCTAGCAGCATCAAGAAAAAGGAGGAAAAAGGTGGGATCAACCCCACCATGGCGTACGAAGAGAAGTACACCATTTCGCCGGTGTGCTCCTTCTCGAACGGGAGCTCTCCCCCGACGCGGACCAGGTGGTTGAAGAAGTCCGGGGACCATCCCATGAGGGCCCGGACCTTCTTCAGGTCACCTTCGGTCTTCAAACGACTCTCGCGAAGACCCAACTCCATCGCGGCATAGCAAGGCAAGAGAGGAAAAGCGAGCACAAGTTGGGAGTTTGAGCGCAAGATCAGATGAGAGACATAAAGAACCCCAGACGGTGCGTGCTTTCCTTCTTAAGTAAGCCCTCGCAACGCTTGGATGGAAACCACAAGGAAGTCGAAGGTACTACTCAAAAATTTCACCCAGCCGATGACAAGAGGGCCCGGGATCACCCGGACGATCAAGTCGAGGTTCCTACCCAGGCGAACGGTTGTCATCATGAGGCGGGAAGCCCGAAGGCGGCGGCCTGACAAGGCGCGCGGAACCGATACGATTTTCGTATCGGGAACCGGCGACCTTCAATTGCGTGAGATCCACACGCCAAAGATCTCATTTGCCATACACGGGATATGCCACTCGACGAGGATTTAACTCCCAACCATCGCCAACGGCACATCCGAAGACCTTTGAAGACTCAGTTCAAAAGTCGAAGGATGGACCCACCTCCGGCGAAATGACTTCACCCAAGGAGTCTTCCCCAAAGGTGGGCCCAAGGGGCCACTATCGGTGCCTTGGGTACCGTATACCCCTTGGGATTGTAAAGATCTCAAGAGAATATCATCTACTCGATCTGAAGACCTTCGGAGGCCCACATGTCAGACATAACTGGACCCGCTTCCTCAACTTGGTTAGTCCCAGGGTCGCCACGTGTACTATCAAACCGGAGCTACCGCCCACAAGGGGGAAGCTCCGGGCTATGTACCATAGCGGCACCTCCGGACCTAACCCCAGACCGAGGGAAGCTCGAGAACTGACACGTGTTAGGTAGCACCGGACCTACCCGTTCCTCACAGTATGCTCCGGAGCTGCCACGTGTCCAATCATCGGACCTTCAGCCTCTAACCTCCGGAAGACTCCACAACGGCTCCGGATCTTCAATGAGAATCAAGGACTTCAAGACCCGATTAAGTATCATTAATACTATATTAATGACACACGATCGGACGACCTTAATTACTAGTAACGATGCTATCAAAGCCCGTAATTCGGTTATTAAGGATAATTAAGCACATCAAATGTGTATCAATATCAGTAACCGCGGGGGCCACATGTCGGGCCAGGCTAACTTGTAACTGCCTGCTCTTGTACTATAAAAGGACAGGCCGACGATACATAGGGGAGACAGACGCTACGCGCTCACTCTACACTCTGAACTCACTTAGAGCTCATACATCCAATACAACACCAACACACCCCGTGGAGTAGGGTATTACGTTTAGGCGGCCCGAACCACGTAAATCTTCGTGTCTCTTGTGTCATTTATACTTCACCTTCTTGAATCTTTGCGCCCCCACACCGAACCTCAAACTCCTATAACACTTTAGCAGTGTCGGGAGATCTGCCGGATCAAAATCACCGACAGAAGGCTTAGCCTAGCTAGTGGTTAAGTACTCTGAATAGCACTACTCACGTCATGAGTTCGACTCACGATGAGATCGAATTTCAGGCTAATTTATACACTATTAAATGCATGTACTCTACAAAAGAAGTCATAGACGTTAGATCTGGAATGCACTTACAAAAATGTGAATGAATAAACAAGCCGTAATGTTGGTTTATGAAGTACGGTCCACAGTTGTGTGTTTGACTATTCAGTTATCGTCGCTTTGTTCTACACAATAGATTGTGAGTGTAATAAATTAGTTATAACCTTCTTAAAAGAGAATATAGAAACTTTACCCATCAATAAAAATAGCTCCGCTGCCCAAGTTCTAGGCGTAAAATAAAAACAGCCAATTTCTTCTTTAGCTAATAACGCTAGTTGAAGTTGATTTCTTGCCCTCCCTTCATAAATCCTTATATTCCTCTCATCCAAACGTTCCACAAAGCATAAAGCAAAATAACCCTGCTTGTGATTTTAGTTATTCTAGTTGATTTTAGTTTGAAATTGCCGCACGTGTGCTGGTCGAGGCCTTGAG
This sequence comes from Tuctoria greenei, assembly GCA_036927565.1. Taxonomy (NCBI): domain Eukaryota; kingdom Viridiplantae; phylum Streptophyta; class Magnoliopsida; order Poales; family Poaceae; genus Tuctoria; species Tuctoria greenei. The sequence goes on along the minus strand of JAYESD010000001.1, from coordinate 140,927,525 downwards.
TCCTTGTGTTAGATTAAACCCATTGTACCGTGGGATTAGAAGCCCAAACCGGATGTTGGGGCACACAGAAGTACAGGTGGCCAAATGAACCGGGCTAAACAGGCCAACTCGAAGGGCAAAAATAGGACCACCTGGTCCGAAGCACACTGCGGTGTGCTTAAGCCTTGGCTCAGGCTCGTAGTGCCGGTCCGGCACAACCCGTTTAGGGGCAGCTCGATCGGCTTGTCGGTCGGCCCGATTAGCATGCGATAATCCCTACTCCTAGCCCCGCAAACAAAAACCCAGCCCGACCGGTCGCTCCGCCCACCCGCTGCTCCCTCCGGGAAATAATTTTTCTGAATACCGTATGCACATCTCAGCTGTGCGTACCGTATCCGATCCCCGCCACGTGTCCTAATCAACGGAGGAAATCAAAGTGCGCACGGCTGTCACGTCCGCCTCGCTCGGCTCCGCTCGCGCAGCTCGGTCATCGTGCGGTCCGTTCCGGGCCCCGCAACTCTCGTCTGTCGTGGCTCAGTAATGGATCTCTTAACTTGGATTGTCAGGATCAAATGGCTTATCCTTATCCGTTCCTGATTAGTATTAGAGGCTCGTGTGAATCTGTATCTCTGAGGGCAGACGTGTAAACAAAGACAAGAAATAAAGTACACCACTAAATTCAGAAACAGTCGTGAACGGTAGAACACGGATTGCCTAAAACAAATAGGACGAAATCAGAGGCTGTCTTTTTCTGCTCGGAATGGGACAGCGAGAATGCGTGGTTAAATAAAGCTTGCTGACGAAACATTCAGAGATATTTACTTGGTCCAGCGGTAACGCCTTTTTTCGTAGCTCGTTTTGCTCCCTCCGCCTCTCCTCCTACCTCGGCTCCCTCCAGTCCTCCCTCCTGCAGCCTTGCACCGCGAGGCACAACCACGGACCATCGAACGGCCGAGCCGAGCGGTCCTCCCTCCCGTGCGATGTCGAGCTCGCCGGTCGACGGCAGATCTGGCGCCCAAGGCGTCCTCTGACTGCTCTCTCTCTCTGCGCTTAACGACGACAACAAATCCAACATATCCGACGTCATCCCCTGCGCTTCCCTCCCAGAACGACGACAACAGATCTAACATCATCCCCCGACGACGACGGTAGCAAATCCGACGCCGTCTCCCAACGACGACGCCAGTAGATCCGATGCCCGACGGCGGATCCGGTGATTCTTCTCGTCAGCGGGTGTCTGGTGAACTCAAACTAGGGAGCGAGCACGCGTCACCGGGCTTCGGATCGGCACGACACGCCTGGCCCGACACGTGAAAAGTGTTTCATACCGTGCTTCGACCTAGGCTTCGTCCCGTCATCCCGGCACAGACCGATTCATTCACGAACCATTCCTGGTCGAGGCTTTCGAGCCCGACCAGACCCCCAACACGGCCCGTTGACCACCTACACACGGAAGGGGCCTGGAGAAACGGAAAGAAATGACGCAATGACCCTTGCGTAACAGCTGGCCTAGTTATAAACGCTTGGCCATGATTTTGTTACCATGCGTTTTTACTTTGCATACTTTATCTCCATTCCTGTATGAAGGAATAGGTCACAAAATGCGCCCCCCCCCCCCCCCCCCCCCCACACACACACACACACAGAAGTTACCAACATCATTCACGCCAAACTAGAAAAGCGTGCAAGATTTCTTCCTACAAGATACTCTCACCATCCCCAAATAAATGATGTTTTTTTACTAGAATTAGTTCAAAAAAGATCATTTATTTAAAGATGAAGTAGAATGCAACGTGCGTGTTTTGATCCATTCTTGGTAAAAAGAAACATCAGAAGTCCAGGGCACAACCATTCCCTTATTTTATTAACTGGCACATGTCCAAGACGTGGTGGGAATGAACATGCACAAAACAGGGACCAAGAGTGAGTGTACACCACCACGAGAACAGAGGACGAGTAAAACCAACGGCTACCAGTTCACCTCAGTGCAGTAGTGATGCACAAAAGGTCCAACAGGGACATAAGTTCGTTTTTATTGCCCAACATCTGAAGAGCTGAAAATCACCGCATAGACGAGTGCTGCCCATTCAGAAAACTCATGCAAGCACATTTTCATACACCTCTCCAGCGTATTTCCAGTTCATCACCTTCCAGATGTTGTTCAGATAATCCGGTTTGACATTCTTGTACTGCAACAAAGAAAGCAACGGTGATAGTTTAGCATGACAGAACGATCTCTTGAAGATTCACTTGCAAGAAAATAAAAACAAAAGGAGTGGATGACACGACGGTCAAGAATCATAGATGCAAGCATTGTTTTTATGATTGAAGAATATATGCTGACAAGTACATTAAGCCATTGAGTAATCCATGTGCAATCTTTCCATATGGCTCAATACATCCTTACATAATAAACCAACAAAGATGGCAACATTAAAAGAAGGAACTACTGAACATGAAAACTGAACTAGAGGACAGTTCCAGCAAAATGAGATTACCTGCAGGTAATACGCATGCTCCCAGACATCAATCCCCAACAAAGGAACCAAGCTTGCCCCTTTAGTCACCAGTGGATCCTGAAAGATGTAATCAAAGTCAATTATGCACATGAAACATGAAACAATCCTCAAAAGTCATGGTGAACTCTGAAGCAAAAATAAAACAATAAAATTAGAAAAGCCCATTCAAGAGAGAATTAATAAATTAAGAAAGATAGAATGATGCAAAAATGTTCCTCATAGTCATAGTTAAAAATTTCAATTAGTTGAGTTCAGCTTAAGAAAGGTAGGTATGCTGCATCATCATACAAGCAACAGACCAATATGGATAATAGTTTTCACCTGATTAGGAGTGGTTTCAACTGAAAGCTTTTTAGCCCCTTTATCCAAAGATAGCCACTGCCCATAAGATACGTGATACGTCACCAAAACACACCTTGACATACTATCAGGACATCAGTTCTTTTTGGTGAAACAAAGCAAAAAAAGATGTGCATACCACCCATCCAGATCCTTGTAAAGCAGCACCTTCTGCAGTCATCTTCTTTACAAGGGCCTCAAATGAACCAAAGTGTTCATCGATAGCCCAACCAAGTTTCCCATGTGGTGGCTCCCCACCACCTTCCTGGTGAACACCAAATTACCTCACAGTTTGCAATGATGACGGAAACAGGCTTACAGGACAAAAACAGAAGGAAAGAAACACAAAAATTTTCACTGAAGCAAAAGATTGTAATTAGATACTTACACCGACAGGCTTCAGGTTCTTCCAGAAGATTGAATGGTTGACATGACCTGCAACATGGTAACTATCTCACTGAAAGTGCAAGTCCAGAAGAACATAATGGCAATCTGAAAACAAAGAATTTAACATAGGGCTTTTCTCATGAGTTTTCCCTTTCTTAGCTAGCATCCTTGTTATTAGTCGATCAAAAGAGGATGAAGATTTGAACATGATAAAAAAGCATAGACTGGATCAAATCATTAGCTATACTGGGATGCTCCTCATATGTAGGCATCAAACTACCCCAGTAGAACTACTATAGTAATCCAAAAAATAAGTTGTACATAATCACATGGGAGTTTAATGGTACTGATGGTTCATTGTTTTGATAACCAAAGTATCAACACTAATAATGCCCACAGATCCATGTTGTATTATCAGTACAGAAGCAAAAAAAAAATCAAAGTCAGCATGACAGACATTGTCGTTTCAGCTGGAGGGGAATGTGAATTCACAACCTCACCTTTTCTTCACATGAACAATTGTGAAGCTAATGATGACAGATGCTCGTTATAAGCTTATCACTCAATAAAAAGAAAATTGTAAACGCAAAAGCCAAAAGTCCATGATTAAATGGATTTCCTTGCCAATATATACTAGGGAGGACCTGTTATATATCTGAAAAATGAACTCAAAATACAAAAAAAAAAAAAACAAGTGAAGCAAACTTAAATTCACAGTAGGATTTAATACAGTAACACCTGTAAACCATCATGACACTCCGTAGCTAAGTTATAGCAAAAAATGCCATTTCACAGTTAATTAAGACACGAATCAAGTCATGTGTCAACTTAGAGAAGCATTCTATCCAAGAAAATAGAAAACCGAATCAATTCTGAAATGCTATTCAGCATGCAAGCAAGAAAGATTAGGATACTATGATGGCTGGAATAATATTTCCATAGACATCAATCATGAACACGATACCAATGTTTTCAAGTCGAACCTAGTCGACTGACCACCGATTAGGTCATCTAGGACTACTAGTCGCCGACTAGGGCGATTAGTCGACCCTAGTCAGAGCTCTGCCCATTCTTGATGGCAGTCTCTAGTTGAATATAGCATTAGCAGAAATAGCGCACATAGCATTAGCATAGCAATTAGCAAACATAAAATTAGCATAGCATTAGCATAGCAATTAGTAAACGTAAAATTAAGAAGCAAATTAGTTCAAAAACAGCAACAGTTTACAGTTTAGAAACAGATTCTGAAGCACAAAGACGGTAAACAATATCCTAAAGCACAATATGTGATTTGGACTGACCAACTCCAAGAACACTTCAACAACAACAGTTTTAGTTAAAGAAACAGACAACCAGCAATAATTTAGTTCATATTTCATAAACAGCACCAGTTTCAGTTCAGAATTGCAGCTAGTCACCCTGATCGCCCAAGCACCTAGTCAGACGACTCATCGACCTGGTCAGACAACTAGATTTTTCAGTTGCCCAGATCACGTCGCTTGACCTGATTGAGTGCCAGTGGCCGATATGGACGAATCGCAATTAGTCAGATGACTTAAAAACATCGCACAATGCAATTTACTAAAAGCATAGTGAACTCGTATTCTATCAGCATGTATCACAAACTCACAAAAATTGCCCTTATACCCGAAGTCCAAACCTTTTAGAGCAAAGAAAATCCATAAATCAGGCCACAAATATTTATCTGAACATCCACGGGTTCCTTAAGAAGTTTCAATTCCACACCCAAAAAACCAACTTAGCTACATCGAAATCCAGACAAACAGCTATAGATACCCCCGCAATAGTTCTAAATTTCTTTCTTTTTTTGGAGTCAAACACACCACATAAATCCTGAAGGCGCCACTTAGATTACAAATAATAGTAGCCCACACACAAAATCAACGAAATGACCCAAATCGGTGCTCACGACCCCTCAAGGAGCTCTAGTCCGGATCCAGTGACCACTAACAGAAAACCATAGATATGTTATGAAATTCCCAATCATATCAGAAACCCCATTTGGTAGGTCTGCACACAGATCACTCAGATCGGCAGCAACTCCCAGCAAAAAAACCATGATCCAGACCCCTAAAATTCCGCCGCGCCTGCATCATTCTCCGCCTAATAACAAAACTCAGCTGTACCCTAGAGAGGCGTGGGACCAAGATTGAGGAGCAGGGAGCGCTCACCGCCGCCGTTGAACTTGATGGCTCCCTGAAGCTGGACGACGGCGGAGGCATCACCCTTGGAGATGGCGGCGTCGAGCTGCTCGAGCGCCTTGTTGTAGTTGGCAACGTAGGTGGCGTGGTGCTTTTGGTGGTGCAGGCGCATGATCTCGCCGGAGATTGCCGGCTCCAGCGCGCCGAAGTCGTAGGGCAGATCGGGAAGCGAAACCGTCGTCGCCACCCCCCTCGCCGCGGCGGCCGCGGCCAGCAGTCGGGCGCCGCCGCCGAGCGCCAGGGACAGGGTCTTCCTCGACGTCAGAGTGCGGAGCGCCATGGCGTGCTCCCTCTCTTTCTCGCTCTCGTTCGGGCGCGTGTGTTGTGTGACGGCGCGGTGGTAGGATTCCGGAGCAGACGATTCGTGCCCTTGTGAAGTTTTCTGGAACTTTTCGGTCAGGGAGATTTTGCGTCGCGATTCGTGCAGGTAGACGAGCACGTGGCACGCTGCTTTGGTTGATTTCGCTAGAGTGACAACCATCCGTACCAATGCGTTTAAAGCATACTGAAAAGGCTACTTAAATTTTTTTCAGAGTGTACATGTGATAGTATAGAGTATGATTTAGGTAAGTATGATTTATAGTGTCACATCCGATTTTATTAAGAATAAAACCGGCTACAAAATAAATATATGTTAAGATCAGTTTTACTATACATGTATGGCAAATAGTGATAAACAGTTGTATATCGCATACAAACAACATTTATACCTTTAAAAAAGTTGAAACAACAGCGGAAGAGTAAAAACTCTATGTCAACCACAGACAAATCGACTTGCAGCAACACGATCTATGCACCGTCTTCACTTGTCACTGTCTTCATTAGCTCTTCTTTCACTGAACAACATTTATTAAAATCACAAAAGCAAGCGCATGAGTCCAGAAAGTACCCAACAAGTATGAAAAATAAATGATATGGATGCCAATCAAAAGAGAAATGCTAATAATGGTTTATGCACTAAGCATTAAACCTATCTGTAGCTTTCATTAGCAATCTACATCTAGATGAATATTCCCAACCAAACACTACAGAAATCTCGATCAATTACGTCGGCTCGAAACCGATGAAAGTTGATTAATTGCATCGATTTTCCGTTAATTACGTCAGTTGCCGGCCGACGAAACACTTTGGACGTAATTAAGATTACTTACGCCGGTCGCCGACGTAATTAAGTAATTTACGTTGGTATCCCGCAACTGACGTAAGTTATTTACTGGGATGGACCGCGGGCCGGGCCATAGAACTTACGTCGGCCCCGGGCTGGCCGACGAAAGTTAAGTAGTCTAACTTGTAGGATTGCGAGCTCTGGTTTATACATTTTATACAAAAACACAGATTCACAGAAACAGTTTATACACAGATACACAAAATAGTCCACAAAACATTCAAAACATCCACACAATAACACAAAACAGTTTCAAAGCATTAACTGGGCAACACGCTAGCCCCTCCACTACCCCCGGAGCCGAGATCTTCTCGGCGCGTCCCTTCGGGTGCCTGTAGGTGTGGCGAAGGAGTTTGCACCACCGTTCCCGAACTCTGCAAAAGAACCATATATTCCTTGTATTAGTCTTGTAAAGAATTGCACAACTCTATAAAGAATCATAAAACCAACACATAAATAACCAAAGCTACAACCTCCTGCATTAAAAAATGCAAGTTATGTTCCCTGTTCTCATTTAATGCTTTCACTAAACTTAGTTACAACATCTAAACACCAAGAAGATATTCAATAACTAATACAGGTTGCCAACTCTGATTGTTGATTAACGCAATGGAAGATATACATCTATCCTCCTGGGTGTTGACGCATAACTCAATGAACATCCGTTCGACCACAACTGAATTACAAAGTCCTTGACAGGTTATTCCAACCAGTTCAGTCCAGGTGCCCCAAATCCAAGAACCAGCAAGATGGAAACTTGGTCTCAATCCAGGAACCTTCCAACACCAAAAATCCTATGTTCTACCTCTGTTTCACTCTCTTCCACTCTATGTTCTACATCCTTATCTCCCTATATATGTAAAATACTGAAATGAATACGGTAGTATTAAAGAAATAGTTTATTACCTGCTCTGAGGTCTGCTGCGGCGGAAGCATAGGAATCTTGATATCGTGACCGGTGTTTCGAGCAAGAGTCTGCCATTGCAAAAATATTAGAAGATATATATTATTGAAATGCTATAAAATTTATCTACGGTAGTTTAAATTACTTACCGCCATAGCTGCTTGCATATGAGCCATCATTAAGGTCGTCCTCCGCTGCTCCTCCCTTGCCTCTGCCCTCGACATCTCCAGCTCCACCTGGGTTTGCGCCAGCGTCTCCTTCAAAGCAAGGAGCTCTAGCTGCGTCTGTGAGAGACAACCACAGGTGGTCCCAACGGACGAGGCCTACGACGATGAAGCGCCTCTCAAAGGTCGCGCCGACCTCGAGTTGACAACTCCATCAAAAATGGCAAACCTGCAAAAGAATGAAAACACTAAGTAGTAGAAGATAAATTGAAAAAGAAATGAAACACATGAACAACTCATCGTCCATGGGCCTTCCCGTCTCCGCTCGCGTACGCGACTTGGGGGTCGATCGGCATGCTTTCCCAATCATAATCCGCACCATGTATCTTCTCGATCTCCTGCGCGTACTTTGCCTACAAAACAAAGAAATCTTGTAAGCATGTCAATAATAGTATTAGTTATAATGAAATTGATGAATTTTGAAAACTTACCAGTCGGTCAGCTGCGACCTGACTACACTGCTCTGGCTGAGAAGGGTCACTTCCCTTGTGACCTCTCTTTCAAACTTGGGTCGGGGTCGGCTGCTGACCCATCTTTCGCTCCTGTATAACCGTGTCAGTGAGATAAATATATTAGGAACATATAAATAAATTGAAAAACTACTTACCATGCGTTTAGTCAAACGCAGGTAGCCGTCGCCCCCAATGTTATGCTTGCCCTCGAACCCCATGCGACACTGTCTAGCCTTTTGGACTTACTGATGAAAGCTTTGCTAGCCCAGTGCAGATAGAGAGCTAAGTACGCCTCGGTGTTACCCTGTAACTAGAAAATACTAACCTGCACATATTTCATTTTTCATCAATGCAGTTAACATACATAGATATTGTAAATATTTAACAATATTAAAAACTTACCTCCGCATATTGCTCCTCTGTCAAGTACGTGTCGGAGTCCTTCCTAAATGGACCCCGTTGCTGCTCCTGCTCCTGCTCCTGCTCCCGGGGGTGTCGCTTGTAGTACGCATTGACGGCCTGAATCCGAGCATTCGACAACGCCGCCGTCGTGAGCTTCCGAGCGTTGTAATGGAACACGCGTCTCGCGTGGTCCTCCATATCCGGTTCCTCTACCTGGTAACTCAGCTTTAAGCAAACAAACATTTAAGTGATATGCATTAACAATTCAAACGAGTTGAAAAAATAAAACAGTTAAACTTACCATAAAATCGTGCCACATGACTCCCTGAATCGTTTCGTGGACCGGGTGAGAGACACGAGCGTAGTCATCCCACGACAGGGCTGGGAAACCGTCAATGACACCGGGGTAGTGCAACTTCACGATAGCACCCAGGACACTGTTAACCTGCCTGTGGTGTTTCTCGGCCCCCATGAATGAAAAGTCGTACCAACATTTGCAAAATATATTAAATCATTAAGTAAAGGAAAACAACATCTAATATTTAATATACTATATACAATTTTTTACTTGTCTCCGACAGGACGAATCGTGATCCGCTCAGTAGTAACCAGAGGAGGAGTCAGAAAGTGGGTCCTCCTCGTCCGTCGCCTCTGTTGCGACGCCGCCGCGTCCTGTGACCCTGAAGGCTCTACGGAACCACCGAAGTCCAAAGGAAGGCTAGCGATAGCCGGCTGCAGAGGGAGGCTAGTGCTAGCCGGCTCTGAAGGGAGGCTAGCGCTAGAGGGCTCCTATAGCGGCCCCGCCTCTGACCCGAGCTCCTGTAGCGGCCCCCTAGCCTCTGACTCGGACTCAGAAGACTCTGAGTTAGACTGCACAAAAGAAAAAGATTGATAATAAATAATTATTAACAACTGCAATTTATAAAATAACTTTATTGTAAACTAAAATTTACCTCCATCCGCTAAAAGCACACGTGAGCTGAGGGTGGAGCGTGCGCCAGAAAGAGGGAACGTCGACTCGAAGGTAATGAGGTCCGTGAGCAAGGGTCTCGTGGCGGCTCAAACCATCTCACTAGCTTCCCCTTCCCCTTCGACGACATCCTGTTGTAAGGAATAAAAGATTAATATGCAAAGATAATATACAAAATTAATTTTAAGTTAGTGAATACAATGTTACTTCAGAAATTTCAAAATTTATCAACATCACGAGCATGCACCCTACTCCTTAAACCAGCCCATCGATCTTCTTCTTCCACATATCGTTTTCGTTTTCGCAAATTAGCAGGTTCGACTAAGTCATCGATATCTTTAGTTTCCGATTCTGATTTCATTTTCGCTTCCGTGCCAGTTTCGATATCTTGAGCATCTCCAACTAAGTCATCGAGTCCTACACCAGGTTCTACTGAGAAGGTGTCTGACAACTCTTCCTCTTGGTAGACCTCATCAGCCTCAACTTCTCATGGTAATCATAATCTCCTGGAGCGTATAACCGCTCACAATGATTCACCTTATGTACCACCCACCAAGCTTTGAATTTATTGCATGGATAAGGTAGATAGTACACTTGCTCTACTTGGTGTGCAAGAACTAACGAATCGAATCCTTTCAACTGTTCCTTGTGTTTTACTTCGACCATGCCAAATTCGTTTACTCAAATTCCACAAATGGAATCAAACCATTCGTAGTCAAAGAATACTGCTCGCATTGTCTTGTTTCCGATAAAGGTGAATTCAAGGATTTTTTAATAATCCCATAGTAATGAGTTCCACGTTCTTGCGAATCGATTGCCCTCATCACAACTCCAGTATTACATGTTGCCGCGAGAGGACGAAAAGATTAAAATTGAATTGTATGGAATCAAAAGCTGTTGACGTCATATCGATCATAGCTTCTAACATTAACCACTCCACAGGATAGTTGTTGCAAATCTTAATGGACGTTGTCATCTTTTTTGCTCTGTCCAAGATATGGAGTTATTAGAAAATGTAAGTATTCTTAAGTTATAATAAAACTTTGTTAATATTGATAAGTTAACGAGAAAATGTTATATAATCTCGAAACCAAGAAAGAAAATTATATCCCCCGTTTATTCCTTCCCATCGAATCTGTTCTATTTGCTTGCTCGTGGGTTGATGTCTATATCTCCAATTTTACTTGTCGAACATACTGCACAAAAAGAGAACCTTTTATAATACATGTGTTGCAAAAGATGGTGAAAAAAATAAGTGTAGGAGAAACACTTACTTGAAATATTCATCCGTTTCATTCATATTAGCGTACATGTAGAAGAAAGCAGCATGCCTTTCTTTTTCGCTAACGTCGTAGGAAGTGTAACTACCAACAGTAGTGCCTCTTGTTGCAAAAATGGACATACCGCTACAAGGAGGTTGCTCATCCATATTTTACCGCATTACCGAAGTATTAACATTGTGTTCCTCTGCAAAGTAAACACATGAGAAGTATCCTACTTCCTTAAGAGTAAAAGCTTTGGTGATGCAACCTTCAACCCTTGCCCTCTTACCAACCATTGGTTTCAGATATCTAAGTGATCTTTCAATATGATACATCCACCTATATTGAACAGGATCACCCACTTTCACTTCAAATGGAAGATGAATTAAGAGATGTTGCATTGGATTGAAAAATCCTGGTGGAAAATTTTTTCCATCTTACACAAAAGTACCGAAATCTCCTTCTCTAACTTAGTCATCATCTCTGGCGTGATTTCTTTAGCACAGAGTTGCCTATAGAAGTGGCTAAGCTTGGCTAACACCTTCCACACTGCATCGTCAGTAGACTTGAAACATAACAGGCAGAAGTCTTTCCATGATTATGTGATAATCATGACTCTTCAACCCAATGAGCTTTCCTGTTTTCACATTCACGACTCGTCTCAGACTAGATGCATAACCATCTGGGAATTTCAACCTTTACAACCATTCGAGAACTTCTTTCTTTTCTTTAGGTCGAAGACAGAAAGGAGCGCGTGGTTTACCACCATTTTCGGAGAGCTCAAGAGTTTGACAGTTACAAAGCTCAGCGAGATCCTTTCGAGCCTTTAAATTGTATTTTGTTTTGCCCGTCATGTCGATTCATGTGCTTATGATACATTCAGTCATGTTACGCTCTTGATGCATGACATCAATGTTGTGCCTTAGAATCAACGACTTCACATACGGTAGCTCCCAAAGTCCACATATGTGAGTCCAATTGTGTTTGTCTCCGTAACCTTCAAAATATCTAGGATGACCTTCATCTGGCACCAATTTGTCCAACATATCAGATATTTCTGACCCGTTAAGACGTTTCAGTGGTCCTTTAGTGACAACGGTGTTCTTTCTGAAGACATTCCTCTATTGTCTAAACAAGTTATTCGGAGGCAGCCAACGTCTATGACAATCAAAGTAAGATATCTTGCCTCTATTGGTAAGTCGAAAGCAATCGGTATCCGAGGCACATATCAGACACATTTGACGGGCCATCCAGAAAACATGTCGTATGTCAGAAAATCATGGACGAACCACAAATAAGCAGCTCGAAGGTTGAATTTCTGCTTCTTGTAACAGTCGTACGCTTCGACTCCTGTCCACAATATTTTCAACTCTTCAATCAATGGTTTCAACATCACATTGAGACGTGACCCAGGATGATCCGACCAAGGTACAATGAGACTAAGAAACATGAACTCATTCTTCATGCAAAAAGCCGGTGTAAGATTGTACGAAATGACAAAGATAGGCCAACAGGATTATGGTGTGGTGTTTGTGCTGAACGGCGTGAACCCATCTGTCGCCAACCCGATGCGAACATTTCTCGCTTCACGACTGAATTCTGGGTCGAACCGATCCAGCGCTTTCCATGCCTCACCACCGGACGGGTGCATCATGACTCCATTGTTCTGACGCTCACCTTCTTTGTGCCATCTCATGTGTCTGGCCATTTTTTTAAAGGAACAACCGCTTCAACCTCGGTGTCACGGGTAAGTAACGAAGCTGCTTACGTGCAACTTCCGTCGTCACAGTATCACCATCGTTATTTACAACTTTGACAAACCTCAGTTGACCACATTATAAATATTTGTTCTCATTGGCATGCTCTCTCCAGAAAAGCATGCAGTTGTGTGGAAACACATCAATCTTCTCGTACTTCATACCGAGATCGGAAAGAATTTTCTTCGACTTATACATATCTTTAGGCACTTTGTTGGGATGTGGAAGGGCATCGTTGAACAAATTGATGAGGTCGTTGTAACACTTATTATAAAAGAAGAACTTAGACTTAATTGCCATAAGTCTAGTCTTTGAGGATTGCCATTTTAGTGTATCCATGCAGCGGCTCTTCTGAATCTTTGAGAAGTTTGAAGAACTTTTTAACCTCTGCTGTTTGAGGATCCTCCGTAAGCTCTGGTCGTATAGCTTCCAGCATCTCATCCATCATATCAACCTCCATGACATCATCATTGTTCGCTTCCACTTCTTGTACAGCTTGAGAAGCCGTCTCGCCATGGAAGTTCCACAGCCCATAATGTGACACATAACCGTTTCGACACAAGTGCATCGTAAGTTCCACTTTGTCCAAAAATGTTCCATTTCGGCATTTCGTACATGGACACCGCACCTTATCGCTATTTGACAACGAAAAAGCTCGTTCCACAAAAGCTTCTGTCTTGGCGTACCACTCATCTGAGTGACCACCAGTTCTGCTCTTCCAACCAGTATACATCCAACTATGGTCTTCGCCCATGTTTGACTCTGCAATTTAAAGTTGGACAAATTACTGTTAGTTTCTCTTTAATTTATGCACGATAGAGGAAATAATAAGAGAGACGGTGAACTGGGTCCGTCGGGGTCCGCCATACACACGCGCGTGTGATTTAGTCGCATACTTTAACTTCACACTAAATGGGCCACGACAGAACCTAAGCGGCCCATCAGGGTTGGGCAGCAACTTCGGCGTGCCTCTCCTCCTTCTCCACAGCATTGGCATGGCAGCCATCAGTGGTGAGAAAGACAAAGGGGATGCAATCATTCACACCCTCCCGTTTCATTTTCATCACCGAGCGACCTCATGGATTCTGATGGCCTTCACCATGCATCTCCTTCCTTGTGCCTTGCCCCCAGCCCTTTGGGAGGTGGGATACTGGGACTGGGAGCGGAGAACGGCAGAGGCAGGCAGGATTGGGCTTAGGGCCCTTGGCTTCTTAACTTGGGCCGCCACCTGTCGCGGTCGACTTAACCAGGACGCCTCCGCCGAGGACTCTAACCAGCCAATCCACGTCTCCAACTAACCAATCTTCGGCCCACACGACCCACCTCTCTTATCTTCCTCACACAACGCTGCTCGCACCTCTCGCTCTTCTGTAGCCACTGGCCACCCCCGATGCCGCGACACCTGACAGCCTGCCGCCTCCGACGCTGCCCTCCTCATGGCGCCCGAGCTTGGTGCCCCAATCTCACCTCCCTCACACTGGCCACCCCCGGTGCCACAGTACCCCGACGGCCGGCAGCCCCCGTCTCTGCCCTCCCCACAGCAGTCGAGCTCGGCACATAATGAAACCAATTAAGCATAATCTACACTAAACTAATTAAGCATAATCTACACTAAGCAAATTAACCACTTAAGCATAATTAAATAAACATAACCTACACTAAGCAAATTAAGCATAATTAAGAAAATTAACTACTTAAGCATAATTAAATAGACAATTAAGCAATTTAAGCATAATTTAAATAATTAAATTCAATTTCAAATATGAATTTGAAGGGGATGGTTAGGGTGGGGGTGGGGGTGGGGGGGGGGCTCGGGGAGGGGAGGGTGGGGGGCTCTGTAGGGAGGGTGAGGTTGGGGGGCCGCTCGGGGAGGGGGAGAGCGGGAGGGGGGGCGCTCCTGGAGGGGGAGTTGGGGGGAGAGGGTGTGGGGGTGGAGAGGATGCCATACATGGCGAGGAGGAGGCAGCTCGGTGACCGGGTGGCGTCCGGCGCGACGGCGACGTCGGTCAGTGACGTGCACGGCGGCGGCATCGGGCGGCATTGGGTGCGGCGGCAGCGTCGAGAGCTGGCGGTGTCGGCTCTAGCGGCGGGGAAAGAATGCCGAAGTAGCGGGGAACGAAAAGAAGAGGCATGCGTGGGTATAGGTTAAATTCCGCAACTTACGTCGGCTAAATTCAACTACTTACATCAGCCTGTAGTACTTACATCGGCCATGCTCAAGGCCGACATAAGTTAAACTTAACTTAGGTCAGCCATCTTATTTACGTCGGCTGCGGATCCCAGCTGACGTAAGTGTATGTGTATTGCTATCGGCCTTGGAACTTACATCCGCAGCCGGCGAAAGTATTATAACTTACGTCGGTCTCTTTGGACCGATGTAAGTTATGCAACTTTCGTCGGCTGGCCGACGAAAGTTACGCTAGCCGACGTAAGTTTTCGCGTTTCCTGTAGTGATAACAACAATAATAGAAATGTAATAATATCAATATCATTCTAACCATCATCTCAATCATCGACTAATTATGAATTCTACACCAAGCCGCTCTTGTACGTGAGCAAGCTGTCATGACAGTTTTCCAATCTCTGCAGAGAATGTATCCTTAACCCACAAGTCGTGATTTCATCCCCTGTTTCTAGGTGGACTAAGTAAACCTCTCCGTTGCCAGTGGCGACCAACCACAATACACACTTCTGATGGTGTGTGGCTAGGAGATCACTACGAGATCTTTACAAAGGTCCTTCTGACTCGTACTAGTCCTCTGAGGTTTCACCGCTCCGACACTTAGAGTCTGTTTCTCCTCCGCTAGGAAAAGCCCCCTCTTGAGCCATACGAATCTCAAGGCAGTACCCCTGAATCAATTCTCCGCCCTTTCCAACTACCAGTATTATGCCAGGAGAGGCCTAATTAATTGACCAAGCTGCCCTACTCAGTCTTGTAGTGATACTGTATAGCTTAGTAACTACTCCATAAATCGGTTCTTAGAATCCGACAAGATTCATACCCCAATCCCGGGTCTCGTACATACTGCAACCATACCATTCAACTCGTCATATTCCTATTCACTACAAATCATTCTCCAATGCCATAATAATGATCATAATTCATAAATAGTAAATATGATGAATACTTTCCCCCATCTACTTTGCATGGCTAAGCATGCAATAATTCCCAAAATACCACCCTTCCATAACCTAGTGACAAGGAAAATAAGCTAAAGCAACAGGGTAATCATAGCCTAGGATTCATATGAAATTAGCATGCAACTAACTACAATTCCTAAATAGGCACAAGATGATCAAGGACACTTGCCTGTTTTTTATAAAGCTGCTCAGTTCTTCTTCATTGAACTCTTTATCTCCATATTCTTCGTGTTGCTTCTTGATCGTGACATGTATGCGTATAAACTCACATCGAAAGAAAAATAAAAACAATCAAGAACAATACACCATACAAGCAATACAAATATTATCATTGGAGATGTTACAATTATGATCTAAATCGGAGTTATGAGTGATTTATTATATTATAGTAAAGTTTATGGTTAAAAATATGTGATTACATTAATTAATCAAGTGACAAAATGAAATATAGTATGCAAATATGGCTTTATATGAAAGTTACAAATTTTCTATGTGTTTATATTATTTTAATATTCATTTTTAAGACTTTATATTATTTTTTAATATTTTGTAGACATTGAAATACATTATATATGTGTTTTGACAATCAAAGTATGTTTTAACATTTATCTATAAAGGTTTCTTAATTAAATAAGCAAATTTTGAGTTGATCCATAATTAACATAATTATTACAGAAAATAATTGTGTATAAAGTGGTTAATATCAATTTTCTATAATTTATTATGAATTATTAGGAATTTTGTAGAATAATTTGACATTTTATAAATTATTTGAGCACTTATTTTATTTTATTCTATGCATTTGGGAATTAAATAATTAATTCCAGCAAAAATCATTTATAAAATAATTAATATTAGTTTTCTACATTCTATTACAATTTATTAGCAATTTTTCAGAATTAGTTTGCAATTTTATAATTTAATTGATCATTTATTTAATTTATTATGTGATGGAAATAATAATTACAAAATATTATTATAAATATTATTTTCTTAGTCAGGGCTATTTTATAAAATCTACAATATTTCTGATGTTCGAAATATTAATTACTATAATCACATGGGCTTAATTTATCATGATAGAACTGAAAGATTGATTTATATAAAAGCCAAGGTCTGAGAAGTAAGATTCTTGTGCTAATTGATTTATTTTAATGTTAAGGGACCATTTCAAAAATTAAAGCACCTATTTCCAATTTTTACAAGAAGTTCAAGGGTCTAAGTGTAAAAAGTGCAAAGGGGTATTCTGTGTTTAATCTTGGCCCGTCGGACCTTAAGAAGATGGCCTGGATTTAAAATATAAAGGGGTATCCTCCCATTCTAATCTAGGGCGTCGGAGCAAGATCCAACGATCGAGAACAAAAGAAGCCATGGGCTTCTTCCCGACGCCAAGATGGCGGCGCCTCCATGGCTGGCGGTCAAGGCTCGCCAGAGCACAACAAAACTACGACAATACTAACTAAAACGTTCATCTAATCACATGAATTGATGGAGGATGACATAGGGAGCTCACCTACAGGTGTATTGGGGTCCGTGGCGGCGCGCGCAAGGGTCTGCGACAGTGGACGGCCACGGGCATAGACGTTCCTCGCCAGAGCGACGTCTTCATCGGGCTCTCGCGTATTCTTCTTGTCCGGGAGACCCTATGTATCGCACCACATCCATCAGAGTGGTCAAAGCGAGGATGATCAAGCGGCAAAGTCGGGTCGACGATGATGGCGGAAGTTCTTACCGGGTTTCCATCGAGGCTAAAGTTTTCGGTAGGGATTCGTGGGGAGGAAGGCACGAACGCGCCGCTGAAGATCGTGCCAAGCATAAGGAGCTGTCAAATCCAGCGAGGGTCGGTGGCGGCAGAGGAAATCATGCAGCGACGACTTACTGAGAGGAGGCGAGTGGCGACGATGATTTGCTAGGGGTTTAGCAGTGGAAAACTTGAAGAGTCGCAGACAGGGTCTTATAGAAGGGCAGTCGATCCTTGTGTCTGGAAAGGGTGTGGCATGGCCGAGGTTCACGGGGTGAATGTGAGGGCACATCGGAAATCGCGCAGGCGTGAGCGGCGTGCGGGGAGGAACGAAGAGGGGAAGGGGATGGATGACAAGTGGGATCTGCGCAACAAAGAGAAGAGAGAAGTTGGAGCAGGGAAGGGCGCGGTTGGGCCTAGGCTAAGGCATTTCACCGTGCTGGGCCAAGTAGAGAGGAGGGTTGGGGTTTTGGCCCTACAAGCTTTTTGAACCATTTTCTTTATTTCATTTAAATGTATGATACAAATTCAAATGAAATTTCTAACGTATTTTGAAATTCAGATGTACACCCAACATAATGAAATTGTTCTAAATGATTTCCATGAAAATTTATTCACTTAATAAAATTTATTATTATATTTTCTTCATTATTTTTCCTTTCTTTTGTTTTCTCTTTCCATTACTTGAATTCAATCAAATTAATGCAATTTTCAACGTTTATTTTTTATGCAATTGTACACATTATTCTCTTCTTTTATTTATTTATTCATTACTTTTATTATTATTACTTTAATAAGATAACCATAATGAAAAATGCGGGTGTGACAACTCTACCCCTTAAACGGAATCTCACCCCGAGATTCTAATGGTTGGAAAGCTAAGTACTAGGTTTTTGTTTTTTTCGTCAATTGCCAAGTTACCCAACTATATTATATTTCTCAATATTTCTATTTTCGAATTTGGTTTTAAACATTCATTCTAAAGTTTTTCGAAGTTTAAAATCACACACTAGGTAAGAATAATATATGATGAAATTTTTTGGAATAATTTTAAGGAAAACTTTTGTCGGTACCCTGCGTACCGGGTACCCTACGATACCGTAAGAAGTGCAAAAGAGTTCTACCCTTCAAAGTTGAAGGCCTCCTCAGGCCCCACATGTCATATTACACCGGACCCGCATCCCTCATATGGGTAGCTCCGGGGATTGACACGTGTAATGTAAATCCGAAGTTGAACTCCCAACACAGGGAAGCTCCGCGATCAACACATGTATAATGACTCTGGACCTAACCCCCAGCAGAGGGAAGCTCCGGTGTAGACATGTGTATAACGGTTCCGGAGCTACCTCCCCGCAAGGGGAAGCTTCAAAGTTGCCACGTGTGGAGCCTCCAGACCTTCACCATCAACGAATACATTGACGGATCTCCTTCAGCACGGACATTCAAGGGACAGTTAAAGCGGTAGTTACAAGACTTGATTACGTGTCGTTAATGCTGTATTAACGACACACAATCAGAGCAATGTTAATAGAGGTAACACAACCATTAAGACACATTATCACACTATTAACCATGCTTAATACTCATAGACAATGTATTAGGCTACGCCAGGGTCACATATCAGGCCAGGCTAATTATGTAACAGTTAGTCCTTGGACTATAAAAGGACTGAGCTGCACGCTACAGAGCACAACTCCAAGTTAAGCCATACACCGCGCATACTCGCGACACTCAATACAACAACACAAACCTCGTGGAGTAAGGTATTACGCTCAGGCGGCCCGAACCACGTAAATCTCTGGTGTCGCCATCTTGATCTTGATCTCTATGTGCCCCAACCGAAACAAGAACCTCCACGGGCTACACTTTAGTAGTACCGGGGGAAGTGTCGTTGCTACACTTTGACATTTGGCGCGCCAGGTAGGGGGAGGCCGAGATCTCAAGATGGTGAATTCTGTCGCAGGATCTTCCAACGACAATCGAGTTGAACAACCTGCTGGTGGCAATCCCTCCAATGTGCTGCTGCCAGTAGGTGCCATTGTTTCGACAGACGCTATGGCACCACAACGGCCTTCTGTTCCGGCAAACAATGTTGGACGACAAGATGGGGCATCTACGTCGATCACTGCATCGACGAACAACAACCCTGAGCATGCACTCATTGCTGCACGAGCTCTTCTACAACATCCACCACCTCCAGGGGCACCTCAGGGTGCTATGAAACAGTGGAGAGCTAATGTAGACCATCTGGTTGCAGCTACAACAGCTGGCATCAGCAATCAAGGTCCTCCCCCTTCGGGGCAAGCACCATCACAACGACGGACCTTGTCAGGCCGACTTGGTCTACAAGTCTTGCAGCAGAGGAGACGTGCTGCATCCCAGCAGGTGACTTTGTTGCCTACCAGGGCATGACGCACCCACACCACCACCAGGATTCTGACTCATGACCTGCAGTCTAAACTGGATTGCCGTTACCAGCAGTAGGACAACCGCGTCCATATCGAGCGTGCTCGCAAGAGGCTCAAGAAAACTCTGCTCCCCAGAGAGTAGGAGGAGGCTGTTCTGCCCTGGCCATGCATTTACACATGGTCATATGGCTACAGAAGTTCCGACCGCACTTGACGGAAAAATTTGACGGGACTGTCAACCCCGCTGAGTTGTTTCAAATCTACTCCACCGCTATACTGGCAGCATGGGGTGATGAGGCTGTGATGGCCAATTATTTCCCAATGGCTCTGACTGGGACTGCAAGGTCCTGGTTCATGAGTCTTCCACCTGACTCCATTAATAGTTGGGCGGAGCTATGCCATCAATTCACTACCAACTTCGGGAGTTCTTACACCCGGCCTGGCACTGAATTGGATTTGTTTGCTGTAAAGCAAACAATGGGGGAATCACTGCAACCCTTGATCCAGTGTTTTTCTCAGGTACGAAATACTATTCCTTCAATCTCGAGCTCTTCTGTTATCGTTGCGTTCAGACGGGGTGTTCAAGATAAAAAGATGCTAGAGAAGCTGGCAATCGAAGAAGTCACTAGTGTCACGGAACTCTTCAGCCTAGCAAACAAATGTGCTAGAGTTGCGAAGGGCCGTGAAATGCACTCCAAGCGAGCTCCGGAGGCCAACAAGAAGTCCTCCAAAGCTGAAGCCACTACATACGGCAGTGGCAAAAAGAAAAAGAAGCCCAACGGCAAGAAGAAGCTGTCGGTCGACGCACCAGCCGTTGCAGCTACTGCGGCTCCGGGTGGCCAGGGGCCACGCCCCGAGAAACGACCTCGTCCTTTGTCAAAAGACGGCAACAGTTCCAAAGCATGGTGTCTGATCCACAAGATGGACAAACACAACCTGGAAGAATGACGAGAGGTCCAGAACCTTACCGAGCGTTATAACAAGCGCCGGGAAGAAGCTCCTTTTCGTCAGAGGGAAGGAAAACAAAAAGTCGACGAAACTTCGGCTGAGGAGGAGATAGGTTTCCAGGACCCCAAGAAGGTCCTGAAAGCTGTCTACAACACTGTCCACGATGATTCCGATGTCTTTGACAACGAGCACCGGAAGACCCTAAACACCATCTATGGTGGTTCTTAGGACATCACCTCTCGTCGCATCCTCAAGACAATGCGGCAGGACATGGCCGTTGCAGCTTCCACCGCTAGGGCGGAGCCTCATTGGAAGATGATGGACACTCCCATCATTTTTTATGCTTCAAACTGCCCCCACAACATGATCGGAGCTGGCCAACTCCCGTTGATGGTGTCACCCACCATTAACAATATTCAACTCCACCATGTAATGCTGGACGGAGGTTCACGGCTGAACCTCATAAGCTTCGAAGCTTTCGTTAAGCTTCAGCTCCAGCCTTCAAACCTTCGCCCATCTCGACCTTTCTCTTGGGTAGGTCCGGGGACCATTACTCCTCTCGGTTCCATCACACTCCCAGTGACCTTCGGGACTCGGGAGAACTACAGAACTGAGAAGTTGATCTTCGACGTCGCGCAGATCAGTCTGCCGTTCAACGCCATTCTAGCCAGGCCAGCCTTGTACAAGTTCATGGCCGCCGCTCATTATGGTTACTTAGTGTTGAAGATGCCAACACCTGCGGGCGTTCTCCAGATCCGCGGGGATCGCACTGCAAGAGTCACTACTTTAGAAGAACTCCATGCGCTTACCACAACAGAAGAGGAAGCATCTGGTAAGGAGCCAGCTCCAAACCCTCCGAGCATTCGTCATAAAGGCTCTACCTCCGCACCTCGTGTGCAACCAAGCGGCGACACCGACGTTCCTGTCAAAGTCGTCCAAATTGGTTCCGATGCTGCTCAGACTACCCGTATATCGGGAGGTCTGAACAACAAATAGGAACTCGCGCTCATCACTTTCCTCCGGGCTAATGTCGACGTGTTTTCCTGGCAACCGTCACAAATGTCCGGGATCCCTAGGGAGGTGATTGAGCACAATCTGTAGATTTACCCTGACGCACGGCATGTACACCAAAAGCCCTGAAAGCAATCAGTCGAACGACAAAACATCCGACAGGAGATTAAGAAGTTTCTTGAAGCTGGTTTCATCCAGGAAGTCTTCCATCCAAAATGACTGGCAAACCCAGTTGTTGTACCCAAGGCCGACGGGAAGCTTCAGATGTTTATCGGCTACACCACCTTAAATAAGGCATGTCCAAAGGATCCATTTCCACTACCTAGAATAGATCAGATAGTGGACTCCACCTCTGAGTGTGAGCTATTGTGTTTCTTAGATGCATATTATGGATATCATCAAATCCAAATGTCTAAGGAAGATGAAGAGCATACTGCCTTCATAACAGTAGATGGATTGTACTATTATACTGCCATGCCATTTGGTCTTAAAAATGTTGCTTCAACATTTGTGCGAGCTATGTACAAAACATTTGGAGAGATAATTAGAGACTTGGTGGAGGTGTACGTGGATGACATCGTCGTGAATATCAAGAACAAGGAGTCACTATTTGACAATTTACAAGCTGTCTTCGACAAGTTGCGCACCACACGCACCAAGCTGAACCTCGGCAAATGTGTCTTCGGGGTTAGCTCCGGGAAGCTTCTAGGTTTTTTGGTGACTCACCGAGGAATTGAAGCAAATCTGACAAAGATAAAGGCTATATAAGATATGCGGCCCCCAGCCCGCATCAAGGATGTCCAGAAGTTAACTGGATGTCTAGCTGCATTCAGCCGGTTTATCTCAAGACTGGCAGAACGGGCGCTACCCTTCTTCAAACTCTTGAGGAAGTCTGGAACATTTCATTGGTCTGAAGAAGCAAAAAAGGAGTTTCAAGAGCTGAAACAAGTCCTCACCACACTATCGATATTGGTAGCTCCGGATCCTAGTGAGCCTTTACTGCTTTACATTTCAGCAACCATCAAAGTTGTCAGTATGGTCCTGGTTGCGGAAAGACCAGAGCCACATCCAGTCCAGGAGCCCAGACTCCTCAGGAAGGTTCTAAAGTTACCTGAAGGCGTGTCTGGGTCCCAGCCCCCAGACACGGAACCTCAAGGCGGAATGCTAGGAGATCAACCTCATTCACCTGAGGGAGTTCACCTGGCCAACCAAGATGATCTGGACCCTTCTAGCAAGGTCCGGGTCAAACAAGAAGGAGTTTTGGACCCCTCCGGGAGGGTCCAAGAAGCACATCATGAAGGTACGGACCCCTCCAGTAGGGTCCGGGTCGATGGAGAAGAAGCTTCGTGTCTTTCCGAAAGGGTCTGGACCGTCCAACGCCCAGTGTACTTCATTAGTGAAGTGCTCCATGACACCAAGACAAGATACATTGAGGTGCATAAGCTACTTTACGCCGTTCTTATTGCCTCAAGAAAGCTTCAACACTACTTCCAAGCCTATAAAATATCAGTGGTAACTTCATTTCCACTACGTGCTATTTTGCATAAACCTAACTCTACTGGGAATATTGCAAAGTGGACAGCGGAACTGGTCGAGTTCGATCTAGAATTCGTGTCACAAAAAGCAATCAAAAGTCAAGCCTTGGGCGACTTCATGGCGGAATTGACACCCTCTCCATCAAACCCTGGGGGCCACAGTGAGGAGAGATCAGAACCCAAGGTTCCGGTATTCACTGAGCCTCACTGGACTCTCTACTTCGACGGCTCCGTGCAGAAGCAGGGAGCCGGATCTAGAATCCTTCTACTTGCCCCGACCGGGGAGAAAGTCAAGTACATGGTTCACCTTGATTTCAAGGTGACCAACAACATGGCGGAGTATGAAGCTCTTATCTACGAACTCAAGGTGGCACTATCTTATGGTGTCAAATAGCTGTTGGTGACGAAAGATTCACAACTCATCATTAAACAAGTCAAAGGTGAATGCTCCTGTAATAATCCTCAATTAGCTGCTTATCTCCTTGAAGTCCAGAGGCTTCAGAAGGACTTCGAAGTCCTGGATCTCCACCATGTTCAGCGTCTCCACAACGCTAAAGCTGACGAACTCTCGACGAAATCCTCAACTGGAGCTCCGGCCCCTGACGAAATCTTCGTTTGGAGGTTGTCAAAACCAATAGCTCAACTTACCGAACTGAGCGAAGGAGGCGAGACCAGCACCACGAAGCTGGCAGTCCCGGTGGCCCTGTTACCATGGTGTCCACCAAGGGTCGTAGGTGCTGCCGGAAGCTCCGAGCAACCCAGCATGCAAGACTCAGAAGCTCAAGTAAGCTCCGATGCATGGATCTCGGAGATCTGGAGCTACTTGAAAGACAATATCCTTCCTAAAGACAGTGTATCCGCTGACCGGATTGTCAGATTGGCTAAAAGATAGAAGTTGGTAGAAGGGGATCTCTACCGCCGCGGTGCCAATGGCATCCTAATGCGGTGCATTGCAAGGGAAGAAGGCCGCGAGCTCCTTGCGGAAATCCATGGAGGCGAGTGTGAGTATCACAAATCTTTCCGTACATTAGTCGGTAAAGCCTTCCATTATGGCTTTTACTGGCCTACAACACTCTAGGATGCAGTTGAGCTAGTGAAAAAAATGTGAAGTGTGCCAGTTCCATGCAAAACAGATTCACACACCGACTCAGTCACTACAAATGATACCTCATACATGGCCATTCGCTGTGTGGGGCATGGACATGTTGGGACCTTTCCCAAAAGCCGTCAGAGGTTACATGTTCCTGTATGTCGCCATCGACAAGTTCACCAAGTGGTCGGAAGCAACTCCAGTTGTGACAATCAATAAGCAACCAACAATCAAGTTCTTGAAGTCCATTATATGCAGATCTGAAGTTCCAAACAAAGTCATAACTAACAACGAAGCCCAATTCACAAGTGCTGCGTTTCAAGAATATTGCGAAGACCTCGGCATTCAACTCAGTTACGCCTCAGTAGCTCACCCAACAAGTAATGGCCAAGCCGAAAGAGCAAATGCAAAAATTTTAAAAGGACTCAAGACGCGCACGTATGAGCGCCTGAAAAAACATGGAGCCAACTGGATTGAAGAGCTTCCGTCCACATTGTGGGCGAACAGGACAACACCTAACCGGTCAACTCGAGAAACACCTTTCTTCCTGGTGTACGAAGCTGAAGCAGTCCTTCCTCCGGAGATCACCTTGGGGTCCCTCCGCGTGCGGATGTTCGACGAAGCCACGCAGGACCGGCTCCGACGTGAAGACATTGACCTCGTCGATGAGGGAAGGTGCCAAGCAGCTGTTCGGAATGCACATTATCGCCAAGCACTCCGGCGCTATCATCAAATGCACGTGCGCAATCGGTAGCTTGAAGAAGGTGATCTGGTGCTTCAAAAGATACTAACTCGTGAAGGAATGAACAAACTTTCCCCCAGCTGGGAAGGTCCTTTCTGAGTGATAAAAGTATCCCGACCCAGATGCGTTCGCTTGGCAACTGAGGATGGGACTCCGCTTCCTAATCCTTGGAACATCGAGCACCCACATAAGTTTTATGCTTGGAATAATGGAGGTGAGTCTGTAATTACACATGATGTATGTATAGAGTCATTAAACAGACAGGGGTAGGTCCTCCAGGAGAACACCCGGACCCCTCCGGGAGGGTCCGGGAAGTTCAAGTACACTTCATACAGTAACTGCACTAAAAGTGTAACTACCTACCCTGGGTTAGTACAAGATGTATAGCGCACTTAGCTTGGTCCCGCACCCTAAGTGTGTCCTTGTCTCCCTGTAAATCCGGACCTATAATGGAAAACATTGTTGTGTGAAAACAGACTCCACGTGTATTTATTTTTGTGCAAGGCTCGATCTATCAATTTATTGTTTTTAACCCTCTTCTCTATAATGAAGTTGTGCAATTTTATTTTAGTTTTTGTCTGAATTATTCATATATGTTACAAGTTATATTGTTGACCTATTTGGATCTTAACATGCTGTATAGTCTGCTTGCCTGAACGCCAAGCCAACATAGGTCCAGAGTGTGCTATCGACTTAGCCTGGTCCTGCACCCTAAGTACGTCACTCTACCTACACTCCAACAGGCATCAGTAGGGTGAGTACTAAAAAGCATATGGGTCCGGAAGGGTTATATCAATATACTTGTTACCATATTGAGTTACTTCGGGATAAAAACTCAAGTAAGAACAATAAGTCACAAATGATTTATAGACAAAATGATGAATTTTACTTTTTTCTTGTATTTAATGTGCAGAAAAAATAGAAATTCATAGCGATGGTGGACGACGCCGGAGCTACTAAGCTCCGACATCCTCGGAGGGGACCCGCCATTGATATTTAATATGTTGACAGTGGGTAATGTCGGAGTTACAAAGCTCCAACAACCCCTGGGGGGCCTACCTTCAACTATTCGTGCGACGACATTGGGAGTTACCAAGCTCCGATAAATCCTAGGGGGCCCACCGTCGTCATTTTATACGTTGATAGTGGGTACCGTCGGAGCTACCAAGCTCCGCCAATCCCAGGGGGCCTGCCGTCGACGCGTCCGAAGTGAAGACTTCAGACCTAAAATCTACAAGTGCGAAGCGTTCAAGTCATAAATATATTGTCAAATCCTTTGGTACATGTACACACTTCAATTGTGCACATATATCAGGGGGCCAACAAGACAGAGCACATTATATTGAAGACAAAAATAAAGTGAAGTTCATGGCAAAATGGGTTTCATTAATTTGAAGCACCGGATTACAAAATTGGGACTACAGTAGGAGGCAAAGGAAGAAGTCCTAGCTATTGGAAGATCTAAGTCCTGCGGAAGAATGTGGCGACTTTCTTGGCAACTTCCTGGACACTGGCCTTGGCAGCGTCCTCCTCTTCAGCAACGGGACCTTGGAGTACCGGGTCCAAAGAGAATTGGGGATCTCGGCTCACATAACACGTCAGTACATACTCTGCGGTGTTTGTAGCCTGAGATTTCCCCCCTGTATCTAGCTGGTACGTGATGACGTCACCCATTGTGTCAAGTTTGCCGCCAGCAGCATTGAGAGCCACCAGTGCTCGGTCCATGTCCAACTCTGGATTGTCCAAACGTACAGGACTGAAGCCTAGTGGCGTCAGCGCGTCGTTGGCTCGTCCCAAGAAGTCCCATACTTGGATGGACTCAGTCTCCTTCAAGCTTCGCAGTTCCTCCAATGACTTCCGGGGCGGTTGCAAGCTTCGAACCTTCCCGAGCGAGGCGCTCGACCAATTTAGCATGCTGCTGCATATTCTCAGCAAACTGCTTCTCATGATCGGTCAGCTCTATCTCCCGGAGGTGGATGCAGTTCTGTCTTTCTGCCAAGTCTTTTTTCCCTGCCTCTCACCTTCCCTTCCCTAGTGGCAACGTCAGCTTCTCTTTTTGAGAGCTCCTGCCCTAGTTTCCAGTACTTCTTCTTCTCCTCTTTGCTCCATAGATCCAACTTTTTGCCACGATCTGCCAAATTCTGTTCACCCAGAGTCAACTTATGGGTGACCTCCGCCTCCCTCTTTACAACATCTTCTTGCTGCTCCAGGAGCTTTTCTTCCCTCGCCTCAAGGTCCGCCCGACGCTTCAAGAGGACCTCATTCAATTCATTAAGGTTTTCGTGACACTCATTAGCAGCATCACGCCCGGAGTTAGCATCGAGTGCGCTGATGGCGGCTTCCTTCTCCTCCAGAAGCTTGTCCCAGTATTCCAACTGGGATTTCTCCTTTTTGATCCACTCCTTCTGATCAGCCAGCCTTGTTTGTGCAAGCCTGGTCTCAAAGTGGAGTCTATTGCGCCAATGCCTCAAGGTGTTGTGCTCCTCCTCGAGGGCTTTGCTCTCATGATCGAAGGCTAGATGGACTTGTCGGAGGCTCGAGTAGGCGTTGTCTATGGACAACACCAGAGGGATAGGCCCCGAGCCTGCTGGGACCATCTCCGCGCGCTCTCGAGGATTTTCCATCACAAAAATTGGGTCCCACTCTACAAGGGTGGTCCCCTGAGCTCCTGCAGCACTAGGGCCGCTCTCCGGAAGCCCTTCAGTAGTAGCAGAGGAAGAACCCACTGGGGGAACTTCCACCTCTAGACCGAAAGTCGAAGGCGCTGCTTCCGGGTCTTCAATTATTTGCTCCAAAGGTGGAGGACTTGTCGCCACTTCAGGCTGCTCTGGCTCTGGTCCAGAAACCTCCAGGGCAACTATCTCTGGGACAGTAGCTGGAGCTTCATTCGGTGCCCCCACCACCTCCTGCTCAGACGCTGACGCGTCAGTCACTTCCAGTTCAGCGACCAGAGCTTCAAGCATCTCTGGCTCAGCCGCCGGACCTTCAACAACTTCTGGCACAAGGGCTGGAGCTTCAACTATCTCCGGCTCAATGATCGAGGCTTCAATTGCCTCTGGCTTAGCGGCTAGGGCTTCGAAGACTTTCGGTTCAAAGACCGGAGCTTCAAACATCTCTGACCCTGGTACTGGAGCATCAGCCTCCCACACTGTTGCCAGAGGTACATCTTCAACTTCTCCCTCGTGGTCCGGCGCTACCACGGGAGCTTCAGGCGAGGACTCCGAATCCAACTCCACGAAAGCTGGCGCTAGAGCTGCCGTGACCTCTACCACCACTGGAGGAGAAGGCTCGATGGTCGAAGATGGAGCTTCGGCGTGCGCAACCACAGTCACTGCAACAGAAGCTGAAGTCCCTGACCCTGTTTTCGACACCCTGGAAATAAAAAGATGAGAAGATTAAAGACACAGCAAAAACAAGACTAGCATTTTAAGGTGAGCAATCAATGCTTACCTAGCGATGCTACTGCCCCAGTTTCCTCGAAACCTCTTCTTCTGTGACCCGGAGCCAGAGCCCACCAAGTCTAGTGAGACAACGACTTCGGATCACAACAGAGGACTACTTGCGGCAACCGGTGTCTTCTCGGCCGGAGCTTCTCTTGGTCGGGAAGAACTCCCAGGCCTGGAGCTCTTAGCTGGCACTGAGGCCGGGGTTGACTGCCCGGAGCTAGCGCCTCTCGAAGACGCCTGTGCCAGAGAAGGTGCAGCCGCAGAAGACCTCCTCCACCGGGGAGAAGGAGCTGTGCTAGAGGGAGCAGCCCTGACGGACCTCCCATGAGCATGCTTCAGCTTCCTCTTCCGGCTAGAGGGTTCAACTGGTTCTTTGCCCTTTCCCTTGCCTATGTCTTCAACCCTCCGGCTCGGGGCGGAGGCAGGCCCTCCTTCGGAAGCTCCGGAGATTACCACTCTGGAGGTCGGACGCCTTTCCACTTCACCAAGGTCATTGAGCGCCGACATCTTCCTCCAGAGCTCTCTGCTGAACTGAGGCTCCATGTTCAGAGGAAGGAAAGCAGCCGGCGAAACCAAGTCGTCTCCGTCGACGTTTATCACATGCTAGAATTTCTTGAGATGAAGCCTCAAATCTTCATCATCCATGTTGGACTTCAGACCAGTTTCAATCCAGTCGTCATCCTCAGCGGAGCCCATATGTTGACTATGAAGTTGCAGAAGACAATATGAGGGGTCACTCCACCCTCCACGCATTCGCGGATCCTGGTTAGGACGGGGTTGAAGGCATCTGACAGCTCCGGAACTACACTCCAAGCATCGGTGTCAACGTTGGGGAGTCCTTGGGGCAGCTCCAACCTCTCATGCTCCTCCACTGCAATGATGACCCAGTCCTTCTTCCAATCATCCCATTTGCCGGAAGGGAAAGACTTCAAGTATTTGAAGGGGCAGTTCTTGCGCTTCATGAAATAGTAGAAGCTAAGAAGCTCAGTCCCCTTGCGGGTGGTGTGGACGGTGAAGAAGGTATGAAACAGCTCAATGCATGGGGGAACACCCACCCACATCTCACAAAAGTGGACGAAGGTCGCCACTAGCAGAAGAGAATGGGGGCCAAGATGATACAGCTGGAGACCATAAAAGTCTAACAGCATTAAATTAAAGGTTGAAAAAGGTGGGATCAATCCAACCATGGCGTACGGAGAGAAGTACACAATGTCGCCATTATGCTCCTTCTTGAACGGGAGCTCGTCGGCGTGGATCAGGTGACTGAAGGAGTCGCTGGACCACCCCATATAGGTTCGGACCTTCATCATATCATCCTTGCTCTTGAGGAAGCTCTTGGGAAGGCCCAACTCCATTGCGGCAAAGTGGAGTGAAGGAAGAGAAAACTAGGCGAAGTTTGGGAGGCTCTGAGTGCAAGTTTGATCGAAAGCGTAAAGAGTCCTCAAACCGCGCATACTTTCCTTCTTAAGTAAGCCTCCACGATGCTTGGATGGAAACCGCAACAAGAGTGGGGTCACATCTCAAAAATCTACCCCGTCCATGACGAATGGGTTTGGGGCCACCTCGACGAAGAGATCAAGGGTATTACCCTAGGCGAACTGTTGTCATGATGGGTGGCGGGAGACCCAAAGGCGGCACCCTGACAAGGCGCTTGGAACCAATACAATTTTTGTATTGGGAACTGGCGACCTTCAATTGCGTGAGATCCGCACTCAAAGATCTCATCCGCCCGCATTCATAACAAGCCATGCGGTGATGGTTTAACCCCAGACCATCGCCCCAATAGCACATTAGGAGACTTTTGAAGTCGAAGCACAGGAATCAAGGATGACCCCACCTTTGGTAGAATAATTTAACCCAAAGGGTTTCTCCCAAAGGTGGGCCAGGGGGCCACTGTCGGTACCCTACGTACCGGGTACCCTATGATATCGCAAGAAGTGCAAAGGAGTTCTACCCTTCAAAGTTGAAGGCCTCCTCAGGCCCCACATGTCATATTACACCAGACCCGCATCCCTCATATGGGTAGCTCCGGGGATTGACACGTGTAATGTAAATCCGGAGCTAAACTCCCAACACAGGGAAGCTCCGCGATCAACACGTGTATAATGACTCTGGACCTAACCCCCAGTAGAGGGAAGCTCTGGTGTTGACACGTGCATAGCGGTTTCGGAGCTACCTCCCCGCAAGGGGAAGCTCCAAAGCTTCCACGTGTGGAGCCTCCAGACCTTCACCATCAACGAATACATTGACAGATCTCCTTCAGCACGAACATTTAAGGGACAGTTAAAGCGGTAGTTACAAGACTTGATTACGTGTCGTCAATGCCGTATTAACGACACACGATCAGAGCAATGTTAATAGAGGTAACGCAACCATTAAGGTACGTTATCACACTATTAACCATGCTTAATACTCATAGACAGTGTATTAGGCTATTTAATACGCCAGGGCCACATGTCGGGCCAGGCTAATGATGTAACAGTCAGTCCTTGGACTATAAAAGGACTGAGCCGCACGATACAGAGGACAACTCCAAGTTAAGCCATACACCGCACATACTCGCGACACTCAATACAACAACACAAACCCCGTGGAGTAGGGTATTACGCTCAGGCGGCCCGAACCATGTAAATCTCTGGTGTTGCCATCTTGATCCTGATCTTTGTGTGTCCCAACCGAAACAAGAACCTCCGCGGGCTACACTTTAGTAGTACCGGGGGAAGTGTCATTGCTACACTTCGACAACTTTCTTTAGCACTCAAGCATTATTATTATTATTTTCTTTTTTTTTTCATCGTATTTGTTTATTTATAATTTTACTACCATGAATATCATTTAAACATGTGTCACAAGACCTTTAAGAGTGTTCTTTGTTTTTATTTTATTTTAGTTGAATTCAAACATATTCTCTAGCAATTTCAATTATTGTTTTAAACACATAAGCACTTAGGATGGGATATGTCTAATTTATTTATTTTTAAAATACTATCATACATGAACTCATATTTTTTCACTTCTATTCTCCATTTGTTTAAAATTTGAATTTGATCAAAATTTCTAATGTGGTTTTCATTTTATAATCTTTCAATTAAATTTATTAACATGATGTATGTTTTTATTTCTTTTCCTTTTTAAAGGCACGGTTGTTACAATCTAATCTCTCTTACAAGGAATCTCGCCCTCGAGATTCAAGTGGGTTGTACGAAAGAGAGAATTTTGATTTACTAGCGGTCGGCTATCCCCCCTGAAACAGACAAATGCTATATTTTCTTTACTATTTTTTATCAAACAACGTGTTTCTAATTTGTTGTGAGCAAGGCATGAGCTTCACTCACTAAACAAAATGAGACCTAAGCGAGTGACATGTTATAATATTCAAGAGTCTTCTTTACCTTTTGCGTTGTCTTTAATAAGTTGATCTTCAGGCTCCCTCAGTTAAGTTGAATTTTCGTCTTCATAAGCGAGGTAAAAGGAAAGTCTAATATGACCATTCTAACTAAGGTCACATGCCTAGAGTCGATATATAGCTCTGATACCACACTGTCATACCTGATTTTATTAAGCTAGCTGCAAAATACATGTATGTCAGAATTAGTTTCACATACATGTATGACAAATAGTGATAAACAATTCTATATCGCATACAGACAACATTTATACCTTAAGATTTGAAACAACAACGGAAGAGGAAAAACTCTAGGGTAACCACAGGCAAATCGACTGGAAGCAACACGATCTATGCACCGTCTTCGCTTGTCACTGTCTTCATTAGCTCTTCTCTTCACTTTGCAACATTTATAAAAATCACAAAAGCAAGGGCATGAGTACATTAAGTACTCAGCAAGTGTGGGAAATAAATGACATGAAGGCCAATCAAAAGAGAAAGGGTGATAATGGTTTATGCACTAAGCATTAAACCTATCCTTAGCTTTCATTAGCAACCTACATCTAGATGAATATTCCCAACCATAATAACAATAATAGAAATGTATAACATCAATATCATTCCCAACCATCATATCAATCATCATCTCAATCATCGACTAATTATGAATTCGACACAAATCCGCTCTTGTCCGTGAGCACGGCTGTCATGACAGTTTTCCAATCTGTGAAGAGAATGTATCCTTTACCCACAAGTCATGATTTCATCCCCTGTTGCCAGGTGGACTAAGTAAACCTCCATGTTTCCAGTGGTAGCCAACCACGATACACACTTTTGTTGGTGTGTGGCCAGGAGATCACTACGAGGTCTTTACAGAGGTCCTCCCGACTCATACTGATCCTATGAGGTTTCACCGCTTCAGCACCCAGAGTCAGTTTTTCCTTCCCCAGGAGAAGCCCTCTCTTGAGTCATGCGGATCCCAAGGAAGTACCCCTAAACCAATTCCACGCCCTTTCCAACTGCTAGTACTATGTCGGGAGAGGCCTAATTAACTGACCAAGCTGCCTCATACTCAGTCTTGTGGCGATACTGTATAGCTTAGTGACTACTCCATAAACCGGTCCTTAGAATCCGGCAAGGTTCATAACCCAATTCTGGGTCTCACGCATACTGCACCATACCATTCAAACCAACTCGCCAAATTCCAATTAACTACAAATCATTCTCCAATACCATAATAATGATCATAATTCATAAATAGTAAATGTGATGAATACTTCCCCCATCTACTTTGCATGACTAAGCGTGCAATAATTCCCAAAATACCACCCTTCCATACCCAAGAGACAAGGAAAATAAGGTAAAGCAACAAGATAATCATAGCCTAGGATTCATATTAAATTAGCATGCATCTAACTACAGTTCCTAAATAGGTACAAGATGATCAAGGGCACTTGTCTGTTGTTATATAGCTGCTCAGTTCTTCATCATTGAACTCTTGATCTCCATATTCTTCGTGTTGCTTCTTGACCGTAACATGTATGCATATAAACTACCGTCGAAAGAGAAATAAAAACAATCAAGAATAATACACCATACAAGCAATACAAATATTATCATTGGAGATGTTACAATTATGATCTAAATCGGAGTTATGAGTGATTTATTATGTTATAGTAAATTTCATGGTTAAAAATATGTGATTACATTAATTAATCAAGTGACAGAATGAATTACAATATGCAAATATGGCTTTATAAGAAAGTTAGATATTTTCTATGTGTTTATAGTATTTTATATTCATTTTTAAGACTTTATATTATTTTTAATATTTTATATACATTGAAATATATTATATATTGTTTTGACAATCAAAGTATGTTTTAACATTTATCTATAAAGGTTTTTAACTAAATAAGCAAATTTTGAGTTGATCCATAATAAAAGAAATTATTACAGAAAAGAATTGTGTGTAAAATAGTTAATATCAATTTTCTATAATTTATTATGAATTATAAGGAATTTTTTAAAATTAATTTGCTATTTTATAAATTATTTGAGCACTTATTTTATTTTATTCTATGCATTTGGGAATTCAATAATTAATTCCAATAAAATGATTTATAAAATAATTAATTTTTGTTTTCTACATTTAATTATGATTTATTAGCAATTTTTTAGAATTAGTATGCAATTTTATAAATTAATTGAGCATTTATTCAATTTATTATGTGATGAAAATATTATTTACAAACTATTCTAAATCCTATAAATATTATTTTATTATTCAGGGCTATTTTATAAAATCTACAATATTTCTGATGGTTGAAATATTAATTACTACAATCACAAGGGCTTAATTTATCATGATAGAATTGAAAGATTGATTTATATAAAAGCCAAGATCTGAGTAGTAAGATTCTTGTGCTAACTGCATTTATTTTAATGTCGAGGGTCCATTTTAAAAATTACAGCACTTGTTTCCAATTTTGCGTAGTTCAGGGGTCTAACTATAAAAGTGTGAAGGGGTATTCTGTGTTTAATTGTGTCCCATTGGATCTTAAGAGGATAGCCTGGATTTAAAATACGAAGGGGTATCCTCCGATTCTAATCTAGGGCGTCGGAGCAAGATCCAACGACTGGGAACAAAAGAAGCCATGGGCTTCTTCTTCCCATGCCAAGACGGTGGTGCCTCCATGGCTGGCGACCAAGGCTTGCCGGAGCACAACAAAACTACGACAATACTGACTAAAATGTGCATCTAATCGCATGAATCGATGGAGGATGACATAGGGAGCTCACCCACGGGTGTATTAGGGTTCGTGGAGCGCACGAAGGCTGCGACAGTGGAGGGCCGCGGGCATAGACGGTCCTTGCCGGAGCGACGTCTTTGTTGGGGTCTCACGTATTTTTCTTGTCCGAGAGATCCTATGATCGTATCGCATCCATCAGAGCGGTCAAAGCACGGAGGATCAAGCAACAAATTCGGGTCGACTATGAGGGCGGAAGTTCTTACCGGATTTCCATCGGGGCTAAGGTTTCCGGTAGGGATTCATGGCGAGGAAGGCAGAGACGTGTCGCTGAAGACCATGCGAAGAATAAGGAGGCGTCAAATCCAGTGAGGGTCAGCGGCGCTAGAGGAAATCACGCGCGGGCGACTTACCGAGAGGAGGCGTGTGGCAGTGGTGATCTGCCAGGGGTTTAGCAGGGGAAAACTTGAAGAGGCGCGGGCAGGGACTTATGGAAGGGCGGGCAATCCTTGCACTTGGAAGGGGTGCGGCGAGGGCGAGATTCGCGGGGTGATTGCCAAGGCGCAGCAGAAATCGCGCAGGCATGAGCGGCGTGCGGGGTGGAAGAGAGGAAGGGGAGGGATGACAAGTGGGGCCTGCATGACAGAGAGAAGAGAGAAGAGGGAGCAGGGAAGGGTGCAGTTGGGCTTGGGCTAAGGCAACCGTGCTGGGGCAAGTAGAGAGGAGGGTTGGGGTTTCGGCCCTACAAGCTTTTTCAACCATTTTCTTTATTTCATTTAAATGCATGATACAAATTCAAATGAATTTTCTAACGTATTTTGAACTTTAGATGCACACCCAACATAATGAAATTGTTCTAAATGATTTCCATGAAAAATTATTCACTTAATAATATTTATTATTATATTTTCTTTATTATTTTTCTTTTCTTTTGTTTTCTCTTTCCATTACTTGAATTCAAACAAATGAATACACTTTTTCAAAGTTTATTTTTTATACAACTCTACAATTATTCTCGTCCTTTATTTATTTATTCATTACTTTTATTATTATTACTTTAATCAGATAACCATAGTTCTATTTTATTTATATTTTCTTCGTTTCAGAAAAATTTGGGTGTGACATAGAGTATGTTGGTGTGGATGGTCTTAGACTCAATTAGGAAATTGTTTTCATATTAATATACTCCCCGACTCGTTTTTTGATGTTTTTTGTTAGTTCAACTTTTAACTAATTTTAATAAAAAACTTTAAAATAATTAACTACATAAAAGAGCATTATAAAGTAATATATTTCTAGATGAATGTAGAATCGTTGGTAAAAAGCAAGATAATTTGTGCATGCGTCACTGGAGTACACATAGTTTGTCTCTCGATCCGAAATCGGTAAAGTTTCCCACGGTTAATTGCTCTATCTCAGTAGACATGTCAATCGGTTTCTCAAAAAAAAACATGTCAATCACATGCTTTTGATTATGCTTGGACTACTGGTACATTCCAAGCCTTGCCATTGTCTTCATGGGGTAACATGGTGCATTTTTTTTCAAAACATTGCTCCATGATCGCTGATCTTATCCATATTAGCACAAGCATCTGAAGTGATCTGGTGTTAGTATCTGAATATGGATTAAAACACATTATGTGTATCTAATCAAAGAGACACAACCTAATGGATGGTTGTTATCCTTGATTGGATGACACAATCATTCCAAAAAGTTGGGAGCCTCACTCTCACGTTCCATAAGTATATTGGTGCAGTCAGTCGTGCATGACATGACATTGCATTCAAAATATCCACATACACTAAGTGACCGGTCACATTGATTGGGAAAGCGAGGGGAAATGCCTATCACGTCTTCACTGCAGGCCTCCTTGTGCCGCCGTCGTCACACACATGCTCAATGGCTGCAGCAAGCACCAATTCATCAGGGGAAGATAAGTTTTATATCTCAATCTTGATTATTTAACTGTGAACTCGGATTGATTAAGTGACTAATTATGATACTAATGTTTCAGTAATTTTAACAATGGTATCAAGAGTCGATTAGTCAACTTAATCTTAATTTCAGGTTTCACTTTTGATCAAGTTATTTACACAGCATTAAGAAGTGGAATAACTCATTAACTCAGTACCAAATGAGATTTTGATTTGAAGTCAATTAAGTCTCGGGTTGAGAACTCAGAGGACTCAAATCAAATTGATTGAGAAAATAAGATTAAGTTTGGTTTGAGTCAATTATTAAGATCAAACTCATTACTTGATGATTCAAGTCAAAATTGATTAAGGATTTCAATTCGGACTAAGATATCAAGCTCAGACATTCAAATTCAAACCAAAATCAAAGTAATTGAAACTAGAAGGGGATTAAGAGGTTGGATCTTTGACTTATAATCCACATCGATTTGGTCCTTCAGGATCTGATGACTTTGCGTCATCATTTGGTCATTGTGATAAGCACCCGAGTGCCTCCTCAAAGGGCTCGGGGTAGGACGACTTAGAATCACTGGATCCGCCGAGTAAGGAGCACTGACGACAATCCACTCGACGGTGGCACGCATGCCGTTGGGTGAACATGCGCGTTGACGAAGGGGATGACGACGACGCCATTCTTCTTTGGTTTCACCGGAACCCTAACCCTAGGTGAGTTAAAGATGCGTTAAGGGCACCATGGCGTGGAGTTCGACGACTGCGCATATAATATCATTGAGCGTGCAAGCCGGTGAAATGACCCATGGGTGGTGCTGGTGTCCCTGCTACCTCCGACAGTATCCTCACTCTCTCACTAACTATGGAAGGATAAGGTAGAGAGAGAAGAGGCGGGCTCAAGTGATTAGGGTTTCCGAATAGGAAATCACATGACCCCTTTTTGTACTTTGGACGAACATCTCTAAGTTGTTCGATTTTTGTTCAACAAATCAGATTAAGCGGTGGCGTTGTACCTAAGAGCGACAACCATCGGATTGCCATCCGGTGGTTTGTGAGTGTCACATCACGCTGATGAGCCGTAGACCAGGCCGTGCGCCAAGCAGGCCGGTCAGGCCACACCCTCCGAGGCTTAGCTCTTGGCCTCTGTGCCAAAACCAACACTAGACCAATTTAGTTCAATATCTGTAGGGTTGAAGAGCACAGGAAAAGCTACCAGAGGGGGGTGAATGGTAGATTAAAACTTTTTCAGCGGAAGCAATAAAAACCCCTCGACATAAAATCAATCTATTAAGAAATTGTGTGTGCGACTAATCTATACGTGATCAATTGTGACCAAACGAGTATAGATTGTGGAGAATCAAGTCACGAAGACTTCAAAACAAGAGTCACGAAAATCCATCGAGAATAACTCAAGTTATGATTGAAAGATTGAACAAAGGTCAATCTGTTCTACCCGAGAAAAACTAGATCTGCAACACTGTAAAGAAACTCGTGTAGATCCAAAACCACAAATCCAATGACCGTGAAATTTTCACATATGATATATAATAAAGTTGTGAAGACGGAAAAAAAGAATCACGTCAAATGGATTTGTAAAACTTGAGTTATGATAAAACCACCGAAGCAAGGTAGTGCTGTGCAGAAACTCGATGAGAAAGATTTAACAGAAACAAGTCGGATGAACAAGGCACAAAAGCTCCTTTAGACTGATAAAAACACAAAAGGAATAGACCCAATGTTGTGCACCATGAGCTCTAGCCTCCCTTGCTTATATAACCAGTCCAACCAACCCAATCCTAACGAGGACTCAAATCCTACTCAGATTCAAGTAAAACTTTTCATAACTGCTCAAGACTCTTCCCTACGCAGATAGAAGCAATCTTAAGACTTCCAAACATCTTAGGAACGTATCCCATATTCCTAAAATAACTCAGCTTTGTTCTCACCATGAAACCCTAACGTAACCAACTCAAATATTTCCATATTTGAGTCAAACCCGACTCAGCCGCAGCCTGAGTCCATAACCTAGTCGGTTGGACCTTTCCGACCAATTATTTACGTCCACATATATTCATCATGCCTTGAAACCATGTAGCCACATCCATGCACTCCGTGCACACGTGCAAACATCTTCCAATGACGTCCACGATACATTCATATGCATTGTTCTTGATTCAAACATGCTGTGTGACCTCCCGATCAACTCAACTACAATTCCTCCCGAACTTGGTTGTTGAACCTCATCTTCTCCCTAAGACTAGTTCAATGGATCCCGTCACCAGACATGTCTTGAACTCAAGCAAAACATGCACATGAACAAACAACCAATACTTCCAAGCACAATTCCTCGACTTGACTCTCTTTAGTTCCGAAACCACAACACCTTACGTGAGCACCTCACATAAGAATGTTGCAAACCCTAGACAAAAGATATAAACCATAACCACCAAAACACACAAAAAACTTAGTAAAAGAATACTAAGCAAACTTTCCATAGATGTAAAGCAAGTTTGAAACATTGCAAGGTAAAAGCAGAACAAATTCAATCTAACACCGTACCTTGCCAAACTAACCGGATATTGAACCGGAGCTTACCAAAGCTAGCAAGACCTAGCGCTGAAGCTAACCAAAGCTAATCGGACCTAGCGACGAAGCTTATCAAAGCTAGTCGAACCTAGCGCCGGAGCTGACCAAAGCTAGTTGGACCTAGCCACAACAAGTTAGACCTAACCAAAATAAGTCGGACCTAGACAAAGAAGTCAGACCTAGCCAATGCATGTCGGATCTAATGTCGGACCTTGCAAGAGCTACCAAAACAAGATGGACCTATCGTCGGACCTTGCAGGAGCTCGGATCAGAGTCGGACCTTGTTAAAAGGGTGTTTTGGCAGTATTCAAAACTTTTATCGTCATAGCCAATGTATTCAGCACACATAGGTCTCACATTCTCCCCCTTGATGAATTCATTGGCAACACCACTTAAAATCCGAATATTGGCTTATGAAAAGTTTTGAAAACAATCAAATGAGAAAGAAAGAAATTTCAAAACAAATATTCCCCCCCTATACTTATTTCTCCCCCTTTTTAAATCATAAATAAAACGAGAAGAATAATAAAAATACAAAAATTCTCCCCCTGGGAAGAATCATGCCAAAACACTTGTGAATGTGTGCAATGTTTGATCAATTTCTTCCCCTTTGACAATGTATTCAGCAAGGTACAAAAGAGAAATTTTAATTGTTATGAGCATATTATAACATATACATATAAAACAAAGCTCATACAACTCGTACTATCAAATAACTTACACTATCACATCAAAGAGATACATAAAGTAGTGTAAGCCATGCTAGAGATTAAGTGTAATTTTAAATTTAATCAAGTCATGATCTCACAAACTTAACTATTTCAAAACATGAAAGCATGACACTTATTGCTGTATTTTTCATTTTTCAATATCATTTAAAGCACAAATTTTGATCATGTAATATTTGCAAGAGATTATCGAATGGTCCAAATTGATTTGAGGCCACCGTAAAAGTGCTCAACTGGAACTAGTAGCACAGCAATGTGACACAGGGGTTCAAGGTAGTCAAGTGTTCATTTCACTCTTCCAAGCCAAGTTGGTAGTTTCCGAACTTCAGATACTAAGATTTCAATTGGGACATAGTTTGTTTCAAATTCAAAATCAAATTGGAATTCAAATATGGGTATAAACCTTATTGAAATAAATAGTATCTGAGGTCCATAAATCTCCAAACTTTGAAACAAAGCTCCTGAACCAAGAAAGGTCTTAGGAAAAATTGGGGGTTGATTTGGGCATGGTTCAGTGCAAAGCTAAATTTGATATCAACGTGAAATGAATCCCTTGTACGTGTCCAAACAAGTGGAAGATGTACTTCAAAAATCTTGAAACTTTTCCGAGAAGCTATTTAAGATATTTAAGAGGCCAAGGAAAAATTTGGAGCCTTGGATTTGAATCTTTTTGACAGGGTCAAATATGCATAGCAACATAATCAAATTACATTTGTTTTGATTTTTATATTGCTGCAATATAATTTGCCCTAGCCATTTCAATCAATTAACTTCCCAACTTTGAAGAAAGGTTTAATTAAAATGTTCTAGGATTAGGGTGAAGTCCAGTCCTCATGTTAATAAGATTAAACATGAGTAAAAGAAAACTTTTTAGCCGCATCTGCCTTATTCTAACAACCAAGCTAAGCCTATGTCATTTGACGATCAAAAGCTTAAGGACATAGTTTTAGTCATACAAAACTTCTTCCAAGTTCATATCTAAGTGTAACACCCTCATTTTCATGCATCATGCCCTGCATCCATCATTAAATATGTCTAACATTAATCAACATAAAAAGAAACAAGTTTAAAACTGATTTAGAACAAAACCGCACTTAAGAATTCCCGGAAGTGCAGACTAGTCCGATTTTGGTGCGAACTAGTCCGATTTCTCTCTGACCTCGTTTGGACTTGTCTATTTTTGCTGCAGACTAGTCTGTTTTTGCCTCTGGACACTTACGGACTTGTCTGGTTTTGTGCAGATTAGTCTGGTGTTCCAATTCCCTTGAAAAATTTGCTAAGTCCCTGGACTTGCCCGGACTAGTCCGGTGTTCCAGTGGACTTGTCCGTCTTCCTCTCTGACTAAAGTCGGACTTGTCCGATTTTTGGCCAGAGTTGTCCGTTTTTCCCCTCTGGATAAGTTCGGACTTGTCCGATGTATAGTCCAGACTTGTCCGATTTTCCTTGTCCAACTTCAGACTATTCCGGTCATTTTTGGACTTGTCTGATAAGTCGCGACTCTGAATTGATCTTTTGTTTCACGACTTGTTTCTTAGGTTTTACGTTAAGTGAGCCTAGGGACGTCGTGCCTAACTCTTTTAGAGCCCATGTGGGACTCTAAACCGGCCCCTACTCATCTCAAACTCGAAATCCATCTAACCCTAGCCACCACCTCTATATAAATAACCCCACCCCTTGACTTGTCATCTATTTGCCACTTTTCCATCCCACCTAAACCCTAGTTCGTGAGTAGCTGCCATCAAGGAGGGAGAAGGAGATCCCAAGCAAGAATAAGAAGAAGAGGAAACGAAATAGGATCAAGATCTCCAACAAGTTTCATTCTACATCACCAAATCATCTCCAAGTTCTTCATCAACCCTAGATCATCAAGATCCAAGAGTTGCCTCCAAGATCCTTGATTCATTGGAGTTCTAAACACCTGGTATACCCTCTACTTCCTTTTTCTCACGTAAATTCAACCCCTAATCTCCAAATTCATGTCGATCTAGAAAACCTTAATTCTCAGTTCTGCGAAGTGCGGACTTGTCCGTTCCCTAGCGGACTAATCGATTTTCCTAGTTAAATTGTGTAGAATTAGTTCTAAATTTAGATTGAATCAACTCTAAACCTGTATGAACTTGTGAATAGCTATTAGAACTAGTTAGTAAACATTAAAAGAAACCCATTAACAAATTCTACCTTGCATTTGCATCAATCATGCATATCATGCCATATTGAGTAATATTTGTGCATCTATTGATTGTAATTCTTGTCTTGTATGTTATTGTGCGGATTAGACAGATTTGTGCTAGAGAGTGCCGCGGAGGATCTCCAACACCAAGAGTTTGAAGTCCTTGATCCAAATCAAGCCCAAGAGCAAGGCAAGTGTCCTTGAGCATATTGATCCTGTTTTGACAATAAATATTTTGTTTGCAAAACTGCATGCTTGTGTCGATTTGATGGGAAATCCTATGATAGGAAGTTTATTAGCTTTGTTTAACCACCCTTGTCACCTGGAATTCATGGTAGAGAGTCGGGATGGGCTCTTTACCTTTTTGCTTTGCTTAATTAATCGGGATGGGAGAACAACTATACCACTTAACTCAATTATGCATTTATGAGATTTGATTAACATGAACTAGTTAATATGATATGGTAATGGGTTATCTAAGCAAGCCTGGTATATGGTGGGGTTGGATGCTATGGTGGTTTTGCTTGCTTTAGATCTAAGGACCGGTTCATGCGAGAATAAGCCAGGACTACAGTGCCACCATGAGGCCAAGTATGGGTGCAACACAGCTGATTAATTAGGGCTTTGCTAGTGCTATTTGGACCATTAAGGATGCTCGGTGAAGGGGTAGTCAGATTGGGTTTGTTGATGATTGGTGGGACTACCCTAGGATCCGAATGGCTAAAGAGGGGGCCCTTGGTTGAAGATGTGCTCAATTGGAGGCATCGCCACTGGTGAAACCTCAGTGGGGTCTAAATAGGCTAGTAATCTCTTTGTAAAGGCTATTTTGTGATCTCTTGGCCACACACCTATGGAAGTGTGATAAGGCATAATAGAGGTTCTAGTCACCAAAAGGTGATGAAATCACGAATACATGGGTAATGCGGTACAACCTTTGCAGAGTATTAAAAACTATCATGATAGTCGTGCTCCCGGTTATGAGCACCTGGACAACTTCCATGATTAGAGTGAAATTGGGATTTGGGATGGTTATTGTTTAATAATGGTTATGGATGGTTTTATGGTTATGAATGTGAACTCGAGTTATGATAACTGGACATGAATAATGATGATGAAAACAATAATTGGATGTGGTTTCATTCTATATTAATATGATGGTTTATGATGGGTTTATTCACATATGTAATATACTTTTCTTTTCAAATGTTTTAATGTACTTTTTAGAACTTAGCCATTATTATACTCGTCATTTGAATCAGCTACATGTCATACTTTCCATGCTGAGTACGACATGCACTCACTCTTGCCATTCCCCCACCAACAGTTGCAGGTCAGGATTGGGAGTATTACGATGATAATGCGGAATTCTAGGTCGTGTCTACCGTCAACTTTTCCTGTGGAGTGTTGGAGCTGCGCTATACCCTATTTGCTCCATTTGCTTAGTTGCTTACTTAGTTAATTTCGTTGAATTAGTTAAACCTATCATTGATATTCATTAGAGCTTGTATTCGAGGATATTATGAGTTGTGTAATAAAATATGGTTAATTAATCTTGTTCTATGGTAATTTTTTCTATATCCTTTTGTGAATGCACTCGTGTATGTGCGTTGAACGTCCTGGGCACACATATGCGTTCACTTGGTTCATTTTTAGAACCAGGTGTCACACTAAGTGCAATGATAAGCCATCTCAAAAGAAGAAGCGCGATGCATGCATATTCTCTTGATATTTTCTCATTTTTATTTGATCATAAAATCTCAACATGTGGATAGTTGATTGATTATTTTTTCAATATTAAAAGAACTTGTGAGCATGCAACAAGTTCAAAACAGCAAGAAAGTTCAATCATGACCAGATTTAGTATAAGTAATTTTTCCAATTACTAGTCATGGCAAAAACTACAAAATGTATAAAATGAGTAATGTAGTAAGAACTTTCAGCATGTAAAAGGAATCACAAAGTCATATATGTATGAAATACTATGCTCGTATTATTTTAAATTCAAACACATAGACCTCCCAAGTTTCAAACCCCCACCTCAATTTAAGCCATGAGGATGCATAACCCCTATTTCACTACGAATGAAACAAAATGAGTGAAATCTAAAGGTTTTGTGAAAATATCAGCCAATTGTTGTTCGGTATCTACATGGTGAAGCACAATGTTTCCTTTTTCAACATTATCACGAAGAAAGTGATACCTAATGTCAGTGTGCTTTGTTCTCGAATGTTGCACGAGATTTTTAGCA
The DNA here is from genome assembly GCA_036927565.1 of Tuctoria greenei. Taxonomy (NCBI): domain Eukaryota; kingdom Viridiplantae; phylum Streptophyta; class Magnoliopsida; order Poales; family Poaceae; genus Tuctoria; species Tuctoria greenei. The sequence goes on along the minus strand of JAYESD010000001.1, from coordinate 140,883,088 downwards.
ATGCAAATGGCACTAGTGTTATCACAAAACAGCGGAACACTATCTAAATCAACCCCATAGTCCTTAATAGTTTGAACAATCCAAAGAATTTGTGAGCAAGCGCTAGCAGCAGCTACATATTCAGATTCGGCTGTGGATTGTGCAACTGAACTTTGCTTTCTAGAGGACCAAGCAACAAGTGAATTACCAAGAAAATGACAAGCACCCAAAGTACTTTTCCTATCAATCCTACAACCCCCAAAATTAGCATCCGAAAAAGCTTTCAAAGTAACGGTTTAGGAAGAAGGAAGAAAAATGCCAAATTCTTGAGTTCCATGTAAGTACATGAGAATTCTTTTGATGGATTGACGATGTGAAGTACGTGGGGAAGCTTGAAACCGTGCACAAAGACATACGCTTAATTGTATGTCCGGTCTTGATGTCGTGAGGTACAGAAGTGATCCAATCATGCTTCTATATTCTTTTTGATCAAATGGGTCACCATCTTCATCAAGTTCAAGTGTCGTTGCTGTGCCCATTGGTGTCCGAAGAGGCTTTCTTTTATCCATGTTGAAGCGCTTAAGAAGGTCTCTTGTATACTTCGTTTGATGCACAAAAGTTCCCTCCTTAGTTTGCTTGATTTGCAACCCCAAAAAGTACGTGAGTTCTTCCATCATACTCATCTCAAATTTTGAACTCATCTGTCGGTGATTTTGATCCGGCAGATCTCCCGACACTACTAAGGTGTTTGCGGAGTTTGAGGTTCGGTGTGGGCGCGCAGAGATTCAAGAAGGTGAAGTATAAAATGACGCAGGAGACACGAAGATTTACGTGGTTCGGGCCGCCTGAGCGTAATACCCTACTCCACGGGGTGTGTTGGTGTTGTATTGGATGTATGAGCTCAACATGAGTTGAGAGTGTAGAGTCAGCGCATTCAACGAGTGTCCCCTATGTATCGTCGGCCTGTCCTTTTATAGTACAAGGGCAGGCAGTTACAAGTTCGCCTGGCCTGACATGTGGCCCCGGCAGTTACTAATATTGATATACATTTGATACGCTTAATTACCCTTAATGATCGAATTACGGGCTTTGACAACACCGTTTCTGGTAATTAAGGTCGTCCGATCGTGTGTCATTAACATAGTATTAATGACACTTAATCGGGTCTTGAAGTCCTTGATTCCCCTTTGAAGATCCGGAGCCGTTGTGAAGTCTCCCAGAGGTTGGAGGCTGAAGATCCGACAGTTGGACACGTGGCAGCTCTGGAGCGTACTGTGGGAAACAGATAGGTCCGGTGCCACCTAACACGTGTCAGTTCCGGAGCTTCCCTCGGTCTGGGGTTAGGTCCGGGGGTGCCGCTATGGTACATAGCCCGGAGCTTCCCCCTTGTGGGCGGTAGCTCCGGTTTGATAGTACACATGACGACCCTAGGACTAACCATGTTGGGGAAGCGGGTCCGGTTATGTCTGACATGTGGGCCTCCGAAGGTCTTCAAATCAAGTAGATGATATTCCCTTGAGATCTTTGCAATCCCAAGGGGTATATGGTACCCAGGGTACCGACAGTGGCCCCCTGGGCCCTCCTCTGGGGAAGGCCCCTTGGGTGAAGTCATTCCGCCGGAGGTGGGTCCATCCTTTGACTTTTGAAATGAGTCTTCAAAGGTCTTCGGATGTGCTGTTGGCGATGGTTTGGAGTTAAATCCTAGGCGCGTGGCATATCCCGTGTGCGGCAAATGAGATCTTTGGCGTGCAGATCTCACGCAATTGAAGGTCACCGGTTCCCGATACGAAAATCGTATCGGTTCCGTGCGCCTTGTCAAGGAGCCGCCTTCGGGCTTCCCGCCTCATGATGACAACCGTTCGCTTGGGTAAGAACCTCGACTTGATCGTCTGGGTGGTCCCGGGCCCTCTTGTCATCGGTTGGGTGGAATTTTGAGTAGTATCTTCAACTTCATTGCAGTTTCCATCCAAGCGTTGCGAGGGCTTACTTAAGAAGGAAAGCGTGCATCGTCTGGGGTTCTTTACGCCTCTCATCTGATCTTGCGCTCAAACTCCCAACTTGTGCTCGCTTTTCCTCTCTTACCTTGCTGTGCCGCGATGGAGTTGGGTCTCCGCGAGAGCCGTTTGAAGACCGAAGGTGACCTGAAGAAGGTTCGGGCCCTCATGGGATGGTCCCCGGACTTCTTCAACCGCCTGGTCCGCGCTGGGGGAGAGCTCCCGTTCGAGAAGGAGCACGCTGGCAAAATGGTGTACTTCTCTTCGTACGCCATGGTGGGGTTGATCCCACCTTTTTCCTCCTTTTTCTTGATGCTGCTAGACTTCTATGGTCTGCAGCTGTACCACCTTGGCTCCCACTCCATTCTTCTTGTGTCTGTCTTCGTCCACTTCTGTGAAATGTGGGTGGTCATCCCCCCTGCATTGAACTCTTCCGGACCTTCTTCACCGTCCATACCACTGGTAGGAGTAATGAGTACCTTGTCTTATACTATTTCGTGAAGCGCAAGAAGTGCCCATTCAAGTACCTCCGGTTGTTTCCCTCTGGAAAGTGGGATGATTGGAAGAAGGACTGGATAGTCATCTGGGTGGAGGAGCACGAGAAGCTGGAGCTGCTCGAAGGCCTCCCCAACATCGACACTGCAGTCTGGAGTGAAGCTCCGGTGCCGTCGTATGCCTTCAACCCTGCTCTGACCAGGATCCTCCAGTGCATGGAGGGAGGATTAACTCCTCAAGCGGTATTTTGCAATTTCCTGGTCAACAGGTGGGCACCGCTGAAGAGGAGAGAAAAACTCGCTTGGGCCCTCAATAGTGTGATGGACGATGACCGTGTCGAGACCGGGCTGAAGTCCAACATGGCGGGGGCAACCTTGGAGTTTCATCTCAAGAAGTTCCAGCACGACATCGATGTCGCGGGTGATGACTTGACCCTGCCACCAGCTTTTCTCCCTCTGAACCTGGAAGTAGAGTTCAGCAGGGAGCTCCGACGGACGATGCCGGTGCTTGACGACCTTGGTGTTGTCGAGAGAAGATCAACCTCCAGGGTGGTGATCCCTGGGGCTTCCGAAGGTGGCTCCGACCCTACCCCGAAGCCAAGGATCGAAGTCGTCAGCAAGGGCAAGGAGCCGGCGGACGAACCCTTGAGCCGGAAGAGGAAGCTGCAGCACGCCGACGGAAGGTCCATGAGGCCTGCAACCTCTGCATCGGCTCCTTCTCCCCGGAGGGGGAGGTCTTCTACAACTGCGGCGACTGTACCCGCAGCGGCGTCTTCCCGGGGTGCTAGCTTCGGGCATGCGACTCTAGCACGAGGGCCAGTTGAGGCCTCTAGGTCCGAAGGTCCTTCCCGATCGAGGGGGGCCTCGAGTAAGGAAATGCCCGTGGCTACAACGAGTTCCGGGGGGCCTTCCGGAGCTTCCACGCTGGCGGCGGCTATGGTCAGCCCAGAACACTCGGGAAAGAGGTTCCGCGCAAGCTGGTGCGGAAGCCTCCCAAGGTAATTTTTAATCTTTACCTCAGACAGTTGTTTTGTTGTAGTAACTGTATTTTAAGTTTCTTCATTCATCATCTGCAGCATTCCCAAGAAGAGGAGTGAGGCTCCACCCTCAGCCACAGCAGTTGAAGCTGTGAGGGCGGAAGCTCCTGCTCCTGTCCAGGTGCCGCCCCAAGTGGTGGCTGAAGCTGCGATAGCTCCGGCGCCAGCTGTCATGGTCATGGACCTCGACTCATCCCCCGAGACTCCCGTGGTAGCGCCAGACCGTGGGAGAGAAGATGCGCCAGCGGCACCTGCCCCGGAGGTTGAAGTTCCGGGTCTTGGTGCTGAGATGATGGAAGCTTCGGCCGTTGAGCCGGAGGAATCAATAATTCCGGCCCTAGAGCCGGAAAGTGTCGAAGCCCCGACAGTTGAGCCGGAGGTAATTGAAGTCCCGACAAGTGAGCTGGATGTGGAGGAAGCTCCGGCGGTTGAGCCAGCTACCTCCGAAGCTCCGACCTCAGAGCCAGTTGTAGTTGAAGACCTTCCGGCGCCCGAGCCGGTTGAGGTTGAAGCTTCGGTCTCAGGGCTGGTTATTGCGGAGGCATCAACACTCGAACCCATGGTGGTCGAGATGCCAACAGCCGAGCTATCAGCGGAGGAGGGGCCCAGACCGGAGCCAGAAGTAGCACCTGCTCCGGAAGTGTTGTCGGCGGAGGTGCCTGCCGCTGAGCCAGAATGCCCAGATGAAGTCGCTGGCCCCCTGCCTGAGGGGGCAAATGAAGACCTGGCGGCGTGGCCTTCGGAACCACTTCCGGAGGTCGGAACTTCTTTCGCGAGACCCTCCTCAATGGCAACTGAGGCTATCCCGGAGGACGGCCTAAGTGCCGTGGAGGCTCAGGGGACCACTCTTGTGGAGTGGGACCCAATTTTTGTAAGCGAGAACCCGCTGGAACCAGTGGAGGAGGCCCCAGCAGGTCCGGAACCCATTCCCCTGACGTTGTCTATTGACAACGCTTGCTCCAGCCTGCGTCAAGCTCAGCTGGCATTCTACTACAACAGCAAGGCTCTTGAAGAGGAGCGCCAAACCCTTAGGCAGTGGCATAACCGGCTCTACTTCGAGATCAAGCTGGCGCAGTCGAGGCTGGCAGATGATAAAGAACGGATCAAGCAGGAGAAGGTCCACCTAGAATACTGGGGCAAGTTATCGGATGACAGGGAGAGCTTGACTCGTGCCCTTGACGCTCAATCCCAGGCCATTTATGAGAAGACCAAGGCAGCTAATAGTGCGGCTGATGAACGCCAAGAAAGGCTTGAGGTCATTAACACTACTCTCATCAAGCGCTGGGAGGCACTTGAGGAGAGGGAGAAGAGGCTCGAAGATGAAGAGCAAAGACTCCTAGAGCTGCGGGATGACGTCCTGAAGAGGGAGGAGGAGCTCACTGAAAAGGTGGCTCTGGTTAACAAGGGCCTCGAGTAGCGCACCAAGAAATTGGAAGAGCGCTGCGCTGAGGAGGAGGAGAAGGCCTGCGAGGGCAGGAACTCTACCAGCAAGAGTGTGCCATTGCTGCCAAGGAGAAGAAAGTGAGGGGAAGGGAGAAGGACCTGGTTGACCACCGGAACAAGATCTACCTCCGGGAGGAGGAGCTCGGAAAACTCGAGAAGCAGGTTGCTAAAAAGATTCAGCAAAATGCCAAAGAGGTTGAGCGCCTTGCTCGCGAGAATTCTGAACTGGTAGCGGCTAAAAGATCCTTGGAGGAACTAAAGGGCTTGAGGGCTGCGGACTCCCTACAGGTTTGGGAGTTCCTGAGCAAAGCCAACGACGCGCTGACACCGATGGGCTTCAGTCCCGTGCGTCCGGATGATCCGGAGCCAGAGCCGGACCTGGCGTTGCAGGCGTTGAGCTCGGTAGGTAGCAAACTCTCCAATGTGGGCGACGTCATCGCGGACCAGTTGGAGGTAGAGGGGCAGTCCCTGGCGAAGAACGTCGCAGAATATTGCTGACGTGCTACACCAGCCGGGATCCCCAATTCCCTCTGGACCCGGTACTTGAAGGTCCCATCGAAGGAGAAGGTGAAGCCACCTGAGCTAACATGTCGAAGGTTGCTCAGAAGGTCCCCCAGTTCTTCCATAGGGTCTAGGACCATCTCTGTACCTCCCACTTGTATTCTCTCTTTTTCTTCCCCAATTTTGTAATCCCTTGTCTCCAGATGAATGAAATCCAAATTTTAGCGAATTTCATTTTTTGTCTTCAACACTTTTGTCTTCACTTGGCCCCCTGGTAGATGTACACAATTTGATTGTGAACATCTACCAAGAGGATATTGTATTTTGTTGAAGACTCGTTTGCTTCGAACTTGTAGAGTGTAGGTCCGAAGTCTTCGATAGTGAAGGCCCCCTGAGGTTGTTGGAGGTCTGAAGCTCCGGTATTGACTACCGTCGGGGCTCAGTAGCTCCGGCAATAGTTCCTATCAACGCGTAGAGCATCGATAGTTAGACCTCCAGGATGTCGGAGCTTAGTAGCTCCGGCAGTGACCTTTGCCAACGCGTAGTTTGTCGGCAGCAGACTACGTTTGTGGAATCTTCTCACCATCTTTTATTCTGCGTCGACGGCTGGCCCCCCCTGGCTTTACCGGAGCTTGATTTCTCCGGTGATGCTCATTTTCAATGTTTAACATCGATTATAAGCCACCTAGGGGGATTCAGAGCTTCGTTAGCTCCGGCTTTTCTCCATCGACGTGGATTCTTTATTTTTCCTGCACATTGAAGCCATGAAAAATAGTAAAATTCGTTCCTTACCTATAACTTCGTTGTGGCTTACGATTCTCAAGAAAATTTTAGGTCAAACACGATTCTGAATGCAACCGAATGCATTGCCTTCTTTCTTCCGGATCCAATTGTACTTGGACCCGCCTTACTTCGGCCTGCCGGGGTGTAGGTAGAGTGGCGTACTTAGGGTGCTTGACCAGGCTAAGTCGATAGCACACTCCGACCCTAGATTGGCTTGGCGGCATTCAGGCGAGTGGGCCATGAACAATATTTGAATCCAAAATAATCGACAATACAGCTCGAATCGTATATGAACCGGTCGAACTAAAATTTCTTAAGAATTGCACGTCCTTGTTATAGACAAGAAAGAGAAAAATAAAAAATGTTGAGCCTGTACAAAGTAAATGCACGTGGAGTCTGTTTCACATGAAGATGTCTTTCATTATAGGTCCGAGGTACAGGGGAAACAAGTACACTCTTAGGGTACAGAACCAGGCTAAGCGTGTTTCATTTCTCGTTTGACCCAGGGTAGCTAGCCACACTTTTAGTCCTGAGACTGTGACAAGCGTTGCATGAACTTTGCAGAACTTCCAGGAAAGGTCCGGCTGTCTCCCGGAGGAACTACCCGACTCTGTACAATGACTCTATAACATACACCTCAAGTTACTACAGACTCACCTCCGTGATATTAGGTGTAGAACTTACGGAGGTGCTCAATGTTCCAAGGATTTGGGAGAGGTGTCCCATCCTCGGTTGCCAAGCGAACGCTTCCGGGACGGGATACTTTAATCACTCAGAAGGGTCCTTCCCAGTTGGGGGAGAGTTTGTTTAACCCTTCTCTGGATTGTATTCTCCGCAGCACCAGATCGCCTTCCTCGAGCTGTCGGTTGTGTACATGCCGCTGATGATAGCACCAAAGGGCTTGGCGGTATTGGGCATTCCGAACAGCTGCTTGGCACCTTCCCTCCTCGAGGAGGTCTAGGTCTTCACGCCGGATCTGGTCCTGCGTGGCTTCATCGAAGGTCCGGACCCGGAGTGACCCCAAGGTGATTTCCGGAGGAAGTATTGCTTCAGCTCCGTACACCAGGAAGAAGGGTGTTTCTCTAGTTGACCGGTTTGGAGTTGTCCTGTTAGCCCATAGAGTGGGCGGAAGCTCTTCAATCCAGTTGGCTCCATGTTTTTCGAAGCGCTCATAGGTGCGCGTTTTGAGTCCTTTCAGGATTTCAGCATTTGCTCTCTCGGCCTGACCATTGCTTGCCAGGTGAGCTACGGAGGCGTAGCAAACTTGAATGCCGAGGTCTTCACAATACCCTTAAAATGCAGAGCTTGTGAATTGGGTCCTGTTATCAGTAATGATTTTGTTTGGGACTCCAAACCTGCATACGATGGACTGCAAAAAGTTGATAGCAGATTGCTTGTTTATTGTCACAACTGGAGTTGCTTCCGACCACTTGGTGAACTTGTCAATGGCGACATACAGGAACTTGTAACCTCCGACGGCTCTTGGGAAAGGTCCCAAGATGTCCATCCCCCACACAACGAAGGGCCATTTAGGAGGTATCATTTGTAGAGGCTGAGCCGGTGTGTGAATTTGCTTTGCATGAAATTGACATGCTTCGCATTTCTTCACCAGCTCAGTTGCATCTTGGAGTGCTGTAGGCCAGTAGAAGCCGTGCCGGAAGGCTTTACCGACCAGCACGCAAGAAGACGCGTGGTTCCCACACTCGCCTCCATGGATTTCAGCGAGGAGCTCGCAACTTTCTTCCCTTGTGATGCACCGCATTAGGACGCCGTTGGCACCGCGCCGGTAGAGATCCCCTTCTACCAACGTGTATCTTTTAGCCAATCTGACTATCCGGTCAGCGGATACATCATCGTTAGGAAGGATGTTGTCTTTCAAGTAGCTCCAAATCTCCGAGATCCATGCATCGGCGCTAACTTGAGCATTTGAGTCTTGCGTGCTGGGTTTCTCGGAGCTTCCGGCAGCACCTACGACCCTTGATGGCTGCCATGGTAACAGGTCGGGACCGTCAGCTTCGGGATGCTGATCTCGGCCCCTTCGCTTAGTTCGGCAGGCTGAGCTATGGGTTTTGACAACCTCTGGACAAAAGTTCCGTCAGGAGCCGGAGCTCCAATTGACGCTTTTGTCGAGAGTTCGTCGGCTTCAGCGTTGTGGGCACACTGACATGGTGGAGATCTAGGACTTCGAAGTCCTTTTGAAGCCTCTGGACTTCAAGGAGGTAAGCAGCTAGCTGGAGATTGTTGCAGGAGCATTCACCCTTCACTTGCTTAATGATGAGATGTGAATCTCCCTTGACCAGCAGTTGCTTGACACCGTATGACAACCCTTAGTCCGTAGATGAGTGCTTCATATTCCGCCATGTTGTTGGTCGCCTTGAAGTCAAGGTGTACCATGTATTTCACCTTCTCTCTGGTTGGTGCGAGGAGAAGGATTCTAGCTCTGGCCCCTTGCTTTTGCATGGAGCCATCGAAGTAGAGGGTCCAGTGAGGCTCGGTGAAGACCGGAGCCTTGTGTTCTGGCTTCTGCTCACTGGGGCCCCCAGGGTTTGATGAAGAGGGAGTCCATTCCGCCATGAAATCCGCCAATGCTTGACTCTTGATTGCTTGCCTTGAAATGAATTCGAGATCGAATTCAGCTAATTCCGCTACCCAATTTGCAATATTCCCAGTTGAATTGGGATTATGCAAGATTGCTCGAAGTGGGTAGGAGGTCACCACTGAAATCTTGTGAGCTTGGAAGTAATGGCAAAGCTTCCTGGAGGCAATGAGAACTGCATAGAGTAGCTTATGCACCTCTAGGTATCGAGTCTTGGCGTCATGAAGTACTTCACTGATGAAGTACACTGGGCGCTGGATGGTCCGGACCCTCCCGGAGGGGTCCGAAGCTTCCTCTTCACTGACCCGGATCCTCCCTGAGGGATCCGGACCTTCTTCGGGGACCTCTGGGTCCTGGCTGGAGGGACCCGGAGCTTCTTCAGAAGCGACCTGGACCCTCCCGGAGGGGTCTGAGTCTTCTGAAGTAACTTTTTGTGAACTCAAGTCTGGGAGCTGGGACCCAGACTCGCTTTCAAGAACCTCCGGACCCTCCCGGAGGGGTCTGGATTCCTGAGCATGGGATAGTTCTGGTCTCTCCACAACCAGGACCATACTGACAACTTCGTCAGTTGCTGAAATGTAAAGCAACAAAGGCTCACCAGGGTTCGGAGCTACCAGAGTTGGTAGGGTGGTGAGGAACTGTTTTAGCTCCTAAAACGACTTTTTTGCTTCTTCAGACCATTGGAATGGTCCGGACTTCCTCAATAACTTGAAGAAGGGAAGTGCCCGTTCTGCCAGCCTTGAAATGAACCGGCTAAGGGCTGCTAGACATCCAGTCAGCTTTTGGACATCCTTGATGTGGGCTGGTGGCCGCATGTCTTCAATGGCTTTGATCTTCGCCGGATTAGCTTCTATGCCCCGGTGACTTACCAGGAAACCAAGAAGTTTTCCGGAGCTAACCCCGAAGACACACTTGTCTGGGTTTAGCTTTGTGCGCGTGACCCGCAACTTGTCGAAGATAGCCTGTAAGGTGTCAAGGAGTGACTCCTTGTTCTTTACCTTGACCACGATGTCATCGACGTACACTTCCACTATGTCTCTAATGAGTTCTTCAAAAGTTTTGTACATAGCTCGTACAAAGGTTGAAGCTGCATTCTTGAGACCAAATGGCATGGCTGTATAACAGTACAATCCATCTACTGTGATAAAAGAGGTATGTTCTTCATCTTCCCTAGACATTCTGATTTGATGATACCCAGAATATGCGTCTAGGAAACACAGTAATTCACACCCGGAGGTGGAATCCACTATCTGATCTATTCTAGGTAGTGGGAATGGATCTTTTGGGCATGCCTTATTTAGTGTTGTGTAGTCGATACACATCCGAAGCTTCCCGCCGGCCTTGGGCACAACGACTGGGTTTGCCAACCATTTTGGATGGAAGATTTCTCGGATGAATCCAGCTTCGAGCAACTTCTTCACTTCTTGTCGAATGAAGTTTTGTCGTTCCACGGATTGCTTCCGAGGCTTCTGGTGTACAGGCCGGGCGTCAGGGTAGATCTTCAGATTGTGCTCAATCACTTCCCTGGGGATCCCAGGCATTTGTGACGGTTGCCAAGCAAACACGTTGACATTAGCCCGGAGGAAAGCGATGAGCGCGAGTTCCTATTTGTCATTCAGTCCTCCCGATATACGGGTGGTCTGAGCGGCATCGGAACCGATTTGGACGACCTTGACGGGAATGTCGGTGTCGCCGCTTGGCTGCACACGAGGTGTAGAAGTCGGGCCCCGCTGACAAATGCTCGAGGGTTTCGGAGCTTGTTCCTACCTAGAGTCCTCCTCTTGCGCCGTAGTAAGCGCATGAAGTTCTTCCAGAGTAGTTACTCCGGCAGTACGATCTCCACGGATCTGGAGAACGCCTACTGGTGTTGGCATCTTTAACACCAAGTAGCCATAATAAGCGCTGCCATGAATTTGTACAAAGCGGGCCTACCCAAGATGGCATTGAAGGGTAAGTTGATCTGAGCAACATCAAAGACCAACTTCTCGGAGCGATACTTCTCCCGGGTCCCGAAGGTAACGGGGAGGGTAATAGCACCGAGTAGGGTAATGGCTCCCGGACCTACACCGAAGAAAGGTCGGGGAGGGGTGAAGATCCAAAGGTCGGAGCTGAAGCTTGGTAAAAGCTTCGAAGCTTACGAGGTTGAGCCCCGAACCTCCGTCTACCATAACATGGTGGAGCTGGATGTTATTGATGGTAGGAGATACCATCAAAGGTAACTGGCCTGCTCCAACCATGCTTCGAGGGCAGTCTGAAGCATCAAAAGTGATGGTTGTGTCCATCCACTTCCGATGAGGCTCCGCCCTGGCTGTAGGAGCTACAGCGGCCATGTCCCGACGCATTGTCTTGAGGACGCGACGGGAGGTGATGTCCCATGATCCACCAAAAATAGTGTTCATGGTCTTCCGATGCTCGATGTCAGAGACATCAGAATCGTCGTCGACGGAGGTGTAGACGGCCTTCAGGACCTTTTTGGGATCCTGAAAACCTAACTTCTCTTCAGTCGGAGCTTCGTCAACTTTTTGCTTTCCTTCCCTCTGTCGGAAAGGAGCTTCTTCCTAGCGCTTGTTGTAGCGCTCAACAAGGTTTTGGACCTCCCGGCAGTCTTCCAAACTGTGGGTGTCCGTCTTATGAATTGGCGTTAGATGCGCCGGCCGACGGCTTCTTCTTGCCGTTGGTCTTTTTCTTCTTCTTGCCACTCTCGGAGGTAGTGGCTTCGCCTTTGGAGGATTTTTTGTGATCCTCCGGAGGTGGTTTGGAGTGCATTTCACGGCCCTCCGAAGCTCTGGCACCTTTGTCAGCCAAGCTGAAGAGTTCCGTGACACTGGTGATCTCCTTGATCGCCAGTTTCTCCAACATCTTCTTATCCCGTACACCCTGTCTAAATGCCACAATGACAGAAGCGCTAGAGATAGAAGGGATAGTGTTTTGTACCTGAGAGAATCTCTGGATGAATGATCGCAGGGATTCTCCCCCTTTTTGCACGACTACAAAAAGGTCCAGTTCAGTGCCTGGTCGGGTGTATGAACTCCCGAAGTTGGCGGTGAACTGCCGGCACAACTTCTCCCAACTGTTGATGGAGTTGGGTGGAAGGCTCATAAACCAGGACCGGGCGGTCCCAGTTAAAGCCACTAGAAAATAATTGGCCAGTACAGCCTCATTTCCTCCAGCTGCTAGGATAGCAGTGGAGTAAATCTGAAGAAATTCAACGGGATTAATGGTCTCGTCAAACTTCTCCGACAGGTGAGGCCGGAATTTCTGTGGCCACCTGACCATACGCAGATGCATGGCCAGGGCCGAACAGCCTCCTCCTACTCCTTCATGAGCAGGAATGTCCTGAGCTTCTCGTCTTTCACGAGCACGCTCAATATGGACTCAGCCGTCTTGTTGACGGTATCGGCGATCAAGCTCCGCCCGGAGGTCATCAGTTGAAAGCCTTGACACCGTGTGAGTGCGCCGTGCCCCGGAGGGCAACGACGTCACTTGCTGCGATGCAGCACGTCTCCTGTTGTTGGAAACGTGCGGACCAATCCTATCAGACAAGGTCCATCGCTGCGACGGGGCCCGTCCTGAAGGAGGAGGACCCTGGTTGCTGATGCGGTCGGCTGCTGCTGCAACCAAGTGTTCCACATCGGCCCTCCACTGCTCCATTGCATCCCGGGATGCGTCCGGAGGTGGTGGGCGCTGAAGAAGAGCACGTGCTGCATGGAGCGTGTGTTCCAGGTTGTCATGATTTGCCGACGTAGTGATTGACGCCGGTGCACTATCACGTTGTCCAGCTTGATTTGCTGGTGGAGGCGGCGGTGGTGGTAGTGTGACTCCTGCTGGAACTGAGGTTCCTGCTGGTGGCTGCATATTGGAGGGATTGCCCCCAACAGCTTGAACAGCGGGATGACCGTTGGATGATCCAGCAGCTGAGTTCACCATTCTTGAAATCTCGGGCGCCCCTACCTGGCGCGCCAACTGTCGATGGTTTTGATCCGGCAGATCTCCTGACACTACTAAGGTGTTTGCGAAGTTTGAGGTTCGGTGTGGGCGCGCAAAGATTCAAGAAGGTGAAGTATAAAATGACGTAGGAGACACGAAGATTTACGTGGTTCGAGCCGCTTGAGCGTAATACCCTACTCCACGGAGTGTGTTGGTGTTGTATTGGATGTATGAGCTCAACATGAGTTGAGAGTGTAGAGTCAACGCATTCAGTGAGTGTCCCCTATGTATCGTCGGCCTGTCCTTTTATAGTACAAGGGCAGGCCGTTACAAGTTCGCCTGGCCCGACATGTGGCCCCGGCGATTACTAATATTGATACGCATTTGATACGCTTAATTACCCTTAATGATCGAATTACGAGCTTTGTCAGCATCGTTTCTGGTAATTAAGGTCGTCCGATCGTGTGTTATTAACATAGTATTAATGACACTTAATCGAGTCTTGAAGTCCTTGATTCCCCTTTGAAGATCCGGAGCCGTTGTGAAGTCTCCCGGAGGTTGGAGGCTGAAGATCCAACGGTTGGACACGTGGCAGCTCTGGAGCGTACTATGGGAAACAGATAGGTCCGGTGCCACCTAACACGTGTCAGTTTTGGAGCTTCCCTCGGTCTGGGGTTAGGTCCGGGGGTGCCGCTATGGTACATAGCCTGGAGCTTCCCCCTTGTGGACCGGACTAGTCCGATATCAGCCGGACTAGTCCGATATCACTCTCTGCACTAGATCGGACAAGTCCGGTATCCACCGGACTAGTCCGATATCCACCGGACTAGTCCGATAACTTTCTGATCCACTTCGGACTAGTCCTCCCTAATGCGGACTAGTCCTAAACACAATGCACAATTCACTCAAAATCGGACAAGTCCGTTGTGAACCGGACTAGTCCGATATTCTTTCTGATCCTCTTCGGACAAGTCCGGTGTCTACACGGACTAGTCCGATATACACACTGATATAAATCGGACAAGTCCTCCAAGTGCGGACTTGTCATCTTAAACACTTAGGGTTTCATATGCCCGGACAAGTCCGATGTCAATCGGACTAGTCCGAAGATTTCCAGTAGTGAAATCGGACAAGTCCGTTTTCAACCGGACTAGTCCGATATTCCTGGACACTTAGGGTTTGCTGCACACAGCACACCGGACTAGTCCGGTGACCACCACGGACTAGTCCAATCTTTCTGAACCCTAACGGTCACTTTTAGAAACCCCATATAAATAGAGGTGCACGGCCCACTTTTACACTCTCTTGAACCCTAGCGCTGTCACACCTCCCAAGAGACTCAAAAACCACCTCTCTCCACGAAGTTGAGTGAAAAATCGATCAATCTATTGAAGATCACTTCTAGATCATTGGAGAGACACTTGGCACACATCATTGAGCTCTTGGTTTGATTCTCTAACACACTCTTGCGTTTAAATTTGTAATTTTCGAGTGTGTTATTGGTGGCTTTGTAAGTTGTAATCAAGGGAGCTCTCAACGTGTGAGAACGCCCCTTCAACTTGGTTATTTACCCTTTGTGATTAGTGGAAGATGATTGGCCTTCGTGGCGATCCGACGAGGAAAGGGTTGGAGAAGACCCGGTCCTTTTGTGGGCTCCTCAACGTGGACGTAGGTTGCCTTCGTGGTAGCCGAACCACGGGATAAATCGTGTGTCTTGTCCTTTTGCGTTCTTCATCTTAATTGATTAACTTAATCTAGGGTTTGATTCACTTTGTTCAATTTGAGTTAAATTGTTGATCAAGAGACTTAATTGTAATAGAATTGAACATACAACTATTAAACTGTCATTCAAGTTTATATTTCCGCTGCAAACATTAACGAATCAATCAAATTGTTTAAACTTGATCAACTTAGCCCGTGAAAACCGGACTAGTCCGCACTTTACCGGACTAGTCCAATATCTCTGGTATTGACTCTGTTGTTGAGTGTTACAGGAACCGAGAAAATTCAAAAAAGGCCTATTCACCCCCCCTCTAGGCCTACATTCAATTGGTATCAAAGCGGGTTCTTCAAGAAAGAGTGCAACCACTCGAAGAGATCATGTCGGACATGAAGGAAGTTCAAAAAATAAACAACCAGGAAGAAGTGAACAACGACAAGAACCAAAAGCTTGAAAAGTATCTCGAAGCAATTCAAGACTTCGATGATGATGATGAGGAGACGCTGGAGTTGAAAGCACTCCTCAGAAAGAAAGCACTTTCCAAAGGGAAAGCTAAAGTTGAAGAAAAGAAGAAGGGGAGTAGTCACACCGACTACTCCCGATATCCTTTTAACTATGATCGTTTAAATTCAAACAACAGCCATTACCTATCTATTCCTCTTGGAAAAGCCCCACACTTCGATGGGAGTGATTACTCCATGCGGAGGCAAAATATGAAGATGCACTTGATTTCCCTTAACCCATGTTTATTGCATATTGTGTGCACAGGAATAGACATCCCAGATGACGACGAAGAGCTCACCCCAAGTCAAGAGCAAGCCATCCACAGAAATGCTCAAGCCGCAGCCATAATCACCTCCTCTCTAAGTCGAGATGAATTCACAAAGGTGGACGGACTGGAGATTGCCAAGGAAATATGGGACACACTACAAACAGCCCATGAAGGTGATCGGCATGTGCAGGAGGCGAAAATTGAAATGATCGAAGGCGAACTAGGAAGGTTCGCAATTGAGGAAGACGAGTCTCCCCAGGACATGTACAACCGACTAAAAACACTTGTAAACAAGGTTCGATCATATGGGAGCAAGAAGTTGAATGACCACGAGGTTGTAAAGCTCATCCTTAGAGCCTTTATGCCTCGCAATGTCACACTATGCTCTATGATCAGAGAGAGTCCCGAGTACAAGAGGATGACTCCAGATGAGTTGCTTGGCAAAATCATCAACTTTGAAATGATGGAGAAACAAGCCAAGCACGTCAAAGAAATAGCCGACCTCACATCGGCCAATAAGAAGGGAGTTGCCTTAAAGTCCACACTCAAGCCTCTATCCAAAGAAGCAAGAGAAGCACAGCTTGAGGAGGACAGCGATGATGAAAGCAGTGAGCTGGACGAAGAGGATATGATTTTGTTCATGAAAAAGTTCAAAAGAATAATGAAGAAAAGACAAGGAACAAAATCAAGTGAAGGCAAGTACAAGGAGAGAACAAAGCCGAAGATGAGGCGGGCGTGCTATAATTGTGGTGAGTACAACCACTTTATAGTCGATTGCCCGTATGAGGACAACAAGAAGAAGAATAAAGAAGCCAAGCCTCAACCGAAGAAATTCTTCAAGAAGAAGAAACAAGCTGAACAAGCACACATTGGAAAGGAGTGGGACTCAAACGATGAGTCCACATCATCCGATGAAGAAGAGTTGGCTAGCATAGCCATTGAAAGCACGTCTAAGAGACCCACACTCTTCCCCACGCTCGGTACAAAGAAGGGACATGACACTTGCCTCACGGCAAAGGAAGGTAAACGCAAGGTAAACATCAAAACTCCTTCCATGCATTCCTACTCAAGTAATGATGAACTAGATAGTGATGATGAAGATATGTTAATTGGATTAGATAGAAAAATTGCTGCTAAAATGAAATTTCTACTTGACCAACTTGTTGAGAAGGAACAGCTAATTGATCGTCAAGAGGACATGATTATCTCCCAAAAGGAGAAGCATGTCGAACTTGACAATCTTCTAGTCCTTGAGAAGGAGAAAAACAGCTCACTAGAGCTTGAGCTAGCTTCAAGCAAGAAAACTTGCTTGGAGTTAACCAACTCAAACGTTGCAATCAAGGAACAACTTGATGACCTGATCAAGGTCAACAAGATCCTTGAAGTGCAAGTTGAGTCACTCAAGCTAAGTGAATCTTCCTCCTCTTCAAGTCTACCTTCTCAACCCACTTCAACTAATCCTGTTCATATGTGCAAATGTGGTAAAATCAACACTAGTTTGAAGGAAAAGTCTAACCCCACAAAGGATAAAAATCCTACTCAATGTGGAATATTTGACAAGGAGAGGATCAACAATGCACGTAGTGCATACTTGGTCCAAAGACCTCCAAATCTCAAGTATGGCATTGGTTACTCTTATGATGGAAAGCAAAATGCTGGAAGTCATAAGAATAACAAGGGAAGGATTACCTTTGTGAAGGGAGGACTCTCACAACCTGGTAACTCGAAAATTAAGAACCTGAACTCTCATGAACACCGGACTAGTCTGGTTGTGGTCCGGACAAGTCCGGTCATCCGGACAAGTCCGGTCACACAGACTAGTCCGATCCATAAACAACAGCAACTTTCGTTCAAAACCTTTGATGCCTCTTATGTATTAATGAGAAATAATCTTGGTAAAGTTTATGCTTATTATGCTGGGCCACGCCATGGGAACACAAAATCCCATGTGTGGGTGCCCAAATGTATTGTAACTAACCTCCAAGGACCCAAGCAAGCTTGGGTACCTAAAACCAAGGAATAATTTGTTTCTGCAGGCCTATTCCTCCGGTGGAACCAAATGGGTGCTAGACAGCGGATGCACCAACCACATGACCGGAGAAAGGAGGATGTTCGTGGAATATGAAGAAAACGAGGACCCAAATGAAGGCATCTACTTCGGAGATAATAGTCAAGGAAGGGTGCTCGGTATCGGTAAAATAGCAATATCCTCTGAACACACTCTTTCTCAAGTTTTACATGTTGAATCTTTAGATTATAACCTGCTATCCATATCTCAATTATGTGACAAAGGTTATAATTGCTTGTTCACTAACGAGGGTGTGACCGTCTCAAGGAGGAGTGATGGTTCCGTTGCATTCAAGGGTATGTTGAAGGGAAAGCTTTACCTTGTTGACTTCAACAAGGATAAAGCCGAACTCGACACATGCTTGATTGCAAAAACCAACATGGGTTGGCTGTGGCATAGACGGCTAGCACATGTTGGTATGAGGAATCTTCAAAAACTCCTCAAAGGCGATCACATCCGAGGTTTGAAAGATGTTGTTTTTGAGAAAGACAAGCCTTGTAGCGCGTGCCAAGCTGGGAAGCAAGTTGGAGCACATCATCCCGCAAAGAACATCATGACTACGACAAGACCGCTCGAACTACTGCATATGGACTTGTTTGGTCCAATTGCTTACATAAGCATCGGCGGTAATAAATACGGTTTAGTCATTATTGATGATTTTTCCCGCTTCACTTGGGTGTTCTTTTTGCATGACAAGTCAGAAACACAAGGGACACTCAAGAAATTCTTCAAACGAGCGCAAAATGAGTTCTCACTATCGATCAAGAGTATTCGGAGCGACAACGGCACGGAGTTCAAGAACATACAAGTGGAGGAGTACCTTGATGAGGAGGGAATCAAGCACGAATTTTCAGCACCATACTCTCCACAACAAAACGGAGTTGCTGAAAGGAAGAACCGAACGCTTATAGAGATGGCAAGAACAATGCTCGATGAATACAAGACTTCGGATCGATTTTGGGCGGAAGCAATTAACACCGCTTGCCACGCCGCAAATCGACTCTACCTTCATCGACTACTCAAGAAGACTCCTTATGAGCTACTCACCGGTAACAAACCGAACATTTCATATTTTCGAGTTTTTGGCTCTCCATGTTATATCTTGAACAAGAAGCCCAGGACTTCAAAGTTCACTTCAAAGTCCGATGAAGGTTTCTTGCTTGGTTATGATTCGAACACTTACGCCTATCGTGTTTTCAACAAGGCTTCCGGACTTGTTGAAGTGGCACGTGATGTAGTGTTCGATGAAACTAATGGCTCCCAAAAGGTGCAAGTTGATCAATGTGAATTAGGTAAAGAAGAAGCTCCTTATCAAGCATTGAAGAGAATGGCTCTAGGTGAAGTTCGACCACAAGAGTCATCGTCACAAATACAAGAGGAAAGTGAACCACAAGAGGAGATCAACAATCAAGGGGGAGCTTCGATACAAGATCAATCACAAGAATATGAAGATGATCAACAAATCAACGAGGGCAACCACTCAGGGGGAGAAGAAAATGATCACCAACACACAACTCTCCAAGTGCCACACCCAAGAGTACACCAATGCATTCAAAGGGATCACCCAATTGACAACATCATCGATGACATCCAAAAGGGAGTAACCACTAGATCTCGTATAGCTAATTTTTGTGAGCATTACTCGTTTGTCTCCTTTTTGGAACCACGCAGGACTGAGGATGCATTGAAGGATCCAGACTGGGTGGTGGCAATGCAAGAAGAGTTGAACAACTTCAAGAGAAACGAGGTTTGGGAACTTGTGGCAAGACCCAATGCAAACATAGTGGGCACCAAGTGGGTCTTCCGCAACAAGCAAGACGAACACGGAGTGGTGACAAGAAACAAGGCACGACTTGTGGCCAAAGGTTACTCACAAGTCGAAGGTTTGGATTTCGATGAGACTTTTGCTCCAGTAGCTAGGCTTGAATCAATTAGAATATTACTTGCATATGCTACTCACCATGATTTCAAGCTGTATCAAATGGACGTAAAAAGCGCCTTCCTCAACGGACCGATCAAGGAAGAGGTGTACGTGGAGCAACCACCCGGGTTTGAAGACGAAGAGTTCCCCGACCACGTATATAAACTGCGTAAGGCTCTCTATGGCCTCAAACAAGCTCCTAGAGCTTGGTATGAGTGTCTTAGAGATTTCTTAATTGATAATGGTTTTCAAATTGGCAAAGTAGATTATACATTATTCACAAAGAATCTAGATAATGATCTTTTTATTTGCCAAATCTATGTTGATGATATAGTTTTTGGGTCAACTAACCAATCTTTCTGTGAAGAATTTAGTAGAATTATGACAGACAGGTTTGAAATGTCAATGATGGGAGAATTGAAGTACTTCTTGGGATTCCAAGTGCGGCAACAAAGGGAAGGAACATTCATAAGCCAAACCAAGTACACGCAGGACATACTCAAGAAGTTTGGCATGGACAAAGCAAAGCCTATAAAGACTCCCATGGCTACGAATGGTCACTTGGATATCAATGAAGATGAACCAAACGTCGACCAAAAGATATATCGCTCCATGATTGGATCTTTACTCTACTTATATGCATCTAGGCCAGATATTATGTTGAGTGTATGTTTGTGTGCAAGATTTCAAGCCAACCCTAAGGAATGTCATTTGACAGCCGTAAAAAGAATCTTGAGATATTTAGTTCATACACCCAACCTTGGTCTTTGGTACCCAAAAAGCTCCAAATTCAATCTCATTGGTTACTCCGATGCAGATTATGCCGGGTGCAAAGTTGATAGAAAAAGCACCTCTGGCACATGCCAATTCCTAGGAAGATCTTTGGTTTCTTGGTCATCTAAGAAACAAAATTCCATTGCATTATCCACAGCCGAAGCGGAGTATGTTGCAGCAGGGAGTTGTTGTGCACAACTCCTTTGGATGCGACAAACTCTAAGGGATTACGGTTACAATATGAACCGTATTCCTCTCCTTTGTGATAATGAGAGTGCCATTAAAATAGCCCACAATCCAGTTGAGCACTCTAGGACTAAACACATAGACATAAGACATCATTTCTTGAGAGACCATTCCATGAAAGGAGACATAACCATCTCACATGTCAACACCCAAAAACAATTGGCCGACATATTCACCAATCCACTTGATGAAAAGCGTTTTTGCGAACTCCGAAATGAGCTAAATATTCTTGATTCTCGGAGTGTGGCTTGAAAAGTTGCATACCTGTATGATTGCTTCAAAATGTTGATTGAATTGTGAAAATCATCCCTCTCCATTTTTCTCTCAAAAAAACTATGTCAATTATTAGATCTTGATGAATTTTGATCATTTTATGTTTCTTGTATGCTTACTGGTCAAATTCATCAAGATTACTTGAATTGTTTTGCCTCTCTATTTTCTATTATTGAACCTTAAATATATATGAATGGGCTATGCAATTCTTTCCTGGTGACCACGGACTAGTCCGTGGTTGCCCGGACTAGTCCGCCCATGCAGACTAGTCTGTAGAGTGCCGGTTAGGCCGGACTAGTCCGATAGACCACGGACTAGTCCGATATAGGTCTCTGGACGACTTCAGACTAGTCTGGTCATGTCCGGACTTGTCCGATTTTTCGTGTCCATAACCCTAGCCGCCACCAAACCCTAATCTTCTCATCCCCACAATTGCTCAAGCCTTCCTCTCTCTTGCGCTCGAGCTCCCAAGGCAATCTTTTGCATCCTCCGTCGAAAACCGACTCATTTGGGCGGAGATCAAGCTTGAAGACTTGGGGATTGAAACTAGCGGACTAGTCCGGCCTCCAACCCCAAAACTTCAAGCCTCCATCGATTTCTTCGGTAAAAACTCTTCAAAACCCTAGAAATCGTGTTTTTCTCCATTGTTGATCGTATAGCCTAGCATCCTTCACTAGATACATGCTTATTTGATGTACTACGTGTATGCTAGACTAGATTTGCATTAGGAATCATTCCTTGTCCAATCTGTTAGGTTTTTGAGTATGAACACCGGACTAGTCCGGTCCATGCATGGACAAGTCCGGTACCCCGGACTAGTCCGTGCCTGAGCACCGGACAAGTCCGATGTTTCTGAACCTGAAACCGAATTCCCTAATTCCTTAATGCCATCCATTGCTATCTTGTCTTACCTATGCCTTGTATAACGTGTCATTATTCTTGTTTAATCATTCTCAGATCATGTCGCACTCTGACAACAAAGTGTCTGACTTTGAGGCCGAGTTGGACCACGAGGTGGCACCTCAGTCCTCAGCGGGTCTTGGCAAGAAATGCCAAGAAAGACCCTCAGAGCCAGCTCCTTCTCCTCCCCAGGTTCGGAGAAAGGTGCTGGCAAAGAAGCCAATGTCAAAGGCAGGAGCATCCCCTAGCCAAGCCAAGGGCAAGGGCAAGGGAATAGCTACGGGGCCAGTCGGGCCCTTGAAGCTCCATGCTCCCAGGGAAGGGGTCCGGGACCCTGCTGAGGAGAAGTTCAACGGCAAGGGCAGTGATTTAGCAGCCAAGTTTAGAAGCATTGACTGGTATGGCAGGCCAAAGCAAGCTGTCGATGGAAGATTTTGGTGCAACTTCCATGCAGACTTCTACAAATCGGTGTATCTCCCAATGAAGACACCGATGGTGCGCAGTCAGTGGATTGACTGGGCACACCTTGAGAAGAAGAAGTGCTCAGCCTTTGATGAAGTCATTGCAGCAGCTGAGAGGCATGGCCTGAAGGATCTCTTTGCCTTCAGGCATAACTGGAATGATGAGGTGATAGCACAGTTCTTTGCAACTTGCTACTTCTCGAGTGAGGATGAAGAGAGTGTTACTTGGATGACACACGGATCTAAGTATAGCATCTCTCAAGAGGACTTCAATAATCTGCTCCATCTGGACACCTTTGGACATGACAGGCTGATCATCCACAATATAGGTGTCATGGAGAAGGATAGGATGAAATTCCTATATGAGCCGAACTCAAAGTATGTCCCTCCCTCTACAAAGAACATGAAACCATTCTTTGTGGTCCTCAACAGAGTGCTGAGGAAGACTATTGCTCCCAAAGATGGAGATGCTGGGAGCGTGCAGGGTTACCTTCGAACCCTAATGAGAGTCATAAGCAAGGACCGCCCATTTGATGTGGCGGAACACATTTGCAATGATATGGTCAACATATCCTGCACGCCTAACAGGTCTTGTGGCTATGCTCCCTACCTCATGTATATGATTGAGAAAGTCACTGGTATTGAGTTCGTGAAGGATGTGGAGCACACTCCTTTGAGGCCTCAGAAGCCTCAACCAGTGAGTGTACAGGCTGCTCCCTCGCCGGCCTCAAGTCCTGAGGCACCGGCAAGAGCCAGAGATGATAGGGCTCCTTCCCCCTCTAGGGAAGCCCCTCAGAGAGGATCAGCTAGTGGGATCCTCAAGTACCTGACCACCATATTCTCCTCCTACAAGAAGACTGAAGTAAAGCTTCATAAACTCAATCAGAAGAGGAAGGAGGATATGAGATACATCAAAGCCAATGTGAAGCAACTGAGTGAAAAGCTGGAGATCAACCCCATTGGATCTCCAGTAATTTCTGAAGATTCTGATCTTGACATCACTGAGCTCGGGCCTCTGAATCCCTCTGAGCTTGCCTACTTTGGCATTGGGGGCTCGAGCAGCTCCGCTCCTCCTCCCTCTCCTCCTCGTCAAGCTGAAAGCGAAGAAGATGAAGACGATGAAGAGAGGACCGACAGTGAAGAGTGAAGACCCTAGGACCCTCCTCTCCTTCTTTTTGGTGTCTTGATGCCAAAGGGGGAGAGATTGAGGGGGAGTCTTATCTTTAGCTGTAGTTGGGTGCGAGGAGAGACTTCTCTTTATCTTTTATTTGTGGTTGTAATAGTTTAACTTTGTTTTCATATTAAGCTTGGTCTTTTTATGAATTGCTCTATTTATTCTCAATGTGATGAAAACTGCATTTATTTGCGAATATGTGATGAAAACTGCATTTTTGCTCCTTGAATGTCATATGCACTTGGTATCGGTTGATTAATGTGAATTATGTCATTCTCAAGGTTTTCATGCACTTAGTATGCATCCCACCATAAAGAATGCACATATGGATAATTCTCTTGTTGCTTGATGTATTTTTGAGTCATATGTGCATACTTTATGAAAATCTCACTTTTTTGCCTTATTTTGTGAAATCTCAATTGGTTGTCATCAATCACCAAAAAGGGGGAGATTGAAAGTGCATCTAGGACTCCCTTGTGGGTTTTGGATGATTTATGACAAGCAATTGGGATCCTAATCCTTTTGTTGAGATGAATGCAGGCAAATAGTGAAAAATGAGCAAAATGCCAAAAAGAAGGGAAATGAAAAGCAAAGTGAATTTGAGCTCAAGGAGAAGAAAATAGTAGACTATTATGTGTGGAGTGTGTTAAGGAAACACACCCAAGAGCTCAATCACTTTCAAGCACACACACACAATGCACAAAGTTATACAGGACTGAACTAGTCGGATATCAGCCGGACTAGTCCGATATCACTCTCTGCACTAGATCGGACAAGTCCGGTATCCACCGGACTAGTCCGATATCTTTCTGATCCACTTAGGACTAGTCCTCCCCAATGCGGACTAGTCCTCAACACAATGCACAAGTCACTCAAAATCGAACAAGTCCGTTGTGAACCGGACTAGTCCGATATTCTTTCTGATCCTCTTCGGACAAGTCCGGTGTCTACACGGACTAGTCCGATATACACACTGATACAAATCGGACAAGTCCTCCAAGTGCGGACTTGTCATCTTAAACACTTAGGGTTTCATATGCCCGGACAAGTCTGATGTCAATCGGACTAGTCCGAAGGTTTCCAGTAGTGAAATCAGACAAGTCCGTTTTCAACCGGACTAGTCTGATATTCCTGGACATTTAGGGTTTGCTGCACACAGCACACCGGACTAGTCCGGTGACCACCACGGACTAGTCCGATCTTTCTGAACCCTAACGGTCACTTTTAGAAACCCCATATAAATAGAGGTGCACGGCCCACTTTTACACTCTCTCGAACCCTAGCGCCGTCACACCTCCCAAGAGACTCAAAAACCACCTCTCTCCACGAAGTTGAGTGAAAAATCGATCAATCTATTGAAGATCACTTCTAGATCATTGGAGAGACACTTGGCACACATCATTGAGCTCTTGGTTTGATTCTCTAACACACTCTTGCATTTCAATTTGTAATTTTCGAGTGTGTTATTGGTGGCTTTGTAAGTTGTAATCAAGGGAGCTCTCAACGTGTGAGAACGCCCCTTCAACTTGGTTATTTACCCTTTGTGATTAGTGGAAGAGGATTGACCTTCGTGGCGATCTGACGAGGAAAGGGTTGGAGAAGACCCGGTCCTTTTGTGGGCTCCTCAACGTGGACGTAGGTTGCCTTCGTGGTAGCCGAACCACAGGATAAATCGTGTATCTTGTCCTTTTGCGTTCTTCATCTTAATTGATTAACTTAATCTAGGGTTTGATTCACTTTGTTCAATTTGAGTTAAATTGTTGATCAAGAGCCTTAATTGTAATAGAATTGAACATACAACTATTAAACTGTCATTCAAGTTTATATTTCTGCTGCAAACATTAACGAATCAATCAAATTGTTTAAACTTGATCAACTTAGCCCGTGAAAACCGGACTAGTCCGCACTTTACCGGACTAGTCCGATATCTCTGGTATTGACTCTGTTGTTGAGTGTTACAGGAACCGAGAAAATTCAAAAAAGGCCTATTCACCCCCCCTCTAGGCCTACATTCAGAGTGCATTTGATATATCTTTGGGTTCAAAAGAAGCAACAAAAGCAGAATGAGCATGAGAGTTTGGATCGCAAAACCTGGACCGTGTGACTCGTTCGTGCAAGCTTCCAATAATTTGTTGTGAAGGATGACTTTTGAGAACCCGAAGGGGAGTGAACACTTCACAAGATTCTTCTTCTTCATCATGTTCATCACAAATCTATGAGCTTGTGACTTGAGGACGATCTGGACCATCAATAGTGGTCGTCGGTGCTGGTTGTGAATCAAAATCAGGAGCTGGAACAATGTCATTAGCTGCTGAATTTCGGGCAGCAGCACCACTTCTTCCTCATCTTCAACGAAAATACTCTCCCTATGCAGATATGGATCCAGACCTGCAATATTTGAGCTAGTACCTGGGCTAGCTTCATCAAAAGAAACCTCACATGTCTCCACAATTTTGTTAGTGTCAAATAAAAGCACACACTAGCCTCTAGTGTGAGATGGATAGCCAAGAAACATGCCATCAACAGATCTAGCTTCAAATTTATCAAGATTACCATGTTTCTTAACAAAGAATTTGCAACCAAAGACCCTAAAGTGTGTGACACTAGGCCTTTGTCCAAACCGAAGCTCATATGGTGTTTTTCCTAGCTTAGCACGCAAGAAAACACGATTTGAAACATAAAAAGCGGTTGCAATTGCATCTGCCCAAAATTTCCTAGGAATTTGACATTCATCAAGTATAGTCCTAGCCATCTCAACTAAGTTTCTGTTCTTTCTTTCTACAACACCATTTTGTTGAGGTACATATGGTGAAGAAAATTGATGATCTATTCCTTTTTCAGCACAAAAATGATCAAAGGTTTTATTTTTAAATCCAGTTCCATTATGACTTCTAATTGCTCTTAAAGATCCAGGGTGATCAATTGTTAATATAAGAACTAAAGTTATAAAGTGACTAAAAGTTTCATTCTTAGATGCCATAAAATAAACCCAAGAGTATCTAAAATAGTCATCAACAATCACAAGGACATACCATTTACCTTCGAAGGATTGAACACGTGAAGGTCCTACGATGTCAAGATGCAAAAGTTGACCCAATTCAGTTGTCGTGGTCATTGGGAGTGGAGCATGTGAACCTGCAACCATCTTGGCATGTCTACAAGAAGAGCACACAATTTCTTTATCCCTTTTAAGCTTAGGCAGCCCATGTATGCGATCAAGAGCACTAACACGCATGAGATGATCAAAGCCTACGTGATCAAGTCTACGACGCCAAAAATTTAAGTCTTTGGAATCATTAGCAACTAGACATCTATGCTTAGAAGAAGACATATCAAAATCAGCTTTAAAACTCTTCCAAACCGAGACATGTTAAAAATAAGCTCACTATTTGAACCTACAACTTTACAACAATTTTTACTGAAAATAATTTCTAGATTTTCATCTAGCAATTGTGAAACAGAAAGCAAGTTGTATTTCAAATTTTTGACAAGTGCCGCATCCTTCAAAGTGTAGTGATCATTTACCCTAACCGAACCCTTAGCAATTATAGGAGTTGAAGAATTATCGACAAAAGTAACATTCTCTACACGTGACACAAAAGAAAAGGAGGAGAACCATTCTTTGTTACCGGTCATGTGGCGTGAGCAACCTGAATCTACAATCCAAATGTTCTTCTTCCTCATGCGTGTAACCTATATAGAAGCACAATACGTCGATGACTGAATACTGGGGTTAGTCCAAAGTCATTTAGGAATCCTGTACTGAGTCACACGACGTCCAGCAGGAATAACACGCGAAAGCTGAAATGAAAAGGAGGTTTATAAGCCAAATCTTGAGGATTTTTGTACCCAACTACTGACTTACGAGGTGTTACATGTGTAGCACAAAAAACAGTAGGTTTGGGAACAAACTTTGCATGTTTTTGACTCATTACAACAGGTTGCATGGTCCTATCATTCGGTTTAGCAAGTGTAGCAAATTTTGCATGAAGGTTATGAGATCTAGCAATCATCCTTTCCTTTTTTCTGTTGTTTAGCTAGTCTATAACAAAACTCTATGATATGACCATCTCTACCACAGTAGGTACAATGAAATTTAACTTTGTGTTCATGTCTATATGAGCAAGCAACATTTTTATTTGAAACTGAATGAGACAACACTCCTACAGATTTGAAAACCACTTCTTTTTGTTTAGGAACTGTTTGAATCAAACCACTTCCTAATGACTTTAAAATTTTAGGTGGATGTTCCTTAGCATGAGTATGAGAATCAAAATCTAAACCAATTTTATCATTGCAAGACTTGGAAGAATTTAGCAGCAAGTTTAGGTTCTTATTCCCATTATAGAACCAATCTAATGTCCTATGCATGTTATCAAGTTTATTTGACAAATCAAGGCAATTTTCACATGAAGTTTTTCCTTTTAATTTGCAATTGGAACAATATTTAACTTCATAAGAACGTAAAGCATTGTTCAATATAGAAATTTCATTCATAGTTGTGAGACTTGTGTGTACTGAATACATTGTCTATGGCGATAAAAGTTTTGAATATCACCAAAACACCTTTTTTCAACATGGTCCGAGCCCCAACATGGTCTGACAATAGCCTGACTTGTTTTGGGTAGCTCCAGCAAGGTCTGACGTAAGGCCTGACTTGCTTTGGCTAGGTCTAACTTGCTTTGGCTAGGTTCAACTTATTTTGGTTAGGTCCGACATGCTATGGCTAGGTACGACTAGCTTTGTTAAGCTCTGGGGCTGGGTCCGACTAGCTTTGGTAACTTCCAGCATTAGGTCCTGCTAGCTTTGGTAAGCTCCGGTTCAAGGTCCGGTTAGCTTTGGCAAGGCCCGGAGCTTGATCGCAGTGGTTCTGCTTTTACCTTGCAAATGTTTCAAACTTGCTTTACACTTATAGAAAGTTTGCTTAGTATTGTTTTACTAAGTTTTTGATGCGTTTTGTCTGATCATGGTGGTTAATGTTTTGCTATGGTTCGCAACATGCTTATGTGAGGTGCTCACGTAAGGTGTTGTAGTTTTGGAACTAATGTGAGTCAAGTCGAGGACTTGTGCTTGGAAGTATTGGTTGTTTATTCATGTGCAGGTGTTTCTTGAGTTGAAGACATGGCTGGTGACGGGATCTATTTAACTAGTCTTAGTGAGCAGATGAGGTTCAATAACCAAGTTCGGGAGGAATTGTGGTTGAGTTGATCGAGAGGTCGCGCAACATGTTTGGATCAAGAACAATGCATATGAAGGTATCATGGACGTCGTTGGAAGGTGTTTGCACGTGCGCAAGGAGTGAATGGACATGTCTACATGGTGCCGAGGCATGATAAAGATATGTGGACGTAAAGAATTGGTCGGAAAGGTTCAATTGACTAGGTTATGGACTCAGGCTACGACCGAGTCAGATTTTACTCAAATATGGAAAGATTTGAGTTGGTTATGATAGGATTTCGTGTGGGTCACGAAGTTGGGTTGTTTTAGGAATGTGATATATGTTCCTAAGGTGTTTTGAAGTCTTAAGATTGCTTCTATATGCGTATGGAAGGGTCTTGAGCAGTTATGGAAAGTTTCGATTGAATCTGAGTAGGATTTGAGTCCAAGTTAGGATTGGGTTGGCCTAAGGGCTGGTTATATAAGCAAGGGAGGCCAGATCTTGTGGTGGATGACTTTGGGGCTGTTCCTCTTGTGTTTTTATCAATAAAATTCGTAGTTTAAAGGAATTTTTGTGCCTTGTTTGTCCGACTTGTTTCAGACAAGTTTTTCTCATCGAGTTTCTACACAACACTACCTTGCTTCGGTGGTTTTATCATAACTCGAGTTTTACAGATTTAATTAACATGATTATTTTGGGTTTTCTTCAAAACTTGATTATATATCATATGTGAAAATTTCACAGTCATTGGATTTGTGGTTTTGTATCTACATGAGTTTTATTGTAGTGTTGCAGATCTGGTTTTTCTCGAGTAGAACAGATTGATCTTTGTTCAATCTTTTGATTGTAACTTGAGTTTTTCTTGATGGTTTTTCGTGATTCTTGTTGTCGTGTCTTTGTGACTTGATTCTACAGAATCTATACTGGTTTTGTCATGATTGATCATATTTAGATTAGTGACACACACAATTTCTTAACAGATTGATTTTCTACCGATGGGTTTTTGTTGCTTCCACTGAAAAGTTTTAATCTACCACTCACCCCCTGGTTGCTTTTCATGTGCTCTTCACAAAGATTAGAGCACTGTGGATCTGATACAAATTGTAGGATCGAAGAGCATGTGAAAAGCTACCGGAGGGGGCTGAATGGTAGATTAAAACTTTTTCAGCGGAAGCAACAAAAATCCCTTGGCAAAAAATCAATCTGTTAAGAAATTGTGTGTGCGACTAATCTAGACGTGATAAATTGTGACAAAACCAGTATAGATTTTGGAGAATCGAGTCACGAAGACGTCATAACAAGAATCACGAAAATCTGTCGAGAAAAACTCAAGTTATGATTGAAAGATTGAATAAAGGTCAATCTGTTCTACCCGAGAAAAACCAGATCTGCAACACTGTAAAGAAACTCGTGTAGATCCAAAACCACAAATCCAATGACCGTAAAATTTTACAGATGATATATAATCAAGTTTTGAAGACAAATAAAAAAGAATCATGTCAAATGGATCTGTAAAACTCGATTTATGATAAAACAACCGAAGATAGGTAGTGCTGTGCAGAAACTCGACGAGAAAGACTTGACAGAAACAAGTCGGACGAACAAGGCACAAAAGCTCCTTTAGACTACACATTTAATTGATCAAAACACAAAAGGATCAGCCCCAAAGTCGTGAACAATGAGCTCTGGCCTCCCTTGCTTATATAGCTAACCCTTAGGCCAACTCAATCCTAACTAGGACTCAAATCCTACTCTCATCAACTGAAACTTCCCATAACTGCTCAAGACTCTTCCATACGCAGATAGAAGCAATATTAAGACTTCCAAACACCTTAGGAACGTATCCCACTTTCATAAAACAACTCAAGTTCGTGCTCACCATGAAATCCTAACGTAACCAACTTGAATCTTTCCATATTTGAGTCAAACCCGACTCAGCCGCAGCCTGAGTCCATAACCTAGTGGTTGGACCTTTCCGACCGATTCTTTACGTCCACATCTCTTCATCATGCCTTGGAACCATGTAGCCATGTCCATTCACTCCTTGCACACATGCAAACATCTTCCAATGACGTCCACGATACCTTCATGTGCATTGTTCTTGATTCAAGCATGCTGCGCGACCTCCCGATCAACTCAACCACAATTCCTCCCGAACTTGGTTGTTGAACTTCATCTTCTCCCTAGGACTAGTTCAATGAATCCCTGCATCAGCCATGTCTTGAACTTAAGAAACACCTGCACATGAACAAACAACCAATACTTCTGAGCACAAGTCCTCGACTTGACTCTTGTTAGTTCCGAAACCACAACACCTTACGTGAGCACCTCACATAAGAATGTTGCAAACCTTAGAAAAAATATATCAACCATAACCACCAAAGCACACCAAAAACTTAGTAAAAGAATACTAAGCAAACTTTCCATAGATGTAAAGTAAGTTTGAAACATTGCAAGGTAAAAGCAGAACAATTGCAATCTAGCACCGGACCTTGCCAAACTAATCGGATCTTGAACCGGAGCTTACCAAAGCTAGCAAGGCCTAGCGCTGGAGCTAACCAAAGCTAGTCGGACCTAGCGACAGAGCTTATCAAAGCTAGTCAGACCTGGCGCCAGAGCTGACCAAAGCTAGTCGGACCTAGCCACAGCAAGTTGGACCTAACCAAAATAAGTCAGACCTAGACAAAGAAGTCGGACCTAGCCAAAGCAAGTCGGACCTAACATCGGACCTTGCAAGAGCTCCCCAAAATAAGTCGGACCTATCGTCGGATCTTGCAAGAGCTCGGAACTAGAGTCAGACCTTGCTAAAAGGGTGCTTTGGCAGTATTCAAAACTTTTATCGTCATATCCAATGTATTCAACACACATAGGTCTCACAATATCAACAGGTCATTTGGGCTACGAGCCGAACCAAGTTCGGGCCATTGGGCCAATTTAAGCTTATGAACCTACGGACAAATTTAGTTAAGGGTCACTGAAAGTGCATCTACGTCATGTGCGGGTTTTTGATGATTTATAACAAACAATTAAAGGTCTAACCAAATTTGTTGAGTTATTGAAGAAATTATTTAAAAAAGGAAATTCATGCATAACTCAAGGAAAAAGGAGAAAAGAGGGTGGAAAGACTCATAGAAATAGGGATTTAATTTTTTTCATGTGCCTAGGAAACACCTTACTACCAAGAGGGACATGACTCTTGCAAACTTAAGAAATAGTTAGAGCTCAACCTCAAATTTTTTTTTCGGAATGCTTTGTAAGTCTTGCTCCAGACTTGTATGGTTGAGGGCTTAGACATATTCGATCTCACTTTAACAGAGACTAAAAAATTCTCCAGTCTCGAACTTATCTGACTTGGGACTCAGACATGTCCAATCTGTTCCAACAGAGACCTTAAATTTTTCTCTTTTTCAGACTTATCCGATTTGGGCTTTGGACTCCGATGTATCCCAAATAGAGACTTAAAATCGAATTATTGTCTCAAACATATCCGATGTAAGTCGGACATGTCCAAACCAAGCTTTCGAACATGTTGGTCTTCAAAAACCCAACCTCTGAGTTTCAGACTTCTCCGAAGTAAGTTGGACGTGTCTAACGCGAATTTTTTGGTCTAATTCAAATGAAGAACTTACTTGTACCCTTTGTGGGACCAGAGGCTCAAGCATGTCAAAGATATTTTTCGTACTTGTCCAAAGTGGGTTGTTAACAACGATCATAAATGCTTTCAAGTTATAAATAGGGGTCTGTTGACGGTCGTTATATACCGATTTAGACCATCAATTTAACGATGCAAAGGAAAAATATTTCTTACACACATCACCCTTAGATTTGACATAATTCCACTTGTACTTGGAGAAATAGTGCATGCAGGAGTTTTTATGAAGAATTAGGGGAGCAATTCTGAAAAGTACCACCCCAACCAGTCACGCGATGACATTTGGCATCATAGATCCATGGACCCATTCATAGGCATATTCGAGGGAATCTAACGTCGATCCACACAGGGATGAGGTCTGGACCCACCTGACAGCCACCAGGAGAAAGCACAGCCGAGGGGGAGGGGGGCAGGACCAGGTAGGCTGACCCCCTAGCTCGGCCGACTAGGTCCTCGCACCAAACGCGATCATTCGACGCGTGATGCTCTCCTATGGTGCCTTGAAGACGGTGGAGACTAATTCATGCGCTTTTGGTGGCGATAATCGCCTCTACTCCATGTATAAATAGGAAAGAAGGTCACAGTTCTCACGCACACCACTCAAGCATTCTCTCTTGTATACACTAGTGCTCTCTAGTCCTTAGTGGAGGTTAGGCTATAGAGAGGAGTCTCTAGTCCCAGGTCAAAATTGAGAATGGTATGGATCATGTGTATTTTCTTTATTCAGTGACTTTGTGAGACCTATGTGTGCTGAATACATTGGCTATTTTGATAAAAGTTTTGAATATTGTCAAAACACACTTTTCATCGAGGTCTGACTCTAGGTCCGATCTCCGACAAGGTCTGACAATGGGTCCGACATGTTTTAGGTAGCTCCGGCAAGGTCCGACAATAGGTCCAGCATTTTTTTGGGTAGCTCCAGCAAGGTTTGACAATAGGTCTGGTATGTTTTGGGTAGGTCCGGTACAAGGTCCAACATGTTTTAGCTAGGTCCAACGTGAGGTCCGGTTAGCTTTGTCTAGGTCTGGCGCAAGGTCCGGTTAGCTTTGGCAACGTCCGATTAGCTTTGACAAGGTCCAGCGCAAAGTCCGGTTAGCTTTGACAAGGTCCGGTGCAAGGTCCGGTTAGCTTTGGCAAGGTTCGATGCAAGATTGCAGTGGTTCTGCTTTTAACTTACAATGTTTCAAACTTGTTTTTTGGTTTATGGGAAGTTTGATTAGTATTTTTTTACTAAGTTTTTAAAGTATTATGGCTGTTTACGGTGGTTAATGTTTGGATATGGTTTGCAACATGCTTATGTGAGGTGCTCACGTAAGGTGTTGTGGTTTTTGGACTAACGAGAGTCAAGTCGAGGACTTGTGTTCGAAAGAATTGGTTGTTTGTTCATGTGTAGGTGTTGCTTGAGGTCAAGACATGGCTGGTGACGGGATCCATTGAACTAGTCTTAGAGAGAAGATGAGGTTCAACAACCAAGTTTGGGAGGAATTGTGGTTGAGTTGATTGGGAGGTCACACAACATGTTTGGGTCAAGAACAACGCATATGAAGTTATCATGGACGTTATTGGAAGGTGATTGCACGTGTGCAAGGAGTGCATGGATGTGGAAACATGGTTCCAAGGCGTGATGAAGAGAAGTCGACGTAAAGAATTGGTCGAAAAATTCCAGCCGGCTGAATTATGGACTCAGGCTGCAGTTGAGTTGGTTTTGACTCAAATATGGAAAGATTTGAGTTGGTTATGATAGGATTTCGTGTGGATCACGAAGTTGAGTTGTTTTAGGAATGTGAGATGCGTTCCTAAATTGTTTGGAAGTCTTAAGATTGCTTCTATCTGTGTATGGAAGAGTCCTGAGCAGTTATGGAAAGTTTCGGTTGAAACTGATTAGGATTAGAGTCCTAGTTTGAATTGGGTTGACCTTAGGGATGGTTATATAAGAAAGGGGGGCCAGAGCTCATACTAAGATGTCTTTGAGCTGTTCCTCTTGTTTTTGGATAAATAAAATTCGTAGTTTAAAGGAACTTTTGTGCCTTGTTCGTCCGACTTGTTTCATACAAGTTTTCTCGTTGAGTTTCTGCACAGCACTACGTTGCTTCAGTGTTTTTATCATAACTCAAGTTTTACAGATCCAATTGATGTTATTATTTTTGGGTTGTCTTCACAACTTGATTATCTATCATTTATGACAATTTCAAGGTCATTACATTTTTGGTTTCTGATTTACGCGAGTTTCTTTTTAGTGTTGAAGATTTGTTTTTACTCAGGTCGAACAGATTGACCTTTGATCGATCTTTCGATCATAACATTAGTTGTTCTCGATGCTTTTTTGTGATTCTTGTTGTCGTGTCTCCATGACTTTATTATCTATAATACTTAATACTTTTGTCACGTTTGAACACGTTTATATTAGTTGCACACACGGTTTCTTAACAGATTGATTTTCTGCCGAGGGGTTTTCGTTGCTTCCGCTGAAAAAGTTTTAATCTACCATTCATCCCCCTCTGGTAGCTTTTCACGTGCTCTTTGATCCTACAGATCGACCCCATTGGATCTCCAGTAATTTCTGAGGACTCTGACCCTGACATCACTGAGCTCGGGCCCTTGACCCCCTCCGAGCTTGCCTACTTTGGCGTTGGGGGCTCGAGCAGCTCCGCACCTCCTCCTCCTCCTCATGGGCCCGAAGACGAAGATGAAGATGATGAGAGGACCGACAGCGAGGCGTGAAGACTTTAGGTCCCT
The DNA here is from genome assembly GCA_036927565.1 of Tuctoria greenei. NCBI lineage: Eukaryota > Viridiplantae > Streptophyta > Magnoliopsida > Poales > Poaceae > Tuctoria > Tuctoria greenei. The sequence goes on along the minus strand of JAYESD010000001.1, from coordinate 140,848,479 downwards.
CCTCTCCTTCTTCTTGGTGTCTTGATGCCAAAGGGGGAGAGATTGAGGGGGAGTCTTAGGTCTTAGGTCTTTAGCTGTAGGGTGAGGCGTGAGAGCTTCCTTTGTGCTTTTTGACTATATTGTGGGTTGTAAACTGCTTAATATGCTATTATGTTAATTATGGTTCTAAGATGCAATGCTATGAACTTGTTATGCTCTTATTGATGAAATCTGTGTTGCTATGAACTTGTTATGCTCTTATTGATGAAATCTGTGTTGCTATGAACTTGTTATGCTTTTATTGATGAAATCTGTGTTGCTATGAACTTGTTATGCTCTTATTGATGAAATCTGTGTTTTTGGTTCAACATTGTCTTTTATGCTTATTATTGGTACATCCATGTCAATTAACTCATTATCATCACAATTGTTGCTCATACTCATTTAGTTTTGCATCCCACCATAAAGAGTGCAATATGGATCATGTATTCATTGCTCAATGTGTTTTGAACACATATGTGCATACTTTATGAAAAGCTCATTTTTTTTTCATATATTGTGAAATCTCAATTGGTTGTCATCAATCACCAAAAAGGGTGAGATTGAAAGTGCATCTAGGAATCCCTTGTGGGTTTTGGATGATTTATGACAAGCAAATGAGATCCTAACAACTTTGTTGAGATGAGCACAGGTTTTTAAGTTGAAAATAAGCAAAGTGCCAAAAAGATAGGAAAATGAGGAACAATGTGGAGAAGAGCTCAAGGAACAAGTGTAGTAGATCATTGTGTGTGGAGTGTGTTAAGGAAACACACCCCAAGAGCTCAATCAAAATTAAACACACACACATTGCACAAATTTATACAGGACCGAACTAGTCCGACTGACACCGGACTAGTTCGATATCTCTCTCTGCACAAGATCGGACAAGTCCGATATCATCATGGATTAGTCCGATATCTCTCTGACTAGAATCAGACTAGTCCTCCATAGTGCAGACTAGTCTTCAACACAATTCAAAAGTCACACAAAACCGAACAAGTCCGATCACACAGCGGACTAGTTCGATATCTTTCTGATGTCAATCGCACAAGTCCGATATTAGCACGGACTAGTCCGAAAAACTCTCTGACATAAATCGGACAAGTCCTCCAAGTGCGGACTTGTCCTCATAACCACTTAGGGTTTCACTGTCCGGACAAGTCTGATGACTATCGGACTAGTCCGAAGATTTCCAGAAGCGAAATCGGACAAGTCCGCTCCTAGTCGGACTAGTCCGATATTTCGAGACACTTAGGGTTTGCTACACACAGCACACCGGACTAGTCCGGTGTCCATCATGGACTAGTCCGATATTTCTAAACCCTAATGGTCACTTTTAGAAACCCCATATAAATAGAGGTGCACGGCCCAACTTTAATATCTCTCGAACCCTAGAGCCGTCACACCTTCCAAGAGCCTCCAAAACACATCTCTCCACGAAATCAAAAGCCAAAAAGATCAATCCTTTGAGGATACACTTCGAAACATTGGAGAGACACGTTTCATCACTCTTGAGCTCTTGGTTTGATTCCCCAACACACTCCTGTGATTTTCATTGTAATCTTTTGAGTGTGTTCTTGGTGGAGTTGTCGTTGTAATCTAGAGGAGCCCTCAACGTGTGAGAAGGCCCCTTGAATTTTTTTATTTACCCTTTGTGATAAGAGAAGAGGATTGGCCTTCGTGGCGATCCAACGAGGGTAGGGTTGGAGAAGACCCGGTCCTTTTGTGGACTCCTCAACGTGAATGTAGGTTTCCTCTGTGGGAACCGAACCACGGGATAAATCGTTTGTGTTCTTGCTTTGTGTTCATCATTCTTATTCATCACAACAATCTAGGGTTTGAATCAATATTGCTTACTTTATGTTGAATCATTAAGTATAAGATTGAATTGTGATATATTCTAGTCCATAATCGTGCAACTCCTAAATCACAAGTATATTTCCGCTGCATACATCGTAGAATCAAATTAATCAATCAAACTTAATTAACCTAGTTGGTACACACCGGACTAGTACGCACTTTACGGGACTAATACGATATCTCTGGTTTTGATCTGGTTGTTAAGTGTCGCAGGTTACGACAAATTTCAAAAAGGCCTATTCACCCCCCTCTAGGCCACATTCAATACCGGGTACCCTCGCGCACAGGCTAAAAGCACCTAAGTGCCCTGCCTCCCTGCTGAGGCAGGATCCGATGGTGCCACGTGTCTAGAAGGCACGAACCCCGCCCTACCATAGATACGGGATCCAACGCTTCCACATGGACCTCAAGACGGGGTCCAGCTCCCCTGAAGAGACAGGCTCCCAAGCGGCCACGTGTCCAGCAGGACGGGACCACGCTCCTCCATAGGAGTGGGCTCTGGTGCTGCCACTTGGTTCGTGGCACTAGGTCGACCATCTCTTGCGGAGGCGACCTCCAGCTCTACCACGTGTCCCGAAGTCCCGAATCCCCAGCTCTCCTCAGGGGCAGGTTCTGAGGATGCCATGTGGCCAACAGTACGAGAACCGACTTCCCCTGTAGAGGTTAGCTCCCGTGCTGCCACATATCCTGCAACTTTCCCTGGACGGTGGGTTGCGGAAGTAAAGGGGTGGTGCACCTTGTCTAAATCGGGCATTGAAGACACACACCTTCCTCAGGCACATGACGCAGTGCACACCTACTGTCAGGTACTGCTATGCCCAATCGCATCATAGTAAAGACGCCACAGGTCTACCCCACAATGCCAAGTGGGTAGCTTACGGCGACAGGATAGTTGGACGAGACGTCCCCTGCCAACAACTACGCATGGGCCACTGGCATCTGATGCAGCAAGCCGGCGGGTCTTCAAGCCATGGTCAGAGGAAACTTATTCGAGAATCCTTAGATCTTTAGGATAGGATCACCACAGGTCCACGTGTTGGGTCCCGGACCCCACTTGCAAGGTGTTCGACCTTATCTATAAAAGGACCGGACCGCCACCTTTACAAAAGAGCTCAACTCATACATACGGAACACACACATTCACACCAGGAATACAACTCACACCGTGGATTAGGTTATTACACTCCAGCGGTCTGAACCACGTAAAACCACCGTCTCACCATCTCTCATATGCGCAACCTCACCCAAGGACTATGCCCTGCCGATCAAGAGCCTCCGCAGGCTGCTAGCATAGCAGGTTCAGGGGAAGTGTCGCAAGAACACTTTGACATTTGGCGCTCCATGTAAGGGCTTTTTACTCTAAAAAGTGGTTGCGCTTTCACCGCAATGGTGTACATCTAGCCCGTGGACGGCGTTTTCCAACCCGATTCTGAAAAAAAATGAACCAAGTGAAGTGTATGTGTGCCCAGGATTTTGCTTCACACATACACATCAACATCACAAATGATAATCAGAATTTGACCATGTCACGAATAATAAATATACCTTGATTCTATTGCAGCGGTAAATAATCTAGCGTAGGTGATTCCGACTCCACAGACAATCGACGGCAGTATGCATGCCTAGTACTTCATGTTGTCTTCCAAAATATCTCTTGTAGCTGAATTAATTGTGGGAACAGCAAGAGTGAGCACATGTCGTACTCAGCAAGTGTAGGAAAGTATGACATGTAGCTTAAACAAGGATGATAGTAAATGGCTAACTGCATAAAAGTACATTTAGTTCATAAACATGTAAAAGAAGCCTACAATGTCTATGCGAGTTTAATTCCCATCATATCCCAAGTAAATATCATAATCCATATCCATCATTCTCAATTACCATCATAATATATTTATAACCCACCAACAATCAATATCATCACCATATGCAAATTTTGTATCTTCTCATAACCAACCAAACTCATATGACATAACCAATCCCATACCAAATCATCCCAAGACCCAAATCCAATTCTAATCATGGAAGTTATCCAGGTGCTCGTGACTGGGAGCACATCTATCATGATAGTTTTTAACACTCTGCAGAGGTTGTACCACTTTACCCACATGTTTGTCATTTCATCACCTTTCAATGACTAAGAACCTCCATTTTGCCGTCTCACACTTCCGTAGGTGTGTGGCTAAGAGATCACAAAATAGCCTTTCAAAAGGGACACTAGTATTAACGGACCCACTAAGGTTTCACTAGCAGGCTTGAATCTCCATTCTTCCACCCACGGGCCCCCCTCGTGTGCCATGCAGATTCCAAGGTAGCGCTACTCGACTCTCATTCCCCACGCCATCCAATGGTCCATACAAAACTAGCAGCACACCTAATTATTCTGCTACGCCACACCCATACTTGCCCTTGTGGTGGCTTTGTTGTCCTGGCATATTCTCGCATGAACAGGTCCTTAGATCTAATGCAAGCAAAACCACCATCTGATCCAACCCAGTCCACAAATCATGCTAGCTTAGATCACCCAAATTCCATATCACTAAAATGATTCATCATTATTGCATCTTTATTAATCTACATAATTCAAGTGTTCAATAGTTCATAATTAAGCCATTTGGTTATTCCCAATCCCAATTTAGTAAGCATAGTAAAAGTGTAAAATACCCTTCCCAACTCTCTTCACCATAACCCGAGCAACAAGGGATGGCAAGCAATACTAGTAAACTCCTACGAATAGGTTTCCCATCAAGTTGACACAAGCATGCAATTTTGCAAACAAAACATTTTAAAACATAGGATCAATATGGTCAAGGACACTTGCCTTAATATTCCGCAATTTCATGGTCAAGCAAATCAAAGTCTTGCACATGAAGATCCTCACATAATCGCCTCTTGACCGTAACTTCTTGAGCGTATCTGTCTACTTGCAATCAAGAACATACACATACAAACATACATAATAAATGCATTGCAATCAGAACTAACAAATATGCAATAACATGAATGCACGTGAATAATTTGTTATGATGATTAATAATTTATTACATGTGTTTAATATTTATTATAGATCATTTAAGTAAGTTTTCAGATTAATCACTATTAACTAAAAAATGAAATAATTATCCTAGGATAAGAATTAGGTTGAAAATATCATAAAATAATTCCTATAATTTATTCTGAATTTTATACGGCTTTTAAATAATTTACCTTAATGATTTACTATTTATTTGATCAAAATTGGAATTAATTACAATTAATTCAGAGGCAAAAATAATTATTACAGAACGTTACATAGTCGAGAATTATAATTAATAACTTACTAGATTTTATTCTAAATTTTCTGGAATTTTTCTAGATTTATTTTCATACTTTATGAATTAACAAGGCTTTAATCTTATTTTTTAAATCTGAAAAAAGATTAAAAATACTGAAAATATAAATTTGGTCAAATCTAAAATAACAGATTGATCTTGTATGAATTAATTTGGCGATGATTAATGACCACTGAAAATAAAATATGTCCTACATATATAATTCAGTCCAAGTGTTAGAATTAAAATAGTTATCTAGATCTAAATCGTAATATCTACCGTGTGTAGCTAGTCTCTGTCGTAGAACGGCGGCGATGTAGCGATCCCCCGTGAAGAATGGCGATGTTGCGACGATCTTCAGCGGACGGCGGCTCCTCCTTTTCTTCCTTCCTGCGGCTAGGGCTTGGTCCCTATTTTTCTCTGGCGGCGCTCACGACAGGGCTTACGAGCGTTTTTTTCTATCTTGGAAGGGAGTCACGATAGCTTTTTATAGGGCGCGGGTGCGGCAGGACTCCTGGCTGGGCCCGTGGTTTGGCCCCATTTTTTTTCAGCCATGGGGTTCTCTTTTTTGTTTGTTTGTTTGGCATGGCGGTGCAGCCAGCCTTCCGGAGAAGTCCCAATGGGACCTGCCTTGCCCGGAACCTTCCGGGGTTGGAAGGGGAGCTTCCCCCGGAAACTTCCGAAAGGTCCCGAATTTTTTTTCTTTTTTACAGATTATATATATTTTTTTTATATATAATTATTTTTTAGTTGTTACTTATTATTTTTTCTTTTTATTAATATTTTTATTAGTATATTTTATTTTTGTGTTACTTGTTATTCACATATAAATTCTTTCTTTCAATTTATTTATTTATTTACTTAGTTATATTTATATCTTATATTTTTCTTTCTTTATTATTTGTTATTGGTTATTTATTTTTTTATTATTATTTCTTCGTTAGTTGGTTTCTTTATATTGTATTTTATTCTATTATTCTTATTAACTATTGTTTCATTCTTTCATATTAAATTTTCTTTCCTTTATTTCTTTCCTTCCATATTCGTTATGGCAATTTAATTTATTTTAATGTACTTATTCTGGTAAATAAATTTTAATACTTAGGGATGAATGCAAATGCAAGATGAGATGTATATAATTTATATTTTTCTTTTATAAAATAATTTCTTCCTATTGTTATTTTGTAAATTCTTATTTAAATTTTTAATGTGCCAAAACTCGAAAATCAGGGTGTCCCAATTCTACACCCCCCCCAATAAAATGAATCTCGCCCTCCATATTCGGACGGGTTGAAGAAGAGATTTGGAAATAAAATTCTAAATCCCCTTTTTATATTTGAATTAGGCAAGTTTGAAAAATTTGGGATCTTATAATCTACCCCCCTTAAAAGGAACCTCGTCCTCGAGGTTAGGACGGATTAGATAAGAGATGAGGGAACTTCATATCATCTTCATACTCCCACGTAGCTTCGTCCAAAATAGTGAATCTTCTAGTTGTGTCCAATTTCATTGAAGTAGAGGTCGAAGGAGGTAGAAAGAGAGATAGAAGGAATCCCCAACTATATGTGTCGAAGTGTGGAATCGACACTTCCTTCGGTACTACTAGATTGTAGCCCGCGGAGGTTCATGATTGGTTGGGATGCGCGTGAGATTAGGAACAAGACATTGACACGAGGAGTTTTACGTGGTTCAAACCGCCTGAGTGTAACACCCTACTCCACGGGATGTGTGTTGATGTATGAGTATGCAGCGGCTTGTGTGCGTATGAGCTTTTTTTTTCTCTGTACCGTGTGGCGAAACCCTTTTATAGTACAAGGGTTGGCCGTTAGATTGGCTGCCTGGCCCGACATGTGGCCCCGATGGTGTTTAATTACCAAATACATGATCTATTAAATGTATTAAGTACATTTAACAGTGATAATGTGCCTTAATGGTGGTTTTACCGGTACTAAATGCCATCTGATTGTGTGTCATCAATATGGTATTAATGACACGTAATCAGGTCTTGTAACTGTAGCTTTAACTGCCCCTTGAATGTCCGTGCCATTAGAGATCCGTCAGTCTTCCTGTTGCTATCTTACATCTGGAGGCTTGACACGTGGCGGCTCCAGAGCTTCCCATCATGGGGAGGCAGGTCCGGAGCCACTATACGCGTGGCAACACCGGAGCTTCCCTCTACTGGGGGTTAGGTCCGGGGTCACTGGACACGTGGCAAGACTGGAGCTTCCCTATGAAGGGAGTTGGGTCCGGCCTTGTGTTACACGTGGCAGAGCCGGAGCTTCCCAAATGAGGGAGGCGGGTCCAGTGTTGTGGGACACGTGGAGCCTTCAGAGGTCTTTGACTCAGACGGGTGGAACTCCATGACTTTTCTTGCGGTATCATGGGGTATCCGGTATGCAGGGTACCGACAGTGGCCCCCGGGCCCACCTCTGGTAGAAACCCTTTGGGTTAAGTTATTCTACCAAAGGTGGTGCCATTTTCGATTCTGCACTGTGGCTTCAAAGGTTTTTCAATGGGCCGTTGGGGTGATGGTCCGTAGTTCAACCACCGCCGCATGGCTCTTCTTGATGTGGCAGGTGAGATCCCGGCATGCGGATCTCACACAATTGAAGGTCGCCAGTTCCCAACACAAAAACAGTATCGGTTCCGAGCGTCCTGTCAGGCCGCCGCCCTCGGACTTCCAACTTCCCATCATGACAACGGTTCGCCTGGGGTATTGACATAAACTTATCCGTTGAAGTGGACTCAGGCCTATTTTTCATTGACGAGGTAGGTTTTTGAAATGTTATCTTTATCCGGCTACGATTTCCATCCAAGCGTTGCGGAGGCTTACATAACAAGGAAAGCCCGAACGGTTTGAGGACTCTTTACGCTTTCATTCGAACTTGCGCTCAGAGCCTCCCAACCTTTACATAGCCCTTTCAACTATTGCTCCCCTTTGTCGTGATGGAGTTGGGTCTTCCCCACAGCAAGATCACTAGCGATGAAGATCTGAAGAGGGTCCAGACCTATGGGGTGGTCCAGCAACTCCTTCAACAACGAGATATGCTTCGGCGAGCTTCCCTTCAAGAAGGAACGCACCGGAGAGATGTTGTACTTCTTGGCGTACGCCACTGCGGGTTTGATCCTGCCTTTCTCAAGCTTTATCTTGATGTTGCTAGATTTCTACGACCTCCAACTTCGTCACCTCGGCCACCTCCTTCTTGCTAGTGGTGACCTTTGTCAACTTTTGCGAGATGTGGGTGGGTGTGCTTCCGTGTGTTGAGCTCTTCTGGACCTTCTTCATGGTCCACACCACTAGGAAGCGTGATGAGTACTTGGGCTTCTATTACTTCGTGAAGCGCAAGAACTGTCCCTTCAAGTACCTGAGAACCTTCCCTTCCGGCAAGTGGGACATCTAGAAGAAGGATTGGGTGATTATTATGGTGAAGCATCACGACAGGCCGGAGCTACCGATAGGCCTCCCAAATGTTGACACCGACGCCTGGAACGCGGCTTCGAAGCTGCCTGAAGCATTCAATCCCATCCTGACTAGGATCCGTCAGTGCATGGAGGGTGGAGTGACCCCTCAAATGGTGTTCGGGAACTTCCTGACAAACCGCTGGCTCGAGTAATGAAGAGGGAATGGCCTGCCTGGGCTTTCAACAGCGAGATGGACCACAACCGAATTGAAGTTGACCTCTTGACCAATATCGATGATGGGCCTTTCAAGCTCCACCTCCAGAAACTTCAACATGGGGCTATCTCCCGCGACTCCTTAACACCTCCAGTGGACTTCCTCCCACTGAATATGGTTATGGATGTTAGGAGGGAGCACAAGAAGGGATATCCGGAGCTAGACGACCTTGGCCTGGTGGAGAGGCATGGGATCTCCGGGGTTGCAATCCCTGGGGCTTCAGAGAGGGTGGCCCTCACTGCTCCAAGCCAGAAGGTTGATGATGTCAGCAAGGGAAAGGGCAAGGAGCCGACTGAACCTTGTAGTCGGAAGAGGAAGCTGAGGCATGCTGATGGGAGCTCGATCAGGTTGGATCTGTCTCGAGCAGCTTCTTCTCCACGGCCTAGCAGAGTTTTAGTGGCCATGCCTCCTTCAGCGCCGGCGCGCTTGAAGGGCGCTAGCTCTAGCAAATCGACTCCGATCCTAGTGCCAGCTGCGAGATCCAGGTCCGAAAGTCCTTCCCAACCGAGTGAGGTCTCGGCTGAGGTTACACCAGCAGTTGCGGCAAGTTCCGGGCAGCAGTCCGGAGCCTCCACCACACCGGTGATGATGGGTTCTGACTCTGACGACCCGATGAAGAGGTTCTGCGCTGATTGGAGCGGTAGTATCCCCAGGTAAGCATTGTCATCTCACCTTGAGGTGCTAATTTTGTCTTTATCATGTCTTGAATTTTTCCAATCTTTTGTTTCCAAGGTGTCAAAAAAGAAGACCGAAACTTCGGCTCCTGCAGCAGCAACTGAGGCTTTGCAGGCGGAAGCTCCTGCTTCAACCCATGTGCCTCCCCAAGTGGTGGCTGAAGACATGACAGTTCTGGCGCCAATCGTCGTGGACTTGGATTCAGAGTCGTCGCCAGAAGCTCCCATGGTAGCGCCGGACCACGCGGGAGATGTTCGTGAAGAAGCGCCAGCGGGTGCAGAGCTGGCAGCTAAAGTTCCCTCGTAGGGGACGGAGACGACATAAACTTCATCTCTTGGGCCAGAGGTGACTGAAGCTCCGACACCTGAGCCGGACGTTGTCGAAGATCCGGGAATTGAGCTAGAAGCGCTTGAAGTCCCGACTTCCATGCCAGAAGTTGTTGAAGCTCTATCCCCCAAGCCGGAGATGGTTAAAGTTCCTGCTCTTGAGCTAGAGATGGCTGAGGTCCCGGCTCCTGAGCCAGAGGTGGTGGGGCCTCCAGATGAAGCTGCTGTGCCCGCCCCGGAGGTAATTACTCCAGAGGCATCAGTGTCGGAGCCGGAGCGCCCTGAAGAGTCGGCGTCAGGTCCTCCTCTTGCAGACCCGATGATTGAAGATCTAGCAGAGGGATCCTCGCTGTCGGCCCCGGAGGTTGAAGTTCCCTCAGTGGGACCTTCCTCTGCTTGAGTGAGGACAGAAGAGCTCCCGGAGGGTGGCCCTGTCGCCACGGAGCCGCAGGGGACCACACTTGTGCTGTGGGTCCCAATTTTTGTGTTAGAAGACCCCTTGGAGCCGACGGAGGAGATCCCGGTAGGTCCGGAGTCAATTCCTTTGGTGTTGTCTATTGACAACGCTTGCTCCAGTCTCCCCAAAGTTCAGCTCGCCTTCGACCACGACAATAAGGTCCTTGAAGAAGAGCGCCACACCTTGAGGCATTGGCACAACAAACTTCATTTCGAGACAAAACTGACGCAATTAAGGCTTGCGGATCAGCGGGAGTGGATCAAAAAGGAGAAGGCCTGACTGATATACTGGAGCAAGCTGCTGGTGGAGCGGGAGGCTTCCATCAGGGTCCTTGACGTGAAGTCTCGGGAGATTCTCGAGTATGCTAGGAAGAGCAATGAGGCTGCTGACGATCGTCAGGACAACCTCAACAAGTTGAATGATATTCTCCTTGAGCGTCGAGAGGACCTCGATGAGAGGGAGGAGAAACTCCTGGAGAAGCAGGAGGATATTATGAAGAGGGAGGAGGAGCTCGCCCAGAGACTGTCTCTGGGAGAGCAAGGCTTGGCTGACCGCACTAAAATATTTGAGCAGCGATGCAAGCAAGAGGAGGAGAAGCACTAGAAGATGGGGCAGGAGCTCTCTAAAAGAGAAGCTAATGTTGCCACCAGGGAGGAGAAGGTAAAAGGCGGGGAGAAGGACCTGACGAACCGCCGGAACCGCATCCACCTCCGAGAGTCATAGCTTGCTGACTGCGAGAAGCAAGTGGCTGAGTGTATTCAGCAACATGCCAAAAAGGTCGAGCGCATCACCTGGGAAGGTTCGGAGCTTCTAGCCGTTAGAAGGTCGCTAGAGGAACCCAAGAATTCGAGGGCAATGGAGTCCCGACAATTCTGGGACTTCCTGGGGCATGATAACAAGGCTTTGGTGCCACTTGGCTTCAGCCCGGTACGTCCAGATGACTGGGAGCCGAAGCTGGACAAGGCGCTGGTGGCGCTGAGCTCTACCAGCAACAAGATGGATGCGATGGGTAACGTCATCATCGACCAACTGGAGATAGAGGGAAAGTCTCTGGCCAAGAACGTCGCCGAATTTGTGCTGACGTGTTTCAAGAGCCGAGACCCCCCAACTTTCTCTAGATCCAGTGTTCGAAGGGCCCGTTGCTGAAGAGGAACATGCCGCTAGAGCCAGCGTTCAAGAAGCTGCCCAGAAAGTTGCCTCGTATTTCCATAGGACCTAGGACCTCCAGTAGCCAGGACCTTTTTTTTTTGCCTTTTCCTTTGTAATCCTCATTTTGTAATCCAATCCTTTAGATGAATGAAATCCACTTTTCTTGAATTAATAAATTCCATTTTGTATTTGTGTTCAATGCATTGTCCTTTATCTTATTGGCCCCCTGGTAGACAATTTGATTGCAAACATGTACCAAAAGGATCTGACAATGTCTTGATGACTTGAACGCTTTGAACTTGTAGCTAGAACGCTTAGCTCTTAGGTCCAAAGTTTACTTTCGACATCTCCAAGGACCCTTTGTGATGTCGACGGCGGGCCCACTGGGAGTTGTTGGAGCTTGGTAGATCTGACGACACCCACTGCCAACAAATAGAGCGTCGATCGCGGACCCCCTTGGAGGTGTCAGAGCTTGATAGGTCCGACTGCGCCCACTGTCAACGCGTGAAACATCGACGGCGGGCCCCCTGGGGGGTATCAGAGCTTGGTAGGTTCGACGGCGCCCACTGTCAATGCATGAAATGTCAATGGTGTGCCCCCTGGGGGTTGTCGGAGCTTGGTAAGTCTGTCGATGCCCACTGCCAATGCATAAAACGTCCATGGCGGGCCCCCTGGGGGTTGTCGGAGCTTGATAAGTCTGACGGTGCCCACTGTCAATAGGTAAAACATCAACGGCAGGCCCCTGGAGGTTGTCAGAGCTTGGTAGGTCCGACGGCGACCACTTTCAACACTTAGAGCGTCGACGGCGGGCCCCCTATGGGTTGTCAGAGCTTCCTGGCTTCGATGATATCCACCATGAACATATAATACATCGACGGCGAATCCCTTCGGGGTGATTTCTTCGCCATCTTCACTTGGATTGCTATTTATTTTTTCAAGTCGACGGTTGACCCCCATGGGAGTTGTCGGATCTTGTTGGCTCCAAGGACGCCCACTTTCAATGTTAGAAATGTCGACGACGGGCCCCCCGGGGGTTGTCGGAGCTTAGTGGCTCCGACAACATCAACAATCGCCATGAACTTTAAATTTTTCCTGTGTGTTAAAGACAAGAAAAATAGTTAAATTCATCCTCTTGTTTATAAGTTGTTTGCGCCTTACTGTTCTTATTTGAAATTTAGGTCCGACGGAATTCAACACAACAACAAGTAAATTGATAAAACCTCTTCAGATCTGAATGCTTTCCGGACACGCCCTACCGAGGCCTGCCGGAATGTATGTAGAGTGGCGTACTTAGGGTGCTGGACCAGCCTAAGTTGATATCACACTCCGGACGTGTCATTGGCTTTGGTGTTCAGGCGAGTAGACCATCCAACAATGCAAAGATCCAAAAAGATCAACAATATAACTCGTATATCATATGTATAACTTGACTAAATCTTAAAAAGAATTGCACAACTTTGTTATAGACAAGAAGGAAAAGATAATGAAAGTAAAATGAGCCTGTACAGAAATCAATGCACGTGGAGTCTGCTTTCACACAACAATGTCTTGCATTATAGGTCCGAATTACATGGCAGACAAGGACACACCTAGGGTACAGAACCAGGCCAAGTGTGTTATTCTTCTTGTTCTAATCCAGGGTAGGTAAGCCGCACTTTTAGTACAGGGACCAAGTTAGGTGTGCTTGAACTGCCCGGACCCTCCTGGAGGGGTCCGGATGTTCTCCTTTAGGCCCTACCCAACTCTGTTTATAGACTCTATAACTTACATTGCACGTAATTATAGACTCACCTCCATGAAACTAAGCATTAAACTTATGGAGGTGCTCGATGTTCTAAGGATTGGAAAGTGGAGTCCCATCCTCTATTGCCAAACGAATGCACCTAGGACAGGATACTTTGATCACTCAGAAAGGACTTTCCCAGCTAGGGGACAGTTTGTTCATCCCTTCATGAGTTAGTATTCTCCACAGCACCAAATCGCCTTCTTGAAGCTGTCGGTTGCGCACATGCCTTTGGTGATAGCGCTGGAGCACCTGTCGATATCGTACATTCCGAATAGCTGCTTGGCACCTTCCCTCGTCGACGAGGTCAAGGTCTTCATGCCGGAGCTTGTCCTGCATGGCTTCATTGAAGGTCTGGACCTGGAGTGACCCCATGGTGATCTCCGGAGGAAGGACCGCTTCTGCTCCGTACACCAAGAAGAAGGGGGTCTACCCAGTTGACCGGCTAGGTGTAGTCCTGCTCGCCCACAGTGCGGATAGAAGCTCCTCTATCCAGTTGGCTCCATTTTTCTGTAGGCGCTCGTAAGTGTGCGTCTCGAGTCCTTTTAATATTTCTACATTTGCTCTCTCGGCTTTGCTATTACTTGTTGGGTGAGCTACTGATGCGTGGCTGACTTGTATGCCGAGGTCTTTGCAATATTCTTGGAATGCTGCACTTGTGAATTGGGTTCTCATGTTAGTGATGACTCTGTTCGGAACTCCAAATATGCAGACTATGGACTTCAAGAACTTGATAGCTGATTGTTTGTTGATAGTCACAACTGGAGTTGCTTCCGGCCACTTGGTGAACTTGTCGGTAGCGACGTACAGGAACCTGTAACCTCCGACGACTTTTAGGGAAGGCCCCATAATGTCCATCCCCCACACATCGAATGGCCGTGTAGGAGGTATCATTTGTAGTGACTAAGCCGATGTGTGAATTTGTTTCGTGTAGAACTGGCACGCTTCCCACTTTTTTACTAGCTCAAATGCATCCTGGAGAGTTGTAGGCTAGTAACAGCCATGCCGGAAGGCTTTACTGACCAACGTGCGGGAAGATGCATGGTTCCCACACTCGCCTCCATTGATTTCTGAGAGGAGTTCGCGACCTTCTTCCCTTGCAACGCACCGCATTAGGACACCGTTGGCACCACGCCGGTAGAGACCCCCTTCTACCAGCATGTATCTTTTAGACAATCTGACGATCTGGTCAGCGGATGCACCGTCTTCAGGAAGGACGTTGTCTTCCAAGTAGCTCCGGATCTCTGAGATTCATGCATCGGAGCTAACTTGAGCTTCTGAGTCTTGCGTGCTGGGTTGCTCGGAGCTTCCTACAGCACCTACGACCCTTATTGTACGACATGGTAACAGGGCCACTGGGACTGCTAGCTTTGAGGTGCTAGTCTTGCCCCTTTGCTCAGTTCGGCAGTTTGAGTGGTTATTCTTGACAACATCCTGACAAAAATTCCGTCGGGAGCTTGAGCTTCGGTTGAAGCCTTTGTTGAGAGTTCATCAGCTTCAGCATTGTTTTGACGCTGGACATGGCAGAGGTCCAGGACGTCGAAGTCCTTCTGGAGCTTCTGGACTTCAATGTAACACCCTCATTTTCATGCATCATGCCCTGCATTCATCATTAAATATGTTTAACATTCAGCAACATAAAAAGGAACAAGTTTAAAATGAATTAGAAACAAAACCGCACTTAAGAATTCTAGGAAGTGCGGACTAGTCCGATTTTGGTGCGGACTAGTCCGATTTCTCCCTGACTTCGAACGGACTTGTCCGTTTTGCTACGAACTGGTCTGTTTTTCTCTCTGGACACTTTCAGACTTGTCCGGTCCTGTGCGGACTAGTCCGACATTCCAAATTCCTTGGAAATTTTGCTGAGTCCCTAGACTTGTCCGGACTAGTATGATATTCCAGCGGACTTGTCAATTTTTCCCTCTGACTAAAGTCGAACTTGTCCGATTTTTGGCTAGACTTGTATGTTTTTCCCCTCTGGATAAGTTTGGACTTGTCCAATGTCCAGTCTGGACATGTTCGATATCTCTCTGTCCAACTTTGGACTAGTCCGGCCCTTTTTCGGACTTGTCCGATAAATTGCGACTCCAAGTTGATCTTTTGTTTCACGACTTGTTTCTTGGGTTTTATGTTAAATGAGCCTAGGGATGTCATGCCTAACTCTTTTAGAGCCCATGTGGGACTCCAAACCGGCTTCTACTCATCTCAAACTCGAAATCCACCCAACCCTAGCCCTCCACCTCTATATAAACAACCCCACCCTTTGGCTTGACATCTATTTGCCACTTTTCCACCGCACCCAAACCCTAGCAAGTGGATAGCTGCCACTAAGGAGAGACAAGGAGATATAGAGCAAGAAGAAGAAGAGGAGGAAACGAAAGAGGGTCAAGATCTCCATCAAGTTTCATTCTCCATCGCCAATTCACCATCAAGTTCTTCATCAACCCTTGGTCGTCAAGATCCAAGTGTTGCCTCCAAGATCCTTGATCCATTGGAGTTCTAAACACCTGGTATACCTTCTAGTTCCTTTCCCTTACGTGAATTCAACCCCAAATCTCCAAATTCACGTCGATCTAGAAAACCCTAATTTGCTATTCTTGCGCAGTGCGGACTTGTTTGGTCCCTAGCGGACTAGTCCGATTTTCCTGGTTAATTTCTGTTGAATTAATTCTAAATTAGATCAAATCAAGTACAAACCTGTATGAGCTTGTTAAAATCTATTAGAACTAGTTAGTGATCATTAAAAGCAACCCATTAACAAGGTCCACCTTGCATTTGCATTAATCATGCATGTCATGTCATATTGAGTAATATTTGTGCACTTTTTGATTGTAATTCTTGTCCAAGTGACAATAAATGTTTTGTTTGCAAACTACATGCTTGTTAATTAATTGGGATGGGAACACAACTATACCACTTAACTTAATTATACATTTATGAGATTATGATTAACATGAACTGGTTAATATGGTGTGGTAATGGGTGATCTAAGCAAGCATGGTAAGTGGATGGGTTGGATGTTATGTTGGGTTCGCTTGCTTTAGATCTAAGGATTGGTTCGTGGAGCGACCATCCAAGATTTACAATGCCACCACGAGGCCAAGTATGGGTGTTGCGTAGCTGATTAATTAGGGCTTTGCCAGTGCTATTTGTACCATTAAGGATGCTCAGGGAAGGGGTAGTCGGATTAGGTTTGTTGATGATTGGTGGGACTACCCTGGGATCCAAATGGCTTAAGAGGGGGCCCTTGGTTGAAGATGTGCTCAGTTGGACGCATCGCTATCGGTGAAACCTTAGTGGAGTCTAAATAGGCTAGTAATCCCTTTGTAAAGGCTATTTTTTGATCTCTTGGCCACACACCTAAGGAAGTGTGAGACGACATAATAGAGGTTCTAGTCAACAAAAGGTGATAAAATCACAAACACGTGGGTAAAGTGGTACAAACTCTGCAGAGTGTGTCTTAAAACTATCATGTTAGTCGTGCTCCCGGTTATGAGCAACCTGGACCCTCACATGATTAGAAGGATTTGGGATTTGGGATAGTTTGGTTTTGGTTTGGTACTGGTTATGGTTATGATTATGGTTTTGTATTGGTTATGATTATGGTTATGGATGGTATTACGAATTATGGCAATGGACATGGTTAATTGCAATGGTGAAATCTGGAATAATGATGATGGATATGGAATATGGACTTGTACTATGTTAATAATTGTGGTTTATGATGGGTTTACTTCACATACATATAATATACTGCTCTTCAAATGTTTTAATGTACTTTTTAGCACTTAGCCATTATTATATTCGTCATTTGAATCAGCTACATGTCATACTTTCCACACTTGCTGAGTACGACATGTACTCACCCTTGCAATTCCCCCACCAACAGTTGCAGGTCAGGATTGGGAGTTTAACGATGATAATGCGGAGTTCTAGGCTGTGTCTGCCGTCGGCTTGCCTGTGGTGTTGATTGGAGTTGCACTACCTTATTTGCTTAGCTGCTTAGTTTGCTTAATTAGAGTATTTCCACTGCATTAGTTCAAACTCATCATTAATAATCATTAGAGCTTGTATTTGAGGATATTATGAGTTGTGTAATAAAATATGGTTAATTAATCTTGTCTGTGGTAATTTTCTATATACTCTTTTGTGAATGTACTCGTGTATGTGTGTTGAACGTCCTGGACACACATATGCGTTCACTTGGTTCATTTTCGGAACCTGGTGTCACATTCAAGGTTGAGCCTCGGTGATGAATGCTCGGAGGTTGAGCAGCTAGCTCCTTGCCAGTTGCTTCCTCCTGTGTTGTTGTAAGCGCGTGGAGTTCTTCCAGCGCAGTAACTCCCGCAGTGCGATCTCCGCGGATCCTGAGAACGCTTGAAGGTGTTGGCATCTTCAACAACAGGTAGTCATAGTGGGTTGCATCCATGAAACTATACAGGGCAGGCCTGCCTAGGATGCCACTGAAGGGCAAGCTTATATGCGCCACATCGAAGACCAGCTTCTCGGTCCTGGAATTCTCCCAAGTCCCGAAGGTTACCGGGAGAATGATTGAACCGAGAGGACTGATGGCCCCCGGACCTACCCCGGAGAAAGGATGTGAGCGGCGAAGGTCCGAGAGTTGGAGTTGGATCTTCAGGAATGCTTCATAGCTGAGGAGGTTGAGCGCTGAGTCTCCATCCACCAAGACATGGCAGAGCTAGACATTATTGATGGTAGGAGACACCATCAACGGCAGTTATCCAACTCCGATCATGTTTCTTGGACAGTCTGTAGCATCAAATGTGATGGGAGTGTCCATCCACTTCCGAAGGGGTTCTGCCTTGGCGGTAGGAGCTGTGGCAGCCATCTCCCGACGCATAGTCTTGAGAACGCGACGAGAGGTGATATCCCAAGACCCTCCATAGATGGTGTTGAGGGTCTTCTGACCCTCGTTGTCGGAGATGTCAGAATCGTCGTTGACAGTGTTGTACACAACCTTCAGGACCTTCTTGGGGTCCTGAAAGCCTAGCTTTGGATCAGTCAGAGCTTCATTGACTTTCTGCTTTCCTTCCCACTGGTGGAAAGGAGCTTCTTCTCGACGCTTGTTGAAGCACTCGACAAGGTTTTGGACCTCTCGGCAATCTTCAACATTGTGAGTGTCCGTCTTGTGGATCGGACACCACATCTTGGGACCTCTGATAACTTCGAACGAAGGTCGAGGTCGTTTTTTGGGGCGTGACCCCCGGCCACCCGGAGCTGCAGCTACAACAGCAGTAGGTGTGCCTGCCGTCGGCTTCTTCTTGCTGTTGGACTTTTTCTTCTTCTTTCCACTACCAGATGTAGTGGCTTCAGCCTTGGAGGACTTTTTGTTAGCCTCCAGAGCTGGCTTGGAGTGCATTTCGCGGCCCTCAGCAGCCCTGTCACATTTTTCGGCCAAGCTGAAGAGTTTCATGACACTGGTGACTTCTTTCGTCGCCAACTTCTCCAACATCTTCTTCTCTCAGACGCCCTGTCGAAATGCCACAATGGCAGATGTATTGGAGATAGAAGGAATGGTGTTCCGTACCTGGGAGAAAAGATGGATGAATGATCGTAGCGATTCCCCTGATTTTTGTTGTACGGCGAATAGATCCAGTTCTGTGCCAGGCCGGGTGTAGGAACTCTCAAAGTTTGCGGTGAAGTAGTTGCATAGCTCTGCCCAACTGTTGATGGAGTCAGGCGGAAGACTCATGAATCAGGACCTGGCTGTCCCAGTCAGAGCCACAGGAAAATAATTGGCCATCACAACCTCATTACCACCCGCTGCTAGGATGACGGTGGAGTAGATTTGGAGGAACTTGACAGGGTTGACGATCCCGTCATATTTCTCCAGCAGATGAGGCCGAAACTTCTGCGGCCATCGGTCCATGTGAAGGTGCATGGGCAGGGTCGAACAACCGCCCCCACTCCCAAAGTAGAAGGGTTTTCCCGAGCCTCTCACCTCTCGGGAGCAAGCTCGATATGGACGCAGCCGTCCTGCTGCTAGTAACGGTGGTCAAGCTCCGACCGCAGATCATGGGTCGAGAGCCTTGACGCTGTATGAGTGCGACGTGCCCTATAGGGAAGCGACGTCAGTTGTTGGGACACAACACATCTCCTGTGCTGTGAAACTTGGGGTCCAAGTCTACCAGACAAGGTCCTCCACTGTGAAGTTGCCTGCCCAGCAGGGGGCGAGCCTTGGTTACTGATGGCATTGGCTGCAGCTGCAACCAGATGCTCGACATCAGTATGCTACTGTTCTATGGCCGCCGAAGGAGCTCCAGCCGCTGGAGGATGTTGGAGCAGAGTACGCACGGCGATTAGCACGTTCTCCAGTTTGTTTGTCGATGCAGTCACCAACACGAGGGCGCCATCCTGTTGTCGGGCATTGGCAACCAAAGCATGTGGTGGTGGTGGTGCAGCAACACCCCCTGGGACAACAGCGCCGACTGGCTGTTGGGCATTGGAGGGATTTCCTCCGTCAAGCTGTCCGGCGTTGCAATTGGACGATGCTGCCGCAAAGTTCACCATCTTGAAATCTCAGACTCCCGTACCTGGCGCGCCAAATGTCAAAGTTTTTAATCGGCACTTCCCCCAGTACTACTAGATTGTATCCTACGGAGGTTCGTGATTGGTTGGGGTGCACGTGAGATTACGAACAAGACAGTGACATTAGGAGTTTTACGTGGTTCAGGCCGTCTGACCGTAGCTCCCTAGTCCATGGGATGTGTGTTGATGTATGAGTATGCGGTGGCTTGTGTGCGTATGAGCTTGTTTTTCTCTGTACTGTGCGGTGCAACCCTTTTATAGTCCAAGGGTTGGCCGTTACATTGGCTGCCTGGCCCGACATGTGGCTTTGACGGTGTTTAATTACCGAATACATGATCTGTTAAATGTATTAAGTACGTTTAACAGTGATAATGCACCTTAATGGCGGTGTTACCGGCACTAAAGGCCATCTGATCGTGTGTCATTAATATGATATTAATGACATGTAATCAGGTCTTGTAACTGTAGCTTTCACTGCCCCTTGAATGTTCGGGCTGTTGGAGATACGCCAGTCTTCTTGTTGCTTCCTTAGGTATAGAGGCTTGACACATGGCGGCTCTGGAGCTTCCCATTGTGGGGAGGCAGGTCCGGAGCCACTATACACGTGGCAACACCGGAGCTTCCCTCTACTGGGGGTTAGGTCCGGGGTCAGTGGACACGTGGCAAGACCAGAGCTTCCCTATGAAGGGAGTTCGGTCCGACCTTGTATTACACGTGGCGGAGACGGAGCTACCCAAATGAGGGAGGTAGGTCCAGTGCTGCGGGACACGTGGAGCCTTCGGAGGTCTTCAACTCGGATGGGTGGAACTCCGTGGATTTTCTTGTGGTATCGTGGGGTATCCGGTACGCATGGTACAGACAATATGCATGCATCAAGGTATATGATTCTAAATAATACATTATTGGATGAGGACGTGGATATATATAAGTGTTCCACAATACACAACCAAACACACAAACATACAAGCAAGCAATCATATAGTCATCACACCAAACCTAAACACGTGCACTAATGATCTAAGCGTTTATTACTCACTTATTCAAGGGTAGACTTAAATCCTAATCACAAGACCCAACATTATCGTAACTACAGGATGATGAAGTGTCCTATTCTGGAGAACGGCTTGAGACGGGTCCATACGAAGCTCCTCCACATGAAGCGCATTTCGAAAGACTTCTCCCTGAGGTGTGTTCCTTTCGGAACTTCTTCGAATGCTCCTACTTCTTCTGGTTCCTTAGAAGTGCTAGGGTGGTCATATATAATTTTTCGCAAAAGAAGTGTGTTGGATATGAGAAACATTAGAAAAGAGAAGTAAAATATTTAAACATTGCCGCAGCAAAGGAGAGGAAAAAGAGAGAGTGTGCAGTAGCAAAGAATAGAGAAAATAGAGGGTGTGCAGCAGTCAAATGAGAGAAATAAGATAGAATCGCGACATCAAGCAAGAAGCAAACATTTTAAATGCAACAGTGAAACACATTTTTTTTCAATAGAATAATGGTAGGGAAAATGTATAAACATAGAAGCAAGCACGCTGAGACGCAGCTGAAATTGCAAGAAAAACACAGCAGCAAGAATTGTCACAAGGTGGCTGAATTGGCAAAATGAAAATGCAGTAGCGATGCAATTCGGAAAATAGCTTTTATAAAATAGTTCCTATGCGTTTTGTGGTGTCCATTCTAACTAGGCTTACATCCTACGATCGACATGGCTCTGATACCAATTTGTGACACCCGGTTCTGAAAAAAATGAACCAAGTGCAGTGTATGTGTGCCCAGCATGTTGTTTCACACATATACATCAACATCACGAATGATAATCAGAATTTAACCATGTCACGAATAATAAATATACCTTGATTCTATTGCAGCGGTAAATAATCTAGCGTAGGTGACTCCAACTCCACAGGCAATAGACGGTAGTACGCACGCCTAGTACTTCATGTTGTCTTCCAAAATATCTCTTGCAGCTGAATTAATTGTGGAATAGCAATGGTGAGCATATGTTGTACTCAGCAAGTGCTGGAAAGTATGATATGTAGCTTAAACAGGTATGCTAGTAAGTGGCTAATTGCATAAAAGTACATTTAGTTCATAAACATGTAAAAGCAGCCCACAATGTCTATGTAAGTTTAATTCCCATCATATCCCAAGTAAATATCATAATCAATATCCATCATTCTCAATTACCATCATAATATATTTGTAACCCACCAACAATAAATATCATCACCATATGCAAATTTCATATCTTCTCAAAACCAACCAAACTCATATGACATAACCAATCCCATACCAAATCATCCCAAAACCAAAATCTAATTCTAATCATAGAAGTTGTCCAGGTGTTCGTGACCGGGAGGACGACTATCATGATAGTTTTTAACACTCTGCAGAGGTTGTGCCACTTTACCCACATTTTCGTGATTTCATCACCTTTCGATGACTAAGAACCTCCATTATGCCGTCTCACACTTCTGTATCTGTGTGGCCAAGAGATCACAAAATAGCCTTTGAAAAGGGACTACTAGTATGTACGGACCCACTAAGGTTTCACCGGCAGACTTGAATATCCATTCTCCCACCCACGGGCCCCCTCGTGTGCTATGAGATCCTAGGGTAGCCCTACTCGAATCCCATTCCCCGTGCCATCCAATGGTCCATACAAAACTAGCAGCACACCTAATTATTCAGCTACACCGCACCCATACTTGGCCTTGTGGTGGCACTGTTGTCCTGGCATATTCTCGCATGAACCGGTCCTTAGATCTAAGGCAAGCAAAACTACCATCTAATCCAACCCAGTCCACAAACCATGCTTACTTAGATCACCAAAATTCTATATCGCTAAAATGATTCATCATTATTGCATCTTCATTAATCTACATAATTCATGTGTTCAATAGTTCATAATTAAGCCAGTTGGTTATTCCCTATCCCAATTTAGTAAGTAGAGCAAAAGTGTAAAATACCCTTCCCGACTCTCTTCACGATAACCCGGGCGACAAGGGATGACAAGCAATACTAGTAAACTCCCACAAATAGGTTTCCCATCAACTTGACACAAGCATGCAATTTTGCAAACAAAACATTTAAAAACATAGGATCAATATGGTCAAGGACACTTGCCTTAATATTCTGCAATTTCATGATCAAGCAAATCAAAATCTTGCACATGAAGATCCTCGCATAATCGCCTCTCGATCAAAACTTTTTGAGTGTATCCGTCTACTCGCAATCAAGAACATACACATACAAACATACACAATAAATGCATTGCAATCAACACTAACAAATATGCAACGACATGAATGCACGTGAATAATTTGTTATGATGATTAATAATTTATTACATGGGTTTCATATTTATTACAGATTATTTAAGTAAGTTTTTGGATTAATCACTATTAACTCAGAATTGAAATAATTATCCTAGGATAAGAATTAGGTTGAAAATTTCATAAAGTAATTCCTATATTTATTCTGAATTTTCTACGGCTTTTAAATAAATTTCCTTAATGATTTACAATTTATTTGATCAATCTTGGAATTAATTACAATTAATTCAGAGGCAAAAATAATTATTACAAAACGTTACATAGTATAAAATATCATTAATAACTTACTAGATTTTAATCTAAATTTTCTGAAATTTTTCTAGATTTATTTTCATACTTTATGAATTAACTAGGCTTTAATCTTATTTATTAAACCTAGAAAACAGATTAAAAATACTGGAAATATAAATTTGGTCAAATCTAAAATAACAGATTGATCTTGTATGAATTAATCTAACTTTCAAGTTTTAGGTTGATTTATGACGATTTGGCGATGATTAATGACCGCTGAAAATAAAATATGTCCTACATATGTAATTCAGTCCAAATATTAGAATTAAAATAGTCGTCTGGATCTAAATCGTAATACCTACCGTGTGTAGCTAGTCTCCATAGTTGTGGAACGGAGGCGATGTAGCGATCTTCCGTGAAGAATGACTACGTTGCGACGATCTTCGGCAGACGGCAACTCCTCCTTTTCTTCCTTCCATTTTCTGTTGGCGCTGGCGGCTAGGGCCTGGTCCCATTTGTTTTCTCTAGCGGCACTCACAGCGGGACTTACGGGCGTCTTTTTTTTTTCTATCGTGGAAGGGAGTCACAGTACCTTTTTATAGGGTGCGGGCAGGGGCTGCCGAGCAGAGTCCCGCTCGGATGCTGAGCGTGCCCGTGCCAAGTCCTGATGCGGCAAGACACCTGGCTGAGCCCGTGGTGTGGCTCCTTTTTTTTTCAGCCGTGGGGTTCTCCTTTTTGTTTGTTTGTTTGGCATGGCGGTGCAGCCAGCCTTGCGGAGAAGTCCCAAAAGGACCTGCCTTGTCCGGAACCTTCCGGGGGTGGAAGGGGAGCTTCCCCCAGAAACTTCTGAAAGGTTCTGGAAATTCTTTTTCTTTCTTTCTGTTTTTTACAGATTATATATATATTTGTTATATATATATTATTATTTTTAGTTGTTATTTATTATTTATTTCTTTTTATTAATATTTTTATTAGTACCTTTTATTTTCGTGTTACTTGTTATTCACATATAAATTCTTTCTTTCTATTTATTTATATATTTACTTAGTTATATTTATATCTTATATTTTTCTTTCTTTATTATTTGTTATTCCTTTTTATTATTATTTCCTCGTTAGTTTCTTTCTTTATATTGTATTTTATTCTATTATTCTTATTAACTATTGTTTCTTTCTTTCATATTAAATTTTCTTCCCTTTATGTCTTTCCTTCCATATTCGTTTATGGCAATTTAATTGCTTTTAATGTATTTATTCTGATAAATAAATTTTAATACCTAGGGATGAATGCAAATGCAAGATGAGATGCATATACTTTATATTTTTCTTTTATAAAATAATTTTATTCCTATTATTAATTTGCAAATTCTTATTTAAATTTTTAATGTGCCAAAACTCGAAATCAGGGTGTCACACCGTCGTCCAATGACCAGATCCCACGCTCGGGCGGCGTAGTGTGGTGCATCACGCTCCCACATAGATGCAGCTGGCCACGGTGGAGCATTCGGGCACATCTCGACCAAGTCAGCGCCCCTGGAGCGTGGATGCTAGTCCGGATAGCGCTGTGGCAGCAGCCAGGGCCCTTCTCCACCACCCACCGTCCTTGAATGCGTCCCAGGGAGCGACTCAGCAGTGGGTCCAAGACATCGACCACCTCGTCATTGTGGCGATCAACTCTCCCGTCACAGGGAGACATCACGTGTCGCTGTCGTGCATGCCGTCCATTGACCATCACTCTGCCAACTCCCGTTCCACCAGGCTTTCTAGCGCTGGCAGGATCCCCACGGTCGACCTGAAGGTCGAGCTCAACCGCTATCATGCTCATGTCGATGATCGCATCATCATTGAGCAGCAACGGGAGAGATGGCACAACTTTGACACCGAATACGACCCTCGAAAGCCTGAATAGGAGGCGTCCTCCATCCAAGGTGCACCACGGGTAAACCCTTTGCCGCCTCTCAACAAGATTATGTTGGGTCAACTGCCCACTGCAGTACTCTGCGGAGCAAGTGCCATAGCAGCAGTGCTTGGCGCAACAGGTGCCACAGCACCAGTACTCAGTGCAGTAGGTGCCACAGTAGCAGTACTCAGTGCAGCAGGTTCCGCAGCAGGTCCTGCGATAGCAGAACGCCCTGCTGCAAGCTTCGCAGCAATCGCTCGTCATGTATGCGGCAGGACCGCATTCACCATATGGTGCGCAACAAACTCCCCAGGGTATGTCGTACCGTATGCTTCTCCGGCGAAGCCCGTCGAAGGGTGCACAATCTTGGCTCCATATCTCCGCATAACGACGTGGTCACAGCCACACCCGCCGGAGAACTTTGACGGAAGCATCAACCCCGCCGAGTTTCTGCAGATCTACATAATGGAACTCCTTGCTGCAGGAGCGGATGAGCTCACCCTCGCATACTACTTCGCCCTGACCGACTTAGCTCGGTCATGGCTCATGAACCTGCCCAAGGGGTCCATAACCTCTTGGGAAGATCTCTACTGACAGTTCACAACAAATTTTGGTAGCTCCTACACGCGCCCCAACACTAAGCTCGACCTCCACGCCATGCGCCAGCAACCCAAGGAGACACAGCGATCGTTCATCCAGCGGTTCTCCCAGGTATGCAACACCATCCCCAACTTTTTGAATGCTTCTGTTATAGTGGCATTCCGGCAGGGAGTGCGTGAAAGGAAGACGCTCAAGAAGTTAGCCACGCACAACGTGCAAGATGTCTTCGAGCTCTTCTCTATTGCCGACCGGTGCACCATGGCGGCAGAAGGCCATGACTGGCACACACAGCCAGTCTCCGTGGCGGGCAAAGCTGACCAGACCGGCAAAGGTGCCGCTACCTCGGGTAGCGACAAAGAGAAGAACAAGAACCGGGGCGGCAGCCAGAACATGTCGCTACAGGGGGCACCCGTCGTGGCAGCAGTTGCGATCGATGAGGCTAGACCCCCACACCATGACAAATGCTCACGTCAGCCACATGCTACTGACGACGGTGTCGAGCCCTGCCCAGTGCACAAGACTCACGACCACAGCACGAGCGATTGTCGGGAGATCAAGATGTGCACCGAGGGATACCAAGAGCGTGCGCAACAGCACCTTGAAGATGCACCCTTCCGCCAGTGGGAGGGCAAGAAGAAGGTCGAACCCAAGGTCAATGCTGACAAGTAGGTTGTGTACCAGAAGCATGAATGAGCGGTCAAGGTGGTCCACCAGGATGAAGACTCTGACACCAGCAGCGATCACGAGTGTCGCAAGACACTCCGCGTCATCTTTGCGGGGGTCTTGGGATCCTGCGTCTCGGAACTCATTCAATACCCTACGTCGAGTGGTGGCCTCAATAGCTCGTACCCCCACTCCGCCTCTGCACCACAAGTGGAAGGAGACGCCGATCAGCTTCAACGCCTTCGACTGCCCCAAGAACATGGAGGAAGCCGAGATCCTGCCTCTCCTGGTCGCCCCCACCATCGCCAACGTCAAGCTCCACTATGTCTTCATAGATGGAAGGGCCAGCCTCAACCTCATCAGCCGTGTAGCCTTCGACCAGCTACAGATCCAGGTGTCCAAGCTCACCACCTCGAGCCCGTTCTCAGGGCTGCAACCAAGAAACAACATCCCATATGGCAACGTCCACCTCGAGGTGACCTTCGGGACACCTGAAAATTTCAGGACAGAGATCAACCTGTTCAACATCACGGAGGTCAGCCTCCCCCTTCAATGCCATCATTGGCAGGCCCGCCCTATATGGATCTATGGCCGTAGACCACTACGGCTACTTCGTCTTGAAGATGCTGACCCCCTCCGGTGTCCTCAAGATCTGCGGAGACCGCACCACTACGGTGTTAGCCTTGGAGAAGCTCCAAGCACTCAGAGCAGACGCAGCACCTGCCCAGGGCGGTGCTAGACCAAGTCAGCCTCCGCCGAGCTGGCATCAGCGTGACTCGTCTGGTGCACCTCGTCTGCAGCCTTCTAACAGCATCGACGTTCCTGTCAAAGCTGTCAAGATTAGTTTTGGCTCTGCCCAGACTACCCGCAAGGTGTGGTCCAAGGCAGAAAGTAGAGACACCCGCTCATCGCCCCACTGGTAGCTAGTGATGACAAGTTGCCCGACAACTGTCACTGTTACCCTCAGAGCTTTGAGCACCCCTATAAGTTAACCTTAGCTTAATAGTAGGATAGTGTAAAGGTTTTTCATAGAGTCTAGGAGTAGCCCTTAGGACAACCAAGCTCCGGGAGGGTCAAGTCCAGTTTGTGCAGCTAAGTTAGCATGGTATCGAACCCTAAGCCTGTTCACCTTGCCCCCCTCGTCATCTGGAAACGAGTCATTGCCTTCTTTTGTAAAAGCCCGTCTCCTCCTGAATGTCTATATAAAAGAATCACTGTCTTACTTCATGTTTCCCTAAAAATGTTCATTTAGTTACTCGTTAATTTTATGATGAACCATGCTAGGCTCATTTTTCGTATATTGCCTTCATATACATGGTTATATACTCTATGTCTCATCCTCGGGTGGAGTTGTGCATTCCTACTACAGGCAGGCCTACTTGAGGTAACTGCAATGTGTGGAGGGTTCTCACGGCTGCCCCCTTCCTTGGAGTCCTGTGACGCCGGATGGCCTCCCAGGAAAGGTCTACGCCAAGCCGGAGGTCCAATGGGTGTAAATTGGTTAGTCTGGTCCTGTACCATAAGCATGCACGCTCCGCCTCCCAGAGCTACGACAAAGTACTGGGGGCCAGAAAGCTTGCACTCTAAGGAAGGCGGGAGCCAGATCCTGAAGCACTAGCGCATTAAATTACCTAAGCCCCGTGTGCCAGCTCAGGACAACAAGACATGACAAAGCTAAAGAGAAAAAAGAGGTAAACCGGCAATCATATTAGTCCCTCCTTTATCATGTGTGCAGGACATCCAGCTCGAACACCATCCAGGAGCCCGACGTCAACGTCCCAACACTCTGATGATAGTAACAAGCGCTGATTTGTGAGTACACTCTCCCACCCCGCTCTTGTTGCTAATAGGATTCTCTGGTGGTACCTGTATACCAGGGGCCTGCCGTCGAAGTTGCTACACATCGGTGGTGGACGATGCCAGAGCAGCCAGCTCCGGTACCTCCCAGGGGGCCCGCCTTCGACGTCTGAGCACGACGACGACAGTAACAAGCACTAGTTCGCACTTGTCGTCAAATTTGCTACACATCGGTTGTGGACGGCACCCGAGCAGTCAGCTTTGGCACCTTCCAGGTGGCCTACCGTCGAAGTTGCTACCCAATCGGTGGTAGGCAACGCTGGAGTAGCCAGCTCCTGTAACTCCCAGGGGGCCTGCCGTAAATGTTGCTACACATTGGTTGTGGGCAACGCCAGAGCAGCCAGCTCCGACACCTCCTAGGGGGCCTGCCATCGACGTCTCTACAACGATGATGGGCGATGCTGGAGCAGCCAACTCTAACACTTTCCACGGGCCTGTCGTCGATGTCTCTACAATGATGGTGGGTGACGCCGGAGCAGCCAGCTCTGACACCTCCCAAGAGGTCTGCCATCAATGTCTTTACAACAATGACGGGCGACGTTGGAGCAGCCAGCTTCGGCACCTCCCAGAGAGCCTACCGTCGATGTCTCTCAAACGACAGCGGGCGATGCCAGAGCAACCAACTCCAGCACCTCCCAGGGGGCCTGCCGTCGATGTCTCTACGACGATGGCAGGTGACGCTGGAGAAACTGACCCCAACCATGAGTTTCAAAAACAGAGCTTGGCACCCCTAAAGGGGGCCCGTCGACATCAACTACTCAACCTTCCCCTGCTCCGCTGGGGGCCCATCGAAGACTTCCTAAGGTCAAGTGGTGGGCATGCCCAACCAATTGGCCACATCTACCAGGGGGCCTCTAAGGGGGTTCCATAGGCAGGACGTCAGTTGACGGCAGATCGA
Source organism: Tuctoria greenei (assembly GCA_036927565.1). Lineage (NCBI taxonomy): Eukaryota > Viridiplantae > Streptophyta > Magnoliopsida > Poales > Poaceae > Tuctoria > Tuctoria greenei. The sequence goes on along the minus strand of JAYESD010000001.1, from coordinate 140,819,192 downwards.
CTATGTCTATTGTGTGATCGTTGGTTCCTAAAAAACTAACAAAGTTAGCAAAGTTCTTCAGACCCTTACGCTGCTAAGAGCCCGGGTGAACAAGATGGGAAGCACAAGACAAAGCCAAGAAGCCAAACATGAATTCAAATTTACAAAGGGGCGAGACCCGGATACAAAAGTGCTCTTCCTAGGGGCCGCCGACCTCAATCACTCGCGAATTGTGCAGCGACATGTTTGGCGGCATCCTTGACTTCTTTTGTTGCCGCCTCTTCACGCCCTATGACGGGACCGTCGAATACTTTGTCCAGAGGTATCTCCGGGTATCCACTCCAATAGCACACCAGAACGTGGGACACCACTGTCTCTGCTTTGGACACCACTGTCTCAGCTTCTCCCACTTTAGGCCAAGGACGTGCTGCGCTTTGCGGAGGTTGGACTGCACCAAGTTGATGCTGGACTGCACCGACTCGATGACATCAGAGAGGATCCCTTGTTCTCCCAAAGATATGGAGGGCCTCCCGGTGATCATCTTGGGAACCTCTTCCCCCTTCGGCAATGAGGGCAAGGTCACCAGCGTCGAGGGCCTCGCCGCCGAGACCTGAGAGAAAGTTGTAGTGCCACTCGAAGCGACAGCACCACCATCGTCTGAGGTGCCACCTATTAGAACAACAGCCTCGAGGGTCGGACCCTCAGCTTGCTGGGTGGACTCTGACATTACCTCCAGCACAGCAGCCGGAGGTGATTTACTGCTTGCGCCAGGCACGAGCGCCAGAGCGACATTCCCTTGTACTGGCTTGGCGTTCTGCTCCACTGATGCAGCCATGGCCCTCTGGACCAACTTTGGAGCACTCCAGACCACTACTCCCGATGGTAAGGGCTTTACCACAGTTGACGAAGACCTGTAGATTGGAATCAAAGTCCGTTCAAACAAGAGAACAGATGGGACAACAATGCAAGCTTAGGTAGGAATGCCTTACTAACGTTCGCGGAAGCTCCAACGGGCCTCAACTTTCAGTGACTCTAAGGGTGCAGGCTCTGCTGATGATGAGGCGGGCGGGGTTGATCAGACTGGGCCTCCACCAGAACCACCGACGGTTGCCGTCCCACATCGGCAAATCTCCACCAACTCCAACGATGCCACTTCCAAAGCCACCTCTAGAGCCATATCAACATCCATTGTCGAACCTGTGACAAGATTTCTAGGGACCCAAGGCCTCTTGTCCTGAGGTTACGTGGATGTAGCGCTCTTAGAGCCCTCTCCGGCACCTTGGATTGCGCTGGTGGCAGAGACGCTGGCTGGTGCGCCATCCTCAGTCGATAGAAGCCTCATCACTTGGCGGACTGGGCCTCCGCCTCAAGAATCATCAACACCCGAGGCGAAGGATGGGCGCTCCATCAGTCGTTGGCTTGGGGAAAAGACCTCCCTCGGCAGTGACCGAGGACATTTGTCCTTTGCCCCCTCAACCACCAGCAACTTCGCCTTCCCCATATCAGGGACCGGTGCTTTTCCCTTCCCGTTGTTGGAGGACGGGTCTTCCACCCTCGGCACTTCGAAGCCTAGAGCGGGTGCAGACTCCTAGGGAGAGTCATCGATAATCAGTCCACGGTCCACATCTCCAACCTGTCGCAGCGCAAGACCAAGCGCGTCTAGGTTTGGCATGTCCCTCATGATTTTCACTCTGAGGCCCCGATCCGTGCAAAGTGGCGAACATGGCTATGGGAGGGTGAAGATATCAGAATACAACATGCCATTACACGCCTTGGACATCACATCAGATACCTCTCGTGGGGTCATCTCCGTGTCACGACCCCTCACCAGCCTGGTGCTGACCCGCGGCCCAAAGTATAGCCACGCCGCGCGGCAATGATGCTGGATGAGGGCCAGGCGTCGACGCACAAAGTCCGCCAACACCATCAACCACGACAAACCATGGTCCACCAGGTATTGGATACTCTTCGTCATCGGGGTATACTCCGACTCCAACTTCGAGCGCTCCTCCCAGGTCTTCTTCCTAAGTGCCGGCCAGTCGGTGGGCAGGACCATGTGATCATGGGCATCACCATGTATGATCACCCAGCCACCCCTCCAGCCGTCCTACCTCGTGGCGGAAGGTGGGGTGATGTACTTGAAGGTATTATTGCCCCGATGCTAGAAGCAATAGGCGCCAAGGAAGTTCATCTATCTCTTTGAAGTCCGCTTTAGCACAGAAAACCAACTGAACACCAGCACCAACGGGTACACTCCGAATAACATCACGTATAAGTGCGAGAACACCGCCACCACAACCAAAGAGTTTGGCGACAGGTGATGAAGCTGGAGCTCAAGGACCTCCAGAAGCATCACAAGGAAGGAGGAAACGGGTGGAACTAACCTGGAGTATGCGTACAAGGTGAAGAAGATGATCTCTTTCTCCTCCAACTTTAAAGGCAGGGAGCCGGGGCGGACCAGATTCTACTGCTCCTCGTCCTCCCAGCCAAGCAGCAGCCTCACAGGTGCTATGTCCACCACACGGGAAGGAGGCAAGTCCGAGGCCATTGGAGTAGGAGTCAATAACCTTGAAGGTTGGGAAAGCTCGGGTGCTCAAGGAGGAAGATGAAGGCTCGAACGTTGCGGTGTGATAAAGAGAGGAACCACCTTTGCCCACAAAGGTTTCCTTTTAAAAACCCTGGCAACATTTGAGCGCATCGTGCAGGTCGCATGGGCCCGAAACCCACTGTTCAACCCACTGCGTCCATGACAGCGGGTCCTAGGTCCCTTGTCAGAAAGATTGGCCCGAGCGGGCCCCCACCTGAGAAGCCAACCCGACAGTTCCCATAAAGGCGGAGCAAGAGAAGTAGAATTGCAAGAGCCACATTGGGAACTATCGCGATAAAGAAGCTGAAGTAAAGATCTTGTCGCCACGACCCCTCAACCCGAAGGGTACGCGTGGCCACGATGACAGAGGCACACACTGCTTCAACTGATCAAGATGAAATAATAAGGCATCGCGGGAAAGCAAGGATAGGGCTCCACCCTCGGGCTCATCACCCCCCCCCCCCCAGGGTGGACCCAGGGGCAACTGTCGGTACCCGACCTACCGGGTACCCTCGCGCATAGGCTAAAAGCACCTAAGTGCCCTGCCTCCTTGTTGAGGCAGAATCCAATGGCGCCACGTGTCCAGAAGGCCTGGACCCTGCCCTACCTCAGGTACGAGATCAGGCGCTCCCACATAGACCTCAAGATGGGGTCTAGCTCCCCCGAAGAGACGGGCTCCCAAGCGGCCTTGTGTCAAACATTACGGGGCCCCGCTCCTCCATAGGTGTGGGCTCTGATTCTCCCACGTGGTCCGTGGCAATAGGTCGGCCACCTCCCGCGGAGGCGACCTCCAGCTCTACGACATGTCCCGCAGTCCCAGATCCCCAGCTCTCGTTAGGGGCAGGTTTCATGGCTGCCACGCGACCTGCAGTACAGGACCCAACCTCCCCCGCAGAGGCTAGCTCCCGTACTGCCACGTGTCCTGCAACTTGTCCTAGACAGTGGGTTGTGGGAGTAAACGGGAGGTGAGCCGTGTCTAAATCATGCATCGAAGACACGCACCTTCCCCAAGCGCATGACGTGGTGCAGGCCTACTGTCAGGTACCGCTACGCCAAATCGCATCACAATAAAGACGTCGCAGGCCTACCCCACTCCGCCATGTGGGTAGCTTACGGCGACAGGACAGTTGGACGGGACATCCCTTGCCATCATCGACGACTACTCATGGGCCACTGGCATCTGAGGTAGCAAGACGGCAGGTCTTCAAGCCATGGTCAGAGGAAGCTTATACGAGAAGCGTTAGATCTTTAGAATGAGATCGCCATGAGGCCACCTGTCGGGCCTTGTACCCCACTTGTAAGGCATCTGACCTTGTCTATAAAACGACCAGACCGCCAACATTACAAAGGACCTCAACTCATACACACTAAACACACGCATTCACACTAGCAATTTAACTCACACCGTGGAGTAGGGTATTACGCTCCTGTGGCCCGAACCACATAAAACCAATGTCTCACCATCTCTCATACGCGCAACCTCACCCGAGGTCTAAGAACTGCTGGTCAAGAACCGCCGGAGGCTACTCGCGTAGCAGGTCCGGGGGAAGTGTCACAAGAACACTTCGATAGTTATCATTACCTTAGCCAAGGAATGACATATCACACCCAATGCATGAGAGGTATGATACACCTTAGCCAAAGAATGACAGAACATGCTCAACTATGTTGAGTGCACGTCATTCCTTTGTAGCTAAAGGTTATCATTACCTTTGCCAAGGAATAACAAGGTACATCCAACCTATGGAAACCTTGAGATGTGGATGAGCGACACCGAGAACACCCACATCGACCACATTCATGGAACCCATAGATGGCAACCAACCATCGACACTCAACCCTCCAATGCCAAAGTTGTGCTGCAACAACGTTAGGCCAACCTCATGGCCTACATCCATCATTAGGGTTTCAACCCCTATCACAACCTTGACCAAGAATAAGCTTGGGGGAGGACCCCCACTTTAGGTAACTTGTATCACACCCCATTTGCATTCCTTTATTTTATTTCTTTCTTTCGACCACATTTGCATCTTTAAAAAAATAACGTTGTATAGGTTAGGCCAATAAAATAAAGGATGTGCGGTAAGAATATTTTTACTTTGCATAAGTTGAAATGATGAATAGTTGCTCTGTTTTATTTTCTCTAGTGTCTTGCATACAACCTAGTATTCTCCAAGTATTGGGTTTATTGGCCTAGAATATTCTTGCCTGAAACTTGGAAATTGAGGGTAGCAAAAGCAAGTCCAATTCTAGGTTGTTGTGGGATATGATATAGTGATAAGAGCTGCTAATAATCTAGTTGAAAGTGAAACTTGATTTCACATTGAAAATTTAAAATGGGAGTTCCTTATTTGATAGAAATTCCTACCAAAGTCATATGATGATTTGAATTAGATAAACCTTTTGCATATGCTATTTGCGTTCACATTGAGCTTGGTCAAACTGGTATAGACCTATGTGAGAATCTTTTGATGTTTTTCAGATGAAGATTACACGGGCACATGCTAAACTTCTACACTAGAAGTTAGCAAAATTCTATCATACCATTCCACCACCAAAAAGATACTCCATGATTTTCACGAATAATTCTCTCTCAAAATTATTTGATAAGAGGAGTAGAAGACATGGCTACAAGAAAAATAAAATGCATGCTCATGTACAAGAGAGTGAGAGAAAAAAGGGAGAATAAGTAGCCATGTTTCATCCTCACAACAAGAGAGTGCATACAAAAGAGTCATCTTCATATTCCCACTCCACAAATATTCCATCACACTTGCACAAATCTTGTTCAAAAGTATGATTTCTTTTCCCCTAAGGCTTACTCTTTTGACTTAGCAATATATGTGCTGCAAATATGCCTACTCTTGATCCCTAGCAAGCTCCACATACAATCCTTATTTAGATGTAGGACGAGAAAGGCATTGCCTTGGTGAGGATACAAATACCACTTCCCACATAGGAGTGATTGAGAGCATCATTTGATGAACTTAAATCCAAACACCATTTTAAATTCTCCGGAAATTTGAGTGGAACTCATACATTAGGTGATGCATGCTTATTTTACTGTTCTATCCTTCAAGGACCCAAGAAAAGGATGAGGCATAAGCCCCATAAAGACTAAGAAAAAGGGTGAGGTACTGTAGCCATTTTATTCAATGCAAGGTAGAATATTTTGTTGTGCACCTGGTACTTTTTCAAAATAGGACATTGTAGCAACTCCAGATCAACAACCTAAGTCTCTATCTTTGCCCCGAGACGAGCAAAGGGTAAGCTTGGGGAGTTTGTTGACGGTTGTTATATACCAATTTCAACTGTCAATATAAATTATTATGTGAAGGAATGAGTATTTCTTACACACATCATAGTTAGAAATAACCTAGTTCCATATGTACATGGAGAAATTGGTGCATGTAGGTATTTTATATAGAGTTGAGGTGAAGCAGGGGGATGGATCCTATAAAATATCATCCCAGCCAATCAAGTGCTGACATGTGGCACCACATGGATCAAATGGCCAACAAACAGAAGTATCTGAGGCCATCCAACAGTGTATCACTCATATAAGTCAATGGGACCCACCTGGATGTCACCCCGAGGAAGCATAGTGGAATTGGTCCACTTTTCTATTCTGTCAATGTGGTGGTTCGACCACACTAAAACATGCGCAAAACATGGTCAGCTGCACGTGTCGACTCCCTGTGGTGCTCTGGTCACGGTGAAGACTGATTCACGCGCTTTTGGTGGTGGGAACCGACCCTTCTCCCACTATAAATAGGACTCCTCACTCATCACTTCAACACACACCACTTGAGCATCATTGTATTGTATACACTTGTTCTCCTAGTTCCTTAGTGGAGGTTAGGCAGTAGAGAGGAGCCTCTTGTCCCAAGTCCAAATTGGGAAAGGTATGTGTTGATGGCCGTTATATACCAATTTCTCCCATCAATATAACTCAATTATGTGAAGGAAATACTGTTTCTTGCACACATCACCTTTCTATTTAACCTATTTCCACTTGTCCTCGGAGAAATAGTGCATGCATGTGTTTAGTGCAGGAAATGAGGTAAAAGAGGGGGAGCAATCCTATAAAATATGATCCCAACCAATCAAGCGCCAACAAGTGGCATCACTTGGATCAAATGGACCACAAACATAAGTATTTGAGGACATCCAATGGTGTATCACCCATATCAGTGAATTGAACCCACCTAGAAGTCACCCCTAGGAAGCACACTGGAATTGGTCCAACTTTCTGTTTGGCTGACTAGGAGGTTCGACCGACACCTTCCTAGTGCCAAACTCGGTCAGCTTCCATGTGTCGCCTCCCTGTGGTGTCATGATCACGATGAAGACTTATTCACATGCTCTTGGTGGCTGGAACCGACCCTTCTCCAGACATAAATAGGACCCCTACCCTCACTTCTCGCACACACCACTTGAGTATTTATTCTATTGTATCCACTACTCTCCATAGGTTTAGAGGAGTTTAGGCTGTAGAGAGGAGAACCTCTAGTCCATAGTCCAAGTTAGGAAGGAGTAGAAGGAGTCTCTCTCTTCCCAATTCCAAATTTGGAAAGGTATGGTTCTCATATTCCTATTTGTATTTGTGACTTTGTTCTTAATAAAGATGTCATCTTTATTCTTCTTTTATTCATATACTTGGATGAAACATTTCTAGTTTGATTGTGGATTCCATGTATGTGGTAGGAGTAGTATCAAGCCCCCACTATAGTCTAGTTAGTTATGACATGACCATGTTAATATGATTAACTTATGCTATGTTCCAACATTTGTTGAACGATGTTTAGGTTAGTCATTGCCTTAGGACGACTTGTGCCTAGGCTCCTTAGGTATTTACTTAATATGCTAGCATGGTGCTAGGATAGTTAAGTAGTGTTTGATGTCTCGTAGACCCACAGATTGAAGAGGTAGGTAGTAGGTGGTGACAGACCTATCTGTCCTTGTAATCTCCACGTTCGACTATGCCAAAGGCTCTTTGCGGGAGTCATTCTAGTATTGCTAGGGTAAACCCATGCCCGATGTGTTAACAACTTAGCATAAGAATTAATCATTGACATGTTCATTAGTATTTATCTTAGGCTATGCATACTAGAGGCATTGTAGGACTAACTCCCTAACTCTTAGCCTAATCCCTCTTTGACCCATTTATCCCCCTTAGATTAGGATGTTAGTGTGTGTGTCACACTACCTCTACATATCTATTACCCATCCTCACTAGAACCTTACCTATACAAACCTACCCTCTTCATTTGATGATTGCTATGCTTCCACTTAGCCTTCCTTTGGGAAAATATAAATGACACCCTTGGGAATACTCTTAAAGGGGAAATGCCACTTCGGTAGTTTTCATGCTCTTGCGGATTTTTATCTGTGATGTAAGAAACATCAACAAGCATTTTTGGCACCGTGCCCGGGAAGGCAGCCGAAGATTGCATGATTGAGTGAATAGGTTAGGACCCTTGGTAGGTTTTAGTAGGATAACCCTTTTTGTTTTTGCATTTTATATGAAAACAGGGTAGTGTATGTCTAGTTTCCACTTGCGGAAAAACTTTGTTGAAGATCTCGAATCCCTTCTGAGAGATCAACCTTGTGTCGTTACTCCTTAGATGCTTAGTTCGACAAAGCAAGCCAACGCTACTGTACCAACAATTGAAACGCTAATGGCCCATAAGACCCTTCGTGAGTTTTTGGCTCCCTCTGCTACCAATGTGCCTGTTGGGCCAACTATTAACACGGGAGACATAAACTTTTAAATCAAGACTGGCCTATTCACTATGGTGCAAGCCAACCCGTTTTGTGGGGAGGCTAACGAGGATGCAAGTGCTCACCTACAACAATTCTTTCCATTGGGCAAAACCAATGCCCTACGTGGAAGAATTTCCACTTTCCAGCAAGACGCTAAGGAGTCTACTCCCGAGGCTTGGGGAAGGCTTCAGGAGTTCATCCTGGCCTGTCCCCACCATGGGATGGATAACTGGCTGATTATCCAAAACTTCTACAATGGGATGATCTCTTCGCCCGTGACCATGTGGATGCTGCCACTGGAGGTACCTTCTTCTCATTGACGGTGCCCAAAACCAAAGACTTAATTGAGAAGATGGTGTCAAACATGGGGTGGAGCGACGAGCGTCTCCATACCTGTCAACGAGGCATGCACACCTTGGAGGAGGTGGACAGGATCGCTGCCAAATTGGGCCTCCTCATGAAGAAGATATATAGACAAACCAATGGAGATGTATGTGGCAATGCCTATTCCCTAGACTCTCACATCACCCGTTAAGTCTGTGGCAGCATGGAGCATTTGTGCAATGACTGACCCGAAACCTATGAGGATGCATTATACGTAGCCAACAATAGGAACAACAATGGTATCGTTCAGGAGGTCAATGGTGGGGCCAACCACATCCTTTATTTCAAGGAGGGTACAACAACAATGGCAAGAATGGAAATCAACCCAACTTGAGAGAGCTTGCGATTAGCCAGCTGAAGATCAATGATGCCCTATCAAAGAAGCTGTCAGCTAATGACAAGACCATAGAAAGTATCAATTCCAAGATAGAAGAACTACCCTTAGCATTCAAGAATCAACTAAGCTTCAACAAGATGTTGGAAACTTAGTTGGCTCAACTTGCTGCAGTTGTTCCTCCAGTGGAAAAGGTGAATGTGGTGGCTACGAGAGGTGGCAAGACCACTTGTGACCCATCGTATCCTACACAAGAGAAGAATACAACTGAAAAGGAGAAAGAGGATGTTCCAACTGTAATAAGTGAACCACTTAGTGAGAGAATGGTCAAGCAATTTGAATACACCAACTTATTGCCATTCCTTCACAGGCAATAGAAGCCAACAGTGGATGAGCAATTCAAACGTTTTGTTAAGGTTATCCAGAAGATCCACATCAATGTGCCCTTGATTTATGTGATACAAGTACCCACTTATGCTCGCTATCTCAAGGACATATTGAATAACAAGCGGCCATTGCCCACCACTGACGTTGTGAAGCTTATAGAGGACTGCAGTGCAGCCATCCTCAATAGGCTTCCGAAGAAGAAGAAAGACCCTGGATGTCCTACGATATCTTTCTCAATTGGGGCTCACTACTTTGACAAGGCACTTTGTGACCTTGGAGGAAGTGCAAGTGTGATGCCCAAGGTGGTATTCAACCAACTGAACTTCAGGAAGCTTACTCCAACACCAATGCAGCTCCAACTGGCTGATTCTTTAGTCCGTTATCCAGCGGGTATTGCTGAAGACGTTCTGGTGAAAATCCATAATTGCTTCATACCCATGGATTTTGTGGTGCTCGACATGGATGTCGAGGAGGATATGCCGCTCATTCTTGGGCTCCCGTTCCTTAGTACCGCTAAGGCTCGCATAGATGTGAGAGCTGAGAAATCCACTTCCATATCAATGGCAAGGAGGAGAAGTTTAAATTTCGCCCAAAGCTAGAACAATGCTCCATGATTCGTATCAAGTATGGGCTGAATGTTAAACATATTCAAGAGGTTGAAGTCACACCTCCAGAGGTGGATCGCTCATTTCATTCATGAGGGAATTGATCTATGTGGAGAACTGTCTTATCGTCCACGCCGACATCCCAAGAAGACGGAGAAGTTTAGGCGTCCCAATAGGCCCAAGTCCACCAATCTACCAAGGAAGGAATGGCGGGACAAGCAAGACAAGCCATCCGAGCCTATCCCTCCAGGCCCGGATGTCAAGAAATGAAGAAGGAGGAATGTACATCTCATCGAACGGTGGTGAGACCTAGCCAATGGGTTAAATTGGTGGTTATCTTTTCTTTGATTTTTTCTCTTCATTTGTTTTTTCCCCATTTAGTTTATTTTCCCCAATGCATATTTGGTTTTTCTTAGCAAGTTGAGAATCTTATACTCTCAACCATCATTTTTTATTTCTTTATTTTTCACAAAAGAAAATTGTCGAGTTTTGAGAAAAGAGTTTTATTTGAAAAACTATTTTTCTGAGCTGCAAATGTGGCATTTCACCAATGTGCTAATTTTATAGCCGTTGGGGAGCCAACTGCTAAAAGAAGGAACAGGGGGCCCACATTTCATTGCGACCGACCCCCCTGTTCGGCCGACATGGGGAAAGAGCCAATTTGGCTCTCTCTCCTCCAACGGCTACATTTGATCCTCTTATGACCATTGGGGAGCGTACACTATAAATGGTGGCCATGAGGAGCACTCGTCTTCACACTTCACCTCATTTCACACCTCCTCAAAGTCACTCTTTGCTCTCATTGTTTTTCTTGCTCTTCATTGAAGCACTCTTGCTTGAATGCAACCCAAAAAGACTTGCTTTTGTTTGCATTTGCAATTTGATCTCAAGTTCTTCAAGGGAAAATTCGTCGAGGGTTTTGCTTTCACTAACATTTCCTCTATCGAAGTGTGGACTAGGACACTTCCCCTGGTACTACTAAGGAGTTGCCCGCGGAGGTTCGTATTCGATTGGGGTTCTAGTCAAGATTAATGACAAGGGTGAACACATAGAGTTTTACGTGGTTCGGGCCACCTGATCATAATACCCTACTCCACAGGGTGTGTGTTAATTGTATGAGCTTAGAAGAGCTTGGATGCGTATGAGACGACCTCTCCTTTCTACCATGTAGCGCAACCATTTTATATGTCATGGACTGGCTACTACAGTGTGTGCCTGGCCCGACAAGTGGCCCCGGCTATAATCACTGCCCTATACATGATCTATAGTGTTAAGGGTGGTTAATAGCGTGATAACGTGTCTTAACAACATCGTTACCAGTCTTTATAGTCCTTTGATCATGCGTCATTAATATAGCATTAATGATGCATTAACCAGGTCTTGTAACGGGCAATTGATAGCCCTTGAATGTCCACGCCATTGGAGATCCCGCTGTCTTCCTGTTGCAAACTTAGGTCCGGGCATGTGACACATGGAAGCTCTGGAGCTTTCCTCTATTGGGGGATAGGTCCGGTGCTACTGGACACGTGGCAGTGCTGGAGCTATCCTGAGGAGGGAGGCAGGTCCAGCTCTTTAGGACACGTGGTAGCACTGGAGCTACCCAAACGAGGGAGGCAAGTCCGACTCTTCTGGACACATGGCAACACCGGAGCCACCCTATGGAGGGAGGCAGATCCGATACTGCAAGACGCGTATCTCGTTCAGACGTCTGCCACCTGGATATAGAAACTCCATGAATTTGTTTACGGTATCAAGGGGTACCCGGTACCCAGGGTACCAACAGTGGCCCCCGGGTCCACCTAAGGGAGAGGTTATGCTGCTGGAGGTTGGGCCATCATCAATTCCCGTGTTGCTGCTCCAAAGTCTTTTCCTGGGCGGTTCAAGTGATGGCGCACAGTTATGCCATCGCCACGTGGCACTTCTTGATATGGTGAGTGGGATCCTGGCGTGCAGATCTCACGCAATTGAAGATCACCAATTCCCAATACGAAGTTCGTATAGGTTCCCAGCGTAATCTTGGTAGCCCTGTCAGGCTACCGCCCTCGGGCTTCCAACTTCCCATCATGACAACGGTTTGCCTAGTGCAACTTTTTAACAAATTGGATCCGGGCCCCTTGTCATTGACGAGGTTATTCGTGATTCGGGTACGGATGTAGTTTCCATCCAAGCGTTGCAGAGGCTTACTAAAGGGAGAAAGTCTGCACGAGAAGAGAACTCCTTACACTTTCAGTTGATCTTGCGCTTAGAGCTCTTCGCCCTTGCATCACTTTTTCCACTTTTGCTCCACTCTGCGGCGATGGAGTTAGGACTTCCTCGCAGCAGGATCAAGAGCTACAGTGAGTTGTCAAGAGTCCGCACCTACATGGGGTGGTCGAGTGACTCCTTCTCGAACTCGATTCGCTTCGGCAAGCTCCCCTTCAGGAAGGATAGCGCCAGAGAGATTGTGTACTTCTTGGCGTTCGCCATGGTGGGGCTCATCCCGCCATTCTCCAGCTTCTTGTTGATGTTGTTGGACTTCTATAGTTTGCAGCTCCACCACCTCGACCCCCACTCCTTCTTGCTGGTGGCGACTTTCGTCCATTTTTGTGAGATGTGGGTGGGTGTGCCGCCCTGCATCGAGCTCTTTTGGACCTTCTTCACGGTCCACACAACTGGGAAAGGGAATGAGTTCCTTGGCTTCTACTACTTCGTGAAGCGCAAGAATTCACCCTTCAAGTACTTGAAGATGTTTCCTTTCGATAAGTGGGATGGTTGGAAGAAGGATTGGATAATCATCAGGGCGGATCGCCATGATAGTGTGGAGCTACCTGACGGCCTTCCCACTGCCGACACCAACACCCAAGAGGTGCTCCTGAAGCTGATGCACTACAGGAATATCGATCACTTACGTCGGCCAGGGCCGACGTAAGTAAGGCATAAACTGACATAACTAACTTAATTACGTCGGCGACAGGCCGACGTAGCGGTTTGGACGTAATTAAGGTAACTTATGTCGGCCACTGACGTAAGTTACTTAATTATGTCAGTCTGCAGAAGCCGACGTAAGTTAAGTGGCGGGATGGGACTTGGGCTGGGCCTGAGTACTTACGTCGGCCAAAGCATGCTGACGTAAGTTATGTGCCCTAACTTACGTCGTTTAGCTCCAAATCGACGTAAGTTAAGTGGTTTAACTTACATCGGTGTGGTCTGACCGGTGTAAGTTAAACTGGGCTAACTTACGTCGGCAATTCAATAGCCGACGTAAGTTAAGTTTTCGATTTTTTTTTTAAAAACAGAAACTGACTACCTCGCTCGATGGCGAGAACACAAATCACAACAACACAGCAACATATACAGTTATACAGCAACAGTTATAAAATAATATCCAAAACATAGACAACAACAACACAATTTAACTCCGGGCTACACGCTAGCCCTTCCACTGCCTCCGGGATCTCGACGCGTTCCCGAACCCTGCAAAAGAATCATAACTAGGATAAATTAGATGTTCATAATTAGAAGTCCATAAAACAACGATGCAAGTAACTTATTTGCCAAATAATAACAGCACATAATATACTTCAATTCATTACAACTGCAGACTGTTATCCAAATGCCTATATTGCCTATCAGATTCTCTTAACTGATTTTACTTCAAGAAATGCTCGAAAAATCAATTTTTGAAAAGTAATAGATATTGTTCATCTCCTGCTGAAAGTATTCATATTAGTAATATATATTGCATAGTTTATAAGTATGTATTAGTATTACAAATTAAATAATATTTATCTTTAAGGGCCTATCACCCTGAGTTGTCCTAGGGCCCTCAAACTCCTAGAGCCGACCCTGAGTTGGTGGTGGATCAAAAGGGAATCATGCATTCAACATAATGAAAATCTATTTTATGGGAGCGGTGGAAGTTGCATTTCGGGGACGACATGGATGTCCTCCTCTAACAAGTTTCTATTCGACACTAAGGCTAAAACTCACAATAACAGGGTGTACAGAAAACAAAAAGAGGGATAAACAATATTACCTGCTCCGGTGTCTGCTGCGGCGGAAGTGTAGGAATCTCGATGTCCTGACCGCTGTGTCGAGCAAGAGCCTGCCATTGCAAAATATTAGAAGATATATGTTATTGAAGTGCTGTGAAGTTTAACTACGGTACTTTAAATTACTTACCGCCACCGATGCTTGCATCTGGGCCATCATTAAGGCCGTCCTCTGCTGCTCTTCCCTTGCCTCCGCTCTCGTCCTCTCCGGCTCTACCTGGGTTTGCGTCAGTGTCTCCCTCATGGCCTGGAGCTCCAGCTGGGTCTACGAGAGACGACCACTGGTCCCAATGGTCGAAGCCTACGACGATGAAGCGCCTCTCATAGGTCGCGTCGACCTCGAGTCAACAACTCCATCAAAAATGGAAAACCTGCAAAAGAATGAAAACACTAAGTAGAAGAAGATTAATTGAAAAAGAAATGAAACACACGAAGAACTCACCGTCTGTGGGCCTTCCCGCCTCCGCTTGCATACGCGGCTTGGGGGTCGATTGGCGCGCTTTCCCAATCGTAATCCGCACCATGTATCTTCGCGACCTCTTGCATGTACTTTGTCTACAAAACAAATAAATCTTGTAAGCATGTAAATAATAGTATTACTTATAATGAAATTGACAACGAAAAAGCTCGTTCCACAAAAGCTTCTGTCTTGGCGTACCACTCATCTGAGTGACCACCAGTTCTGCTATTCCATCCAGTGTACATCCAACTACGGTCTTCGCCCATGTTTGAATCTGCAGTTTAACGCGAAAGAAATTGTCGTTAATGTATTGTTATGTTATGTGTCACAGCCCTACAACCTAGGCACATAGATCCTAAACCCACCGAAGAGTGACCGAGCGGAGCGTGCTCATGATGAGACGCGTGCTCCGGATTCGAACGAAATTTCGGCAGCATAACCCCGCTGTTCTCCACTGCACGCCCAAAAATGGTGCAGCAGAGAACAACAGGGTTACGCCACCGAAATCTCGTCCAAATCCGGACCCACGTCTCGTCACAAGTCACGCCCCCTCGGTCACTCCGAGGCTGTCTTAAAAGGGACAATTCCGAACCTGCACGTCTCACATGCCAATGGCATGTGAGACGTGCCGATCCGAAATGGGTAATACATTGCTATAGGTTACGTTGCTCATTTTCATTTTGAGGTCATTTAAGAGAGAGGAAAGAACTAGAGAAAGACTGAGAGGAAAGTTGGTCTTACAATTCCACATCCATTTCCACCGTCCACACAATCGCAGGTCATTGACGTTCTTAAGGCGGTAAGGCGACAGATCCCCCTACTCCCGTGGCACCAACTTTCCCTGCCGCCGCCAGCTTCCCTGGCCGCCACCGCCGTACCCTAGAAAGCAAGGCAACATGGACGCCTTACGATGCCGGAGCGCCTTACCGCTTTAGCGTCGCTCCCCCTCTGCTACTCCCCCATCCTCACCTGGCGCTCGCCTAGGCGCCTAGACATCTCGGCGGCCAGCGGGTGTCTAGGCAACCAGGCATGGATTTAGAACCCCGGTCGTGCCGTGTCGGGTCGGGCTATGCGGGGCCGGGTAGGCTTGAAACCCGTTTAATTACATGTATTAAGTAATCACTCAAAAATATTAGATATAAATAAACAATAAGTACTAATTAATGAACAACATAATAAACTAACTAATAAACAATTATCCTAAGTACACAACATAATAAACAATATAATATAAAAACATCATAAATTCATTTGCATAATCAACAATATAATATAAACATAATACTGTATTGTATAATCAACAATTCAATTGCATTTCTGAATACAATTGTATTTCAAAATTCAATTGAGTAATCAACAATTCAATTGCATTTCAAAATTCAATTGCATAATTAACAATTCAATTGCATTTCAACATTCAATTTCATAATCAACAATTCAATAGCATAATCAACAATTCAATTGCATTCACATTTAAATTGCATTCAAAATTCAATTGCATTTAAATTCAATTGCAAAGGAGGGGGGGCTCGGCCATGCATGGGAGGGCGGTGAGGTTGGGGAGGGGGGAGGTTGGGGAGGGGGCCCGACCATCCATGGAGGAGGGGGGAGGGAGAGAGGAGGAGGAGGAGGGGATTACCTGAGGGGAGGCGCGGTAGGAGGCGACGATGGGCGCACGGCGGCGGCAGCGGCAGTCGGGGCGGCGCCGCGAGCGGGAGCAGGGTTGGCGGCCGAGCGGCGACGGAGGGGCGGCGACGGCGGGCAGGCGGCGGGGCGGCTCGGTGTCGGCGGCGGCGGTGGAAAGAAACGAAGCGGCGCGCGCATGAAATGAAACAGGCGCGCACCACTCGCGCAATTAGGTTAAATCCGCAACTTACGTCGGCTGGAGTTACTTACGTCAGCCGACGTCAGGGCCAACGTAAGTAAGGGTTAACTTACATCGGTCGCTTAACTTACGTCGGCTATGGGCCGAGGCCGACGTCAGTACCATTTATTACCGTCGGTCCCTTTACTTACGTTGGCCAACCGACATAATTTATTGAACTTACGTCGGCTACTAGGCACCGACGTAAGTTACTTACTTACGTCGGTCGACCCACATAAGTTGGTCTGGCCGACGTAAGTGATCGATATTCCTGTAGTGATGGAAGAGTACAACCTGATCTTGTCAAGGATTCGTAGTTGCGTGGAAGGAGAGGTGACCCCTCTGATGGTGATTCCAAACTTCCTGACGAACTGTTAGGCTTCGCTGTAGAAAAGGGAATGTCCTGCATGGGCCCTCAATGGAGAAATGGACCCATACCGGATTGATGTTGGTCTTGGGTCAAACTTGGATGAAAAGGCTTTGAAGCTTCATCTCCAAAGTTGCACCATGGAACCATCAATCCCGATGACCTGATACCTCCAGCGTAGTTCCTGCCCCTGAACATGGTTCTGGAGTTCAGGAGAGAGCTGCGGAAGAAGATACCGGTGCTTGATTACTTAAGCATTGTGGAAAGGCATAGGAGCACTACTCCAGCAGGGATATCAATCCTGCAGAGCTACAGAGGGCACGAATCTTGCAACTTCATGCCCAAAGAAACCAGACCCGAGTTGAAGCAAAGGCAAGGAGCCCGTCGGTGCCTCTAGCTGGAAGAGGA
The DNA here is from genome assembly GCA_036927565.1 of Tuctoria greenei. Taxonomy (NCBI): domain Eukaryota; kingdom Viridiplantae; phylum Streptophyta; class Magnoliopsida; order Poales; family Poaceae; genus Tuctoria; species Tuctoria greenei. The sequence continues at coordinate 140,802,020 of JAYESD010000001.1, read as the reverse complement.
AGCTGACGCGATTTGATGGTAGTTTCGTCAGATCAGGTCCAGTAGAGGCAGTACCGGCGGCTCGCCCAACCCTCAAGTCGGTAATGGTAGTGCCCCTAGCAGCAGCAGCTCCTTCGGATTCAGTGTCCACAGAGGGCACTAGGTCCAGCTAGTCAACTTCAGTCCTGATGCCATTGGTGGGCTTCGGGTCCGAAGTCTCTTCTCAACCTAGGGAGATTCCAGCTGAGGCAACACCAATGGCTGCTACAAGCCCCGGGACGAAGTCCGGGGCTTCTGCTTCACCGACGACGGTGGGCTCTGGCTCCAGTCATCCAAAGAAGAAGATCCATGGCGACTGGGGCAGCAATGTCACTAAGTAAGGGCCGACTCTTTAGTTTGTCTCTTTATATTGTTTTTTGTGTTTTCGTGAATTCTCTATCATCTGTTTCTATAGTATCAAGAGCTGCTGCTCCAACACCCGCAAGCGCCTCGACCCCATAGACAGCACCGTCTGGAGCTTCTGATGTTGAAACAGCTCATTCGGTGGTAGAGGCAGTCGACCCCGCAGCTCTAGTGCCTACTAGCACCGAGACGACCTCAGTACCAGCCGTCAAAGAAGAAGTCACAGTTGCGCCATAGCAAGCTTCGACTGCTTTGAAGCAAGCACCAGAGGTACTAGCGTCAATGTCAACTGTTCTGAAGCCAGCACCGGTGAATGTAACCTAGAGGGGGGTGAATAGGCTTTTTGAACTTTTCGTTAGAACCTGAAACACTTAGCAACCTGATCAAACACAGAGAAATTGGATTAGTCCGGTAGTGTGCGGGCTAGTCCGGTGTGTGCAGACTAGATCGATCAAGTTTGATCAATGATTTCCATTCAAGTACACTATGCAGCGGAAATTGAGTTGTAACTTGAATGTATTGTTTCAATGGAACTAGATATGGCACAAGTTAACTTTTGTTTCAAAGTTTTCATGTAAGTTGAACAAGATAGAGCAAACCCTAGATTGCAATGAATTGTAAAAACAAAAGCAGAGACACAATTATTTTTATCCCGTGGTTCGATTCCACAGAGGAAATCTACATCCACGTTGAGGAGCCTACAGAGGGGTGACTCTTCACCAACCCTACCCTTGTTGAATCGCCACAGAGGCCGATTCTCTTCCACTAATCACGAAGGGGGTAAATAACCGTGTTTAAGGGGCCTTCTCACAAGTTGAGGGCTCCGCAAGATTTACAATTCGAAACACCACCAAACACACTCGAAAAGTATGCAATGAAACAGCGAGAATGTGTGAGAGAATCAAACCCAAGAGCTCAAGATGTGAAGAACGTGTCTCTCCTTTGATATATGGTTAATCCTCAAGGATTTGATCTTTCTTGTGTTGGATTGTGTGGAGAGACATGTTTTCTAGGCTCTTGGAAGGTGTGACGGTGCAGGGGGTCAAGAGTGATCATTGAGTAGGAATGTGCACCTCTATTTATACTTGGTTTTCCAAAGGTTATCGTTAGGGTTTACAAAGTCCGGATTAGTCCGTTGTGGATTCCGGACTAGTCCGGTGTGCGGCGTGTGGGAAACCCTAAGTGTCCTGAATTATCGGACTAGTCCGGCAATTGGCGGACTAGTCCGATTTTGCCTCTGGAGATGTTCGGATTAGTCCGGCACATATCGGACTAGTCCGGCGTGGTGAATCCCTTAGTGAATTGAGGACAAGTCCGCACTTGGAGGACTTGTCCGATTTTAGTTAGAGGGGTTATCGGACTAGCCCGAGCAATATCAGACTAGTCCGGTGTTGTGAAATTTTGAGGGGCTAAGGACAAGTTTGAATTTGGGGGACTTGTCCGAAGTTGGTCAGTGAGGATATCAAACTAGTCTGTGTAATATCGGACTTGTTCGATATTGATCAGAAGAATTATCGGACTAGTCCGGACTTTATCGGACTAGTCCGATGCGGATAAGTCCACACTGGGAGGACTTGTCCGCTCCTGGACAGAGAGATTATCGGACTAGTTCGGGGAATATCGGACTAGTCCAGACCTGTGTAAACTTGTGCAGTGAGAGTGCTTTCTTTTGCTTGGGCTCTTGGGGTGTGTTTCTCCAACACACTGCATACACAAAGAGTATTCTATTCATCTCTTGAGCTCTTTTCAACTTGATTCCTCACTCCCCTTTCTTTTTACGCTTTCTTCATAATTTCATTAAAACCTGTGCTCATCTCAACAATTTGGTTAGGATCTCATTTTTTTGTCATAAATCAACCAAAACCCACAAGGGATGCCTTGATGCACTTTCAATCTCCCCCTTTTTGGTGATTGATGACAAAAATTTGAGATTTCACAAATATAATTAAAAGTCTAGATTTTCATAAAGTGTGCACATATGAGCTTGGAACAAATTAAGCAATGAAAACATAAGACATATGTGCACTCTGTATGTTGTGGTGCAAAACTAAGTGTGTAAAACCAATATTCATGATGAGAATGAGATAATTGACATAATCATATCAACATCATGGATATATGTCAATTTCAGAGCAAAAACATAGATCATATCAAAGCACAATTATACACTTCATAACCATGACTAGAAACATAATAAAAGCATAATGAAAGTTTTACAACCCCAACAACAGTCTTACAGTACCAAAATCACAACAAAGAGCAAAAGATGCAAAAAAGCTCTCATCTCTCAAACTACTGCTAGACCTAGTGACCCCCCCCCCCCCCTCAATCTCTCCCCCTTTGGCATCAAGGCACCAAAAAGAAGGAGAGAAGGGAAATAGCAATTGCCGTCGACTCACTCCTTGCTGTCAGTCCTCTCATCGTCTTCATCTTCAGGCTGGGGAGGAGGAGGAGGAGGAGCAGATCCACTCGAAGTGCCCCCAATGCCAAAATTGGCAAGCTCGGAAGGAGATAAAGGTGGGAGATCAGAGAAGTCTGAAGCTGAGTCATCAAAGATAATGGGAGATCCAATAGGCTCGATCTCCAGCTTCTGACCAATGTTCTTGACATTTTCTTTCACATACTTCATGTCTTCCTTCCTTGCCTTGCTCAACTTATGAAGCTTCACTTCAGCCTTTTTGCAGGAGCCAAAGATGGTGGCCAAATACTTCAAGATGCCACTAGGAGACCCTTTTTGAGGAGGGGCCCTAGGAGTGGGAGCAGTCCTTGCATCTCCTTGAGCCCTCCTTGGAGCCTCTTCCCTTGACACATGAGATGGAGCAGCTGGGAGAGTGGCTTGAGGAGGCTTCTGGGGCCTTAGAGGAGTATGCTCTACATCCTTCACGAACTCAATTCAAGTGAATTTCTCAATCATAAACATCAGGTATGGTGCATAGCCACAGGAGCGGTTCGGTGTGCAGGAGATGTTCACCATATCATTCCAAATATAGTCGAAGACATCAAACTTCCTGTTCTTGCTTATCACCTTCATTAGTGTCCTTAGGTAACCTTGAACACTTCTTGCATCTCCATCTTTTGGAGCTATTATCTTCTGGAGCACTCTATTCAGAACCATGAAGAATGGCTTTATGTTCTTGGTGGAAGGGGGATTGAATTTCAGGCGTGTGTCGTAGACGAACTCCATCTTGTCCTTCTCCAGGACGCCAATGTTGTGGATGATGAGCTCATTGTTGCCAGTGTCTTCCAGGTGAAGCAATCTTGCAAACTCATCATAAGTCACGGTGTACTTGGATCCGTGAGTCATCCAAGTCACCCTCTCCTCTTCATCACTAGCAAAATAGCAGGTAGCATAGAACTGAGCAATAACTTCAGCATTCCAGTTGTATCTGAAGGCAAACAGATCCTTCAGACCATGCCTCACCATAGTTGCAATCACATCATCAAAGGCTAGGCAACTCTTCCTCTCAAAGTTTCTCTACTCAATCCACTGGCTGCGGACCACCGGAGTCTTCATCGTGAGATACACAGAACTATAGTAGTCCGCGTGGAAGTTGCTCTAGAACCTTGCATCAGCTGCCTTTCAGGAACTTCTGTAACAGTTAATCGTCCTGAGTTTTGAAGCTATATCGCTTCCTTTGCCATTGAATATTTCTTTAGAGGGGTCTCTGTTCCCCTGTCTTGGTGCACTCATTTGAACAGGGCCAATCGGGATGGAGGCGATCCCTTTCCCTTTGCCCTTAGCTAGGTGAGAAGCTGCCGAGCTAGGGCTAGCTGCATCCTTTCCTTTGGATGCGGGCTTCTTGCCCACGACCTTTCGCCTCACCTGAGGTGGAGTGGATGACGAGTCAACGACACGGTTTTGCCGCTTCTTGCTTTGGCCCATAGAGGACCAAAGCAACGATTCTTGGTCCACCTCGGCCTCATAGTCGGAGATCTCATCATTGGAGCTCGACATGGTCCTGACAAGAGGATTATACAATACATGGATGAGGATTGATGGCAAGGAAATGCATTGAGTAGTTGGAATTTAGGGTTGAGTACAGTCAAAAATTGGACTTGTCCGGTGCTCAAGTGCGGACTAGTCCGGGGTACCGAACTTGTCCGTAAAGAGACTGAACTAGTCTGGTGTTCAACTACTCAAACCCTAACTAGCAAATCAATGGAGTTTCTCAGTGCAAAAATAGCTCAAGGTAGATATAATACAACAAGGAGACATGTATTAACTAGTGGAGCTAAGCTATTTGGTACATAGCAAAAGAAATTGAAGAGAAAATTTACCAAAATCCTTCGATTCTTGAGGTTGGAGGAGTTGTTGTTGTAGACTAGTCCATGGACCTCGATCCCCTTGCGATGAAGATCGTTTTCCACAGAGATTTGAAGAAATTTGGTGGAGGAATCGTCAAATCACCTTGGGGGCGCTCGAGTGAGGAGAGAGAAGGTGAGGAACATTGTGAGGATGAAGGAGATTAGGGTTCAGCGGCCCTAGGGTTATTAAGTCAAAAAATTGGACTAGTTTGTGATCAACCGGACTAGTCCGGACTACCGGACCTCTCCGGACTAGTCTGCAGTGTGCGGACTAGTCCGGGTAACCACGGACTAGTCCGTGTTCACAGAACAGAAGCATTTAGCCCATTCGTATATATTCGAAGGTGCTTACAAAGAAAATAGGGGGCAAAACACACAAATAATCTTGATGAATATGATTAGTAAACATCCAACAATCAAGCAATGACCATAATTCACCAAGATCAAGTAATTGAAATAGTTTTTCAGAGAAAATAGAGAGAGATGATTTTCATAACACAATCAATAGATTTTGAAGATGGCATACAGGTATGCAAGTTTTCAAGCCATGTTTCGTGCATCAAGGATGTTTAGTAAATTTCGGAGCTCGCAAAAATGTTTTTCATCAATTGGCTTGTTAAATATGTCAGCTAGTTTTTTTTCGGTGTTGACATGGGAAATGGCTATGTCTCCTTTTATTAGTGGTCTCTCAAAAAGTGATGCCGAATGTCTATGCGTTTGGTCCTAGAGTGCTCAACGGGGTTATGGGGAATTTTAATAGCACTCTCATTATCACACAGGAGTGGAATACGGCTCATATTGTAACCATAATCCCTTAGAGTCTGTCGCATCTAAAGGAGTTGTGAACAACAACTCCCGACTGCAACATACTCCGCTTCAGCTGTGGATAAGGCAATGGAATTATGTTTCTTGGAGGACCAAGAAACTAGGGATCTACCTAGGAATTGGCATGTACCAAAGGTATTTTTCTATCTACTTTGCATCCGGCATAATCTGCATCAGAGTATCCCATGAGATTGAACTTTGAGCCTTTAGGATACCAAAGGCCTAGGTTGGGTGTATGAACTAAATATCGCAAGATTCTTTTTACGGCTGTCATGTGACACTCCTTAGTATTGGCTTGAAATCTTGCACACAAACATACACTCAACATAATTTTAGGCCTAGATGCACATAAGTAAAGTAGGGATCCAATCATGGAGCGATATACCTTTTGATCCACGTTTGGTCCGTCTTCATTGAGATCCAAGTGTCCATTTGTTGCCATGGTAGTCTTTATAGGCTTCGCCTTGTCCATTCCAAATTTCTTGAGTATGTCTTGAGTATACTTGGTTTGTCTTATGAACATCCCTTCCTTTTGTTGCTTCACTTGGAATCCCAAGAAATATCTCAATTCACTCATAATAGACATCTCGAATCTATCTGTCATAATCTTACTAAATTCTTCACAAAAGGATTTGTTAGTTGAACCATATATAATACCATCAACATAAATTTGACAGATAAATAGATCATTGTCAAAGTGCTTGGTAAACAACGTGTAATCAGCTTTGCCAATCTTAAGTCCATTCTCAATTAAAAAATCTCTAAGGCACTCATGCCAAGCTCTAGGAGCTTGTTTGAGGCCATAGAGAGCCTTAAGCAGTTTGAACACATGGTTGGGGAACTCCTGATCTTCGAAACTGGGGGGTTGCTCCACATACACCTCCTCCTTGATTGGTCCATTGAGGAAGGTGCTTTTCACATCCATTTGATTGAGCTTAAAATCATGGTGAGTAGCATATGCAAGTAATATTGTAACCGATTCAAGCCAAGATACAGTGGCAAAAGTTTTGTCAAAATCCAAACCTTCGACTTGTGAATACCCTTTGGCCACAAGTCGTGCCTTGTTTCTTGTCACCACCCCGTGTTCATCTTGCTTGTTGCGAAAGACCCATTTAGTGTCGACGATGTTGAACTTTGGCCTTTTAACAAGTTCCCACACCTCGTTCCATTTGAAGTTATTCAATTTATCTTGCATTGCCACCACCCAATACGGATCTTTCAATGCATCTTCAACCCTATGTGGTTCCAAAAAGGATACAAACGTGTAATGTTCACAAAAATTAGCAATTCGAGGTCTAGTTGTTACTTCCTTTTGGATGTCATCGATTATGTTGTCGACAGGGTGATCTCTTTGGATGCATTGGTGCACTCTTGGATGTGGCACTTGTGGTCTTGAATCTTCATGGTCATCTTCTTCTCCCCCTAGATGGTTGCCCTCGTTGATTTGTTGGTCACCTTAATCTTCATGAGATTGATCCTGTGTAGAAGCTCCACCTTGATCAATTACCTCCACTTGTGGTTCATCTTCTTCATTTGCATTTGGAGGTGGCGCTTGTGGTCGAACATCGCCCAACGCCATTCTTCTCAATGCTCGACGTGGAGCTTCTTCTCTATCTAGCATACATTGATCAACTGGCTCTTCTTGAGAGCCATTAGTTTCATCGAACACTATGTCACGTGCTACTTCAACAAGTCCAGAGACCTTGTTGAAGACACGATAGGCGTAAGAGTTCGAATCATAGCCAAGCAAGAAACCTTCATCAGACTTCAAGCAAACTTTGAATTCCTAGGCTTCTTGTTCAAAATATAACATTTAGAACCGAAAACTCGAAAATAGGAAATATTCGGCTTGTTACCGGTGAGTAGTTCATATGACATTTTCTTGAGTAGGCAATGAAGATAAAGTTGATTTATGGCGTGACAAGCGGTGTTGACCGCTTCAGCCCAAAATCAATTCGAAGTCTTGTACTCATCAAGCATTGTCCTCGCCATCTTTATGAGGGTTCGGTTCTTCCTTTCGGCTACTCCATTTTGCTGAGGAGAGTACGGTGCTGAAAATTCATGTTTTATGCTTTCTTCGTTTAGGTACTCCTCAACTTGGGTGTTCTTGAATTTCGTGCCGTTGTCACTTCTTATGTTCTTGATCTTCAACGAGAATTCATTTTGGGCACGCTTGAGAAACTTCTTGAGGTTTCCTTGAGTTTCTGTCTTATAATGCAAAAAGAAAACCCACGTGAAACGCGAAAAATCATCAACAATTACTAAACTGTATTTGTTACCGCCGATGCTTATGTAAGCAATTGGACCAAATAGATCCATGTGAAGTAGCTCGAGCGGTCTTGTCATTGTCATGACGTTCTTCGCTGGATGGGGTACTCCTACTTGCTTCCCGGCTTGGCACACGCTACAAGGTTTGTCTTTCTCAAAAACAACATCCTATAAACCACGGATGTGATCGCCCTTAAGGAGTTTTTGAAGATTCCTCATACCAATATGTGCTAGCAGTCTATGCCACACCCAACCCATGTTGGTCTTTGCAATCAAGCTTGTGTCATGTTCGGCTTTATCATTGTTGAAGTCAACAAGGTAAAGTTTTCCCTTTAACACACCCTTGAATGAAACCGAGTCATCACTGCTTCTAGAGACGATCACACCCTCATTAATGAGCAAGCAATTATAACCCTTGTCACATAATTGAGATATGGACAGTAGGTTATAATCTAAGGAATTGACATGTAAAACATGAGAAAGAGTGTGTTGAGATGATATTGCAGTTTTACCGGTACGCACCCTTCCTTGACTGTTGTCTTCAAAAATAAATGCCTTCGCTTGGATATTCATTTCCTTCATATTCAATGAACATCCTTCTTTCTCTGGTCATTTTGTTGGTGCATCCACTATCTAGCACCCATTTTGCTCCACTGGAGGAGTAGGCCTGCAAAAACAAATTACGCCTTGGTTTTAGGTACCCAAGCTTGTTTGGGTCCTTTGAGGTTAGTTACAAGTGATTTGGGCACCCACACATGAGACTTGGTGTTCCCATGGCGTGGCCCAACATGTTTAGGATAAACTCTACCAAAATTACTTTTCATGAGAACATATGATGCATCAAAGGTTCTAAACTATAGTTGTTGGTCATATGTGTTAACATTTTTGGACTTGTCAACATTATTAGGTTTCTAGCTTGAGAAGAGTTTCCCTTGACAAAAGCAATGTGTTCCTTGTTATTCCTGTGGCTTCTAGCATTTTGCTTTTCACCATAAGAATACCCAATGCCATATTTGTCATTAGGAGGTCTTGTGGCCAAGTATGCACTGCATGCATACTTGACCTTCTCCTTGTCAAATATGCCACTACGGGAAGGACGCTTGTCCTTTGTCAAGTTCGACTTATCCTTCACGTTAGTGTCAATTTTAGCACATGCACAAGTAATGGTAGTTTCAGATTTTAAGTGTTGAGAAGGTGAGCTTGAAGAGGATGAAGGGCCACTTTGCTTGAGTGACTCAACTTGTACCTCAAGGATCTTGTTAACTTAGGTTAAGTTAGCAAGTTCATCCTTGATGATTATATTTGAGTCGCTTAACTTCAAGCAAGCTTCCTTGCTTGAAGCTAACTCAAGTTCTAGTGACTTGCTTCACGCCTTTTCAAGTTTAAGGAGCTTTTTGATCTTAAGATATTCCTACTTTTGAAGGATGATCATATCTTCTTGGTGATCAACAAGCTCCTCCTTATTAACAAGCTTATCCATCAAGAATTTAATTTTTGCAGTAGTTTTCTTATCTAAGCCAACAAGTATCTTCATCATCACTATAAGTATCACTGTCGCTGGAGAAAGAATGTGAAGAGGAAGGTTTAGTTGTTACCTTTCTTTTACCATCCTTCGCCATTAGACATGTGTCATTGTCCTTCCTTGCGCCAATAGTTGGGAAGAGGGTGGATTTCCTTGTTGTCTTCTTGATGGCTATGCTAGCCATCTCCTCTTCGGATGAGGATCATTGGAATCCCACTCCTTTCCTAGGTGCGCCTGTCCAATTTGCTTTTTCTTCTTGAACATCTTCTTGGGTTGAGGCTTTGTATCCTTGGTCTTCTTCTTGTTTTCTTCATAGGGACAATTAACTATAAATTGATCATATTCACCACAGTTATAACAAGCGCGCCTCAACTTTGGTCTTGAATTGTCTTTCTGTCTTCCTTCATTTTATCTACCACCTTGTCTTCTTTTCATCACATTCTTGAATTTCTTCATAAAGAGGATCATATCTTCTTCATCTATATCACTGCTTTCGTCGTCGCTGTCCTTCTTGTTAAACTTCTCGAGCTTCTTTTGACATGGGCTTGCAAGTGGACTTCAAAGCGACTCGTTTCTTATTTGCCGAGGTGAGGTAAGCAATCTCTTTGACATGTTGTGCTTGCTTTTCCATCATCTCAAAATTGATAATCTTTCCCAAGCAATTCGTTCGGGGTCATTTTCTTATGCCCAGGGCTTTCTCTAATCATCAAACATAGAGTCACATTTTGAGGCATGAAGGCTCTGAGAATTAGCTTCACCACCTCGTGATCATTCCACTTTTTGCTTCCATAGGCTCGAACTTTATTAATGAGAGTCTTCAACCAATTGTACATGTCTTGCGGTGACTCATCTTCTTCTATGGCGAATCTTCCCAATTCGCCTTCGATCATTTCAATCTTGGCCTCTCGCACATGACAATCGCCTTCATGTGCAGTTTGTAATGTGTCCCATATCTATTTTGCAATTTCGAGTCCATCCACTTTGGTGAACTCGTCTCAACTCAATGACAGCTGCAGCTTGAGAGTTCCGATGGATAGCTTGTTCTTTTCTTGGTGTGAATTCTTCATCGTCATCTAGGATATCTATCCCTGTACACACTATATGCCACAAGCTGGGGTTAAGTGATATTAAATGCATCTTCATATTTTGCCTCCACATTGAATTATCATTGCCATCAAAATATGGGGCTTTTCCTAGAGGAATTGGTAAATAATGATTATTGTTTGAATTTAAACGATCATAGTTAAAAGGATATTGGGAGTAGTCGATGTGACTACTCCCCTTCTTCTTCTTCTCATCATCGATTTTTATCTTCCCTTTGGAGAGTGCCTTCTTCCTTAGGAGCGCCTTGAGTTCACGCTTCTCCTCATCATCATCCTCGAAGTCTTGGATGGCGTCGATGAGCTTCTCCAACTTCCGAGTCTTTTCATCTTCATCTTTCTCTTGGTTGAAGTTCTTGTGCACATCCTTCATGTCTGACATCTTCTCTTCGAGCAATTAGTCTATTTTTGAAGAGTCCTGCTCTGATACCAATTGAATGTAGCCTAGAGGGGGGTGAATAGGCTTTTTGAACTTTTCGTCGAAACCTGAAACACTTAGAAACTTGATGAAACACAGAGAAATCAGACTAGTGCGGTAGTGTGCGGACTAGTCCGGTGTGTGCGGACTAGATCGATCAAATTTGATCAATGATTTCGATTCAAGTGCTCTATGCAGCGGAAATTGAGTTGTAACTTGAATGTATTGTTTCAATGGATCTAGATATTGCACAAGTTAACTTTTGTTTCAAAGTTTTAACATAAGTTGAACAAGATCGAGCAAACCCTAGATTGCGATGAATAGTAAAAACAAAAGCAGAGACACAATGATTTTTATCTCGTGGTTCGATTCCATAGAGAAAATCTACATCCATATTGAGGAGCCCACGGAGGATCGGTCTTCACCAACCCTACCCTTGTTGAATCGTTATGGAGTCCGATTCTCTTCCACTAATCACAAAGGAGGTAAATAACCGTGTTCAAGGGGCCTTCTCACAAGTTGAGGGCTCCCCAAGATTTACAATTCGAAAAACCACCAAACACACTTGAAAAGTATGAAATGAAACAGCGAGAGTGTGTGAGAGAATCAAACCCAAGAGATCAATACGTGAAGAACGTGTCTCTCCTTTGATCTATGGTTAATCCTCAAGGATTTGATCTTTCTTGCGTTGGATTGTGTGGAGAGACGTGTTTTCTGGGCTCTTGAAAGGTGTGACGGCGCAGGGGGTCGAGAGTGATCATAGTAGGGCCGCGCACCTCTATTTATACAAGGGTTTCCAAAGGTTACCGTTAGGGTTTACAAAGTTCGTACTAGTCCGGTGTGCGGCGTTTGGGAAACCCTAAGTGTCCTAAATTATCGGACTTGTTCGACAATTGGCGGACTAGTCCGATTTTGTCTCTGGAGATTTTGAGACTAGTCCGGCACATATCAGACTAGTCCGGCGTGGGGAATCCCTTAGTGAATTGAGGACAAGTCCGCACTTGGAGGACTTGTCCGATTTTAGTCATAGAGGTTATCAGACTAGTACGGTGTCGTTAAATTTTGAGGGGCTAAGGACAAGTTTGAAATTGGGGGGACTTGTTCGAAGTTGGCCAGTGAGGATTTCAGACTAGTCTGTGGAATATTGGACTTGTCCGATATTGATAAGAAGGATTTTCGGACTAGTCTAGCGCGGATAAGTCCGCACTGGGAGGACTTGTCTGATCCTGGACAGAGATATTATTGGACTAGTCCGGGGAATATCGGACTAGTCCAAACCTGTGTAAACTTGTGCAGTGAGAGTGTTTTCTTTTGCTTGAGCTCTTGGGGTGTGTTTCTTCAACACACTCCATACACAAAGAGTATTCCATTCATCTCTTGAGCTCTTTTCAACTTGATTCCTCACTATCCTTTCCTTTTGCGCTTTCTTCATAATTTCATTAAAACCTGCGCTCATCTCAACAATTTGGTTAGGATCTCATTTGTTTGTCATAAATCAACCAAAACCCACAAAGGTTGCCTAGATGCACTTTTAACCGGAGGTACCGACACCAATACTGGAGGCTTCGAGAGCTGTAGTTGAAGCTTCAACATAAGCTCTTGAGGCAACGAAGCCATTGGCAGAAGATCCGATTGCAGGACCTTCTTTGTCTGCATTGATGGCTGAGGATTCGACTGCGAGACCCTCCTCGTCAGCGCCAGAAGATCCGGCTGCAGGGCCTTCTTAATCAGCACCAGATATAGATGAACTTTCGAAGATCAGTCCCACTAATGTCGAGCTGTTGGAGTCCATGCTCGTTCCATGGGCTCCAACGACTATCCCAGAAGATGTAGAGGAACTGGAGGACGAACCTCAAGTTCATCCGGAGCCAATTCCTCTAGCGTTGTTGATTGTCAATGCCTGCTCCAGCCTCTTCCAGGTCCAATTCGCCTTTGAATATGAGTGCAAGTCTCTTGAAGAAGAGCGCAACACATTAAGGTGTTGGTTCCAAGCGCTTTACTTCGAGACAAAGTTGTAGTCCCGGCTTGTGTACCAGAAGGAATGGGTGGCAGCGGAGAAGGCCTGACCGTCACGCCTGAACAAGTTGCTGGATGAACGAGAGGCTACTATAAAAGCCCTCGATAAGAAGACCCAAGAGATATACGAGTATGCTTAGAGGGCCAATGGAGTGGCCAAAAGCCGCTCAGAGAGTCTCAACATTGTGAGGGAACAACTCCTCAAACATCATGATGAAATGGATAATAAGGAGGATTAACTCCAAGAAAGAGAAGATAAGATCCAGAAGAGGGAGGATGAACTCTCTCATAAGATGGCACGCGGCAAGAAGGACTTGACTTACCGTGTGGAAGAATTCAAGTACTGGTGCGAACAAGAGAAGCACCAAATGTGGCTGGCAGGGGAAGGAGTCAGCAAAAGAGAAAGTTTTGTCTTTGTCAGGGAGGATACAGTGAAGGCGAAGGAGAAGGAACTTGCGGAAATGCGAGGCCACATTCACCTCCGAGAGAAGCATATTGCCAACCAAGAGAAGTTGCTGGCTAAACGCATCCAGCAGCACACCAAGGAGGTCGAGCATTTCTTGAACAAGGGTTCTACAGAGCTCTCTTCTTCAAGGAGGTCGCTGGAGGAGCTTCGAAGCGCGAGAGAAATTGAGTCCCAGTAGGTCTGGGAATTCCTCAGGCAGGTGAATGAAGCTCTGGTACCTTTTGGACCCAGTCCGATCGGCTGATCCAGAGCCAGAGATGGACAAGGCCCTAGTGGCGCTTAACTTCGCCGGCATAAAGATGGATGCTCTGGGAGACGTAATTGTCAACTAGATCGCGACTGAAGGGAAGTCTCTGGATAGGAATGTTGCAAAGTATATGCTGACGTGCTTCCGAAGCCGAGACCCCTTAATGTCTCTGTCTCTAGTGGTCGAGGACCCATTGCTGAGGATTAGGAAGCTACCAAGGCCAGTGTCCAAGAAGCCACCGAGAAAGTGGCTTCATTCTTCGTGAGGAACTCCAATAGTTAGGAGCTTTCTTTTTGTACCTTCACCTTGTAAATCTCCAATTTTGTATGAATTAAATCCTTTTGAATTCAATTTTTGTCTTCAATGCATTGCCCTTTGTCTTGTTGGCTCCGTCATAGATGTGTACAATTGATTGAGGAAATCTACCATAAGGAATTTGACAATGTCTTGATAGCTTGATTGCTCTGGACTCGTACCTAATATGATAGCTCTGAGGTCCAAGTCTTGCTTTCGAAATCTCCAAGGACCCTTTCTTATGTCGACAGCGGGCCCCCTGGGAGTTGTCAGAGCTTGTTTTCTTCAACGACGCCCACTATCAAAACGTAAAACATCGACGTCAGGCTCCCTGGGAGTTGTCGAAGCTTGATGCTTTGATGACGCCCACTGACAACGCGTAAAACATCAACGATGGCCCCCCTGGGGGTTGTCAGAGCTTGATGCTTCGATGACGCCCACTGTCAACATGTAAAACGTCGATGGCAGAACCCTTGGGAGTTGTCGGAGCTTGATGCTTGAACGACACCCACTATTAACACATGAAACGTCAACGGCGGGCCCCCTGGGAGTTGTCAGAGCTTGATGCTTCGATTACGCCCACTGTCAACTCATAAAATGTCAATGGTGGCCCAGGGTTGTCGCAGCTTGATGCTTCGGCTACATCCACCATCGTCATGCGGATTGTCGTGAATTGTTCATTTTTCCAGCGCATGAGAGACAAGAAATGTAGTAAAATTCGTCATCTTGCCTATAGCTCATTTGCGTCTTAATATCCTTCTTTGAATTTTAGATCCTAACAAACTCACTGTGACAATATAAGTATATTGATTAAACTTTCTTAGATCTGAATGCTTTCTGAACCCGCCTTACTAAGACCACCAAAATAGGTAGAGTGGCGTACTTAGGGTGCTGGACAGGCTAAGTCAATAGCGCGCTCCGAACTTGTCATTAGCTTTGGTTTTCAGGCGAGTAGGCCTTCTAGCAATACTAAGATCCGATAGAATATCACCAATAAAACTTATATATCACATGAATATCTATGACTAAATTTCAAATGGATTGCGCAACATTGCTATTGACAAGAAGGTAAAAGATAATAAAACTAATGAGCTTGCGCAAAATTAATGCACATAGAGTCTGCTTGCACATAAATGTTTTTCTTTATAGGTCCAAAAAACAGGCGAGACAGGGACACACTTAAAGTACAGGACCAAGTTAAGTGTGTTATTTGTCTTGTACTAACCTTGGGAAGGTAAAGACACACCTAAAGTACATGACAAGTTAACTGTGCTTTTGATCTAAGACCAACCCGACTCTGTTCATAGATTCTATAATACACATTTCAGACAAATATAGACTCACCTCCATGTAACTAAGTGTAGAACATACGAAGGTGATCGATGTTCTAGGGATTGGGAAGTGGTATCCCATCCTCAGTTACCAAGCGGACGCATCCGGGACGGGAAACTTTGATGACTCGTAAGGGACCTTCCCAGCTGGGTGAAAGTTTGTTCATCCCTTCTTGAGTAAGTATTCGTCGCAGCACCAGATCGCTATCCTCCAACTGCCGGTTGCGCACACACCTTTGGTGATAGCGCTGGAGTGCCTGGCAGTAACGTGCATTTCGGACAGTTGCTTGGCACCTTGCCTCATCTACGAGTTCTAGGTCTTCACGCCAGAGCTGGTCCTGCGTGGCTTCGTCGAAGGTCCGGACCGAGAGAGAACCTATGATGACCTCCGGAGGAAGGATTGCTTTAGCTCCATACAACAGTAAGAAATGTGTCTCTCCTATTGCTCGGCTGGGTGTTGTCCGGCTCGCCCACAACACAGATGGAATCTCTTTTATCCATTTGGTGCCATGTTTCTTCAAACACTCATAAGTACGCATCTTGAGTCTCTTGAGTTTTTCTGCATTTGCTCTCTCAGCTTGGCCATTGCTTGCTGGATGAGCTACTTATGCGTAGCTAACTTGTATGCTGAGTTCTTCGCAGTACTCTTGGAAAGCTGCACTTGTGAATTGGGTTCTGTTGTCAGTTATGACTTAGTTTGGAACTCCAAATCTGCAGACAATGGACTTCAAGAATTTGATGGCTGATTACTTGTTGATAGTCACAACTAGAGTAAGTTCCGGCCACTTTGTGAACTTGTGGATGGCAACATATAAAACTGGTACTTTCGACGGCTTTTGGGAAAGGTCCCAAAATGTCCATCCCCCACACAGGGAATAGCCATGTGGGAGGAATCATCTGCAGTGACTATGCCAATGTGTGAATCCGCATCGTGTGGAACTGGCACGCTTCACACTTCTTGACCAACTCGACTGCATCCTGGAGTGTTGTAGGCCAATAAAAACCATGCCGAAAATCCTTAGCGACCAGCGTGCGGGGTGACACGTGGTTCCTACACTCGCCTTCATGGAACTCTGCGAGGAGTTTGTAGCCTTCTTCCCAATAAATGCATCACATTAGAATGTTGTTGGCACAACGACGGTAGAGATCACATTATACCAGCATGTATCTTTTAGCCAATCTGACGATTCGCTCACCGGATACACCGTCTTAAGGAAGGATTTGTCCTTCATGTAGTTCCGGACCTCCACGATCCATGCATCGGTATTGTCTTGAGCTTGCGGATCTTGCGCGCTTGGTTGCTCGGAGCTTCCTGTAGCGCCTACGATCCTTGGTGGACGCCATGGTAACAGGGCCACCGGGACCGCCATCTTTGGGGTGCTGGTCTCGCCCCCATCATTCAGTTCGGCAGACGGAGTGGTTGGTGTTGGTAATCTCCTGACAAAAACCCCATCGGGTGCTTGAGCCTCGGTTTAAGCCATCGTTGAGAGGTCGTCAGCTTCAGCACTATTGAGACGTTTGACATGGTAGACGTCCAAGACATGAAGTCTTTCTGCAACTTCTGGACTTCAAGTAGATAATCACCAATCTGAGGTTATTGCAAATGCATTCACCTTTGACTTGTTTGACAATGAGTTGCAAGTCACCCTTCACCAGGAGCTGCCGAACGCCATACGATAGCGCCACCTTGAGTCCGAAGATGAGAGCTTCATATCCTGCCATGGTCTTGGTTGCCTTGAAGTCGAGGCTACCATGTATTTGACCTTCTCCCTGGTCTGAGCGAGGAGAAGGATTCCATCTCCGGCCCCCTGCTTTTGTATGGAGCTATCGAAGTAGAGAGTCAAGTGAGGCTCAGTTAAGACCGAGACCTTGGATTCCGGCTTCTGCTTGTTGAGGCCCCTTGGAGTTGACAAAGAAGGTGTCCACTCTGCCACGAAGTCAGCTAGCGCCCGACTCTTGATTGCATGTCGAATTCTGCCAACTCCGCTGCCCACTTGGTGATACTTCCAGTAGAATTGGGATTATGTAAAGTAGCTCGCAGCGGAAAAGAAGTTACCACTGATATCTTGTGGGCTTGGAAGTAGTGATGAAGCTTCCTTGAGGCAAGAAGAACTGCGTACAGCAGCTTATGGACCTCAATGTACCGAGTCTTGGCGTCGTGAAGTGCTTCACTGATGAAGTACATTGGCTGCTGAACAGTTCGGACCCCCCAGAGGGGTCCAAAGCTTCTTCTTCATCAGGCCGGACCCTCCCAGACGGGTCCGGATCTCCTTTTTGAGCATTAGAGACTCCCTCGGATGAAAGAGGTTGATCCACAGGCATCTTGCCTTTAGGATCCGTGCTTGGGGGCTGGGACTTAGACTCGCCTTCAGGTAGCTCCAGACCCTCCCGGAGGGGTCTAGGCTCCTGAGTTGAAGATGGTTCTGGTCTTTCCGCAACCAGAACTATGCTAACAACCTCCGTAGTTGCAGCGATATAAGCAGAAGAGGCTCACCAGGTTCCAGAGCTACCATGTGTTGACGGTTGTTATATACCAAGTTCACCCGTCAATATAACTCAATTATGTGAAGGAAATATCATTTCTTGCACACATCACCTTTCTGTTTAACCTATTTCCACTTGTCCTTGGAGAAAGTAGTGCATGCTTACATCATAAGCATGAGAAAAAAAAGAGTAGCCATGCTTCATCTCTGCAAAATAAGAGAGTCAACTCAAAAATGAGTTATCTCAAATATCCACATCCACTTCATTCAATCACACATGCACAAGTCTTGAATCAAATTGTTTTGAATTGATTTCTCCTAAGCATTGCTTTTTTGACTTAGCAATATTATGTGTTGCAAATATGCCTACAATATTCCCTACCAAGCTCCACATACAAGCCTTATGTAGAGGTAGGATGAATTTAGGCAAAATGCCTTTGTAAGGATATATTTCCACTACACATAAATGAGAGACCGAGAGAATCAAATTGAGGTACTTAAAATCTAAATTGAACTCTCTGAAATTTGAGTGGAACTTGATTTCTGGGGTATGTGTGCTCCATTTGCTGTTCTATCTTTCAACCACCCATGAATAGAACATGGCATAAGCCCCATAATTACCTAAGATGGGTGAAGTACCATGCCAATTTTTGCAATACTAGATAGAGTATTATGTTTTGCACATGGTACTTTTGAAAAATAGAACATAGTAGCAACTCTTGATCATCAACCTAAAGTCTTGACTTTGCTCGGAACAAGCAAAGGATAAGCTTGGGGGAGTTTGTTGACGGCTGTTATATATCAATTTCACCCATCAATATAACTCAATTATGTGAAGGAAATATCATTTCTTGCACACATCACCTTTCTATTTATCCTATTTTCACTTTTCCTTGGAGAAAGTAGTGCATGCAGGCATTTTATGCAAAATTAAAGTAAAAAAGGGAATGGATCCTATAAAATATCATTACAACCAATCAAGTGATGACATGTGGCACCACATGGATCAAATGGCTCACAAACAGAAGTATCCGAGGCCAACCAACGGTGTAGCACCAATATCAGTCAACAGGACCCACCTGGCAGAGACCTAGAGGAAGCACAACCCCAACGGGGCTGAGACCAGGTCGGCCGACCCCCCTAGTTGGCCAACTAGGGAGTGGCGCAAAACCTGGTCAAATGCCACGTGTTGTCTCATCTTGGGTTGAAGAAGTCATGGGTGACTGATTCACACACTTTTGGTGGCGGGGACCGACCCTTCTCCAAGCTATAAATAGGACCCCTCACTTCAACACACACCACTTGAGTATTCATCCATTGTATCCACTACTCTTCATAGGTTTACAGGAGTATAGGCTGTAGAGACGAGAGTCTCTAGTCCATAGTCCAAGTAGGAGAGGAGTAGAAGGAGTATCTTCCCAATTCCTAATTTGGAAAGGTATGGCTCTTATATTCCTATTTGTATTTGTGACTTTATTCTTAATAAAGATGTTATCTTTAGTCTTCTATTGTTCATATACTTGGATGAAGCGTTTCTTGTTTGATTGTGGATTCCATGTATGTGGTAGGAGTAGTATTTATGATTATGCTATACCATTGTCATTATATCATCATAAACACTACAAACCTCCACTATAGTCTAATTAGCTATGACATGATTATGTTAACATGAATCACTTATGCTATGAATTAACATTGGTTCAACGATGATTTAGTTCATTGCCTTAGGATGGCGTGTGCCTAGGCTCTTAATGTGCTAGGATAGAAAGTAGCATTGAATGTCTCGTAGACCCAAAGATTGAAGAGGTAGGCAGTAGGTGGTGACAGCCCTATCTATCCTTTGTAATCCTCCACGTTCGGCTATGCCAGAGGCTCTTGGCGGAGTCGTCCTAGTATTGCTAGGGGTAAACCAGTGCCCGAAGTGTTAATCCACTTAGCACGAGAATTCATAACTGATATGATCATTAGTAACTAACTTAGGCTATGTATATGTACATTAGAAGCATCGTAGGAGTCTCTACCTAACCATTAGCCTAGGCTTTCTTTACCCTATTTATCCCCTTAGGATAGAATGCTCTTGTGTGTGTCACACTACTCCAATTATTTATCCATCCTTGCTAGAACCTTGCCTAGATCACCCTAGCCTCTCCACTTGATGATTGATTTACTTCCATCTAGCCTTCCTTTGGGAGAATATGAATGACACCCTTTAGGAATACTCTTAGAGGGGAAATGCTACATCGATAGTTTCAGTGCGCTTGCAGATTTACATGTATAATCTAAAACCTATTCAAAAGCATTTCTGGCAACACTGCTAGAGATGAATTGTTAGTAGTGCGTAGGAACCGTCAACACCATGATTGGTAGTGCGGTGAGGAGCTACTCGAGCTCTTAGAACGCCTTCTCTGCTTCTTCAAACCAATGGAATGATCCAAACTTCCTTAACCGCTTGAAGAAGGGAAGCTCCCACTCTGCCAGTCTTGAGATGAACCGGCTGAGCGAAGCTAGACACCTAATAAGCTTCTGGACGTCCTTGATACGAGCTGGAGGCCGCATCCCTTCGACGACATTGACCTTCACCGGATTTGCTTCGATTCCTCGATGAGTCACCAGGAAACCAAGAAGCTTTCCAGAGCTAACCCTGAAGACACATTTGTCCGGGTTAAGCTTCGTGCGCGTCAAGCGCAGCTTGTCGAAGACGGATTGAAGATTGTCAAGCAGTGAGTCTTTGTTCTTTACCTTGACAACGATGTCATCGACGTAGACTTCCACAAGGTCCCTAATCAGCTCCCCAAAAGTTTTGTGTATGACTCGCACAAAAGTATAGGCAACATTTTTAAGACCAAAAGGCATGGTAGTATAACAATACAACCCATCTACTGTGATGAAGGCAGTATGCTCTTCATGTTACTTAGACATTGGAATTTGATGATATCCAAATTAGCGTCTAGGAAACACAGTAGTTCACACCCAACGGTAGTGTCCAATATTTGATCTATTCTAGATAGTGGAAAGGGGTCTTTTAGACATGCCTTATTCAAAGTGGTGTAGTCGATGCACATCTGAAGCTTCCCGATGGCCTTTGGTACAATAACTCGGATTGCCAGCCACCGTGGATGGTGGACCTCCCAGATGAATCCAGCGTCGAGCAGCTTTTTGACTTCTTTTCTGATGAAGTTCTGCCGCTGAACAGATTGCTTCCGAGGATTCTGATGTATAGGTCGTGCGTCGGGGTATATCTTCAGACGATGCTCGATCACCTCCCTAGGGATCCTAGGGATTTGTGACAGTTGCCATGCAAACACGTCGACATTTGCTCGGAGGACCATGACGAGCGCGAGTTCCTATTTGTCATCGAGACCTCCCGATATACGAGTGGTCTGGGTAACATCAGAACCAATTTGGATGACTTTGACGGGAATGTCGATGTCGCCGCTTGGTTGCACGCGGGGCGCAAAGGATGAGCTGCGCTGGCGCGAGCTTGGTTTTTGTTGATCAGGTTGCTCCTTGCCAAATTCCTCTTTGTGTGTTGTTGCAAGCGTATGAAGTTCTTCCAGCGCAGTAACCCCAACAATGCAATCTCCTCGGATCCGGAGGATGCCCGACAGAGTTGGCATCTTCAACACGAGGTAACCATAGTGGACCACGGCCATAAACCTATATAGGGCTGGCCTACCTCGAATCGTGTTGAATGGGATATTGATGTGTGCCACATCAAACACCAGCTTCTCGGACCTATAGTTGTCCCGTGTCCCAAAAGTCACGGGTAGGGTAATCGAGCCGAGAGGCGTGATGGCTCCCGGACCTACTCCAGAGAATGGGCGTGAAAGTCTGAGGTCCAAGAGATTGAGTTGGATCTTCAGAAAAGTTGTGAAGCTAAGGAGGTTGAACGTCGCACCTCCATCCAGCAGGACATGGAAGAACTGGATATTATTGATAGTTGGGGAGACCATCAGGGGCAATTGTCCAGCTCCAGTCATGTTCTTTGGACACTCTGAATCATTTAAGGTAATGGAAGTATCCATACACTCCCGAAGAGGCTCTGCCTTGGCAGTAGGAGCAGCAGCAGCCATCTCTAAACGCATAGTCTTGAGAATGCGTCGGGAGGTGATATCCCTGGACCCTCCATACATCATATGGAGAGTCTTCCGAGGCTCATTGTTGGAGATGTCAGAGTCGTCGTCGACGGTGTTGTAGACTGCCTTTAACGCCTTCTTGGCATCTTGGAAGCCTAGCTCCTGATCAGACGGAGCTTCGTCGACTTTTTGCTTCCCTTCCCGCTCACAGAAAGGGGTCCCGTCTTGACGCTTGCTATTGCATTCAGCACGCCTCTTGACCTCACGACAATCTTCTAGATTGTGGCTTGTCGATTTGTGAATTAAACACCACATCTTTTCACCGTCACTGTCTTCAGACGATGGTCGAGGTCGCTTGATGGGGCATGGCCCCCGACCACCAGGTGCTGCGGTAGCAGTAGGTGTGCCGACAAGTGACTTCTTCTTGCCACTTGACTTTTTCTTCTTTTTACTTCTACTAGAGGCAGTAGCTTTAGCTTTGGAGGTAGATTGCTTGGCCTCCGCAGCTAGTTTGGAGTGCATTTCACGACCCTCCGTAGCTCTGGCACACTTGTCAGCCAAGATGAAGAGTTCCATGACGCTCCTGACATTCTTGGTTGCCAGCTTCTCCAATATCTTCTTGTCTCTAATCCTCTGTGGGAATGCAATGATGACAAAAGCGTTGGAGATAGAAGGGATGTTGTTCCGTACCTGAGAGAATTACTGGATGAAGGATCGCAACGACTCTCCCGACTTCTGTTATACGGCGAACAGGTCCAGCTTGGTGCCAGGACGGGTGTAGGAGCTCCCAAAATTGGCGGTGAACTGGCGATAGAGTTCCCCCCAAGTATAGATGGAGTCAGGAGGTAAGCTCATAAACCAGTATCTTGCAGTCCCAGTTAAAGTCATGGGGAAGTAGTTTGCCATCACAGCCTCATTGCCTCCAGCCGCGAGGATGGCGGTGGAGTAGATCTGAAGAAACTTGACGGGGTTGACTGTCCTGTCATATTTCTCCAGCAAATGAGGCTGGAACTTGGGTGGCCACTCAACCATGCGAAGATGCATGGCAAGAGCTGAACAGCCGCCCCCACTCCAGAGGAGAAGGGTTTTTCTCAAGCAACTCGCCTCTCGCGAGCATGCTCAATGTTGACACGACCGTCCTTCCTCATGTAGCGGCAATCGAGCTCTGACCAGAGCTCCTGAGTTGGGAGCCTCATCGCCGTGTGAGTATGGCGAGCACCGGAGGGCAGTGAAATCACATGCTGGGAGGGTGCATGTCTCTTGAGCTGCGATGCCGAAGGACCAAGTCTACTAGACAAGGTCCTGTTTCGAGAAGGTGCCTACCCTGCATGGTGCAGACCTTGGTTGTTGATCGCAATGGCTGCAGCTGCAACCAAATGCTCAACATCAGCGCACCATTGTTCCCGCACGGCCAGTGGAGCTCCCGGTGTTGGAGGATGCTGCAGTCGAGTTTGCACTGCATTTAGCGCGTTCTCGGGGTTATTCGTTGATGCTGTGACCGATGCGAATTTGCCATCATGTTGTCCAGCATTGGCTGCTGAAGCAGGTGGTGGTGGTAGTGCGACTCCTGCCAAAACAACAGTGTTGCCCGGCTGCTGCACATTGGAGGGATTTCCCCCAACGGGTTGAACAGCCGGTCTGTTGGAAGAAGCGACAGAGGAGTTCACCATCTTGGAGATCTTGAAATTAAGCCCTACCCCTACCTGGTACGCCAAATGTCAAAGTGTGGACTAGGACACTTCTCCTGGTACTACTAAGGAGTAGCCCATGGAGGTTCGTATTCGGTTGGGGCGCTAGTCAAGATCAATAACAAGAGTGAACACATAGAGTTTTACGTGGTTCGGGTCGCTTGAGCATAATTCCGTACTCCACAGGGTGTGTGTTAATTGTATGAGCTTAGCGGAGCTTGGATGCATATGAGACGACCTCTCCTTTCTACCATGCAGCACAACCCTTTTATATGTCAACGACTGGCTGTTACAGTGTGTGACTGCCCGATAGCTGTCCCTGGCTGTAATCACTACCCTATACACGATCTATAGTGTTAAGGGTGGTTAATAGCATGATAACGGGTCTTAACAACAGCGTTACCAGTCTTGATACTCCTTTGATCGTGCATCATTAATATAGCATTAATGACACATTAACCAGGTCTTGTAACGGCCAATTTATAGCCCTAGAATGTCCACGCCGTTGGTGATCCCCCTATCTTCTCGTTGCAGACTTAGGTCCGGGCGCGTGACACGTGGAAGCTCTAGAGCTTCCCTCTACTGGGGGATAGGTTCGGTGCTACTGGACACGTGGCAGTGACGGCGCTTCCCTGAGGAGGGAGGCAGGTCCGGCTCTGTAGGATACGTGGTAGCACCGGAGGTACCCAAACGAGGAAGGCGGGTCCAGATCTTCTAGGCACATGGCAACACCGGAGCCATCCTATGGACAGAGGCAAATCCGATACTGCAGGACACGTATCTGCATTGGACGTCCACCACCTGGATATAGGAACTCCATGACTTTGTTTATGGTACCAAGAGGTACCCGATACGCAGGGTATCGACAACCTCTTTTGAGTTTTTGCCTTGTTGTGTTCTTGCTTGTTGTGGCCATGAAAGGAATGAAGAGGTTTCTTGGGAAGAGGAAGGAGGCTGCAAGCTCAGGCCATGGTGGAGACTCAAGGGCAAGTCCCTCCTCCGTTGCTACACCAAGTCCATGAAGGAGGAGTGTATGTGACGACACTCCCATGGGTGAGAGGAGCAACCTGCGACAACTTCTTCACGACGACAACCTCGACATATAAAGTGAAGTCAAAGTTCAAGCACACAAGCTCCTCCAATATCGTGAGTTTTCTCATACTAAAGCTTATGATCCAGATTTGATCTCCAAAATTGATATGGATTCTGAATTCTTTTCCATTTGGCGTGCACTAGGATGGGAGAATTTTGCTCACATAGAGGAGAGAGGTTCATGCCTTCTCTCTATGCAATTCCT
Organism: Tuctoria greenei; assembly: GCA_036927565.1. Taxonomy (NCBI): domain Eukaryota; kingdom Viridiplantae; phylum Streptophyta; class Magnoliopsida; order Poales; family Poaceae; genus Tuctoria; species Tuctoria greenei. The sequence goes on along the minus strand of JAYESD010000001.1, from coordinate 140,777,303 downwards.
TTGCACCTTTAAAATAGGATTTGATAGTATTTCTTTTAGATTATTTTAAAAAGAGTACAACATCCTATGGAAAGAATTAAGTGAAATCCTAGGCTTCCATAAATGTCATTTGCTAGATTTAGACACTTTGCCTAAGTTTAACAAACAAAGTTTTTGGCATGAATTGACTAGTGAGGTCAGATGTAGTGCTCCTAGGAATAGCCACTTGCACAATCCTACTTTACGCTTCATGCATAGATGGGTGGCTATGACTATGTTCCCTAGAGGAGATGTTAGAGTAGTGCGTGATGATGAGCTGAAAATTTTATTTGCCATGGTTAAAAAGATAAAAGTTTCTCCAGTTATTACCATGATGACACAATGGTTAGATTACATTTCAAGGACAGGGCCAATTTTCATTGATTACCTGCATTGCTACTAGGGTAGGAGCACTAGAATATACTTCATTTGAATATATTGAAACTGAACAAGAATTAATTAATGAAGATTATCTAGTTTAAGGACATACCCTTAAGCATGATCATGATGGCTCTTTAATGTTCTATTATCCCGACGTTGTCAATGAAATTCAATTACCTAACCCGGATTATCATTTGTATAAATGCCGGAGGCTAACCATTCATCTTCTTCCCATCGAGGAAGCTCGAAAAAGTAATGTCTCTGGTAGGGTAACTAGATGCCGTGCAAGGAGAGTGGCAATGCCTCCAACAACCTCCACAGTCCATGAGTACGAAGAGGAAGAGGACCCAACGAGTGATGCATCCGGATGGACTCAACCTCCATCATATGAGACCGAAGGTCCTTCTTAGCATGGATGGTCGAGTACCGCATGGGAGCCACCCCAATCCACTTCAAGATCTAGCAGCTTGCCTCCAACATCTATGAGAAGATGTCGTTCCTCTTCGGCTAGAAGTCATCATGACTATAGCCAAGGAATGACGGATCTCACTAGACGTATGGAAGATCATAAATTGAGGACAGGAGACATCTACAACACTCTCCAATAGCAAGTCCAAGGTACCCAAGATTGATAAAAACACATGGACGCTCAATTCACCAACTTCAACTCCATGCTACAACAACAACAAGCCGATCTAGCGGCATTCTTCCTTCATCAAGGGTTCAACCCTCATCATGCAGGCGATTGAAGAACAAGCTTGGGGGAAGACATCCACTTGAGGTAAATTGTATCACACCCCTTGCATATCCATATTCCATTCATCCACCATTCACCTTGCATATAAAAAATAAAGTAGATTTATTTTTAAATAAAATAAAAGATGTGCGGTAAGAATAGTTTATAATTCACATAGATTAAATGATGAATAGTTGCTGTGTTTTAATTTTCCTAAGTCCCTAATTTACAACTTACTACTCTCCAAAATATTACTTTCATTGGCTAAATTTACTTTTGCCTTGATTTAGAAATTGTGGTAGCAAATGCTTAATCCAATTCTAAGTTGTTGTGAGATATGATATAGTGATAGGGATGCTATTCCTAGTTTGAAAGGTGAAACCTAGATTTCCAGAGAAATTTTAAAAAGATTTAAGTTACTCTCATTTGATTGGAAATACCTACCAAAGCCATATGATATTTTTACATTGATAAACCTTATGCATATGCTATTTGTCTTCACATTGAGCCTAGTCAAACTAGTATAGACCTATGTGAGAATTCATTCATTTCTTTTTGAATTCAAGACTTCACTTGCACATGTTATACTTCTACACTAGAAGTAAGAAAAATTCCATCATACCATCATTCCACAGTAAAAAAAGAAACTCCATACCCTTCATGCCTAGTACTCTCTCCAAGTTTATTGCATAAAAAGGGAGTAAAAGACATGGCTACGTGAAAAAAAATGCATGCTTACACCATAAGCAAGAAAAAAAGTAGCCATGTTTCATCCCTGCAAAATAAGAGAGTCCACACAAATAGGAGTCATCTCAACATCCACATCCACTTCCACTCCATCACACAGGCACAAGTCTAGAATCAAATAGTTTTGAATTGATTTCTCCTAAGCCTTGCTTTTTTGACTTAGCAATATTATGTGTTGCAAATATGCCTACCATATTCCCTACCAAGCTCCACATACAAGCCTTATTTAGTGGTAGGATGAGTATAGGCAAATGCCTTTGTGAGGAAATATTTCCACTACACACAAAGGAGTGATTGAGAGAATCAAGTTGAGGTACTTAAAATCTAAATTGAACTCTCCAGAATTTGAGTGGGACTTAATCTCTAGGGTATGCTTGATCCATTTGCTGTTCTATCTTTCAACCACCCATGAATAGGAGAGGGCATAAGCCCCTTAATAACTTAAGATGGGTGAAGTATCATGCCAATTTTTGTAACACTAGGTAGAGTATTTTGTTGTGCACATGGTACTTTTGAAAAATAGAACATTGTAGCAACTCCTGATCATCAGCCTAAAGTCTTGACTTTGCTCGGGACGAGCAAATCATAAGCTTGGGGAGTCTATTGACGGCTATTATATACCAATTTCACCCTTCAATATACCTCAAGTATGTGAAGGAAATACCATTTCTTGCACACATCACCTTTCTGTTTAACCTATTTGCACTTGTCCTTGGAGAAATAGTTTATGCGGGCATTTATTGCAAGAAATGAGGTAAAAGAGGGGGAGCAATAGTATAAACTATCATCCTAACCAATCAAGCACCAACATGCGGCATCACATGGATCAAATGGCCCACAAACAGAAGTATTTGAGGCCATCCAACGGTGTATCACCCATATCAATCAATGGGACCCACCTGGAAGTCACCCCGAGGAAGCACACTGGAATTGGTCCAACTTTCTGTTTGGCTGACTAGGAGGTTCGGCCGACGCCTTCCTGGCGCCAAACTCGGTCAGCTTCCACATGTCGACTCCCTATGGTGCCCCGATCGCGATGAAGACTGATTCACACGCTTTTGGTGGTGGGAACCCACCCTTCTCTAGCTATAAATAGGACCCCCTACCCTCACTTCACACACACACACCACTTGAGTATTCATTCTATTGTATCCACTTTTCTCCATAGGTTTAGAGGAGCTTAGGCTGTAGAGAGGAGAGCCTCTAGTCCATAGTCGAAGTTAGGAAGGAGTCAAAGGAGTGTCTCTCCTCGCAATTCCAAATTGGGTAAGGTATGGCTCTCATATTCCTATTTGTATTTGTGACTTTGTTCTTAACAAAGATGTTATCTTTAGTCTTCTTTTATTCATATACTGGGATGAAGCGTTTCTTGTTTGATTGTGGATTCCATGTATATGGTAGGAGTAGTATTTATGACTATGCCATATCATTCTCATTATATCATCATAACCACTAAAAATCCCCACTATAGTCTAATTAGTTATGACATGACCATGTTAATATGATTAACTTATGCTATGTTCCAAGTTGGTTCAATGATGTTTAGGTTAGTCATTACCTTAGGATGACTTGTGCCTAGGCTTCTAAGGTATTTACTTAAGATGCTAGCATGGTGCTAGGATAGTTAAGTAGCGTTGGATGTCTCATAGACCCACGGATTGAAGAGGTAGGCAGTAGGTGGTGACAGCCCTATCTATCCTTGTAATCATCCACGTTCGGCAATGCCACAGGCTCTTTGCGGGAGTCGTCCTAGTATTACATAGAATAAGAATTCATCATTAACATGTTCATTAGTGTCGAACTTAGGCTATGTATATGTATACTAGAAGCATTGTAGGAGTAACTCCCTAACTCTTGGCCTAATCCCTCTTTGACCCATTTATCCCCACATATCTATTACCGTCCTCACTAGAACCTTACCTAGACCAACCCAGACCCAGCTCTGACCACAGGCTAAAGGGGCGGCCGCCTAGGGCCCAGGCCAGAGTGGGGCCCAGAATTATCGTGTAGCTGTATATCTGTTGTTAGGATTAAAAAACGTTTACTAAGAAGTAGAAAATGATTCGTATATGCGGCTTCTTATTGTATGTAGCCGAACAGCCAGCGGCCCAGCCCACTAGCCCACCTTCTGTTTGCTTTGCTAAGGGCCCATATCTGATTGCCTCTGCATTATGCGTACTGCATTATAGGATAAGGGTACGAGAGAACTACCATTACAAACCGCCACCACCTGGCTCCGTACTTCAGTTCGTCGATTAAATCATGTGAGGAATGCTTAGAGCAACATAATCATGAGCCTGAATGTACCAAAACAAGCGAGCAGTCACGTTCCTTATTTGCACAGAACAGTTGTGCAAGAAAAAGCAAGCAAAATGTTGATTGTTATCAAATGTTTGTGTTCTTATTGACTATATTTGTGAACGTAGCTTCGGATGAAAGAAGTTTTCCTAAATAGAGACTGATGAAAAATTGTTTGAGATGGACTATGTTACATTGAATCAATCATCTATATGTTGTATTGATCTTAATATTATTAGTAGATGTCTCAAACTAAACATATATGTTTAGATGCTTTATAGGAAAAAATAAACATTTGTACACATATATGCACATACATATATGCAGTCTTAAAGGCCCATGCTCTCGATTTCGCCCTAGGGCCCTCAAAAACATAGAGCCGGCCCTAGACCAACCTACCCTCTTCATTTGATGATTCCTATGCTTCCATTTAGCCTTTCTTTGGGAAAATATGAATGACACTCTTGGGAATACTCTTAAAGGGTAAATTCTACTTCGATAGTTTTCGTGCACTTGCGGATTTTTATTTGTGACGTAGGAAATGTAAATAGTATGTCTCATGTATCTTTTCTTGTATTTGTGGCTTGATGCATTATAAAGATATTATCTTTAGTCTTCTTTTATTCATATACTTGGATGAAGCGTCTCTTCTTTGATTGTGGATTCCATGTATGTGGTAGGAGTAGTCTTTATGATTATGCCGTAATAATATTATTCTATCATCGTAAACACTACAAACCCCCACTATAGTTTAATTAGTTATGATATGATCATGTTAATATGAATAAATTATGCTATGTCTCAACATTGGTTCAATGATGTTTAGTTTTTTCATTGCTTTAATATGCCTTGTGTCATGACTCTTACGGTATTTACTTAATGTGCTAGCGTGATGCTAGGATAGTTAAGTAACATTGGATGTCTTGTAGACCCACGGATTGAAGAGGTAGGCCAGGTGGTGACAGCCCAATCTGTCCTTGTAATCCTCCATGTTCGGCTATGCCACAGGCTCTTTGTGGGAGTCGTCCTAGTATTGCTAGGGGTAAACCCGTGCCTAATGCGTTGAACAACTTAGCATAAGGATTCACCATTGACATACTCATTAGTACCTAACCTAGTCTATGCATTGTATATTAGAAGCATTGTAGGAGCAACTCAACTCTTAGTCTAATCTCCATTAGGACTCATTTACTCTTTAGAATAGATTGCTTAGGTGTGTGTCACACTACCTATATTATCAACTTACCCTTGTCTTAATAATTGATTAGTATCCCATAGCTTGATCATAAGAGTAGTGTCTACTTTACTTTGTTGCCTTCCTTTGGGATAAATACGATACCCTTGGGAATACTCTTGGGTGAAAGGCTACATGATAGTTTCGTGCGCTTGCGGATTTTTATTTGTGGCGTAAGAAATGTCAACAGTGTGTGTCATACTACCCTTATTATCATCTTACCCCTATTCTGCTAGTTATTTAGTACCCTATACCTTGATCATAAGAATAGTGTTTACTTTACTTCACCACCTTCCTTTGGGATAAATATGATACCCTTGGGAATACTCTTGGGTGAAATGATACAACGGTATCTTCCGTGCGCTTGCAGATCTCATTGTGAGGACCGAAGTACCGACATTCCAGGAATCACAATTGGATGGTGCCGTGCGATGCGGCACCCAACAGCACACAGAAAAAAGTTCATCATATTACATAAAACAACATAGTGTTATACAAGATATGTATTTTACAAATAATATACATTAAAATACACTACAACGGAAGATAAGTTCATAGCTCTCGACACTCAAGCCTAAGCTATGCAAAAGTAATTTTGTTCAGCCCGCGAACGGAATCACACTAGCAGCACACAAGTGAAACTCACAGCGGCGTGCAGGGTTCCCACTCGGCCATGTACCCCGACAGGGGCAACGCCTCACTGGTGAACCCTTCATCATATATGTCATCATCTGCAGCAAAAACTTAAAAATAGCAACTGTGAGCACGAAGCCTCAGCAAGACTTAACCGTCTCCACTAAGCATGGAACTCCATATGCAGGATAAACGTAATATAGGATAGCAGTTTGCAATAAAAGACTCGCCTAAATGTTAGTCCTTACTTTTGGCTTTTTGCAGCAAATTAAGGCTTCATGAATCTGAAATTTAGTGAGCAATCTGTTCTAAAGCATACAAGAATCAATACACATAATATTTCATAATGCATGATTCAATAATATCCAGCTCCAAATAATTAACTACGCCACGACTTAGTGACAAGCGGTACTCAATAATCGCGAGGGACGGCGACTCGAATCAATATACACCTGCAGGGATACCCGAATAGCACGACACATACACCCACACTCGGAGCTGCGAAGGCACACTCCGCTGATGATGTATGCGGCAACCATTCACCCGCTACCTACACGCTGAACCGGTCCCACGGCTATGAGCAGGAGGCCCCCACACGAAGTATGACGTAGCCGCTGGCAGGTTTAAACCTTCCTGCTCTCAACCTACACCTATAAGGCGGTGGGGTATGTCTCGACGCTAAGGTGGACAAGTTACATCAGTTTACTGGGTCCCATATATCCAGTATGCCTTCGGTACATTTAAACTTGCTCAACAAGGCCGCGCACAGATCGACCCTTGATCGACACAGGCATAGCTACAGCTCACAGGCCCCTATGTCCTGCTGCTCCTACTCCATGCCCAGTCTCATATTTAACCAAATGGTGAATCTCTCACTCGACCAATCCCATGTGAATCCAATTCCTGAACTTGCGAGTAGATTCCAACTTCTCGACTTCTACCAAAGAAACTATAAAATTAAGCATAGCATGGACACATCAAGGACTTAACCAACTACCCTTCTCTCATGGGTTCTCTTGTCATGCACGTGGAAAACTCCAAGAAAACTTAGACTTAATACACATACATGCTAACCCATATAGTGTGATACAAATCAAAGTTTAAAACGATGTTAAATGCAAACCAGGGCTTGCCTGGCTGCGAGACGGGATTGAAATTAGTCTCCGGGTTGATGACTTCTAGTGGCTCCGGGGTCTCCTCGTGTTCGGCAACTATTCGATATGCAAATAATAATGCAAGTGAATCAATATTGGTATTATTACATAGTTGAATGGAAACACAATTAAGTATATTAAATAATGGACACTGGTTCTGGAAATTTTACAGAGTAGACTAGGTACTTTGGGTGAGGTTTTGGCCAAAATTGGGATCAATTCAAGGAAGTCTCTGTTGTCTAAAATTCAATGTAGATAAACACTTCCCAGAATTTTCATGGGAAATCTTGGACTTTAACATGACGCAAAGTTGGTGCTATGTTTAGAGGAGGTCAATAGTGACTCAAAAAAATTGGTTTCATAATTTTCTAAGCATTATAATGTGAGATATTGAATTTACAGGTTTGGACAATTTACTAAAAAGTTTCTGGACATTTTAGAATTTTTAAGTACATACAGACTAAAACTCAATTTGGCTATTCAAATCAACTCAAATGGACCTGAAACTTTTACTAGAACTCAAGGGAATTATTTAAAATTACCTAGCCAAGTTTGAGAATTTTTGAAAGAATGGAGCACCAGTAATTAGTTCCAATAGCATTTTCCTTCATGGAATTATTAAGGACACATTAGTGATTTTCATACATATCTAAGTGCACACATGAAAGTATAGACCATCCTGGTTCTAAATAAATTTATTTTAGAATTTTCGGCCAAATATGCTAAGAGATATTGATTTTCAAAGATTGATGGAAATCTAGAATTAAATCTATATAGAAAAGTTTGAATTAAACAGTGGGCCCATGGGACTTAAAATGCACCAATGGGAATTAAGCAACACAGGGATCACATGAGTTGCCCATGGCCACATTGGATCACCACGGCCATAATTTGATCCAGGACTGGCGCCTAGAGGCTGACAGGCGGGGTCCACCCGCCCGTCTTCCACCTCCCGACCGGCGGCGCCAAGGCGACCGCAGCGGCGCTCGTCGGCAGCCTCACGCCGGTGCACAACACAGGGCATGGCGGCCCTTGAAACTTGCCACCCCACCTACTTTTCAATGGACAGAACGATGTTGCAGCCCCCACCAGCGATAGATGGCCGGAAAGGGAGGTGCGATGGCGGCGGGCGGAACTAGGGTTCCGGCAATGTCGGCCCGGCTCTATGGTGCACTATTTTGCACGGGAAGACCTCAAAAATGATCCTGAGATCATAGGGAACATAGGAGAGGGTGCCAAAACCGGTCAAAAGGTTGGGAAACACGAGTTCGCCAGCAAGATGGGGAGCTGAACTCGGCGGCTAGGAGAAATTCATAATCCGATGTGTTCAATTGATGGTTTTCGATGGGGTTTGCTTGAGAATGTGCGCCTGGAAGGAAGGTAAAAGTTCATGTCCACAACGATTGCTTGCATGTAGAAAACAAGTTTTTATGGAAGACCTAATTATGTTCATACATGAAGCTCGTCGGAAGAAATGGAAATACGGGGGCTACGGTCCATGGCATGGGCTCCAATTTTACCAGAAACTAGTATATGCATAGGAGAACCTTTTTGCTTCACTGAGCTGGGTGAGATAAGGCTTGCATCCTCGATTTTGCGGCGGAGCAGAGTCGCGACCGCGAGGAACAGAGGACGGCGGCCACGGCCTCACTTTCTGGAGCTTCGGGGAGGCCTCAAACTACACAAAAATTGGTCAGTGATGTGCGCCCGAGCATGAGGAGGAGTAGAGCTCGAAGAAATTTGATCAAACTAACTGGTCATCACTGGATTTCAGTTTGGAGGAGAGGAACTCATCGGGAAACGAATTTCTACGCCAGGGAACTGAACAGAGGAGAAGTGCTTGACTTTGGGGCTTGGAGGAAGATAAGGAGGAGCCTTGGGCTTGCTGTATGCAGCTGGAGTCAAGCAGGTAGGCAAGCACATCAGCGGCAATTGCATGCCGTGTGGTGTCACACTGAGAAGCAACAGAGAAAACAGAGGAAGAGTCTATGACAGGTGGGTCCTACTATTGCTCATCCTCATCTTCACTGGACAGTCAATTCTTCCACCTAATTCAGTCCCAAAATTGCTAGATATTTATGAGAAGGCTAAATTTAATGTGGAGAATTTGATTCTGAATTCAAATTATTAATTTGACCAAGTTTCATTTGAAGTCAAAGTTGATTTCGAATGAGTGGAATTCAATGTTGCCATTGAATTAAAGAGCAAACTTGCTTCAAAAATTAAGAAAGTTTGCAGGGCGACTATTTGAAATATTTGGTAACCAATGGTCAACTAAAATCTTCATTAAACTCATTTGAACAGTAGCTAAGTTTATTTTTTTGAGTTCTCTCTTTTGGAGTTTGGATTACTTTGTTTTCTCATTTCCTTTTTATTTCTTTTTATTATTCAAAAAATTTACTCTTTCTAACTGAAGTTTGCATTATGAAAATTAGGGCATTTACATTCCTCCCGCCTTAAAAGTGTCTCATCTCGAGATTACAATGAAGAGATGAAAGTAGGAGAGAAATTGCAGGATATGGGACGCTAAGAAATTCGGATAGTTGGAGCGGAGATATTCTTCGGATTCCCATGTCACTTCTTCAGCGGTGTGGTTGCTCCATAACACTTTATAGAACCACAGCGTGCAGTTTCGTGTTGTTCGGGTCTTCTCGTCGAGAATCTGAACCAGATGTTCGGCGTATGTGAGATCCGGTTGCAACATGCCGATTTCATCCGTGTGGACTGCAGCTGTGAACTTGAGACATTTCTGGAGCTGAGCTACGTTGAAACTGTCGTGAATACTAGCAAGAGATGCCGGCAATTCCAATCGATAAGCTACAGGTACGCACTTCTCTGTGATAGCAAACTGACCAATAAACCGGGACCTAGTTTTCCTTTTACCCCGAACCGGTGAGTTCCTTTCATCGGAGACATGCGTACGTATACGTGATCCCCGACATTGAACTGCAGCGGGCGATGCTGCTTGTCCGCATAATTCTTCTGTCGAGATTGAGCCGCTCTCAAGTTCGCTTGTATTATCCGAACTTGTTCCTCGGCTTCGTTGACTAGATCAATCCCGAATATCACTCTTTCGCCGGACTCGCACCAATTCAGCTGAGTGCGATATTTTCGTCCGTAGAGAGCTTCATATCGTGCCATCTTGATACTCGCTTGATAACCATTGTGTACGAGAATTCCGCCAACGGCAAATGATCATCCCAATTTTTACCGTGGTGGATGGCACACGCGCGTAACATGTCTTCAAGTACTTGGTTCACCTGCTCAGTTTGTCCATTAGTCTGCGGGTGATAGGTGGAGCTTCTAATAAGCTTAGTACCCGACGAGGCGTGCAGCTGCTCCTAGAAACGAGCAACGAACAGCGAACCCCGATCTGAAATAATTGTGCGAGGAATGCCGTGTAGTCACACAATTCTTGATATGTACAACTCCGCATACTTCTTGGCATTGAATCCGACATTCACCGGAATAAAGTGTGCTGATTTGGTTAGTCAGTCGACTATCACCCAAATCGAATCATGCTTCCAGAATGTGAGTGGCAATCCGACGATGAAATCCATACTCACATCCTCCCATTTCCATGTCGGAATATTCAGCGGTTGCAGTTGTGCTGCTTTCCTTGTATGGTCGGCCTTCACCTCCTGACACGTATCACACTCGGATACGTACTTAGCAATCTCACTCTTCATCCGTGTCCACCAAAACTTAGTCTTCAAGTCTTGATACCTTTATTGCTGCATGGATGAATAGAATATTTGGACAAGTGAGCCTTGTCCAAGATTTTCTTCCATGTCACGTGGCACTACAATTCAATTTTTAAACCATAGAGCAACATGCTCATCTCTCCGAAAGCACTTCGTCTCACTGCTGTCCATTCTCTTGAGTATGTGAGGCATACCCTTGTCCTTCTTTTGAGCTTCAATAATCTCATCTCGGATTGTGGGAATGAGAGCAAGATTGTATAAACCTCCATATGGAACCAATTATAAGCTCGGTTCTTCCTCTTCCATAGGTGTGATTGTCAAATTATTGACATGAGACTTGCGGCTAAGCGCATCGGCAACCACATTAGCTTTGCCGGGATGATAAAGAATCTCAATCTCATAATCCTTGATCAATTCTAACCACTTTTGTTGCCTCATGTTCAGCTGCTTCTGAGTGAAAATATACTTCAAAATTTTGTGGTCGGTGTAGAGGTGAACCAGATTTCCAAGCAAATAATGCCTCCACATTTTTAGAGCAAGCACCACGGCAGCGAGCTCCAAGTCATGAGTAGGATAATGCTGTTCATGATTGCGGAGCTGCCGTGATCCATAAGCGACCACACGTCCTTCTTGCATAAGCACACAGCCAAGTCCGATGCCGGATGCATCGTAATAAACATCAAATGGTTTCATCGTATCCGGTTGAGCTAAAAATGGGGCTTTTGTGAGATGCTTCACCAATGTTTGAAATGCCTTCTTACAGGCTTCCCTCCAAATATATTTGGTGCCTTTCTTCAACAGCTCCGTCATAGGCTTAGCAATTTTCGAGAAGCTCAGAATGAACCTCTAATAATATCCGGCTAAACCCAGGAAGCTTCAGACTTTATGTACAGACTCTGGAGATTGCCATTTCAGCAATTGAACAATTTTACTTGGGTCCATAGCGATGCCTTCAGCTTAAATAATGTGTCCCAAGAATGGCACTTGACTGATCCAAAATTCACACTTGCTGAATTTTGCATAGAGCTTATGGTCTCGCAATTGTTGGAGCATGATATGCAAGTGTGTGTTCGGCGTGTTCTTCCTCCGATTTGGAATAAACCAAGATGTAGTCGATGAAGACCTCGACGAACTTATCCAACTCCGGCATGAACACTGAGTCCATGAGGTACATAAAGTGGGCCAGAGCATTGATGAGGCCAAATGACATAACGAGATATTCATATAGTCCATATCATGTTGAGAATGTCGTCTTCGGTATATCTTCCATCAGAATTTTGATTTCATGATATCCGGACCAAAGATCCATCTTGTAAAATACCTTAGCACCCACTAATTGATCGAAGAGAATGTCGATGCGAGGTAGTGGATACTTGTTCTTGATAGTCACAGCATCTAGCGGATGATAGTCCACACATAACCATAATGTTTCATCCTTCTTATTAAGGAATAGCGCGGAGCAGCCTCAAGGTGAGGAGCTTGGGCGAATAAAACCTTTGTTCAGCAGGTCCTTGAGATGTTCCTTTAATTCAGCTAGCTCGTTGGGCGCCATTCAATACGGTCGTCGAGAGATTGGTGTGGTTCCCAACGAAAGTTCAATCTTGAACTCGATGTTACGTTCGGGCGGCTTGCCCAGTGGATCATCGGGAAACACATCGGGATATTCATGGACTACCTGAATGTCTTCCAACTTAATGGATTCAGAGTGGTACACTGCTGCAATTTCTTGAACGGGTCGATCAAGAACTAGAGTACGTGGACTGTGTAATGGAGAATCCAAATGAACGGTTCAAGGAACGATGTCCAAAACAGCACCATGGTGAAGTAACCAAGACATACCTAATATGATATTGATCTTTTGGTCATCTAAGATAATGAGAGTGGTTGGATATACTTTTCCACCCATGCACAGTGGTGCTTTAGGAATCATACTATGAGCTAACATCTTTCCGCCCGGTGAACAAATCATGTATGGATAATTTGTAGGAAATATTTGTAGTTGGTACTTGATAACATATGAACTACTAATGAAATTGTGGGTGGATCCAGAATCAAAAAGTATGATAATGGGGTGATCGATGAGAGTGAACGTACCCGCGAGTACAGGTTTGCCTTCCGGTACGTCCTCAATGGCGATGTGGTGGACGTTGCCGGGTTTGGGATTTGGTTTCTTGGGCTGCTTGCGTGGCTGATTAACACCCAGTTATGATGCTAGTCTGCTGGTTTTGTTGTCTGTACAGTTGTAGGAGAGGTGTCCGACACGTCCACAGTTGTAGCACGTGTATTGGGTCGGACCACCATGCCGGAGGATGGAAACCTGGTGCACGCTGCTGCTGTGGGGGTGCACGAGGTATCATCCTCTGTTGCCGCTGATGTTGCTGCTGTGGCAGGGTTGGTCGTAAGCTTGGTGTATTGAACGGGCGGCCACGGAACATTGGCAATCGTGCTGGTGGCTGCCACCTTTGACCGGACGGTGATCGGTACACCATTCGGTACTTTTGTGGAGCTCCACCGTTGCTGCCCTGCGGAGCACACCTCTTCTTCTTAGTCACCAGCTCGCGTGTTGCATCCTCTTGTACAATCACTGCATTGACAAATTCATTGAATGTGCTGTGATTGAACAAAGCGAGCTTGTCCTTCATTTTTGCATTTAAGCCTCGATATAAGCAGCCCCTTTTCTTCTCCTCCGTGTTCACATGATCTGGCGCATATTGCGCCAAGTGATTGAAAGCCTTGGAGTACTCGTGAGCGCTCCTCCCGCCTTGCTGGAGTTCAAGAAATTCTTGAAGTTTACTTTTCATAATCCCGGGAGGTATGTGATAGGCATGGAATGCCTTCCAGAATTCAGTCCATGTCAAGGCATGACCAGCCAGCAGAGAGGCGATGTAATTCACCCACCATGCACCGGCGGAGCCGTGAAGCTGCTGCACCGCTAAGAGCACCTTCTGCTGTTCGGTGCATTGGAGCACCCCAAACTTTGCTTAAGTTGTGTGGAGGCAGTTGTCCGCCTCAAGAGGTTCATTAGCCTCCGTGAAGACCGGTGGATGAGTCGCCAAGAAATCCGAGTAAGTGCTTTGTTGACGCTGATGGTTGCCTCCGTCTGGGTGTCCCCGCTGACGGGACTTATTCTGCACGAAGGTCCGCAGCAGCTCGGTCTGCTCGTCGCGCGAACCCAACATTGCTGCAGTCACATCCGCCAACCTGAGCAGAGTAGGAGGTGGCGGTGGCGGTGTCGGCTGTCGCTGATCCTGAGTTCTCTGTTGTTGGGAGTCATCACCTCCCTGGCTTGAGCCACCGATCTCAACCATGTTACGGGTGCGCACCAGTCTGCAGTCACGACCGTAAATCCAACATGAGACGTGATATTGTAAGATCACTCAAGGATAAAAACAATAGTGTTCGTATTAATAACCAAACTTGCATAACAGTAACATATATTGATAAAGTTTAGACTTTATACAACATGCATCTTCCCTGAACCAATATTACAATAGCGAGTTCCAAAATAATGAACTCCATGGATTGAAGTTCATGTTGACTATCATTGGTCGCGACGGGATGCTGTACGCATTATTATGCGAATACGCTCTCTAATCTCCAGTATGATAGAAACATGGTTATAAAAAGAAAAGCGGTTTGGTGAGTCAAACCCTCAATTCCACTGCGAAATGGTTGAGTATCTACATCTGGTCTGTTACGACACTTCTGGAAGTGAAATCGAGGACCAGATTCATAACAAGACCAAAATATGTCCAACCGATGAAGTTTCTGTTGAAACCTGACCAGCCTGTACTCAAACACAAATTTAACCCAGTAAATGGCCGAATCAGATCTTGAGGTGAACTACAAAGTTGAAGTACACATCAGGGCCTTTCCAAAAAGTATTTGTTTGACTCCAGATAATATTTGGTTGAAGAGATATGGCATTTTAAACCTGACAGTTTTTATGGAAATTTTGACAGCACCTCCTTTGTTTATGCTGATTTTGGGCCACAATTTCCAGATATAAAACTTAACAATTTACAACATCCAAAGATTACCAAATTGTAATACATATTACAAAGATTCCATAAATGTCTTGCACGTCCCGGTTCGAATTTTTTTAGAGTGAGATATGGTCAAAACAATAAGGAGTCCAGAGAGGGTTCCAGTTTCTGTCCAGTTTGGCAGATTTTGGAACATTGAAATTTTGAACCGGATACAGGGGAATTCAGTTCTGGAGTTGAACATAACAGTTTCAAAGGATTTCCTAAACTTTCCATCCATGTGACATACACCTTCATTAGAGTATTGTAATGGGAGATATGGTTTCTCAAAATCAGGTCTTTTTCTGGCAAAAAAAAGAACACTCTGGTTTTGAATATGTGACTTCAAAACCTACTCTAATTTTGAAAACTTAGTTCAAAATCAGAGCTCAATAGCTAATATAAGTATTTATACATCTTCTCAGTTCCATTTTACTGCAAAGTGGTTAATGCATCAATGGAATATATGTCGGTACTACGTGCCTCACAAAAGTGAAAATTCTAAGCCGGTATTCCAGCATATGTCTCAACGGTGGCTGTTGAAGTGTGAGAACGACACTTTCCCTGGTACTAATAGATTGTAGCCCGCAGAGGTTCTTGTATTGGTTTGGGCACGCAGAGATCAGGAACAAGATGATGACACATGAGATTTACGTGGTTTGGGCCGCCTGAGCGTAATACCCTACTCCACAGTGTGAGTGTGTTGTATTGAGTTTGTCCGTAGCACTAGTATGCCTGTGAGCCTAGATCAGATTGTCCTCCTGTATCATGCGGCTCAGTCCTTTTATAGTACAAGGACTGACCGTAACAACATTTGTCGGGCCCGACATGTGGCCCTGGCGTATTTAATAGCCTAATACACTGTCTATGAGCATTAAGCGTGGTTAATAGCATGATAATGTGCATTAATGGTTGTGTTTACCTATTAACAGTGCTCTGATTGTGTGTCGTTAATACAACATTAATGACACGTAATCAGGTCTTATAACTGTCGCTTTAACTGCCCCTTGAATATCCGTGCTGTTGGAGATCCGCTAGTGTACTCATTGGTGGTGTAGGTCCAGAGGCTCCACACGTGGCAGCTTCGGAGCTTCCCCTTGCGGGAAGGTAGCTCCGGAACCGCTATACACGTGGCGGCACTAGAGCACCCCTCTGCTGGGGGTTAGGTCCTGGGTCGTTATACACGTGTTGACTGTGGAGCTTCCCTGTGTTGGGAGTTTAGCTCCGGACTTACATTATACGTGTCAATCCCGGAGCTACCCATATGAGGGATGTGGGTCCAGTGTAGTGTGACATTTGGGGCCAGAGGAGACCTTCAACTTTTACAGGTGGAACTCTCTTGCACTTCTTGCGGTACCGTGGGGTACCCGGTATGCATGGTACCGACAGTGGCCCCGGGCCCATCTCTGGGAGAAACCCTTTGGGTTAAGTTATTCTACCAGAGGTGGGGCCATCCTCGATTCTCGTGCATCAACTTCAAAAGTCTTCTGATGTGCCGTTGGGGCGATGGTCAGGGATTAAACCATCGCCGCGTGGCTTGTTATGAATGCGGCAGATGAGATCTTTGAGTGTTGATCTCACGCAATTGAAGGTCGCCATTTCCCAATACAAAAATTGTATCGGTTTTGAGCACCTTGTCAGGGTGCCACCTTTAGGTTTCCCGCCGCCCATCATGACAACAGGTCACCTAGGGTAATAACCTCGACCTCTTCATCGGGGTAGCCCCGAGCCCATTCGTCATTGACGAGGTATATTTTTGAAATGTGACCCTGCTCTCATTGCGGTTTCCATCCAAGCGTCGCGGAGGCTTACTTAAGAGGGAAAGTATGCACGGTTTGAGGACTCTTTACAATTTTGATCAAACTCGTGCTCAGAGCCTCCCAAACTTCGCCTAGCTTTCCCTTCCTTTGCTGCACTTTGCCGCGATGGAGTTGGGTCTTCCCAAGAGCCGCATCAAGAGCAAGGACGATCTGATGAAGGTTCGGACCTATATGGGGTGGTCCAGTGACTCCTTCAACCACTTGATCCTCGCCGGCAAGCTCCCATTCAAGAAGGAGCGCAATGGCGATAGTGTACTTCTCAGCGTACGCCATGGTGGGATTGATCCCACCTTTTTCAAGTTTCCTCTTAATGTTACTGGACTTCTACGGCCTCCAAATGTATCATCTTGGCCCCCATTCTCTTCTGCTAGTGGCAACCTCCATCCACTTCCACGAGATGTGAGTGGGTGTTCCCCCCTGCATCGAGTTGTTTTGTACCTTCTTCACATTCCATAATACCGGCAAGGGGGCTGAGCTTCTTGGCTTCTACTATTTCGTGAAGCGCAAGAACTGCCCCTTCAAGTATTTGAAGTCATTCCCCTCCAGCAAATGGGATGACTGGAAGAAGGATTGGGTCATCATTGCAGTGGAGGAGCACGACAGGTTGGAGCTGCCGCAAGGACTCCCCAACGTTGATACCGACGCCTGGAGTATAGTTCCGAAGTTGTCGGATGCATTTAACCGTGTCCTGACCAGGATCCGAGAATGCGTGGAGGGTCGAGTGACCCCCCCCCCCCCCCCCCAGATTGTCTTCGGAAATTTCTTGGTAAACAGATGGGCTCCATTAAGGAAGAGGGAAAAGCTCGCCTGGGCTTTAAACAGTGTGATGGATGATGACCGGATTGAAACTGGGTTGAAATCCAAATTGGATGATGAAGCTTTGAAGCTCCATCTCAAGAAGTTTCAGCATGGGCTAGTCAACGGCGACGACTTGGCTCCACCGGCTGCTTTACTGCCCTTGAACATGATTCCAGAGATCAGCAGGGAGCTCAGAGGAAGATGTTGGAGCTTGATGACTTGGGTGAAGTGGAGAAGCGCCAGACCTCCAGGGTTGTAATCCCTAGAGCTTCCGAGTAGATGGCTGCCTCTGCTCCCAGCCAGAGGGTTGAAGACATCGGCAAGGGCAAGGGCAAGGGCAAGGAGTCAGCCGAACCTTCCAGCCAGAAGAGAAAACTGAAGCACACTAATGAGAGGTCTGTCAGGCCTGCTCCCTCTACAACAGCTCCTTCTCCCGGCGAGGGAGATCTTCTACGGCTACACCTTCTCCGATGCAGGCGTCTTCGAGGGGCGCCAGCTCCGAAGAGTCAACTCCAACCTCTATGCCAGGTAAGAGCTCCACGTTTGTAAGTTCTTCCCGATCGAGGGAACTTCTGACCGAGAAGACTCCAGGTGCTGCAAGTGGTCCCCAGCTGAGATCTAAAGTTGTTGTCTCACCAAATTTGGTGGGCTCTGACTCCGGGCCTCAGAAGAAGGGGTTCCGCGATGACTGGGGCGATAGCAACCCTAGGTAAGCATCGTGGGCTCGCCTTGAAATGCTAATCTTATTTTTATTATGTTTTTAATCTTCTTGTCCCTTTATTTCCAGGGTGTCAAGAAAGGAGTTAGAGACTTCGGCATCTATTGCAGCGAATGTGGCTGCGTTTGCGGAAGCTCCGGCTTCAACCATTGAGCCTCCTCCTCAAGTGGTGGCAGAAGTCATGGCAGCTCCGACGCCAGCTGTCGTAGATTTGGATTCAGAGTCTTCGCCAGAAGATCCCGTGGTAGCGCCGGACTACGGGGGAGAAGTTGAAGGTGCATCGCTGGTAACAGCACCAGAGGCTGAGGTTCCAGTGCAGGAGCCAGAGATGTCAGAGTTCCTGCTCTTGAGCCAGAAGTCATTGAAGCCCTGGCCGCTGAGCCAGACGCGATTGAAGCCCCGACCCTTGAGCCAGAAGTTGTTGAAGGTCCGGTTGTTGAGCCAAATGCTTGAAGCTTCAGTTGCTGAACCAGAAGTGGCTAACGTATCGTCGTCTGAGCCAGAGGTAGTAGAGGCACTGGAAGAAGCGCCAAATATCGCCCTGGGGGTAGCTGCTCCGGAAGTGTTCGGGCCAGAGCCGAAGCACCATGAAGAAGTGGCGACATGTTCTGCACCCTCGGAGCCAGCAACTGAAGACCCGGAAGAAGCACCTTTGACTTCTGCTCTGGAGGTGCAAGTTTCCCCAGTGGGTTCTTCCTCTGCTGCTGCTGAAGAGCTCCCGGAGGGCGGCCCTAGTGCGGCAGTAGCTCAGGGGACCTCACTTGTAGAGTGGGACCCTATTTTTGTTATGGAGAATCCCCTGGAACCGACAGAGATGACCTCAGTAGGTTCGGAGCCTATCCCCTTGGCATTGTCCATAGATAATGCCTGCTCAAGCCTCCGACAAGTTCAGCTCGCCTTTGATCATGAGAGTAAGATCCTAGAAGAGGAGCGCCACACCTTAAGGCGTTGGCATAACAGGCTTCATTTTGAGACCAGGCTTGCTCAGACAAGGCTTGCTAACCAGAAGGAGTGGGTCAAGAATGAAACGGCCCGAATGGAGTACCGGGGCAAGCTGCTAGAAGAGAAGGAAGCCGCCATTAGGGCGCTCAATGCTAATTCTTCGGAGATCCTCAAGCAAGCTAAAGAAAGGTGTGATGCTGCTGATGAGCATCATGACAACCTCAATTAATTAAATGAGGTCCTCCTGAAGCATCGAGCGGACCTTGAGGCGAGGGAAGCGAAGCTCCTGGAACAGCAGGAGGATCTTTTGAAGAGAGAGGAGTAGCTCACCCATAAGCTGACTCTGGGAGAGCAAAATTTGGCGGATCGATCAAAGAAGTTTGAGCTGTGGAGTAAGGAGGAAGAGGAAAAGTACTGGAAAATGGGGCAGGATCTCTTGAAAAGAGAAGATGATGTTGCCACCATAGAAGGGAAAGTAAGAGGCAGGGAGAAAGACCTGGCGAAACGGCAAAACCGCATCCACCTCCGGTAGACAGAGCTAACCGATCGCGAAAAGCAAGTTGATGAGAATATGCAGCAACTTGCCAAAGTTGTCGAGCTCCTTGCCTGGGAAGGTTCAGAGCTTGCGGCTGCCTGGAAGTCACTAGAGGTGCTGCGGGGCTTGAGGGAGACTAAGTCCATTCAAGTGTGGGACTTCTTGGGGCGAGCTAACAACGCTTTGACATCACTAGGCTTCAGTCCTGTGCGTCTGAACAATCCGGAGCTAGACTTGGACCGAGCACTGGTGGCTCTCAATACTGATGGCGGCAAACTCGACGCGATGGGTGACGTCATTGTGGATGAGCTGGAGACAGAGGGGAAATCTCTGGCTACGAATGTCGCAGAGTATGTGCTGACATGTTATGTGAGCCGAGATCCCCAATTCTCCATTGACCAGGTGCTCCAAGGTCCCGTTGCTAAAGAGGAGGACGCCACCAGAGCCAACGTCCAAGGAGTTGCCAAGGAAGTTGCCTCATTCTTCCACAGGACTTAGATCCTCCATTAGCTAGGACTTTTTCCCTTTTCCCTTTGCTATAATCCCAATTTTGTAATTCAGTTCTTTGACTTAATGAAATCCACTCTCTTTGCCATGAATTTCACTTTGTCTTCAATATATTGTCCTTTGACTTGTTGGCCCACTGGTATATGTGCACAATTTGAGTGTGTGAGACCTATGTGTGCTGAATATTGGGTATAAAAGTTTTGAATACTACCAAAACACCTTTATCATCAAGGTCTGACTCTAGGTCCGACTAGCTTTGGTTAGCTTTGGCAAGGTCCGGTGCTTGATCGCAGTGTTTCTGCTTTTATCTTGCAATGTTTCGAACTATACACTTATGGAAATGTTGCTTAGTATTCATTTACTAAGTTTTTGGTGTGTTTTGGTGGTTAAGGCTGATATCATTTTGCTATGTTTTGCAACATGCTTATGTGAGGTGCTCACGTAAGATGTTGTAGTTTTGGAACTAACGAGAGTCAAGTCGAGGACTTGTGCTCGAAAGTATTGGTTGCTTATTCATGTGCAGGTGTTGCTTGAGTTCAAGACATGGGTTGTGACGGGATCCATTGAACTAGTCTTGGGGAAAAGATGAGGTTCAACAACCAAGTTTGGGAGGAATTGTGGTTGAATTGATCGGGAGGTCGCGCAACATGTTTGAATCAAGAACAATGCATATGAAGTTATCGTGGACGTCATTGGAAGATGTTTGCACGTGTGCAATGAGTGCATGGACGTGGCTACATGGTTCCAAGGCGTGATGAAGAGATGCGTACGTAAAGAATTGGTCAAAAAGATCCAACCGACTAGGTTATGGACTCAAGCTGCGGCTGAGTCGTGTTTGACTCAAATATGGAATGATTTGAGTTGGTTATGATAGGATTTTGTGTGGGTCACGAATTTAAGTTGTTTTAGGAATGTGGGATACGTTCCTAAGGTGTTTGGATGTCTTAAGATTGCTTCTATCTGCGTATAGAAGAGTCCTAAGCAGTTATGGAAAGTTTCAATTTGTGATTAGAGTAGGATTAGAGTCCTAGTTGAGATTAGGTTGGCCTAAGGGCTGGTCATATAAGTAAGGAAGGCCAGAGCTCGTAGTAGACGACTTTGGGGCTGTTCCTCTTGTGTTCTATTGAATAAAATTCGTAGTCGAAAGGAACTTTTGTGTCTTGTTCGTCCGACTTGTTCCAGACAAGTTTTTCTTGTCGAGTTTCTACACAGCACTATCTTTCTTCGGTGGTTTTATCACAACTCGAGTTTTACAGATCCAATTGACGTGATTCTTTTTGGGTTGTATTCAAAACTTGATTATATATCATCTTTCAAAATTTCACAGTCATTGGATTTGTGGTTTTTTATCTATACGTTTTTCTTTGCAGTATTACAAATCTGTTTTTTACTCGGTAGAACAGATTGACCTTTGTTCGATCTTTCAATCGTAACTTGAGTTTCTCTCGACGGATTTGAGTAATTCTTGTTGTGTTGTCTTCATGAATTTATTATCTCTGATATCTATCACTTTTTTCACGGTGAAACATGTTTAGATTAGTCTCAAACACGATTTCTTTAACAGATCGTTTTTCTGCCGAAGGGGTTGGGATTTAATTGTTTCCGTTGCGTAAGATTTTTTAATCTACCATTCACCCCCCTCTGGTAGATTTTCACGTGCTCTTCGATCCTACAATTGGTATCAGAGCCAAGGTGCTGAAATCTTTGTGATTTGCACGTGTTTTTGACTAATCATCATGGAGAAATACTCTGCCAAACCTTGTGTGTTTAGTGGTATTGATTTTCAGGTTTGGAAGGCACGTATGGAAGCCTTCATCCAGGCTCAAGGCTTCGAAATATGGGAGAAGGTGTACAAGCCTTACGAAGTGCCATCAAATGATCAAGTTATAGCTACAAATCTGAGAGATGTCGACAACAACAACAAGGCTTGGAACTTGATCATACAAGGATTAACTCGAAGGGACTTCGACCATGTTGCACACCTCCAATCTGCATACGATGTGTGGAAAGCACTTTGTGACTACCACAAAGGATCCAACACAATCAAGGAGGTAAGGCAAGACATGTTCAAGAAAGAATACATGCGCTTAGAGATGCAACCCGGTGAGTCTATTGATGACCTTTTTGCTCGCTTTAATAAAATTCTCAGCAACTTGCATAGTGTCAATGTTAATTTTTCAGATGCTGAAAATGCTAGGCAATTGTTAAGTGCATTAGATATGTCAATTTGGGAGATGAAAGTCACATCTATTCGTGAATCTACTGTCATGAGTACACTTACTTTAGATATGCTATATTCCAAGTTAAAAACTCATGAAATTGACATAATATGACGTAAGAACCCCAACAAGTCTATTGCTTTTGTTTCTCAATGTGATATGCCTAGCTCCGGCCAATCTTCATCTTGTGGTACACTTGCTTTGTTGTCCTCTATAACCCTTGAACAGATTGAGGAGTTTCCACAGGATGAGCTTGTACTTCTCTCTACTAGGTTGTCAAAAGCATTGCAAAATGTGAGAACTATAAGGAGAGGAAGCTCCAAACCTCAATGATGTTTCGAATGTGGTAAGATGGGACATTTTTGTTCAGATTGCCCTAACCTTTCAGGTCCTACTTCCCAGGATGAACAGCAAACAAGGACGAAGCAGTCCTCTGCAAAAGATACGAAGAAAAAGAAGGTTTTTACAAGACGTCAATTAGTGAGCAGTTTTATCTCCGCACTTCAATATCTTGGCTCAAGCGATGTGGATATTGGAAGTGTCGAAGATGAAGATGATTTGGCCAACTTGTGCTTCATGGCGGGCAAATCAAGATCAAGTATGGAGGATGCAGAACACAACAGCGACAATGAAGAGGTATGTTCTACTTGCCAAGAAATGTGTGATGCTATTTCTCGTGCCACTATTATAGTTAAGAAAAAGGACAAAAAGCTTATGGATAGTGCTGCTAAAATTGAATCACTAGAATCTGAAATCAACCATTTAAAAACTTCGATTCCTAGTGATGATGCATCTCCCCCATGTGATTTAATACATGAACAGTTGTCCTCATTAAGAAGTGCGCACACCTTCACACTTGATAAACTTGAGTTAGAAATTGAAAAGAATAGAGAGCTTGCTGCATTTAATGAACAAAACTTGAAGGATGCTAGTTGTTCTACATTTGATTTGCATTGTTCTACTTGTGATGATCTTGATAAGAAACTACAAGATGCTATGAATGAAATTTTTATATTGAACAATGCTTTACGTTCTCATGAAGTTAAATATTGTTCCAATTGCAAATTAAAAGGAAAAACTTCATGTGAAAATTGCCTTGATCTGTCCAATAAACTTGATAGCATGCATAGGACATTAGATCAGTTTTGTAATGGGAATAAGAACCTAAACTTCTGCTGAATTCTTCCAAGTCTTGCAATGATAAAACTTGTTTAGGTTTTCATTCTCATGCTCATGCTAAGGCATATCCACCTAAAATTGTAAAGTCATTAGGAAGTGGTTTGATTCAAACAGTTCCTAAATAAAAAAAAGTGGTTTTCAAATCTGCAGGAGTGTTGTATCATTCGGTTTCAAATAAAAATGTTGCTTGCTCATATAGACATGAACACAAAGTTAAATTTCATTGTACTTACTGTGGTAGAGATGTTCATGTCATAGATTTTTGTTATAGACTAGCTAAACAATAGAAAAAGGAAAGAATGACTACTAGATATCATAACTTTCATGCAAAATTTGCTGCACTTAACCGAATGACAGGAACATGCAATCTGCTGTAGTGAGTCGAAAACATGCAAAGTTTGCTCTCAAACCTACTGTTTTTTCGTGCTACACATGTAACACCTCGTAGGTCAGTAGTTGGGTACAAAAGTCCTCAAGCTTTGGCTCATAAACCTGCTGTTTTATCTCAGCTTTCACATGTTATTCCTGCTGGACGTCGTGTGACTCAATACTGGATTCCTAAATGCCTTTTGACTAACCCCAGTATTGAGTCGTCGACGTATTGTGCTTCTATGTAGGTTACACGCTTGAGGAAAGAGAACATTTGGATTGTGGATTCAGGTTGCTCACACCACATGACCGGTAACAAAGAATGGTTCTCCTCCCTCTCTTTTGTGTCACATGTAGAGAATGTTACTTTTGACGATAATTCTTCAACTCCTATAATTGCTAAAGGTTCGGTTAGAGTAAATAATCACTACACTTTAAAGGATGTGGCACTTGCTAAAAATTTGAAATACAACTTGCTTTCTGTTTCACAACTGCTAGATGAAAATCTAGAAATTATTTTCACTAAAAATTGCTGCAAAGTTGTGAATTCAAATAGTGAGCTTATTTTTAACATGAAGAGTTTTTAAAGCTGTTTTTGATATGTATTCCTCTAAGCATAGGTGTCTAGTTGCTAATGATTCAAAGGACTTATATTTTTGGCATCGTAGACTTGGTCACGTAGGCTTTGATCATCTAACGCGTGTTAGTGCTCTTGATCGCATATGTGGGCTGCCTAAGCTTAAGGGGGACAAAGAAATTGTGTGCTCTTCTTGTAGACATGCTAAGATGGTTGCAGGTTCACATACTCCTCTCACAATGATCATGACAACTGAACCGGGTCAACTTTTGCACCTTGACACCGTAGGACCTTCACGCGTTCAATCCTTTGGAGTTAAATGGTATGTTCTTGTGATTGTTGATGATTATTCTAGATACTCTTGGGTTTAATTTATGTCATCTAAGAATGATGCTTTTAGTCACTTTAGAACTTTATTTCTTAGATTATAAATTAATCACCCAGGATCTTTAAAAGAAATTAGAAGTGATAATGGAACCGAATTTAAAAATCAATCTTTTGATCACTTTTGTGCTGAAAATGGAATAGATCATCAATTTTCTTCACCATATGTACCTCAACAAAATGGTGTTGTAGAAAGAAAGAACAAAACCTTAGTTGAGATGGCTAGGACTATGCTTGATGAATATCAAACTCCTATGAAATTTTGGGCTGATGCGATTGCAACTGCTTGTTATGTCTCAAATCGTGTTTTCTTGCGCGCTAAGCTAGGTAAAACACCATATGAGCTCCGGTTTGGACATAGGCCTAGTGTTACACACTTTCGGGTCTTTGGTTGCAAATGCTTTGTTAAAAAACATGGTAATCTTGATAAATTTGAACCTAGATCTATTGATGGCATGTTTCTTGGTTATCCATCTCATACTAGATGCTACCTTGTGCTCTTACTTGACTCTAACAAAATTGTGGAGACTTGTTAGGTGTCTTTTGATGAAGCTAGCCCAGGTAATATCTCAAACATTGCAGGTCCAGATCCATATCTGCAGGGGGAGAGCATTTTTGTTGAAGATGAGGAAGAGGTGGAGCTGCTGCCCGAAAATTCAGAAGCTAATGACATTGTTCCAACTCCTGATTTTGATTCACAGCCAGCACCGACAACCACCATTGCTAGTCTAGATCCTCCTCAAGTCACAGGCTCATCAATTTGTGATGAACATGAAGAAGAAGAAGCTTGTGAAGTGTCCACTCCCCTCCGGGTTCTCAAAAGTCATCTTCCACAACAGATTATTGGAAGCTTGCACGAACGAGTCACACGGTCAAGGTTTTGCGATCCAAACTATCATGCTCATTCTGTTTTTGTTGCTTCTTTTGAACACAAAGATATATCACAAGAACTCACTAATGAATCTTAGATTATTGCCATGCGAGAAGAGTTAGAAAATTTTGAAAGAAATAATGTTTGGAAACTTGTACCTCCACCTCAAGGTCACACTTTAATAGGAACTAAATGGGTGTTTAAAAATAAACAAAGTGAGGATGGGGTTGTGGTTACGAATAAGGCTAGGTTGGTTGCTCAAGGTTTCACTCAAGTTGAAGGTCTAGATTTTGATGAAACTTTTGCCCCCGTTGCTAGATTAGAAGCCATAAGAATTTTGTTAGCTTTTTCTGCAGCTAAAGGTTTTAAGATTTATCAAATGGATGTTAAAAGTGCTTTTCTCAATGGCTACATAGATGAGGAGGTTTATGTCAAACAACCACCAGGTTTTGAAAATCCAGATTTTCCTAATCATGTTTAAAACTGTCCAAAGCCTTGTACGGTCTCAAACAAGCCCCTAGAGCATGGCATGATAAGTTAAAAACATTCTTACTTGAAAAGGGGTTTACCATGGGCAAGGTTCATAAAACTCTTTTTGTTCTTAAGCATGGCAATGACTCATTATTCGTTCAAGTGTATGTGGATGTTATTATCTTTGGTTGTGCTTCACATGATCTTGTGGCCAAGTTTTCAGCTATGATGAGTTCAGAATTTGAGATGAGTATTATGGGAGAACTCACATACTTTTTGGGGCTGCAAATCAAGCAAACCAAGGAGGGTATCTTTGTGCATCAAACAAAGTATACAAAAGACCTTCTAAGGCGCTTCAACATGGAGAAAAGCAAGCCTCTTCGGACACCAATGTGAACAGCAACAACACTTGAACTTGATGAAGATGGTGAACCCGTGGATCAAAAGAAGCATGATCGGATCACTTTTGTACCTCACAGCAACAAGATCGGACATACAATTTAGTGTATGTCTTTGTGCACGGTTTCAAGCCTCCCCTCGTGCTTCACATCGTCAAGCCCTCAAAAGGATTCTCAGGTACTTACATGGAACTCAAGAATTTGGCATTTTTCTTCCTTCTTCCTCAACTGTTACTTTGAAAGCTTTTTCCGATGCTAATTTTGGAGGTTGTAGGATTGATAGAAAAAGTACTTCGGGTGCTTGCCATTTTTTTGGTAATTCACTTGTTGCTTGGTCCTCTAGAAAACAAAACTCAGTTGCACAATCCACAGCTGAATCTGAATATGTAGCCGCTGCTAGTGCTTGCTCACAAATTCTTTAGATTGTTCAAACACTTAAGGACTATGGCGTTGATCTAGATAGTGTTCCACTGTTTTGTGATAACGCTGGTGCCATTTGCATTGCTAAAAACCCCGTGCAACATTCTAGAACTAAGCACATTGACATTAGGTATCACTTTCTCCGTGATAATGTTGTAAAAGATAACATTGTGCTTCACCATGTAGATATCGAACTATAATTGGCTTACATTTGTACAAAAACTTTGGATTTCACTCGTTTTTGATTCATTCGTAGTGAAATAGGGGTTATGCATCCTCATGGCTTACATTGAGGGGGAGTTTTGAAATTTGAGAAGTCTATGTGTGAATCTGAAATTAAAATAATATGAGCATAGTATTTCATACATATATGACTTTGTGATTCCTTTTACATGCTGAAAGTTCATACAACATTACTTGTGTTATACATTTTGTAGTTTTTGCCACGTCTAGTAATTGGAATAATTACTTACCCTAAATCTGGTCATGGTCGAACTTTCTTGCTGTTTTGAACTTGTTGCATGCTCACAAGTGCTTTTAATCATAAAGAATTAATCAAGTAATTAACTTACATGTTGAGCTTTTATGGTCAAATATAAATTGAGAAAAGATCAAGAGAATATGCATGCATCACACTTCTTCTTTTGAGATGGCTTATCATTGCACTTAGATATGAACTTGAAAGAATTTGTGTATGACTAAAACCATGTTCTTAAGCTTTTGATTGTCAAATGACATAGGCTTGACTTGGTTGGTTAGAATAAGGCAGATGCGCATATAATCTCTTGCAAATATCATATGATCTAAATTTGTGCTTTGAAAAATAATAAAATGCAGCAACAAGTGTCATGCTTTCAAGTTTTGAAATAGTTAAGTTTGTGAGATCATGACTTGCTAAATTGGCAATTACATTTGATCTCTAGCATGGCTTACACTACTTTATGTATTTCATTGATGTGATAGTGTAAGTTACTTGATAGTATGACTTGGATGAGCTTTGTTTTATATGTATATGTTATAATATGCTCATAACAATTAAAATTTGTCTTATAAACCTTGCTGAATACATTGTCAAAGGGGGAGAGATAATATGTAAATTTTTAAAGATAAGTATGCAAGGGGGAGAAATTGATTACACATTGCACATATTCACAATTGTTTTTGGCACAATTCTTCTCAGGGAGATAACTTCTTTTTCTCATTTTATTTCTGTTTTAGAAAGGGGGGGATTATTTTCAAAACTTTTAATGTGAATAAGCCAATGTTCGGATCTTAAGTGGTGTTGCCAATGCATTCATCAAGGTGGAGATTGTGAGACCTATGTGTGCTGAATACATTGGCTATAAAAGTTTTGAATACTACCAAAACACCTTTATCACCAAGGTTCGACTAGCTTTGGTTAGCTTTGGCAAGGTCCGGTGCTTGATCGCAGTGTTTCTGCTTTTATCTTGCAATATTTCGAACTTGCTTTACACTTGTGGAAAGGTTGCTTAGTATTATTTTACTAAGTTTTGGTGTGTTTTGGTGGTTAAGGCTAATATCATTTTTGCTATGTTTTGCAACATGCTTATGTGAGGTACTCATGTAAGATGTTGTAGTTTCAGAACTAACGAGAGTCAAGTCGAGGACTTGTGCTCAAAAGTATTGGTTGTTTATTCATGTGCAGGTGTTGCTTGAGTTCAAGACATGGGTGGTGACGGGATACATTGAAATAGTATTGGGGAAAAGATGAGGTTCAACAACCAAGTTCGGGAGGAATTGTGGTTGAGTTGATCGGGAGGTCGCGCAACATGTTTGAATCAAGAACAATGCATATGAAGGTATCGTGGACATCGTTGGAATATGTTTGCACGTGTGCAAGGAGTGCATGGACGTGGATACATGGTTCTGAGGCGTGATGAAGAGATGTGAACATAAAGAATTGGTCGGAAAGGTCCAACCGACTAGGTTATGGACTCAAGCTGCGGTTGAGTCGTGTTTGACTCAAATATGGAAAGATTTGAGTTGGTTATGATAGGATTTCATGTGGGTCACGAATTTGAGTTGTTTGAGGAATGTGGGATATGTTCCTAAGGTGTTTGGAAGTCTTAAGAATGCTTCTATCTGCGTATAGAAGAGTCCTAAGCAGTTATGGAAAGTTTCGATTCGTGATTTGAGTAGGATTAGAGTCCTAGTTGAGATTGGGTTGGCCTAAGGGCTGGTTATATAAGCAAGGGAGGCCAGAGCTAGTAGTAGACGACTTTGTGGCTGTTCCTCTTGTGTTATATTGAATGAAATTCGTAGTTGAAAGGATCTTTTGTGCCTTGTTCGTCCGACTTGTTCCAGACGAGTTTTTCTCGTCGAGTTTCTACACAGCACTACCTTTCTTCGGTGGTTTTATCATAACTCGAGTTTTACAGATCCAATTGGCGTGTTTATTTTTGAGTTGTCTTCACAACTTGATTATCTATCATCTGTCAAAATTTCACGGTCATTGTATTTGTGGTTTTTTATCTACACGAGTTTCTTTGCAGTATTACAGATCTGTTTTTACTCGGTAGAACAGATTGACCTTTGTTCGATCTTTTGATCGTAACTTGAGTTTCTCTCGACGGGTTTGAGTAATTCTTGTTTTGTTGTCTTCGCGACTTGATTGTCTCTGATATCTATCACTTTTTCCATGGTGAAACACGTTTAGATTAGTCTCACACACGATTTCTTTAACAGGTCATTTTTCTGCAGAAGGGGTTGGGATTTAATTGTTTCCACTGCGTAAGTTTTTTTTAATCTACCATTCACCCCCTCTGGTAGCTTTTCACGTGCTCTTCGATCCTAAAGAGTGTGTACATGTACGAAAAGGATTTGACAATATGTTGATGACTTGAACGCTTCAAACTTGTAGATTTTAGGTCTGAAGTCTTTATCTCCGATACGTCGACGGCTGGCCCCCTGGGGTTGTCGAAGCTTGATAGCTTCGACAGCACCAACCATCAACATATAAAACGTCAACGGAGGGCCTCCGTGGAGGATGTCGGAGCTTAATAGCTCCAGCGTCGTCCACTGTCACTATGAGTTTTTGTTTTTCCAGCACATTAGAGAGAAGAAAAAATAAAATTAATCCTCTTGTCTATAAATCGTTTGTGACTTATTATTCTTATTTAAGCTTTAGATCAGAAGATACTCGATATGATAATAAGCATATTGATGTAATCTTTCTGGACCCATATGCTTTTTTAGTACTCACCCTACTAAGGCCTGCCGGGGTGTAGGTAGAGTAGCGTACTTAGGGTGCAGGAACAGGCTAAGTCGATAGCACACTCCGGACCTATGTTGGCTTGGCATTCAGGCAAGTAGACTATACAGCATGTTAAGATCCAAAGAGATCAACAATATAACTTGTAACACATATGAATAACTTGGACAAAAACTAAAAAATAATTGCACAACTTCATTATAGACAAGAAGGATCAAAACAATAATTTAATATATCGAGCCTTGTACAGAAATAAATGCACGTGGGGTCTATTTTCACACAACAATGTCTTTCTTCGTACGTCCAGATTAGATGGGAGACAAGGACACACTTAGGGTGCAGGACCAAGCTAAGTGCGCTATGCATCTTGTACTAGCCCTGGGCAGGTAGTTACACTTTTAGTACTGTGACTGTATCAAGTGTTACTTGAACTTCGCGGACCTTCCTAGAGGGGTCCGGATGTTCTCTCGGAGGACCTACCCTTCTCCGTGTATTGACTCTATAACGTACATTGTGTGTAATTACAGACTCACCTCCGTGATTCTAAGTATAAAACTTATGGAGGTGCTCGATGTTCCAAGGATTATGAAGCGGAGTCCCATCCTCAGTTGCCAAGCAAATGCATCCGGGCCGGGATACTTTGATCACTCGGAAGGGACCTTCCTAGCTGGGGGAAAGTTTATTCATCCCTTCGCGAGTTAGTAGTTTCCGCAGCACCAGGTCGCCTTCGTCGAGTTGTCGGTTGTGCACGTGCCTTTGATGATAGCGCGGGAGTGCTTGGCGATAGCGTGCATTCCGAACAGCTGCTTGGCACCTTCCCTCATCGATGAGGTCAAGGTCTTCGCGCTGGAGCTGGTCCTGCGTGGCTTCATCGAAGGTTCAGACCCAGAGGGACCCCATGGTGATCTTCGGAGGAAGGACTGCTTCAGCTCCGTACACTAGAAAGAAGGGTGTCTCCCCAGTTGACCAGTTAGGTGTTGTCTTGTTTGCCCACAATGTGGACGGAAGCTCTTCAATCCAGTTGGCTCCATGCTTTTTTAGGCGCTCGTATGTGCGTGTCTTGAGTCCTTTTAAGATTTATGCATTTGCTCTCTCGGCTTGGCCATTACTTGTTGGGTGAGCTACTAAGGCGTAACTGAGTTGAATGCCAAGGTCTTCGCAATATTCTTGAAATGCAGCACTTGTAAATTGAGTCATGTTGTCAGTTATGACTTTGTTTGGAACTCCAAATCTACATATTATGGACTTCAAGAATTTGATAGCTGATTGCTTGTTAATTGTCACAACTGGAGTTGCTTCCGACCACTTGGTGAACTTGTCGAGGGTGACATACAGGAACGTGTAACCTCCGACGACTTTTGGGAATGGTCCAAAGATGTCCATGCCCCACACAACGAATGACCATGTATGAGGTATTATTTGTAGTGATTGAGCCGGTGTGTGAATCTATTTTGTGTGGAACTTGCACGCTTCACATTTTTTCACTAGCTAAACCGCATTTTGGAGTGGTGTAGGCCAGTAAAAGCCAAGTTGGAATGCTTTACTAACCAATGTGCGGGAAGATGCGTGGTACCCACACTCGCCTCCATGGATTTTTGTGAGAAGTTCACGGCCTTCTTCCCTTGTAATGCACCGCATTAGGATGCCGTTGGCACCACGCCGGTAGAGATCCCTTTCTACCAGTGTGTATCTTTTAGCCAACCTGACGATCTGGTTAGCGGATACACCGTCTTCAGGAAGGACGTTGTCTTTCAAGTAGCTCTGGATCACCAAGATCCATGCATCAGAGCTAACTTGAGGTTTTGAGTCTTGCGTGCTAGGTTGCTCGGAGCTTCCTACAACACCTACGACCCTTGGTGGACGCCATGGTAATAGGGCCACTGGGACCACCAGCTTTGAGGTGCCGGTCTTGCCCCCTCACTCAGTTCGACAGGCTGAGCTGTTGGTCTTGTCAACCTCCGGATGAAGATCCCGTCGAGAGCCGAGCTCCGGTTGAAGCCTTTGTCGAGAGTTTGTCAGCTTCAGCGTTATGAAGACACTCAACATGGTGGAAATCTAGGACTTCGAAGTCCTTGTAGAGCCTTTGTACTTCAAGGAGATAAGCAGCTAGTTGGGGATTGTTACAGCAGCATTCACCTTTGACTTGTTTGATGATGAGCTGTGAATCACCCTTCACCAGCAGCTGTTTTACACCATAGGATAGTGCCACCTTTAGTCCGTAGATGAGAGCTTCATACCCCGCCATATTGTTGGTCGCCTTGAAATCAAGGTGAACCAACTTGACCTTCTCCCCAGTCGGAGCAAGGAGAAGGATTCCAGCTCCGGCCCCCTGCTTCTACATGGAGCCGTCGAGGTAGAGAGTCCAGTGTTGTTCAGTGAAGATCGGGACCTTGGGTTCCGGTTTCTTCTCACTAGGGCCCACAGGTTTTAATGGAGAGAGAGTCCATTCCGCCATGAAGTCAGCCAAAGCTTAACTCTTGATTGCTCGTCGACATGAATTCTAGGTCGAACTCGGCCAACTTCGCTGCCCATTTTGCAATGCTCCCAGTAGAGTTAGGGTTATGCAAAATAGCACGTAGTGGAAAAGAAGTTACCACTGATATTTTGTGGGCTTGGAAGTAGTGACGATACTTCCTTGAGGCAATAAGAACTGCATAAAGCAGCTTATGCACCTCAATGTATCTTGTCTAGGCATCATGGAGTACTTCGCTGATGAGTACACTGGGCGTTGGACGGTCCGGACCCTCTCAGAGGAGCCCAGAGCTTCTTCTCCATCGATCCGGATCCTCTCAGAGGGGTCCGAACCTTCTTGTTGAGCTTCTTGAACCCTCCCGGAGGGGTCTGGATCTTCTTCCTATTCAACCTGGACCTTCTCGGATGGGTCCGAATCTCCTTGAACAGTCGTTAAAACTCCCTCAGATGAGAAAGGTAGATCTTCTAGAACTCTGTCTTGAAGATCCGTGTCTGGGAGCTGGGACCCAGACTTGTCTTCAGGTAACTCCGGACCCTCCTGGAGGGGTCTAGGCTCCTGAACTGGATGTGGCTCTGGCCTTTCCGCGAACAGAACCATGCTGACAACTTCTGTAGTTGCAAAAATATAAAGCAGTAAAGGCTCACCAGGATTCAGAGCTACCAAGATTGGTAGTGTGGTGAGGAGCTGTTTTAGTTCTTGAAATGCCTTTTTTGCTTCTTCAGACCAATGAAATGGTCCAAACTTCCTCAAGAGTTTGAAGAAGGGTAGTGCCCGCTCTGCCAGTCTTGAGATGAGCCGGCTGAGTGCATCTAGACATCCAGTTAGTTTTTGGACGTTCTTGATGCGGGCTGGAGGCCGCATGTCTTCAATGGCCTTGATCTTCGCCGGATTTGCTTCAATTCCTCGATGAGTCACCAAGAAACCTATAAGCTTACCGGAGCTAACCCCGATTACACATTTGTCCGGGTTCAGCTTAGTGCACGTGTTGCGCAACTTGTCAAAGACAGCTTGCAAATTATCAAGGAGTGACTCCTTGTTCTTGATCTTCACGACGGTGTCATCGACGTACACCTCCACCAAGTATATGATTAGCTCTCCAAATGTTTTGTACATAGCTCGTACAAATGTTGAAGCAGCATTTTTTGAGGCCAAAGGGCATGGCAGTATAACAATACAATACATCTACTGTTATGAAGGCAGTATGCTCTTCATCTTCCTTAGACATTTGGATTTGCTGATATCCAAAATATGCATCTAAGAAACACAGTAGGTCGCACCCGGAGGTGGAGTCCACAATCTGATCTATCCTAGGTTGTGGAAATGGATCCTTTGGACATGTCTTATTCAAGGTGGTGCAGTTGATACACATCTGAAGCTTCCCGCCAGCCTTGGGCACCACGACTGGGTTTGCTAGCCATTTTGGATGAAACACTTCCCGGATGAAACCAGCTTCGAGCAACTTCTTGATCTCCTGTCGGATGAAGTTTTGTCCCTCGATTGATTGCTTCCAAGGCTTCTGGTGTACAGGTCGTGCATCAGGATAGATCTTCAGATTGTGCTCAATCACCTCCCTAGGGATCCCAGGCATTTGCGACGGTTGCCAGGCAAACATGTCGACATTATCCCGGAGGAAAGTGATGAGCGTGAGTTCCTATTTGTTGTTCAGACCTCCCGATACACGGGTAGTCTGAGCAGCATCGGAACCAATTTGGACGACTTTGACGGGAACATCGGTGTCGCCGCTTGGTTGCACATGAGGTGCGGAGGTTGAGCCTCAATGACGAGAACTCGATGGTTTCAGAGCTAGATCCTTACTGGATGCTTCCTCCTATGCTGTAGCAAGCGCATGGAGTTCTTCCAATGCAGTGATTCCTGCAGTGTGATCCCCGCGGATCCGGAGTGCTCCAGTAGGTGTTGGCATCTTCAACACCAAGTAGCCATAGTGAGCAGCAGCCATGAACCTGTACAAGGCAGGCTTGCCCAATATGGCATTGAACAGCAAACTGATCTACGCTACATCAAAGACCAGCTTCTCGGTTTTGTAGTTCTCCCGAGTCTCGAAAGTCACTGGGAGTGTGATGGAGCCGAGAGGGGTAATGGCCCCGGACCTACCCCAAAGAAAGGTCAAGAGGGGAGAAGGTCCGAAGGTCAGAGCTGGAGCTTGACAAAGGCTTTGAAGCTTATGAGGTTCAACCTGCACTTCCGTCCACCAGTACATGATGGAGTTGAACATTGTTAATGGTTGGAGATACCATTAACGGGAGTTGGCCAGCTCTGATCATGTTATGAGGGAAGTCCGAGGCATCAAAAATGATGGGAGTGTCCATACACTTCCGATGGGGCTCCGCCCTAGCGTGGGAGCTACAACAGCCATATCTTGCCGCATTGTCTTGAGGATGCGGCGAGATTTGATGTCCCAAGAACCACCATAAATGGTGTTCAAGGTCTTCTGACGCTCGTTGTCAGAGACATTAGAGTCGTCGTCGATGGTGTTGTAGACAGCCTTCAAAACCTTCTTGGGGTCCTGGAATCCTAACTCCTCCTCAGCCGGAGCTTCGTCGACTTTTTGCTTTCCTTTAGGTTGGCGGAAAGGAGCTTCTTCTCAACGCTTGTTGTAGCGCTCGACAAGATTCTGAACATCTCGACATTCTTCCAGATTGTGTTTGTCCGTCTTGTGGATCGGACACCACATCTTGGAACTTCTGCCAACTTCTGATGAAGGACGAGGTCGTTTCTCAGGGCGTGGCCCCCGGCCACCCAGAGCTGCAGCAGCCACAGCAGTAGGTGCGTCGGCCGATGGCTTCTTCTTGCTGTTGGGCTTCTTTTTCTTTTTGCCACCTCCGGATGTAGTGGCTTCAGTCTTGGAAGATTTCTTGTTATCCTCCAGAGGGGGTTTGGAGTGCATCTCACCTCCCTCCGCAGCTTTAACACCATTATTTGCTAAGCTGAAGAGTTCCGTGACAATGGTAACTTCTTTGGTCACCAGCTTCTCCATCATCTTTTTGTCTCGCATGGCCTATCTGAATGCAACGATAACATAAGCGCTTGAGACTGAGGGGATGGTATTGCATAAAAAACCGCTGGATAAAGGATGGAAACAATTCCCTCGTTGTTTGCTTCACAGCAAACAAGTCTAGTTCAGTGCCGGGCTGGGTGTAAGAACTCCCCAAGTTAGTAGTGAACTGTTGGCATAGTTCCCCCCAACTATTGATGGAGTCGGGTGGAAGACTCATGAACTAGGACCTTGCAGTCCCAGTCAGAGCCACTGGGAAGTAGTTGGCCATCATGTACTCGCTGCCCCCCGCCACAAGTATAACAGTGGAGTAGATTTGGAGAAACTCGACGGGGTTGACAGAGCCGTCAAATTTCTCCGACAAATGAAGCTGGAACTTCTGTGGCCATCTGACCATGCATATGTGCATGGCCAGGGCAGAACAACCTCCCCCTACTCCTTGAGGAACAAGGTTGTCCCGAGCCTCTCACCTCTCGTGAGCACGCTCGATATGGACGTGACATCCTGCTACCGGTAACAGTGATCAAGTTCCGACCGCAGGTCATGAGTCGGAATCCTGGTGATGGTGTGGGTGCGTCGTGCCCCGAAAGGTAGCAAAGTCACCTGCTGGGATGTAGCACGCGTCGGTGCTGTGACACGTGAGGACCAAGTCTTCCAGACAAGGTCCTACGTTGAGCTGTTGCCTGACCCGAAGGGGGAGGACCTTGGTTGCTGATGGCATCGGCTGCGAGTGCAACCAGATGATGTACATCAGTGCATCACTGCTCCATCGCGCCTTGAGGTGCTCCGAGTGTTGGTGGCCGCTCCAACAAAGTTTGTGCAGCAATTAGCACGTTTTCGGGGTTGTTGTTTGCCGATGTTGTGACCGACACAAGTACCCCATCCTGTTGTCAAGCATTTTTTGCTGGGGCAGATGGTGGTGGAGGTGGCATGACTCCCACCGGGACCACGGCGCCTGCTGGCTGCTGCATCTTGGAGGGATTGCCCCTACCAGGTTGTTCAGCGTGGTTGCCGTTGGAGGATCCTACAGCGGAGTTAACCATCTCGTGATCTCAGGCGTGTCCCCCTACCTGGCGCGCCAAATGTCGAAGTGTGAGTACAGCACTTCTGTCGGTACTACTAGATTGTAGCCCGCGGAGGTTTTTGTATTGTTTTGGGCACGCAGAGATCAAGAACAAGATGATGACACGAGAGATTGACGTGGTTCGGGCCGGCTAAGTGTAATACCCTACTCCATGGTGTGAGTGTGTTGTATTGAGTTTGTCTATAGCACTAGTATGCCTGTGAGCCTGGATCAGATTGTCCTCTTGTATCGTGCGGCTCAGTCCTTTTATAGTCCAAGGACTGACCGTTACAACATTTGTCTAGCCCGACATGTGGCCCTCGCATATTTAATAGCCTAATACATTGTCTATGAGCATTAAGCGTGGTTAATAGCGTGATAACGTGCCTTAATGGCTGCGTTACCCCTATTAACAGTGCTCTGATTGTGTGTCATTAATATAGCATTAATGACACATAATCAGGTCTTGTAACTGCCGCTTTAACTGTCCCTTGAATTTCCATGCTGTTGGAGATCTGCTAGTGTACTCGTTGGTGGTGTAGGTCCGAAGGCTCCACACATGGCAGTTTGGAGCTTCCCCTTGCGGGGAGGTAGCTCCGGAACCACTATACACGTGGCGACACCGGAGCTCCCCTCTGTTGGGGGTTAGGTCCGGGGTCATTATACACGTGTTGACTGCAGAGCTTCCCTATGTTGGGAGTTTAGCTCCGAACTTACATTACACATGTCAATCTCGGAGCTACCCATATGAGGGATGCGGGTCCAGTGTAGTGTGACGTGTGGGGCCTGAGGAGACCTTCAACTTTGATAGGTGGAACTCTCTTGTACTTCTTGCAGTACCGTGGGGTACCCGGTACGCAGGGTACCGATAGTGGCCTTAGTGACGTTCACTCGCAAACATTTTCTAAGCGCAATACGATCACACGGTCAGTGTTCCTGCGTAAGACACACAATTTACAAAACACCTATTATCGTGCCGTACGGCACAACCCGCACGGGCGATCATTTCATACAGTCACAATAGTATATGTGAAAGTAAGACATCTGTCCTGTATCATTCCATATGGGCTGTCCTGAGTTGAGCCACGTCTCGAAGTACATGACCGGATTTTCTACCACCCAATGGGGGTCCCATGTCTTGGCATAATGCTACACCAGTAGGTGGCACATCGGGTTATGTACAACCCGACGGGGTCTCACATCTTTGCCTAATGCTGCACCAGTGGGATGCGCTTTTGCGTGTTTATTAAAAAGCACACTACGTGCTTTTCAACTGCACGCTAGGTGCCCACGTCATTTATCTCTTGCGCTAGGGATCAGCTCTGCGTATGTCCCTTTGAACATTGAGCTTTCAAGAGTTTCATACTTCGTGTTTTTGACAACATGATGGGGTAACCTCGCTTTTGCCTAAAGGACGTCGGGGAACAGCATTTTCATATGTTCCCAAAATTATGAGAAGGTTCAGAGGCTCACCGGAAACAATCATCGTACTACTTCTCGTACGGAGAGCTTACCGCAATTGATCCGCTTGCGGTGGCGTACCTTACCTCTTACCTGACGTCGTAGCGTTGTTACAGAATATAATAACACATATGTTAGCTTTGCCACCTTAAGTAACTATGCTAATAATAGTCCTTATGTGGGCTACTATTGATTCCTCACCGTCAACCTAAATTTTTCTCGTAGTACGATCCTTTTTAAGTGTGCTATTCCCAATGCGGCTCTGATAGCAGGTAGTGAGGACCGAAGTCCCGACATTCTAGGAATTGCAATTGGGTGGTGTTGTGCGATGCGGCATTCAAAAGCACACAGAAAAAGTACATCACATTATATAAAACAACATAGTGTTATACAAGCTTTGTCTTTTACAAATAATATACATTAAAATACACTACACCGGAAGATAAGTTCATAGCTCTCGACACTCATGTCTAAGCTATGCAAAAGTAATTCTGTTCAACCCGCGAACGGAATCACACTAGCGGCACACAAGTGATACTCACGGCGGCGTGTTGGGTTCCCACTCGGCCGTGTACCCCGGCGGGGGCAACGCCTCACCGAAGAACCCTTCATCATATACATCATTATCTGGAACGAATACTTAAAATAGCATCCGTGAGCACAAAGGCTCAGCAAGACTTAACCGTCTCCACTAAGCATGGAACTCTATATGCAGGATAAACGTAATATAGGACAACAGTTGCAATAAAAGACTTGCCTAAATGTTAGTCCTTACTTTCAACTTTTAGCAGCAAATTAAGGCTTAATGAATCTGAAATTTAGTGAGCAATTTGTTCTAAAGCATACAAGTATCAATACACATAATATTTCATAAAGCATGATTCAATAATATTCAGCTCCAAATAATTAACTACGTCACGACTTAGTGAACAAGCGGTACTCAATAACCGTGAGGGACGGTGACTCGAAACGATATACAGCTGCAGGGATACCCGAATAGCATGACACATACACCCACACTCGGAGCTGTGAAGGCACACTCCACTGCTGTTGTATGCGGCAACCTTTGACCCGCTACCTACACGCCGAACCGGTCCCATCGCTACAAGCAGGAGGCCCCCACACAGAGTACGATGTACCCGCTGGCAGGTTTACACCTTGCTGCTCTCAACCTGCACCTATATGGTGGTGGGGTATGCCTCGACGCTAAGGTGGACAAGTTACATCAGTTTACTGGGTCCCATATATCCAGTATGCCTTCGATACATTCAAACTTGCACAACAGGGCCGCACACAGATCGGTCCTTGACCGACACAGCCATAGCTCAGCTCACAGGCCCCTATGTCCTGCTGCTCCTACTCCATGCCCGATCTCATATTTAACCAAATGGTGAATCTCTCACTCGACCAATCCCGTGTGAACCCAATTCCTCAACCCGCAAGTAGATTCCAACTACTCAACTTCTACCGAAGCAACTATAACTTCAAGCATAGCATGGACACATCAAGGATTTAACCAACTACCCTTCTCTCATGGGTTCTCTGGTCATGCATGTGGAAAACTCCAGGAAAACATAGACTTAATGCACATACATGCTAACCCATATAGTGTGATACAAATCAAAGTTTAAAACACTGTTAAATGCCAACCAGGGCTTGCCTACCTGCAAAATGGGATTCAAGTTAGTCTCCAGGTTGATAACTTCCAGTGGCTCCAGGGTCTCCTCGAGCTTGGCAACTATTCGCTATGCAAAGAATAATGCAAGTGAAGCAATATTGGTGTTATTACATAGCTGAATGAAAACACAATTAAGTACATTAAATAATGGCCAATGGTTCTGGAAATTTACAGAGTATACAAGGTGCTATGGGTGAGGTTTCGGCCAAATTTGGGATCAATTCATAGAAGTCTCTGGTGTCTAAAATTCAATGTAGATAAACACTTCCCAGAATTTTCATGGGAAATATGGGACTTTTACATGGCCAAAAGTAGGTGTTATGTTTAGAGGAGGTCAAGAGTGACTCAAAAAAAATGGTTTCATAATTTTCTAAGCATTATAATGTGAGATATTGAATTTACAAATTTGGACAATTTGCTGAAAAGTTTCTGGATATTTTGGAATTTTTAAGTACATACAGACTGAAAACACAATTTGGCTATTCAAATCAACTTAAATGGACCTGAAACTTTTACTGGAACTCAAGGGAATTATTTAGAATTACCTGGCCATGTTTGAGAATTTTTGAATGAATGGAGCATCAGAACTAATTCCAATAAAATTTTTGTTCATGGAATTATTGAG
This sequence comes from Tuctoria greenei, assembly GCA_036927565.1. Classification (NCBI taxonomy): domain Eukaryota; kingdom Viridiplantae; phylum Streptophyta; class Magnoliopsida; order Poales; family Poaceae; genus Tuctoria; species Tuctoria greenei. Next base: position 140,736,620 of record JAYESD010000001.1, on the reverse strand, counting down.
GACACATTAAGGATTTTCGTATAGATACAAGTGCACCACTCGAAAGTAGAGATCATCCTGGTTCTATCAATATTTATATTATAACTTTTGGCCAAATATGCTAAGAGATATTGATTTTCAAAGATTGATGGAAATCTGGAGTTAAATTTATATAGAAAAGTTTGAATTAAACAGTGGGCCCATGGGATTTAAAATGCACCAATGGGAATTAAGCAACACAGGGGCCACATGGGTTGCCTGCGGCCACATTGGATTGCCACGGGCACAATTTCATCCGGGACGTGCGCCTGGAGGCTGACAGGCGGGGTCCACCCGCCCGTCATCCACCTCTCGACTAGCGGCGCCAGGGGCAGCCGCGGCGGCGCTCGTCGGCACCCGCATGCTGGCGCGCAACACAGGGCAGTGCAGCCCTTGAAACTTGCCGCCCCCACCTACTTTTCAATGGAGAGAACGATGCTGCAGCCCCCACCGGCGATAGATGGCCGAAAAGGGAGGTGCGACGGCGGCGGGCAGAACTAGGGTTCCGACGATGTCGGCCCAGCCCTACGGTGCACTATTTTGCATGGGAAGACCTCAAAAATGCTCCTGAGATCATAGGGAACGTGGAAGAGGGTGACAAAACCGGTCAAAAGGTTGGGAAACACGAGTTCGCCGGCGAGGTGGGGAGTTCAATTCGGCGGCTAGGAGAAATTCATAATCCGATGTGTTCAATTGATGGTTTTCGATGGGGTTTGCTTGAGAATGTGCGCCTGGACCTAAGGAAGGTAAAAGCTCACGGCCACGACAATTGCTTGCACGGAGAAAACAAATTTTTATTGAAGACCTAACTATGTTCATACATGAAGCTCGTTGGAAGAAAAGGAAATACGGGGGCTACGTTCCGTGGCATGGGCTCAAATTTTACCAGCAGCTAGTATATGCATAGGTGAACCTTTTTGCTTCACTGAGCTGGGTGAGATAAGGCTTATATCCTCGGTTCCGCGGTGGAGCAGAGGTGCGGTCGTGAGGAACAGAGGACGGCGGCCACGGTCTCACTTTCTGGAGCTTCGGGGAGGCCTCAAACTACACAAAAAATTGGTTAGGGATGTGCGCCCGAGCATGAGGAGGAGTAGAGATCGAAGAAATTTGATCAAACTCACTGGTCCTCACTGGATTTCAGTTTGGTGGAGAGGAACTCGCCGGGAAACGAATTTCTGCACCGGGGAACTGAACAGAGGAGAAGTGCTCGACTTTGGGGCTTGGAGGAAGATAAGGAGGAGCCTTGGGCTTGCTGTATGTAGCTGGAGTCAAGCAGGTCGGCGAGCACCTCAGTGGCAATTGCATATGCCGTGGGGTGTCACACTGAGAAGCAACAGAGAAACCAGAGGAAGAGTCTATGACAGGTGGGTCCTACGGTTGCTCATCCTCATCTTCACTGGACAGTCCATTCTCCCACCTAGTTCAGTCAAAAAATTGCTAGATATTTGTGGAAAGGCGAAATTTAATGTGGAGACTTTGATTCTGAATTCAAGTTAGATTTGACCAAGTTTCATTTGAAGTTAAAGTTGATTTTGAATGAGTGGAATTCAATGTAGCCATTGAATTAAATAGCAAACTTGCTTCAATAATTAAGAAAGTTTGTAGGGAGACTATTTGAAATATTTGGAAACCAATGGTCAACTCAAATATTCATGTTAAACTCATTTGAACAGTAGCTAAGTTTATTTTTTTGAATTCTCTCATTTGAACAGTGGCTAAGATTATTGTCAGCACCCTGCAGACCGGGTACCCTCACACATAGGATAAAGGCACCTGGGCATGCCCGACGACTCCACGTGTCCAGAAGTTGTCGAGGCCTCAGCCTCCTGCAAGATCCATCCCCAGTGTTGCCACCTGGCGCACGAAGAGTGGGATAAAGACCTCCAGAAGGGACGACCTCCCAAGGCGCCACGTGTTAGGATGGGACCTCGCACAGCCTCGGTGGGGAGCTCCAGAGCTGCCTGGAGCACCAAACCAAATGCCCATCGTCAGTGGCAAGAGCGGAGCTGCCTCGTGCCCTGGGGAGCCCGGAGCTGCCATGCGTCGTGAAGGACCGGGGCTAGCCTCCACAGCAAGGACCTGCCCCGACGCTGCCGCGTGTCTCGCAGCTCGCCCCTGACGGTAAGGTGTGGGAGCTAAAAGCTAGTACTCTCTGCTCAGGTCAGGCATTGAAGGTCTGCACCTACCTCTAGCGCATGACGTGGAGCACGCCAATGGTTAGATACCACTATGACCAATCACATCACAATGAAGGCGCTGCAGGCCTATCCTACTTGGCCAAGTGGGTAGCTTGCGGCAACAAGACAGGCTGACGGGACACCTTCTGTTACTGTCAGCAACAGTGCATGGGCTACTGACAAGGGAGGTGGCAAGATGGCGAGTCTTCACTGCCATGCTCAGAGAAGCTTATGCGGGAAGATTTAGATGTCTTACGATAAGATCGCCCTGGGACCACCTGTCGGGCCCTGGGACCCCACTTGTAAGGCGTCCAGTCTTGGTTATAAAAGGCCCGAACCACCACCGATACAAGGACCAGACTCAGAATCCCCAATACACACACACTCGCATACACACTAACCAAGCAATACAATCCACCGTGGAGTAGGGTGTTACGCTCCTTCTGGCCCGAACCATGTAAAAACTCCACTGTCTCATACTCTTCCGCTGGGACACTATTTTGAGGCCTAAGCCCTGCCGAAGAAGAACCTCCGCGGGCTGCTCCTTTCTAGATCCGGGGGAAGTGTCGCATTGACCCTTCGACATTTGGCGCGCCAGGTAGGGGCTTTTTCCCTCAAAAAAGTGGTAGCGCTTTCACCACCATGGTGTTCATGAAGACCGCGAGCTGTGGTGAAATCAAGCCGCAAAAGGTCAACCATCGTGTCGACAAAGACGTGGAGAGGGAGTTCCAAAGGCCGGAACGTGCCCTGGAAACGGTACACAAGGCTATGAACTTCGACCTCAACAGCGACCACGAGCGCTGCAAAGCACTCCACGTCATCTGTGGAGAATCTTGGGAACCCGCTTCCAGGAATGCGGTCAAGACCTTGCGCTGGTCAATGATTTCGTCAGCCTCTACGCATGCCCTGACGCCGCATCACAAATGGATGGAGAAGACGATCAGCTTCGACGCCTCCAACTGCCCCGAGAACATGGCGGGAGCCGGGCAGCTGCCCCTCCTCGTTGCCCCCACCATCGCCAATGTAAAGTTTTACCACGTCCTGGTAGATGGTGGAGCCGGCCTCAACCTCATCAGCCGTGTGGCCTTCAACAAGCTGAAGATTCCCGTGTCTGAGCTCGCCCCGAAAAGATCATTCTCGGGGGTAGGACCGGAGAGTGTTACCCCGTACGGCTGCATCCACCTCCAGGTGACCCTAGGGACACCAGAGAACTTCAGGATGGAGAATATCCTATTCGATGTCGCGGAGGTTAGCCTCCCCTACCATGCCATTATCAGCAGGCCAGCCATGTACCGGTTTTATGACTACCTCATCCTCAAGATGCCGACACGTTCTGGCGTCCTCAAGATCTGCGGAGATTGTGCTGCTGCGGTGACGGTCTTGGAAAAGCTCTGAGTGTTGGCAGTGGTCCCAGCACCTGTCCTAAGTGATGCTGAGCCGGGTGAGCCTTCGCCAGACCCATGCGCTCGCAGCCGCGCCGCTGCACCACGAGTGCAGCCCTCTGATGACATACCCATCAAGACAATCCAGATTGGCTCCGATGTGGCTCAGACGACCTGTATCGCGGGGAGTCTGGACAGCGAGCATGAATCGGCGCTCACTACTTTCATGTGAGCTAACGTCGACGTCTTTGCCTGGCAACCGTTGCAGATGCCAGGCATCCCTAGGGAAGTGATTGAGCACCATCTGAAGATCTACCCTAACACACGACCTCAACAACAGAGGCCCCATAAGCAGTCCATTGAGCGACAGAACTTCATTCGCGAGGAGATCAAGAAGCTCCTCGATCCTCGCTTCATACGGGAGGTCCACCATCCCAGATGGCTGGCCAATCCGATTGTCATCACCAAAGCTGGCTGTGAGCTTCGGATGTGCATTGACTACACCAACCTCAACAAGGCAAATCCTAAATATCCCTTCCCTCTCCATAGAATTGATCAAATTGTAGATTCAACTTTGGGGTGCGATATGCTATGCTTTCTTGATGCATATTTAGGGTTCCACCAAATCCCAATGTCTAGAGAGGACGAAGAACATACCACATTTATAACAGCAGATGGCCTAAACTTCTATGTCTCCATGCCTTACGATCATAAGAATGCCCTCCCCACCTTTGTACGAGCTATGCATAAAACATTTGGGGACCTCATTCGGGACCTAGTAGAGGTATATGTTGACGGTATTGTAGTAAAATCCAGTCACATACATCATTACTAAAAAACCTCGCCCTAGTCTTTGATAGATTGCGAACCACATGAACAAAGCTCAATCCTGACAAATGCGTGTTCGGAGTCAAAGCTAGGAAGCTCCACAGTTTCTTGGTCTCACACCGAGGGATTGAGGCCAACCCAAAAAAGATCAAGGCGGTGGAGCTGATGCGGCCCCCAGCCCGCATCAAGGGTGTGCAGAAGTTTGCAGGGTGTTATGGAAGCACTCAGCCGGTTTATCTCTAGGCTGGTTGAGCGGGCCCTCCCGTTCTTCAAGCTCCTGCGCCAGTCCGCACCGTTCGTCTGGACTGAAGAAGCGCAGAAGGCGTTCCACGAGCTAAAGTAGCAGCTGACAACGTTGCTAATAATGATGGCACTGGATCCCAGGGAGCCCCTGTACCTCTACATCGCCGCCAGAACAGAGGTAGTAAGCATGGTTTTGGTTGCAGAGCGGGTCGATCACCAGCAGCACCGACAAAAGGAAGGGACCCTTGTTGTTGACTTTGTGGCCTAGGGCTTGGAGCTTGCAGAGGGCCCCAACGACAGAGAAGCCTCTGGGTCCCAGCCCCCAGAGGATGTTCGGGTCCCCCAAGGGGGCCCTAGAGAGCGAGGAGCCTCTGGGTCCCAGCCCCAGAGGATGTCCAAGTCCCTAAGGGGGCCCTGGAGAGCAAGGAGCCTCTGGGTCCCAGCCCCCAAAGGATGTCCAGGCCCCCCAAGGAGGCCCCGGAGAGCAAGGAGCCTCTGGTTCCCAGCCCCCAGAGGATGTCCGGGTCCCCCAAGGCGGCCCCGGAGTCCAAGGAGCCTCTAGGTCCCTACCCCAGAGGATGATCGGGTCCCCCTAGGGGGCCCCAGAGGTTAAGAAGCATTTGAGCCCCAGCCCCCAAAGGAAGCGCCAGGCCCATGATACATGGGGTCGCTGTACCTGGAATAGAAGGAAGAAGATGCGCTGGATTCCCCGAAAGGGTCCCGAACCATCCAATGCCCGATCTACTTCATCAACGAAGTCCTGCATGAGGCAAAGACAAGGTACCTCAAAGTGCACAAGATGCTCTATGTGGTGCTAATCGCATCGAGGAAGCTCCACCATTATTTCCAGGCACACCAAGTATCAGTGGTGACTTCGTTCCCACTGGGAGCAGTGCTGCGCAGCCCGAATGCAACTGGCAATATTGCCAAGTGGGCAGCTGAATTAGAGCTTGATTTCTTGCCACGACATGCGATCAAGAGTCCAGCTCTGGTAGACTTCATTGCCAAGTGGACTCCTTCACCGAGCAACCCAGGGGGCTAGGATATCAGTGAGCCAGAGCCCAGGGCTCCTGTGCTACCGAACCTCACCGAACGCTTTTATTTGACGGATCCTCAAGGAAGCAAAGAGTCGGAGCCAGTGTACTACTCACCTCGCTAAAAGGGGAGCGTTCCAAGTATGCGGTGCGCCTTGACTTCAAGGCTACCAACAACATGGCAGGGTACAAAGCCCTCATCTTCGGGCTCACAGCTGCACAGGGTCTCGGTGTACAGTAAATGCTGGTCAGGGGAGACTTCCAGCTGATCAACAAGCAAGTCCGTGGTGAGTGCTGCTGCAACGAATCGCAGCTCGCGACATATATGATACATGTCAAGAAGCTAGAAGCTAGATTCGAGGCCTTGGATCTCTACCATGTGGCGCGCACCGACAACTCCATCACCGATGCCCTAGCAACCATGGCGTCCACAGGAGCCCCCGTTCTAGATGGGGGCCTCAGCATGAGGTTGGTGCGGCCGACCGCTAGGCCGGTAGGGCCTAATGAAGAAAGTGATCCCAGCTCCATAGATCCGGCAACCACGATAGACCTGCAACCGTGGGGGCCACCAAGGTTCTTGAGCATCACTAGGGATCCCCAATCACCTGGCACCCAAGATCTGGAAGTCCAGGAGAGTCTCGATGCGTGGATCACGGAGGTCTGGGAGTACCTTAAGGACAACCTTCTCCCATAGGACCCAGCATCCGCTAAGAGGATCGCGAGTATGGAGAAACGCTACATGCTGGTAGAAGGTGATCTCTGCCGGCGTGGTGCCAACGACGTACTGCTACGATGCATAACTCGGTAGGAAGGCTACGACTTGCTCGCAGAAATCCATGAAGGAGAGTGTGGGAATCACACGGCCTCCTGCACGCTGGTTGGCAAAGCCTTTCAACATGGTTTCTACTGGCCAACAACACTACAAGACGCCGTCGAACTAGTCAAGAAGTGCAAGGCATGCCAGTTCCATGCCAAGCAAATTCACACCCTAGCGCAGTCACTACTGATGATCCCGCCATCTTTCGCGATCTGGGGGATGGATACCCTAGGACCCTTCCCCAGGGCAGTTGAAGGGTACCAGTTCCTCTACATGGACATATATAAGTGCACCAAGTGGCCGGAGGCAGGCCCAGTGATCAACATCAATAAGGAGTCCGTAGTCAAATTCATCAAATCAATTGTCTGCAGGTTCGGAGTGCCGAACAGGATCATCACCAACAAAGGGACCCAGTTCACCAGTGCAGCTTTCCAGGAATAGTGCGAAGACCTTGGTGTCCATGTTTGTTATGCATTTGTGGCTCATCCAAAGAGCAACGGACAAGTCGAAAGGGCCAACGCTGAGATCCCCAGGGGCCTCAAGACACGCACATATGACAGCTTGGATAAACATGGTGCGAAGTGGGTCGACGAGCTCCCCTGTGCACTATGGGCAAGCCAGACGTCACCCAGCCGTGCTACAAGAGAAACACCTTTCTTTCTGGTATATGGGGCCGAGGCTGTCCCCCCCCCTCCCCCTAGAGATCGCTGTGGGCTCATTCAGAGTTGGAGCGTTCGATGAAGCCTCACAGGACCAGCTCCGACGAGAAAACGTCAACCTCATCGACGAATCAAGGAGGCACGCCACCATCCGAAACGCACGTTATCGACAGGCGCTGAGGCGCTACCAAGAGCGGTTCGTGCAGAGTAGAGAGCTCAAGACATGTGACCTGGTGCTGCGGCGCATACTCTCTCGAGAAGGGTCGCACAAACTTTCCCCCAGCTGGGAAGGCCCTTTCCGAGTGTTACAAGTATCCCGCCTCGGATGTGTCCGCCTCGCGATGGAAGAAGGAGAGCCCCTGCCCAACACATGAAACATAGAGCACCTTCATAAGTTCTATCCCTAAGCTTAAAAGTAGGATAGTGTAGGGTGTCATGGTGCCAAGGAACGGCATGTAGGACAACCAAGCTCTGGGAGGGACAGGTCCAGGGTGTTCAGCCGTTTAGCTTGGTCTTGTACCCTAAGCATGAACACTCTACCTCCCTTGCCAACAAGAGTGGGTCGTTGCCTTGTTGTAAAGCCAATTCACTTCTGTGAACACCAATGATAAGAAATTCACTGTCTTACCATATGCTTTATTTTATGCTCACTTATGCTACCTGTTAATTTTGTGATCAATCAAACTAGACTCGTCTTCCGTACATCATTTTTGTGTACTTGGTGAAATCTTTTCTGTATCGCCCCTAGTAGAGTCATGCAACCCTGCTACAGGCGGATGTATTTGAGGTAGCCATAATGTGTCTTGGAACCTTGCGGCTGCCCTCTTACTTGGGGCCCTGTGGTGCCAAATGGTCGCCGCGAAAGGCCAACGCCGAGCTGGAGGTCTAGAGCACGCAGCATGCTTAGCCTTGTCCTGTACCCTAAGTGTGTGCGCTTTGCCTCCCAGTGTTGCGGCTAAGTACCGGGGGCCAGGACGCTCACACTCCAAATAAGAAAGAAGACGGACCCCTGAGCGCCAATGCATAGAACTACCCAAATCCCGTGTACAAGCCCAGGACTATAAGACATGACTATGCTTAAGGATAGGAAAAGATCACCAGGGAGCAAAACAGTATGCACCTCCATTATGTGTGCAGGACATACAAAGTAGGATGCCACGGAGCATCCAACTCTGGCACCTCCCAAGGGGCCTGCCGTCAACGTCCCAGAACGTCAACGACAACACCAAGCATGAATAAGTAAGTAAACTCTCCTGTCCCGCACTTGTTGCTAATAGGTTCCTCTTGCGATAGCCTGTACACCAGGGGCCTACCGTCGACGACTTCACGAAGATTGTGGATGACGCCGTAGCATCCAACCTTGACACCTACCAGGTGGCCTGCCGTCAACGTACCTACAAAGAAGGTGGGCGACGCTAGAGCATCCAACTTCGGCACCTCCCAGGGGGCCCGCCGTCGATGTTTCAACGAAGATGGTGGGCGACACCGGAGCATCCAGCTCTGGCACCTCCATGGGGGCCCGCCGTCGACATACATACGAAGATGATGGGCAACACTAGAGCATCCAGCTCCGGAACCTCCCTAGGGGCCTGCTGTCGGTGTCCTAGAATGTCCACGACAGCACCAAGCACGAATAAGTGAGTAAACTCTCCTGCCCTGCACTTGTTGCTAACAGGTTCTTCTTGCGATAGCATATACACCAGGGGCCTGCCATCGATAACTTCATGACGATGGTGGATGACGCTGGAGCATCCATCCCCGACACCTCCCAGGGGGCCCGCCGTTGACGTACATACGAAGATGGTGGGCGACACTAGAGCATCCAGTTTCGGTACCTCCCATGGGGCCTCCCCTCGACGTCCTAGAATGTCAACGATAGCACCAAGCGTGAATAAGTGAGTAAACTATCCTTTCCCGCACTTGTTGCTAACAGGTTCCTCTTGCGATAGCCTGTACACCAGGGGCCTACCGTCGACGACTTCACGAAGATGGTGGACGATGCCGGAGCATCCAGCCCTGGCACCTCCCAGGGGGCCTGCCGTCGACGTACCTACGAAGATGGTGGGCGACGCCGGAGCATCCAACTCTGGCACCTCCCAGGGGGCCTGCCGTCGACGTTTCTACGAAGATGGTGGGCGACACTAGAGCATCCATCTTCGGCACCTCCCATGGGCCTGCCATCGACGTACCTACGAAGATGGTGGGCTATGCCGGAGCATCCATCTCCGGCACCTCCCAAGGAGCCTACTGTCGACGTCCTAGAACATCAACGACAGCACCAAGCGCGAATAAGTGAGTAAACTCCCATGCCCCGCACTTGTTGCTAACTGGTTTCTCTTGCGATAGCCTATACACCAGGGGCCTGCCGTTGACGTCTTCACGACTATGGTGGATGATGTCGTAGCATCCAACCCCGGCACCTCCCAGGGGCCCCGTCGTCGAAATGCCTACGAAGATGGTGGGCGACGCTGGAGCATCCAGCTTCAGCACCTCCTTGGAGGCCCACCGTCGATGTACCTACGAAGATGGTGGGCGACGCCAGAGCATCCAGCTCCGGTGCCTCCCAGGGGGCCCACTGTCAATGTTTCTACGAAGATGGTGGACGACACCAGAGCATCCAGCTCTAGCACCTTCTAGGGGGCCTGCCGTCGACGACAACACTCAGGAAAAGCCTGACGCTCTCGAAAGGGGCACGCCGAGACCAGTCACTCGCGCTCCACCAGTCCGTTGGGGGCCTGTCAAAGACACCCTGCGTTCAAGTGGCAGGCGTACCCAACAATCTGGCCACGCCTACCGAGGGGCCTCTCAGGGGGGTTCCATAGGCAGGACGTCACCTAGTGACAAACCGGCCGTGTCAACTGTGCAAGCGTTGGTCCCTAAAAGGCTAACGGCGTCACCAAAGGCTCTTTAAGACCTTACACAAGAGAAGGAATTGGGGCAACTTTTTGTTAGCAGCGACAAAGCCAACAGACAAAATAACATGAATCCAACTAGACTCGTTTATTTACACAAGGGGGCCATCCCCGGATACAAAAGCATTGCGCCCAGGTGTCGCCGGCCTCAACTCCGCTGGAACATAGAAGCAACCTCCATGGCAAGGTCTTGGACTTTGGCCCTAGCCTCATCCTCCCGCTCACCAAGGGGACCTTTCTCCACCGCCTCCAGTGGAATCTTCGGGTACCAGCTTCGGAAGCATATCAAGACGTGGCAGGCCACCAGCTCAGCCAGCTCTTTTCCTTCATCCTCTAGACGCCTTGCGAAGACGGTGTTCACCAACCCCAACGACGGACAGAGGGACTCCAGGGCAAGAAGCAGATGGGCCCACTCCCCGAGATGGCTCCCCACGCGGCACGGGACCAAGGTTGCGGGGTTCCAGCACCGCGTCAGCACGGGCCAGGAAATCCTGGACCGATTGGGCCTCGGCCATACGGGAGGCCTGGAGGCTCTTCGCCTCTCTCTGTGCAGTCACCTCCCGGTCAGCAAGCTCCCGAGCACGACGCTCTAGGTCACCCTCTCAGCGATGGATGGCTAGCTCCAAGTCCTACAATGTCTGGCGTTTCTCCTCCAGGCTCCGGGAGACCTCCTCCTCTTTCACCGCCAAATACCGTTCCGCATCAGCAACGACAAACTCGTGATGGACCAACTCCAGACGCTGATCCTCGCACAGTTTCAGGCGGGCGTTGGCGGCAGCATAGGCCTTCACAGCCTTCACCTCAAGCTCTTTGTTCTTGGCATCAACTGGCTTCACCAAGCGCCACTCCTCCACAAGCCGATCCCACTCTCGGGTGAAAGCAGCCTACGTCTGGCGCAATATGGACAGTGGCACGACAATAGCATCGGCGAGAGGGATTTGAATGTTTCCTAGAGGGGGGGTGCATACGCCTTTTTGATTTTTAGTTGAAACATGCAACACTTAACAAACTAATCAAATCCCGAGATATTGGACTAGTCCAGTAGAGTGCGGACTAGTACGGTGCGTGCGGACTAGGTTGATCAAGTTTGATCGATTACCTCGATCCTGGACTGTATGCAGCGGAAATATACTAGTAATTGGAGTGTCACACTACTATGAACTAGGATGTAACACAAGTCAATCTTATATTCAATGTTTCAACATAATGTAAACAAGATTGATTGAAACCCTAGATAGATATGAAGAGTAAGAACAATGTGCGCAAAGTAAGAACACAAGCTCTTTATCTTGTGGTTCAGTTCCCAAAGAGGCAACCTACATCCATGTTGAGGAGTCCACAAAAGGAACGGGTCTTCTCCAACCTTACCCTCGTCGGATCACCACGAAGGCCAATCCTATTCACTAATCACAAAGGGAAAATAACCGAATTCAAGGGGCCTTCTCACAAGTTGAGGACTCCCCAAGATTACAAGATGAACACCACCAAGAACACACCCTTAAGATTACAATGAAAACCACAGGAGTGTGTTAGGGAATCAAACCAAGAGCTCAATGAGTGAAGAACCGTGTCTCTCCTTGGATCCAAAGTGTATCCTCAAAGGATTAAGCTATCTTGCGTTGTATTGCATGGAGAGATGAGTTTTCTAGGCTCTTGGAGGGTGTGATGGCACAGGGTGTCGAGAGTGGTGAAAGTTGGGCCGTGCACACCTATTTATATGGGGTTCCCAAAAGTTACCATTAGGGTTTAGAAAGATCGGACTAGTCCGTGGTGGACACCAAACTAGTCCGGTGTGCTGCATGTAGGAAACCCTAGGTGTCCCGAAATATCGGACTTGTCCGAAGTGAAAGCGGACTAGTCCGATTTGGTTTCGGAAATCTTCAGACTAGTCCGATGAATATCGGACTAGTCCGATGAATATAGGACTTGTCCGGATAGGTGAATCCCTTAGTGAATTTGGGGAACAAGTCCGCACTTGAAGTACTTGTCCAATTTAGGTTAGAGGAATTTCGGACTAGTCCGTGCTAACATCGGACTTGTTCGATTGACATCAGAGAGATATCGGACTAGTCCTTGGTGTTATCGGACTTGTCCGATTTCGTGCAACTCGTGAAGTGTTTGGGGGACTAGTCCGATTCTAGTTAGAGAGACATCGAACTAGTCCGTGCTGATATCAGACTAGTCCGATTAGTGAAAAGTGGACTGTGTGGACATGTCCGCATTGTGAGGACTTGTCCAATCTGGTACAGAAAGATAAAGTACTAGTCTGGGGTCAGTCGGACTAGTCCGGACCTGTATAACTTTGTGCAATGTGTGAGATTATTTGTGCTTGAGCTCTTGGGGGTATGTTTCCTTATCACACTCCATACACAATGATCTACTACACTTGATTCTTGAGCTCTTTTAAGCATTGCTTCTCATTCTCCTTTCTTTTTGGCGCTTTGTTCATTCTTTCATTAGAACCTGTGCTCATCTCAACAATGTGGTTAGGATCTCATTTGCTTGTCATAAATCAACCAAAACCCACAAGGGATTCCTAGATGCACTTTAAATCTCCCCCTTTTTGGTGATTGATGACAACCAATTGAGATTTCACAAAATATGATAAAAAGTTGAGATTTTCATAAAATGTGCACATATGAGTTTGAAACACATTAAGCAATGAAAACATAAGTCATATGTGCACTCTTTATGGTGGGATGCAAAACTAAGTACATATAAACGATAATCATGATGAGAATGACATAATTGACATCAATATATCAACAACATGTATATATGTCATTTTTAGAGCAAAATCACAGATTTCATAAATATCTTCATAAGCAGTTCATAACATTGCATCACAAGACAAAAAGTACCAAAAGAGCATGATATAAGTCTTACAACCCACAATGAGACAAAAGATAGCTCTACTCACATCCTACAGCTAAAGCCTAAGACTCCCCCTCAATATCTCCCCTTTTGGCATCAAGACACCAAAAAGAAGGAGAGGATCTTCATTCTCCGGCCGCGGAGGAGGAGGAGGAATGGTTCCACTCGAGTCCCCAATGCCAAAATAGGCAAGCTCGGAGGGAGTCAAGGGCCCGAGCTCGGTGAAATCAAAATCTTCAGAGATGACTGGGGATCCAATGGGCTCGATCTCCAGCTTCTGGCAAATGTTTTTGACATTCTCCTTGACATATCGCATATCGGCTTTCCTTGCCTTGTTTAGCTTGTGAGCTTTTACTTCGGCCTTCTTGGAAGACTAGAAGATGGCTGCCAAGTACTTTAAGATGCCACTTGGTGACTGTTGACGGCTGTTATATACCAATTTCATCCGTCAATTTAACTCAATTATGTGAAGGATTTGTCATTTCTTGCACACATCACCTTTCTATCTAACCCAATTCCACTTGGACTTAGAGAAATATGTGTATGCAGCATTTTATGTAGGAAATGAGGAAATGTAGAGGGACCAATCCTATAAAATATCATCCCAGCCAATCAGGCGAGGACACATGGCATCCCATGGATCAAATGGCCCACAAACAGAAGTATCCAAGGATATCCAATGGTTTATCACCCATATACATCAATGGGACCCACCTGGCATCCACTTGGAGAAAGAACACGAGAAACGGTGCAATGACCAGGTCGGCCGAACCAGGGGGTCAGCCGACCTGGTCTTTGCACCAAACTTGGTCAGCCTCCACGTCCTGGCTCCTCCCGGCTCCCTGGAGTCAATGGTGACTGATTCGCACGCTTTTGGTGGGGGGAACCGACCTCAACACTAGTATAAATAGGACCCCTACCCCTCACTTCAACACACACCACTTGAGCTTCATCTCTATTGTATACACTATCATCCATAGTCTTAGAGGAGTTAGGTTGTAGAGAGGAGAGTCTCTTGTCCCAAGTCCAAATTGGGAAAGGAGTAATGAGTCTCTATCTTCCCAATCCTACATTGGGAAAGATATGGCTCATGTATTCTTTCTTGTATTTGTGACTTTAGACATAATAAAGATAGTATCTTTAGTCTCTACTTATACATATACTTGGGCAAAGCGTTTCTTGTTTGATTGTGAAGTCCATGTATGTGGAAGGTATAGCTTCTATGACTATTTCATCATGAACATATATCATTATCATAGAACATATAGACCCCCACTATAGTCTAGTTAATTATAACATAACTAGGTTAGTATGGATAATTATGTTGTGTATCAACATTAGTTCAATGATGATTCAATTCATTGCCTTAGGATGGATTGTGCCTAGGCTCTTAAGGTAATTACTTAATATGCTAGCATGGTGCTAGGATAGCTAAGTAGCATTGGATGTCTCATAGACCCACGGATTGAAGAGGTAGGCAGTAGGTGGTGACAGCCCTATCTGTCCTTTGTAATCCTCCACGTTCGGCTATGCCACAGGCTCTTGGCGTGAGTCTCCCTAGTATTGCTAGGGGTAAGCCCGTGCCCGGTGTGTTGAACCACATAGCATAAGTATTCACTATTGATCTAGCTTATGGATAATAAGTTTAGGCTATGTATATGTACAATAGAGCAAAGTAGGAGTACCTCCATAACTCTAAACCATATCTAACCTCTAGAATCCTGTTACCCCCCTTAGACTTGAAAGCTTTTGTGTGTGTCACACTACCTCCACTATTATTTTATCCATCCTTACTAGATTCTTACCCAGACCTTTCCACTCTTTCCACTCGATGATTGTTATATCTATTCCATGCATTCCTTTGGGATCAAATAAATGACACCCTTGGGAATACTCTTAAGGGAAAATGCTACAATGATACCTCCGTGCGCTTGCGGAATTCATTTTGTGATCCAATAGAACCATTAACAAGCATTGCTGACACATCAGTTGGAGATGTTTAGTTAATGGTGCATAAGAAATACCAACAAGCATTTCTAGCACCGTTGTCGGGGATGATTTGTTAGTATATCTTAGGGGCCATCAACAAGCATTTCTGGCACCTTTGTCGGTGAAGGCAAATAGATATATAACATGACTGAGTGAATAGGATAGAACCCTGGGTAGGATTTTAGTAGGATAACCATTCTTTGTTTTTGCATTTTTAATGTGAAAATGGGGTAGTATATGTCTGGTTTCCGCCTGCCGGAAAACTTTGTTGAAGATCCCGAATCTCTTCTGAGACACCGACCCCGTGTCGTTACTCCTCAGAAGATTCGAGCGGCAAGGCAAGCCAACATTTCTGCACCAACAATCCAAACGTCAATGGCTCAGAAGACCCTTCGTGAGTTCTCAGCTCCCTCTGCTAATAATGTGCCTATTGGGCCCATTGTTAACACGGGAGATGTGAACTTGGAGATAAAACTGGCCTTATCACTATGATGCAAGCTAACCCATTCTGTGGGAAGGCTAACGAGGATGCAAGTGCTCACCTGCAACAATTCCTCGATATCTGCAGCACTTTTAAGATCAAGGACGTGTCTCCGGATGTGGTCCATCTAAGACTGTTCCCGTTCTCTCTCCTTGGGAGAGCGAAAAGTGGTTCTACGCGAACCAAACTGCTGTAGACACTTGGGAGAAGTGTTCTACGACATTCCTCG
The DNA here is from genome assembly GCA_036927565.1 of Tuctoria greenei. Lineage (NCBI taxonomy): Eukaryota > Viridiplantae > Streptophyta > Magnoliopsida > Poales > Poaceae > Tuctoria > Tuctoria greenei. Next base: position 140,720,977 of record JAYESD010000001.1, on the reverse strand, counting down.
CCATATTCTTCCCGTTGGGCAAAACCAATGCCCTACGTGGAAGGATTTCCAGCTTTCAGCAAGAGCCCAAGGAATCTATTCCCGAGGCATGGGAAAGGCTTCAGGAGTAAATCCTAGCCTGTCTCCATCATGGGATGGATGACTGGCTCCTTATTCAAAATTTCTATAATGGGCTGATCCCATCAGCTCGTGACCATTTGGATGCTGCTGCTGGAGGAGCCTTCTTCTCATTGACGGTGCCAAAAGCTAAAGATCTTATTGAGAAGATGGTGTCCAACATGGGATGGAACAATGAGCGTCTCCATACCTGACAGTGAGGCATGCACACCTTGAAGGAGGTGGACATGATCGCTGCAAAATTGGACCTCCTAATGAAGAAAATTGATGGACAAGCCAGTGGTGAAGTGTCTGCCAATGCCTATGCCATAGACTCTCACATCATGTGCGAAGTCTGTGGCGACACGGGTCATATGGGCAATGATTGCCCAGAAACTCGTGAGGATGCCTTATACCTCGCCAACAACAGAAATTACAACAACAATGGCTATCGTCAAGGAGGTCAAGGGTGGGGTCAACAACGTCCAATCTTTCAAGGAGGGTACAACAACAATGGCAACCCTAGAAATCAGCCCAACTTGAGAGAACATGCCATTAGCCGGATCAAGATCAACGATGTCCTATCCAAGAAGTTGTCAGCTAATGACAAGACCCTAGAGAATATCAATGCAAAATTGAAGGACTATCCTCAGCATTCAAGAATCAACTAAGCTTCAACAAGATGTTGGAGACTCAGTTGACACAACTTGCTGCAGTTGTCCCTCCATTAGAAAACAACAAAATCCCAGGGCAGCCAGAAGCCCCGGTGGAGAACGTCAGTGCAGTGGTTACGAGAGGAGGAAAGACCACTCATGACCCACCATATCCCACACAAGAAAAGAGGACAACTGAGCCTGAAAAGGAGGATGTCGCAAGTGAATTACTTGGTGAGAGAATGGCCAAACACTTTAAAGACACCAACTTATTGCCATTCCCTCACAAATAAAGGAAGCCAACAATGGATGATCAATTCAACTGTTTTGTTGAGATCATCCAAAAGATCCACAACAATGTGCCCTTGATTGATGCGATGCAAGTCCCCACTTATGCTCGCTATCTCAAGGACATATTGAAACAAACGGCCATTGCCCACCACTGAGGTCGTCAAGCTTACGTAAGACTGCAGTGCAACCATCCTCAATAGGCTTCCTAAAAATAAGAAGGACCCCGGATGTCCTAGCATTTCATGCTCAATTGGGGCTCACCACTTTGACAAGGCACTTTGTGATTTGGGAGCAAGTGTTAGTGTGATGCCCAAGGTTGTGTTCGACCAGCTGAACTTCACAGAGCTGACCCCAACACCAATGCAGCTACAACTGGCTGACTCTTCAGTCCGTTATCCAGTGGGTATTGCTAAAGACGTCCCGGTGAAGATCCGGAACTGCTTCACACCCGTGGATTTTGTGGTGCTAGACATGGATACTGAGAAAGATACACCACTCATTCTTGGGCGCCCATTCCTAAGCACTGCAAAAGCTCGCATAGATGTGGGAGTTAGAGAAATCCACTTCCATATCAATGGCAAGGAGGAAAGGTTTAACTTTTGGCCAAAATCAGAACAATGCTCCATGATTCGAATCAAGTATGGGCCGAATGATAAACACATCAAAGAGGTCAAAGTCACACCTCCAAAGGTGGACTCACTCATTGCATTCATTAGAAGATTAATCTACGAGGAGAATCCATCGTTTCGACCACACTGATATCCAAAAGGCGATGGAATCATCTGGACCTTCCCAAAGGCCCAAGTCCACCAAGTCGCCAAAGAAGGAATGGCGGAAGAAGCAAGACAAGCCGTCCGAGCCCATCCCTCCGGGCCCGGATGTGAAATGAAGACGGAGGAATATCCATCTCATCGGACGGGGTGAGACCTACGCCAATAGGTTAAATTGGTAGTTATCCCACTTTATTTTTCTCTCTTTTTTTCCGCCCCATTTGGATTTTTCCCATTGCATATTTGAGTTTTACTAGCAAGTTGAGAATCTTATATTCTCAACTATCATTTTTCTTTCTTTCTTTTCAAAAGAAATTTTTTTATTGGATTTGAAAAGGGTTTTTATTTGAAAAACAATTTTTTCTGAGATGCACATGTGGCATTTCACCAACGTGCTAACTTTATAGCCGTTGGGGAGCCACTTGCCAAAAGGGGAACGAGGGGGCCACCTGTAAGGTCGTCCGAACCCCCTGGTTGGCCGAACAGGGAGTGGATCCAAATTGGCTCCCCTTCCTCCAACGGCTATATTTTGAACCCCAAGTGACCTTTGGAGGGTGCACCCTATAAATTGTGGCCGTGAGGAGCACCTCTCTTCACACACCACATCATTTTACACCTCCCCAAGTCACTCTCTAGCTCACCTTATTTTTCTTGCTCTTCACTGTAACACTCTTGCTCAAATCCATCCCCAAAAAGATTTTCTTTTGTTTGCATTTGCATTTTACACTCAAGCTTTCAAGAGGAGAAAATTCGTTGAGAGTTTTGTTTTCCAAACATCGCTTCTTTTCAGATTTTTCTCGCCTTGTTTTGTTCTTGCTAGTTGAACTCAAAAAGACATGAAGAGATTGTTTGAAAAGAGGAAGGAGGCTGCAAACTCAAGCCATGGTGAAGGTTCTAGTGCACGCCTCTCTTCCATGGGTACAAGCCCAAGGAGGAGAAGTGTGTGTGAGGACACTCCCATGGAAGAGAGAAGCAACCCACACCAACTTCTTCATGACAATGACCTCGACATACGAAGCGAAGTTTAAGGTCAAGCATGTAGACTTCTCCAAGATCGTGAGTTCCGCCACACCAAGGCTCACAATCCACATATTGATCTCCAAAATAGGGTAACAAGAAATCGTGCGAGGGCTGCAGCCACAGGCATGCCACCGATAATCTCTTCGGTCCATGAATACCAAGAGGAAGAGAACCCAGTGGGTTATGAGCCCGGATGGACTCAACCTCCGACGTATGAGGCTGGGGGATCATCTTGGCAAGAATGGCAAAGGGATCCACCCTTATCCACTTCAAGCTCTAGCAGCTTGCCCCCAACGTCCATGAGAGGATGTCATTCCTTTTTGGCTAGAAGTCATCATGACTATAGCCAAGGAATGACAGACCTCACTAAACGTATGGGAGAACTTGAAGTGAGAACGGGTGACATCTACAACACACTCCAAGAGTATGTTCAAGGTACCCAGGATTGGCAACAACACATGAATGCTCAATTCACCAACTTCAACACAGCGCTACAACAACAACAAGCCGATCTTGCAGTGTACTTCCGTCATCAAGGGTTCAGCCCTTATCACGGAGGTAGTTGAAGAACAAGCTTGGGGGAGGACCCCCACTTGAGGTAACATGTATCACATTCCTTGCATATTTATTTTCCATCCATCCATCATCCACCTTCCATTTAAAAAAAATAGGTTAGATTTGCTTTTATCAAATAAAGATGTACGGTAAGAATGATTTAGAATTCACATAGATGTAATGATGAATAGTTGCTCTATTTTATTTTCCTAAGTCTCTAGTTTACAACTTGCTACTTTCCGAATATTGATTTCATTGGTTTGAAATACTTTTACCTTAATTTGGAAGTTGTGAGTAGCAAAAGCTTAATCTAATTCTAGGTTGTTGCGAGATTAGAATTGGTAATAGGGCTGCTAGTCCTTGTTTGAAAGTAAAACATAGATTTCCGAAGAAATTCTAAAAAGATTTAAGTTTCCCTCAATTGATTGGAAATACCTACCAAAGCCATATGATGTTTATACATAGACAAAACCTTATGCATATGCTATTTGCTTTCACATTGAGCCTAGTCAAACTAGTATAGACCAATGTGAGAAATCATTCAACTCTTTTTGAATTCAAGACTTCACTTGCACATGCTATACTTCTACACTAGAAGTAAGCAAAACGTCCATCATATCCACCATACCACAACAAAAAGAGAAACTCCATGTTATTCATGTTTAGCACTCTCTTTAAAATTCATTGCAAAGAAAGGGGGTAGAAGACATGGCTACAAAAATGAATAAAAAGGGCATGCTTACATCATAAGCATAGGAAAAAGGGAGAGAAAAGTAGGCATGTTTCATCCCTGCAAAAGAAAGAGAGAATATACCAAAAAGGACTTATCTCAAGTATCCACATCCACTTTCACTCCATCACACATGCACTAGTCTTGAATCAAAAAGTTTCAATTTGAATTCTCCTAAGGCTTACTCTTTTGACTTAGCAATATAAGTGATGCAAATATGCCTACTTACTTTCCTTACCAAGCTCCACATACAAGCCATATTCAATGAGAAGGAATAGTAGAGGCACAATGCTTTGGTGAGGAAATATTTCCACTATCCACAAAGGAGTGATTGAGAGAATTAAATTGAGGTACGTAATATCTAAATTGAATTCTCTGAGATTTAAGTGGAACTTGATTTCTAGGCTATGTTTGCTCCATTTTCTATTCTACCTTTCAACTACTCATGAATATGAAAAAGCATAAGCCCCATGATAACTTAAGAAAGGTAGAGTATCATAGCCAATTTCTGCAATACTAGGTAGAGTATCTTGTTGTGCATTAGATACTTTTGAAAATAAGATATTGTAGCAACTCCTGATCATCAACCTAAAGTCTTGATTTTGCTCGGGACGAGCAACGGATAAGCTTGGGAGAGTTTGTTGACGACTGTTATATACCAATTTTATCCGTCAACTTAACTCGATTATGTGAAGGATTTGTCATTTCTTGCACACATCACCTTTCTATCTAACCCAATTCCACTTGGACTTGGAGAAATATGTGTATGCAACATTTTATGCAGGAAATGAGGAAATGTAGAGGGATCAATCCTATAAAATATCATCCTAGCCAATCAGGCGATGACACGTGGCATCCAACGGATCAAATGGCCAACAAACAGAAGTATCCAAGGAGATCTAACGGTGTATCACCCATATACATCAATGGGACCCACCTGGAAGCCACCTGGAGAAAGCACACGAGAAACAGTGCAATGACCAGGTCGGCCGAACCAGGGGGTCGACCGACCTGGTCTTTGCACCAAACTCGGTCATCCTCCACATGTTGGCTCCTCCTGGCTCCCTGGAGTCAATGGTGACTGATTCACACGCTTTTGGTGGCGGGAACCGACCTCAACACTAGTATAAATAGGACCCCCTACCCCTCACTTCAACACACACCACTTGAGCTTCATCTCTATTGTATACACTATCATCCATAGTCTTAGAGGAGTTAGGTTGTAGAGAGGAGAGTCTCTAGTCCCAAGTCCAAATTGGGAAAGGAGTAAGGAGTCTCTCTCTTCCCAATCCTACATTGGGAAAGGTATGGCTCATGTATTCTTTTTTGTATTTGTTACTTTATACATAATAAAGATAGTATCTTTAGTCTCTACTTGTACATATACTTGGGCAAACCGCTTCTTGTTTGATTGTGGAGACCATGTATGTGGAAGGTATAGCTTCCATGACTATTTCATCATGAACATATCTCATTATCATATAACCTATAGACCCCCACTATAGTGTAGTTAATTATAACATAACTAGGTTAGTATGAATAATTATGTTGTGTATCAACATTGGTTCAATGATGATTCAATTCATTGCCTTAGGATGGATTGTGCCTAGGCTCTTAAGGTAATTACTTAATATGCTAGCATGGTTCTATGATAGCTAAGTAGCATTGGATGTCTCGTAGATCCACGGATTGAAGAGGTAGGCAGTGGGTGGTGACATCTCTATCTGTCCTTTGTAATCCTCCATGTTCGGCTGTGCCACAGGATCTTGGCGGGAGTCTCCCTAGTATTTCTAGGGGTAAGCCCGTGCCCAATGTGTTGAACCACATAGCATAAGTATTCACTATTGATCTAGCTTATGGATAATTAGTTTAGGCTATGTATATGTACAATAGAGCATAGTAGGAGTACCTCCATAACTCTCAACCTTAACTAACCTCTAGGATCCTATTACCCCCCTTAGACTTGAAATATTTTGTGTGTGTAACACTACCTCAACTATTATTTTATCCATCCTTAATAGATTCTTCCCTAGACCTTTCTACCCTTTCCACTCGATGATAGTTATATCTCTTGCATGCCTTCCTTTAGGATCAAATAAATGACACCCTTGGAATACTCTTAAGGGGAAATGCTACAGTGATACCTTTGTGCGCTTGCGGAATTCACTCTGTGATCCAATAGAACCATTAACAAGCATTTCTGACACATCAATTGGAGATGTTTAGTTAATGGTGCATAAGAAATACCAACAAACATTTTTGGTGCCGTTGTGGGGATGATTTGTTAGTATATCTTAGGGTCCGTCAATAGTGACCCCTTTTGAGGAGGGGCCCTAGTGGAGGGAGCAGCCCTAGCATCTCAACTAGCTCTCACTAGAGCCTCTGCAATGGAAGCAGGAGGAGGAGCAGCTTGAACACTTGCTTGTTGAGGCTTCTGGGGCCTCAAGGGGGTGTGCTCCACATCCTTGACGAACTCGATCCTTGTGACCTTCTCAATCATAAACATCAGGTAGGGGGCATAGCCACAGGATCTGTTCAGCGTGCAAGAGATGTTGACCATGTCATTCCAAATGTAGTCAAAGACATCAAACTTTCTGTCTTTGCTTATGACCTTCATCAATGTCCTGAGATATCCCTGAACACTTCCAGCATTCCCATCCTTCAGGGCAATGGTCATCCTGAGGACCCGCTTGAGCACCACGAAGAAAGGCTTCATGTTCTTGGTGGAAGGAGGATTGAACTTTAGGCTTGGGTCATAAAGAAACTTCATCTTGTCCTTCTCAATGACACCAATGTTGTGATGATCAAGCTGTCATTGCTGGAGCTATCAAGATGCAGCAATCTTGCAAATTCATCATAGGTAATGGTGTACTTGGATCCATGAGTCATCCAACTCACCCGCTCTTCCTCATTGCTGGCAAAATGGCATGTCGCATAGAACTGATCAATGACCTCGTCATTTCAATTGTTCCGGAAGGCAACTAGGTCCTTCAAACCATGCCTTTCAACTGCCTCGACCACCTCAACAAAAGGCGAGCAACCCTTCCTTTCAATGTGCGCCCAATGTATCCATTGGCTGCGCACAACTGTGGTCCTCATTGGGAAATAGATAGACTTGTAAAAGTCTTCATGGAAATTACTCTAGAACCTCCCATCAGTAGTCTGTTTGGGTCGGCTGTAACAATCCACATTTATGAACTTCGCAGCCGTGTCGCTGTCCTTGCAATTGAACTTCTCTTCAGCGGGATCCCGGGCCCCTTGCCTTGGAGTTGACATCTTGAGGGGGCCAATCGGGCCCGTGGCGATCCCCTTTCCTTTGCCCTTAGCTTGGCGAGAGGTTGCTAAGCTTGGGCCTGCTGCAGCTGCACCCTTAACTTTCGACACAGGTTTCTTCGCGAGAACATTTTGTCTAATCTGCGGAGGGGAGGGTGCCGGCTCAGACGGGCGCTCTTGACGCTTCTTGCCTTGGCCCGTCGAGGACCGAAGCAAGGCTCCTTGGTCCACCTCAGCCTCGAAGTCGGAAATTTCATCGTTGGAGCTCGACATTGCCCTGAGAATGGATTACACAAGGTATGAATGAGAATGTATGGCAAGGAATTGCATTGAGGAATGAGTAATTAGGGTTGAGTTCAAAAAACATCGGACTAGTCTGGTGTACAGGTACGGACTAGTCCGGGTGACCGGACTTGTCCAAATGTGGACCGGACTAGTCCGGTATTCAACCTCTAAAACCCAAACTATGAGATAAATGGTGATTCCTAATGCAAAAATAGCATTGCATAAATGTAATACATCAAGGAAGCATGTATTAGGTGAAGGGAACTAGGCTATTTGATCAACAATGAAGGAAATCACGAGTTTTAGGGTTTGGGATGAGATTTTACCGAAAGTCCTTGATTCTTGGAAATGTAGGGGTTGAAAGAGCGGACAAGTCCGTGGTCTTCAATCCCTATGCGAAGGAGATCGATTTCCACCTAAACTTGAGGAGTTTTGATGGAGAACACCTTGGGGAGCTCGAGCGAGGAGAGAGAAAGCTTGAGGCAAGTGTGAGGGTGAGGAAGATTAGGGTTTGTCGGTGGCTAGGGTTATGGAGGCGAAAAATTGGACTTGTCCGAAAATAATCGGAGTGTCCTAACTTTTCCAGAGCCTATATTCGACTAGTCCATGATCGGCCGGATTAGTCCGTACTAACAGTCACTCCACGGGCTTGTCTGCAGGGGCGGACTAATCCGGGTAACCACGGACTAGTCTGTGGTCACCAGGGAAGAAATGCTTAGCCAATTCATATATATTCGAAGGTACTTATTAAGAAAATAGAGAGGCAAAGCTAATCAAATAATCTTGACGAATATGATCAGTAAGCATACAACAATCAAGCAATGACCATAATTCATCAAGATCAAGTTTTTAAAATAGTTTTTGGAGAAGATTGAGAGAGATGATTTTTCGCAACTCAACCAATGTGTTTTGAAGGGATCATACAGGTATGCAAGTTTTCAAGCCACATATCGAGCATCAAGGATATTGAGTTCATTTCAAAGCTCGCAAAAGCGTTTTTCATCTAGTGGATTGGTAAATATATCGGCTAGTTGCTTTTCGGTGTTGACATGGGAAATGGCTATGTCTCCTTTCATTGAATGGTCTCTCAAAAAGTGATGCCAGGTGTCTATGTGTTTGATCCTAGAGTGCTCAACGGGATTATGGGCAATCTTAATAGCACTCTCATTATCAGAAAGGAGTGGAATACGATTCATGTTGTAACCGTAATCCCTAAGAGTTTGTCGCATACAAAGGAGTTGTGCACAACAACTCCCAGCTGCAACATACTCTGCTTCGGCCGTGGATAAGGCAATGGAGTTTGTTTCTTAGAGGACCAAGAAACTATAGATCTACCTAGGAATTGGCATGTATTGGAGGTACTTTTTCTATCTACTTTGCATCTGGCATAACCTGCATTGGAGTAACCAATGAGATTGAATATGGAACCTTTGGGATACCAAAGGTCTAGGTTTGTGTATGAACTAAATATTGCAAGATTCTCTTTACGGCTGTCAAAAGACACTCTTTTGGGTTCCCTTGAAACCTTGCACACAAACATACACTCAACATAATGTCTGGTCTAGATGCACATAAGTAGAGTAGAGATCCAATCATGGAGCAATATACCTTTTGATCGATGTTTGGTCCATCTTCATTGAGACCCAAGTGGCCATTATTTGCCATGTGAGTCTTTATAGGCTTCGCCTTGTCCATTCCAAACTTCTTGAGTATGTCTTGAGTGTACTTAGTTTGGCTTATGAATGTCCCTTCCTTTTGTTGCCTCACTTGGAATCCCAAGAAGTACTTTAGCTCTTCCATCATAGACATCTCAAACCTATCTGTCATGATCTTACTAAATTCTTCACAAAAGGATTTGTTAGTTGAACCAAAGATAATATCATCAACGTAAATTTGACAAATAATGATATCATTGCCAAAGTTCTTTGTAAACAATGTATAATCTACTTTACCGATGTTAAAACCATTTTCAATTAAGAAATCTCTAAGACACTCATACCAGGCTCTAGGAGATTGTTTGAGGCCGTAGAGAGCCTTACACATTTGAAGACGTGGTCGGGGAACTCTTCATCTTCAAATTCGGGGGGTTGCTCCACATACACCTCCTCCTTGATTGGTCTGTTGAGGAAGGCACTTTTCACATCCATTTGATAGAGCTTGAAATCATGGTGAGTAGCATATGCAAGTAATATTCTAATAGACTAAAGGCTAGCTACGGGAGCAAAGGTTTCATCGAAATCCAAACCTTCGACTTGTGAATACCCTTTGACCACAAGTCGTGCCTTGTTCCTTGTCACCACCTCGTGTTTGTCTTGTTTGTTGTGGATGACCCATTTGATGTCGACGATGTTGAACATGGGTCTTTTGACTAGTTCCCACACCCCGTTCCGTTCGACGTTGTTGAGTTCTTCATGCATGGCCACTACCCAATCCGGATCCTTCAATGCATCCTCAACCCTGCGCGGTTCCAAAAATGATACAAACGAATAGTGCTCACAAAAATTAGCTATGCGAGATCTAGTAGTTACTCTCTTTTGGATGTCATCGATGATGTTGTCGATTGGGTGATCCCTTTGGACGCATTGGTGTACTCTTGGGTGTGGCACTTGAGGTCTTGAATCTTCATGGTCATCTTCTTCTCCCCCTAGATGGTTGCCCTCATTGACTTGTTGATCATTTTCGTCTTCTTGAGGTTGATCTTGTATGGAGGCTCCCCCTTGATCATTAGCCTCCTCTTGTGGTTCATCTTCCTCATGTATATGTAGAGGTGGTTTTTGTGGTCGAACTTCGCCCAATGCCATTCTTCTCAGTGCTTGGCAATGAGCTTCTACTCTTTCTAGCACACATGGATCAACTTTCTCCTTTTGGGAGCCGTTAGTTTCATTGAACACTACGTCACGTGCTACTTCAACAAGTCTAGAGGTCTCGTTGAAGACACGATAGGCATAAGAGTTCTAATCATAACCAAGCAAGAAACCTTCATCGGACTTCAAAGCAAACTTTGAAGTCCTAGGCTTCTTGTTCAAAGTATAGCATTTAGAACTGAAAACTCGAAAATATGAAATATTAGGCTTGTTACCGGTGAGTAGCTCATATGATGTCTTCTTGAGTAGTCAATGAAGGTAGAGTCGGTTTATGACGTGGCAAGCGGTGTTAACCGCTTTCGCCCAAAACCGATCGGAGGTCTTGTATTCATCAAGCACTGTTCTCACCTTCTCTATGAGGGTTCGGTTCTTCCTTTCGGCAACTCCGTTTTGTTGAGGGGAGTAAGGGGCTGAAAACTCATGCTTTATCCCTTCTTCATCTAGGTACTCCTCAACTTGAGTGTTTTTGGACTCCGTTTGTCACATTGTATGTTCTTGATCTTCAAAGAGAACTCATTTTGGGCTCTCTTAAAGAACTTCGTGAGTGTTCCTTGTGTTTTTGTCTTATCATGTAAAAAGAAAACCCAAGTGAAGCGAGAAAAATCATCAACAACTACTAACCCATATTTGTTACCGTCGATGCTTATGTTAGCAATTGGACCGAATAGGTCCATGTGAAGTAGCTCGAGCGGTCTTGTTGTAGTCATGACGTTCTTCGCGGGGTGAGGTGCTCCAACTTGCTTCCCGGCTTGGCACGTGCTACAAGGCCTATCTTTCTCAAAAACAACATCCTTCAAACCTCGGATGTGATCGCCCTTGAGGATTTTTTCAAGATTCCTCATACCAACATGCGCCAGCCGTCTATGCCACAGCCAGCCCATGTTGGTCTTTGAAATCAAGCATGTGTAAAGTTCGGCTTTATCTTTGTTGAAGTCAACAAGGTAAAACTTTCCCGTTAACATACCCTTGAATGCAATGGAACCATCACCCCTTCTAGAGACGGTCACACCCTAATCAGTGAACAAGCAATTATAACCTTTGTCACATAATTGAGATATGGACAACAGTTTATAATCTAAGGAATCAACATGTAACACATGAGAAAGAGTATGTTGAGATGATATGGCAATTTTACTGGTACCGAGCATCTTTCCTTGACTATTGTCTCCAAAATAGATGCCCTCGCTTGGATCCTCATTTTCTTCATACTCAACAAACATCCTTCTTTCTCTGGTCATATGTTTGGTGCAACCACTGTCTAGCACCCATTTATATCCACCGGAGGAATAGGCCTACAACAACAAATCAAGCCGTGGTTTTAGGTACTTAAGCTTGCTTGGGTCCTTGGAGGTTAGTTACAAGAGATTTGGGCACCCACACATGAGACTTGGTGTTCCCATGGCGTGGCCCAACATAATGAGCATAAATTTTACCAAAATTACTTCTCATTAAAACATAAGATGCATCAAAGGTTCTAAATAGCAACTATTGTTGTCTATAAACAAAACTAGTCCGGGTCACCGGATTTGTCCGGAGGTCCAGACTTGTTCAGAGGTCCGTACTTGTCCGTGCCGGTGCCGGACTAGTCCGATGTTTCTGTGTGTTGATTTTGTTGGACTTCCTAGCTTGAGAGTGATTTCCCTTCACAAAGACAATGCTCTCCTTGTTACTCTTATGGCTTCTAGCATTTTGCTTTCCACCATAAGAATACCCAATGCCATATTTGACATTAGGGGGTCTTGTGGCCAAGTATGCACTACGTGCATATTTGACCTTCTCCTTGTCAAATATGCCACTTTCGGTAGGATGCTTATCCTTGGTAGAGGTTGACTTGTCTTTCAAGCTAGTGTCAACTTTACCACATGCACAAGTAGAAGCAGTTTCAGTTTTAAGGGGTTGAGAAGGCGAGCTTGAAGAGGATGAAGGGTCACTTTGCTTGAGTGACTCAACTTGTACATCAAGGATCTTGTTAACCTTGATTAGGTTAGCAAGTTCATCCTTGATTGTAGCATTTGAGTCGCTTAACTCCAAGCAAGCTTCCTTGCTTGAAGCTAACTCAAGCTCTAGTGACTTGTTCGCTCCTTTTCAAGTTCAAGAAGCTTGTCAAGTTCAAGATATTCCTCCTTTTAGGGGGTAATCATATCTTCTTGATGGTTTATCAACTTCTCCTTCTCAACAAGCTGATCAAGTAGAAATTTCATTTTCGCAGCTGTTTTCTTATCTAAGCCAACTAGCATGTCTTCATTATCACTAGCAACTTCACTATCACTAGAATAGGAATGCAAGGAAGAGGATCTGTTTGTTACCTTTTGTTTACCTTCCTTTGCCATGAGGCAAGTGTTGTTTCCCTTCCATGCGCCTAGAGTTGGGAAGAGGGTGGACTTCTTGGAAGTCTTCTCGATGGCTATGCTAGCCATGTCTTCTTCCTCTTCGGATGAGGACTCGTCATTTGCATCCCACTCCTTCCCTAGATGCGCTTGTCCAGCTTGCTTCTTTTTCTTGAAGAATTTATTGGTATGAGGATTTGTTTCCTTCGTTTTCTTCTTATTTTCTTCATGCGGGCAATCAACTATAAAGTGGTCATATTCACCAAAGTTATAGCATGCCCGCCTCATCTTTGGTCTTGACTTCTCTTTGTATTTTCCTTCACTTGATTTTCCCCCTTGTCTTTTCTTCATCATCTTCTTAAATCTCTTCATGAAGAGGATCATGTCCTCTTCGTTAATGTTGCTGCTATCGTCATCGCTGTCTTCTTCTTGTTGAGCTTCTCGAGCTTCTTTAGACAAGGGCTTGAGAGTGTACTTTAAAGCAACCCCTTTCTTCTTTGCCGAGGTGAGATCGGCAATCACCTTGACATGCTTCGCTTGCTTTTCCATCTGTGAGACCTATGTGTGCTGAATACATTGGCTTTGACAATAAAAGTTTTGAATGCTGCCATAACATCTTTTTAGCAAGGTCCGACTCTAGCTCCGAGCTTCTGCAAGGTCCGACAATAGGGCCAACTTTCTTTGTCTAGGTCTGACATGTTTTTGGGTTGCTCCAGTGAGCTTTGTCTTTAGCTCCGGCACGTCTTTTGTAGCTCCATCATGTCTTTTTTAAGCTCCGATATGTTTTGCTAGGTCCCACATATGTTTGTTAGATCTGACATGTTTTTCTAGCTCTGACTTTTGGGATGACTAGTTTTGGTTAGCTCTGGCGCTAGGTCCGACTAGCATTGGTAAGCTCCTGCGCTAGGTTGTACTAGCTTTGGTAATCTCCGGTGCTAGGTTGTACTAGCTTTGGTAAGCTCTGGCTCAAGCTCCGGTTAGCTTTGGCAAGGTTCAGAGCTTGATTGTAATGTTCCAAATTTTCATGTGAAATGTTTCGAAGTTGCTTTACACTTATGGAAAGGTTGCTTAGTATTCTTTTACTAATTTTTGGTGTGTTTTGGTGGTTATGGCTGATATCGTTTTGATATGCTTTGCAACATGCTTATGTGAGGTGCTCACGTAAGGTGTTTTGTTCGGAACTGACTTGAGTCAAGTCACAGACTTGGGCTCGTACGGATTGGTTGTTTGTTCATGTGCAGGTGTTGCTTGAGTTCAAGTCATGGCTGGTGACAGGATCCTTGGTACTAGTCTCAGGGAGAAGATGAGGTTCCAACAACCAAATTCAGGAGGAATTGTGGTTGAGCGGGTCAGGAGGTCACGCAGGATGATTGAATCAAGGGCAGTGTATATGAAGGTTACTGGACGTTGAAGGAAGGTGTTTGCACATATGCATGCGGTGCATGACGTGGCAACGTGGTTCCGAAGATGTTTTGTGGATGGGAAGATCTGGTTGGAAGGATTAGATCGTATTGGTTGATGACTTTGGCTGCGGTGGAGTCGGTTATGGCTCAGTATGAAAAGTATCGAGTTGGTTATGATAGGATTTCGTGTGGCTCACGAATTTGAGTTGTTTTAGGAATGTGATATATGTTACTATGGTGTTTGAAGTCTTAAGATTGCTTCTATCTGCGTATAGAAGAGTCCTAAGCAGTTATGGAAAGTTTTGATTCGTGATCTGAGTAGGATTAGAGTCCTAGTTGAGATTGGGTTGGCCTAAGGGCTGGTTATATAAACAAGGGAGGCCAAAGCTCGTGGTGCACGACTTTGGGGCTGTTCCTCTTGTGTTATATTGAATAAAAATTCGTAGTTTGAAGGAACTTTTGTGCCTTGTTCGTCCGACTTGTTCCAGACAAGTTTTACTCGTTGAGTTTCTGGACAGCACTACCTTTCGTCGGTGGCTTTATCATAACTCGAGTTTTACAGATCCAATTGACGTGATTCTTTTTGGGTTATCTTCACAACGTGATTATCTATCATCTATCAAAATTTCACGGTCATTGGATTTGTTCTTTCTGATCTACACGAGTTTCTTTGCAGCGTTCCAGAACTGTTTTTCTCGGGTAGGACAGATTGACCTTTGTTTGATCTTTTGATCATAACTTGAGTTTCTCTCGACGGATTTGAGTGATTCTTCTTGTGTTTTCTTCGTGACTTGATTCTCTCTGATATATATCACTTTTTACTGATGAAACACGTTTAGATTAGTCTCACACACGATTTCTTTAACAGATCGTTTTTCTGACGAAAGGGTTGGGATTTAATTGTTTCTGCTGCGTAAGATTTTTTAAATCTACCATTCACCCCCCTATGGTAGCTTTTCACGTGCTCTTCGATCCTACAATTGATATCAGAGCCACGGTGCTCCAATCATTGTGATTTGCACATGTTTTTGACTAATCATCATGGAGAAATACTCCGCCAAATCTTGTGTGTTTGCTGGTATTGATTTTCAGGTTTGGAAGGCACACATGGAGGCTTTCATCCAGGCGCAAGGCTTTGCAATATGGGAGAAGGTGTACAAGCCTTACGAAGTTCCACCTAACAATCAAGTTACGGCTAAAACCTACGGGACATCGACAATAACAACAAAGCCTGAAACTTGATCATCCAAGGACTCACTCAGAGCGACTTCGACCGCGTTGCACATCTCTGATCGGCATATGATGTATGGAGAGCACTTTGTGACTATCACGAAGGATCCAACATGATCAAGGAGGTAAGGAAAGACATGTTCAATAAAGAATACATGCGCTTCGAGATGCAACCCGGTGAGTCCATCGATGATCTCTTTGCTCGCTTTAACAAAATTCTCAGTAACTTGCGTAGTGTCAACGTAAATTTTTCTGATGCTGAAAATGCTAGGCAACTTCTTAGTGCATTAGACATGTCAATATGGGAGATGAAAGTTACATCTATTCGTGAATCTACTGTCATGAGTAAACTTACTTTAGATGTGCTTTACCCTAAAATCAACACTCATGAAATTGACATCTTATCACGTAAGAACCCAAATAAGTCTATTGCATTTGTCTCACAACGTGATATGCCTAGCTCCGGCCAATCATCATCTTGCAACACTCTTGCTTTGTTGTCCTCACTAACCTTGGAGCAGATCGAGGAATTTATAGAAGATTGATGGAAATCTGGAGTTAAATTTATATAGAAAAGTTTGAATTAAACAGTGGGCCCATGGGATTTAAAATGCACCAATGGGAATTAAGCAACACAGGGGCCACATGGGTTGCCTGCGGCCACATTGGATTGCCACGGGCACAATTTCATCCGGGACGTGCGCCTGGAGGCTGACAGGCGGGGTCCACCCGCCCGTCATCCACCTCTCGACTAGCGGCGCCAGGGGCAGCCGCGGCGGCGCTCGTCGGCACCCGCATGCTGGCGCGCAACACAGGGCAGTGCAGCCCTTGAAACTTGCCGCCCCCACCTACTTTTCAATGGAGAGAACGATGCTGCAGCCCCCACCGGCGATAGATGGCCGAAAAGGGAGGTGCGACGGCGGCGGGCAGAACTAGGGTTCCGACGATGTCGGCCCAGCCCTACGGTGCACTATTTTGCATGGGAAGACCTCAAAAATGCTCCTGAGATCATGGGGAACGTGGAAGAGGGTGACAAAACCGGTCAAAAGGTTGGGAAACACGAGTTCGCCGGCGAGGTGGGGAGTTCAATTCGGCGGCTAGGAGAAATTCATAATCTGATGTGTTCAATTGATGGTTTTCGATGGGGTTTGCTTGAGAATGTGCGCCTGGACCTAAGGAAGGTAAATGCTCACGGCCACGACAATTGCTTGCACAGAGAAAACAAATTTTTATTGAAGACCTAACTATGTTCATACATGAAGCTCGTTGGAAGAAAATGAAATACGGGGGCTACGTTCCGTGGCATGGGCTCAAATTTTACCAGCAGCTAGTATATGCATAGGTGAACCTTTTTGCTTCACTGATCTGGGTGAGATAAGGATTATATCCTCGGTTCCGCGGTGGAGCAGAGGTGCGGTCGTGAGGAACAGAGGACGGCGGCCACGGTCTCACTTTCTGGAGCTTCGGGGAGGCCTCAAACTACACAAAAAATTGGTTAGGGATGTGCGCCCGAGCATGAGGAGGAGTAGAGATCGAAGAAATTTGATCAAACTCATTGGTCCTCACTGGATTTCAGTTTGGTGGAGAGGAACTCGCCGGGAAACGAATTTCTGCACCGGGGAACTGAACAGAGGAGAAGTGCTCGACTTTGGGGCTTGGAGGAAGATAAGGAGGAGCCTTGGGCTTGCTGTATGTAGCTGGAGTCAAGCAGGTCGGCGAGCACCTCAGTGGCAATTGCATATGCCGTGGGGTGTCACACTGAGAAGCAACAGAGAAACAGAATGAAGAGTCTATGACAGGTGGGTCCTACTGTTGCTCATCCTCATCTTCACTGGACAGTCCATTCTCCCACCTAGTTCAGTCAAAAAATTGCTAGATATTTGTGGAAAGGCCAAATTTAATGTGGAGACTTTGATTCTGAATTCAAGTTAGATTTGACCAAGTTTCATTTGAAGTTAAAGTTGATTTTGAATGAGTGGAATTCAATGTAGCCATTGAATTAAATAGCAAACTTGCTTCAATAATTAAGAAAGTTTGTAGAGAGACTATTTGAAATGTTTGGAAACCAATGGTCAACTCAAATCTTCATGTTAAACTCATTTGAACAGTAGCTAAGTTTATTTTTTTGAATTCTCTCATTTGAACAGTGGCTAAGATTATTGTCAGCACCCTGCAGACCGGGTACCCTCACACATAGGATAAAGGCACCTGGGCATGCCCGACGACTCCACGTGTCCAGAAGTTGTCGAGGCCTCAGCCTCCTGCAAGATCCAGCCCCGGTGTTTCCACCTGGGGCACGAAGAGTGGGATAAAGACCTCCAGAAGGGACGACCTCCCAAGGCGCCACGTGTTAGGATGGGACCTCGCCCAGCCTCGGTGGGGAGCTCCAGAGCTGCCTGGAGCACCAAACCAAATGCCCATCGTCAGGGGCAAGAGCGGAGCTGCCTCGTGCCCTGGGGAGCCCGGAGCTGCCACGCGTCGTGAAGGACCGGGGCTAGCCTCCACAGCAAGGACCTGCCCCGACGCTGCCGCGTGTCTCGCAGCTTGCCCCTGATGGTAAGGTGTGGGAGCTAAAAGCTAGTACTCTCTGCTCAGGTCAGGCATTGAAGGTCTGCACCTACCTCTAGCGCATGACGTGGAGCACGCCAATGGTTAGAGACCACTATGACCAATCACATCACAGTGAAGGCGCTGCAGGCCTATCCTACTTGGCCAAGTGGGTAGCTTGCGGCAACAAGACAGGCTGACGGGACACCTTCTATTACCGTCAGCAACAGTGCATGGGCTACTGACAAGGGAGGTGGCAAGATGGCGAGTCTTCACTGCCATGCTCAGAGAAGCTTATGCGGAAAGATTTAGATCTCTTAGGATAAGATCGCCCCGGGACCACCTGTCGGGCCCTGGGACCCCACTTGTAAGGTGTCCAGTCTTGGTTATAAAAGGCCCGAACCGCTACCGATACAAGGACCAGACTCAGAATCCCTAATACACACACACTCGCATACACACTAACCAAGCAATACAATCCACTGTGGAGTAGGGTGTTACACTCCTTCTGGCCCGAACCATGTAAAAACTCCACTGTCTCATACTCTTCCGCTGGGACACTAGTTTGAGGCCTAAGCCCTGCCAAAGAAGAACCTCCGCGGGCTGCTCCTTTCTAGATCCGGGGGAAGTGTCGCATTGACCCTTCGACATTTGGCGCGCCAGGTAGGGGCTTTTTCCCTCAAAAAAGTGGTAGCGCTTTCACCACCACGGTGTTCATGAAGACCGCGAGCTGTGGTGAAATCAAGCCGCAAAAGGTCAACCATCGTGTCGACAAAGACGTGGAGAGGGAGTTCCAAAGGCCGGAACGTGCCCTGGAAAAGGTACACGAGGCTGTGAACTTCGACCTCAACAGCGACCACGAGCGCTGCAAAGCACTCCACGTCATCTGTGGAGGATCTTGGGAACCTGCTTCCAGGAATGCGGTCAAGACCTTGCGCTGGTCAATGATTTCGTCAGCCTCTACGCATGCCCTGACGCCGCATCACAAATTGATGGAGAAGACGATCAGCTTCGACGCCTCCAACTGCCCCGAGAACATGGCGGGAGCCGGGCAGCTGCCCCTCCTCGTTGCCCCCACCATCGCCAATGTAAAGTTTTACCACGTCCTGGTAGATGGTGGAGCCGGCCTCAACCTCATCAGCCGTGCGGCCTTCAACAAGCTGAAGATTCCCGTGTCTGAGCTCGCCCCAAAAAGATCATTCTCGGGGGTAGGACCGGAGAGTGTTACCCCGTACGGCTGCATCCACCTCCAGGTGACCCTAGGGACACCAGAGAACTTCAGGATGGAGAATATCCTATTCGATGTCGCGGAGGTTAGCCTCCCCTACCATGCCATTATCAGCAGGCTAGCCCTGTACCGGTTCTACGACTACCTCGTCCTCAAGATGCCGACACCTTCTGGCGTCCTCAAGATCTGCGGAGATTGTGCTACTGCGGT
This sequence comes from Tuctoria greenei, assembly GCA_036927565.1. NCBI lineage: Eukaryota > Viridiplantae > Streptophyta > Magnoliopsida > Poales > Poaceae > Tuctoria > Tuctoria greenei. The sequence goes on along the minus strand of JAYESD010000001.1, from coordinate 140,701,495 downwards.
GACGGTCTTGGAAAAGCTCTGAGCGTTGGCAGCGGTCCCAGCACCTGTCCTAAGTGATGCTGAGCCGGGTGAGCCTTCGCCAGACCCACGCGCTCGCAGCCTCGCCGCTGCACCACGAGTGCAGCCCTCTAATGACATACCCATCAAGACAATCCAGATTGGCTCCAATGTGGCTTAGACGACCTGTATCGCGGGGAGTCTGGACAGCGAGCATGAATCGACGCTCACTACTTTCATGTGAGCTAATGTCGACGTCTTTGCCTGGCAACCGTTGCAGATGCCAGGCATCCGTAGGGAAGTGATTGAGCACCATCTGAAGATCTACCCTAACGCACGACCATAACAACAGAGGCCCCGTAAGCAGTCCATTGAGCGACAAAGCTTCATTCGTGAGGAGATCAAGAAGCTCCTCGATCCTGGCTTCATACGGGAGGTCCACCATCCCAGATGGCTGGCCAATCCGATTGTCATCACCAAAGCTGGCTGTGAGCTTCGGATGTGCATTGACTACACCAACCTCAACAAGGCAAATCCTAAATATCCCTTCCCTCTCCATAGAATTGATCAAATTGTAGATTCAACTTTGGGGTGCGATATGCTATGCTTTCTTGATGCATATTCAGGGTTCCACCAAATCCCAATGTCTAGAGAGGACGAAGAACATACCACATTTATAACCGCAGATGGCCTAAAATTCTATGTCTCCATGCCTTACGATCATAAGAATGCCCTCCCCACCTTTGTACGAGCTATGCATAAAACATTTGGGGACCTCATTCGGGACCTAGTAGAGGTATATGTTGATGATATTGTAGTAAAAATCCAGTCACATACATCATTACTAAAAAAACCTCGCCCTAGTCTTTGATAGATTGCGAACCACATGAACAAAGCTCAATCCTGACAAATGCGTGTTCGGAGTCAAAGCTGGGAAGCTCCACAGTTTCTTGGTCTCACACCGAGGGATTGAGGCCAACCCAAAAAAGATCAAGGCGGTGGAGCTGATGCGGCCCCCAGCCCGCATCAAGGATGTGCAGAAGTTTGCAGGGTGTTATGGTAGCACTCAGCCGGTTTATCTCTAGGCTGGTTGAGCGGGCCCTCCCGTTCTTCAAGCTCCTGCGCCAGTCCGCACCGTTAGTCTGGACTGAAGAAGCGCAAAAGGCGTTCCACGAGCTAAAGCAGCAGCTGACAACGTTGCTAATAATGATGGCACTGGATCCCAGGGAGCCTCTGTACCTCTACATCGCCGCCAGAACAGAGGTAGTAAGCATGGTTTTGGTTGCAGAGCGGGTCGATCACCAGCAGCCCCGACAAAAGGAAGGGACCCTTGTTGTTGACTCTGTGGCCTAGGGCTTGGAGCTTGCAGAGGGCCCCAACGACAGAGAAGCCTCTGGGTCCCAGCCCCCAGAGGATGTTCGGGTCCCCCAAGGGGGCCCTAGAGAGCGAGGAGCCTCTGGGTCCCAGCCCCAGAGGATGTCCAAGTCCCTAAGGGGGCCCTGGAGAGCAAGGAGCCTCTGGGTCCCAGCCCCCAAAGGATGTCCAGGCCCCCCAAGGAGGCACCGGAGAGCAAGGAGCCTCTGGGTCCCAGCCCCTAGAGGATGTCCGGGTCCCCCAAGGCGGCCCCGGAGTCCAAGGAGCCTCTAGGTCCCAACCCCAGAGGATGATCGGGTCCCCCTAGGGGGCCCCAGAGGTTAAGAAGCATTTGAGCCCCAGCCCCCAAAGGAAGCGCCAGGCCCATGATACATGGGGTCGCTGGACCTGGAATAGAAGGAAGAAGATGCGCTGGATTCCCCTAAAGGGTCCCGAACCATCCAATACCCGATCTACTTCATCAACGAAGTCCTACATGAGGCAAAGACAAGGTACCTCAAAGTGCACAAGATGCTCTATGTGGTGCTAATCGCATCGAGGAAGCTCCACCATTATTTCCAGGCACACCAAGTATCAGTGGTGACTTCGTTCCCACTGGGAGCAGTGCTGTGCAGCCCGAATGCAATTGGCAATATTGCCAAGTGGGCAGCTGAATTAGAGCTTGATTTCTTGCCACGACATGCGATCAAGAGTCCAGCTCTGGTAGACTTCGTTGCCAAGTGGACTCCTTCACCGAGCAACCCAGGGGGCTAGGATATCAGTGAGCCAGAGCCCAGGGCTCCAGTGCTACCGGACCTCACCGGACACTTTTATTTGACGGATCCTCAAGGAAGCAAAGAGTCGGAGCCAGTGTACTACTCACCTCGCTAAAAGGGGAGCGTTCCAAGTATGCGGTGCGCCTTGACTTCAAGGCTACCAACAACATGGAAGAGTACAAAGCCCTCATCTTCGAGCTCACAGCTGCACAGGGTCTCGGTGTACAGTAGATGCTGGTCAAGGGAGACTTCCAGCTGATCAACAAGCAAGTCCGTGGTGAGTGCTGCTGCGACGAATCGCAGCTCGCGACATATCTGATACATGTCAAGAAGCTAGAAGCTAGATTCGAGGCCTTGGATCTCTACCATGTGGCGCGCACCGACAACTCCATCACCGATGCCCTAGCAACCATGGCGTCCACAGGAGCCCCCGTTCTAGATGGGGGCCTCAGCATGAGGTTGGTGCGGCCGACCGCTAGGCCGGTAGGGCCTAATGAAGAAAGTGATCCCAGCTCGATAGATCTGGTAACCACGATAGAGCTGCAACTGTGGGGGCCACCAAGGTTCTTGAGCATCACCAGGGATCCCAATCACCTGGCACCCAAGATTTGGAAGTCCAGGAGAGTCCCGATGCATGGATCACGGAGGTCCGGGAGTACCTTAAGGAAAACCTTCTCCCAGAGGACCCAGCATCCGCTAAGAGGATCGCGAGTATGGCGAAACGCTACATGCTGGTAGAAGGTGATCTCTGCCGACGTGGTGCCAACGACGTACTGCTACGATGCATAACTCGGTAGGAAGGCTACGACTTGCTCGCAGAAATCCACAAAGGAGAGTGTGGGAATCACGCGGCCTCCTGCACGCTGGTTGGCAAAGCCTTCCGGCATGGTTTCTACTGGCCAACAACACTACAAGACGCCGTCGAACTAGTCAAGAAGTGCAAGGCGTGCCAGTTCCATGCCAAGCAAATTCACACCCTAGCGCAGTCACTACTGATGATCCCGCCATCTTTCGCGGTCTGGGGGATGGATACCCTAGGACCCTTCCCCAGGGCATTTGAAGGGTACCATTTCCTCTACATGGACATATATAAGTGCACCAAGTGGCCGGAGGCAGCCCCAGTGATCAACATCAATAAGGAGTCCGTAGTCAAATTCATCAAATCAATTGTCTGCAGGTTCGGGGTCCCGAACAGGATCATCAACAACAACGGGACCCAGTTCACCAGTGCAGCTTTCCAGGAATAGTGCGAAGACCTTGGTGTCCAAGTTTGTTATGCATTTGTGGCTCATCCAAAGAGCAACGGACAAGTCGAAAGGGCCAACGCTGAGATCCCCAGGGGCCTCAAGACACGCACATATGACAGCTTGGATAAACATGGTGCGAAGTGGGTCGACGAGCTCCCCTGTGCACTATGGGCAAGCCAAACGTCACCCAGCCGTGCTACAAGAGAAACACCTTTCTTTCTGGTATATGGGGCCGAGGCTGTCCCCCCCCCCCCAGAGATCGATGTGGGCTCATTCAGAGTTGGAGCGTTCGATGAAGCCTCACAGGACCAGCTCCGACGAGAAAACGTCGACCTCATCGACGAATCAAGGAGGCACGCCACCATCCGAAACGCACGTTATCGACAGGTGCTGAGGCGCTACCAAGAGCGATTCGTGCAGAGTAGAGAGCTCAAGACAGGTGACCTGGTGCTGCGGCGCATACTCTCTCGAGAAGGGTCGCACAAACTTTCCCCCAGCTGGGAAGGCCCTTTCCGAGTGTTACAAGTATCCCGCCTCGGATGTGTCCGCCTTGCCATGGAAGAAGGAGAGCCCCTGCCCAACACATGAAACGTAGAGCACCTTCATAAGTTCTATCCCTAAGCTTAAAAGTAGGACAGTGTAGGGTGTCATGGTGCCAAGGAACGGCATGTAGGACAACCAAGCTCTGGGAGGGACAGGTCCAGGGTGTTCAGCCGTTTAGCTTGGTCTTGTACCCTAAGCATGAACACTCTACCTCCCTTGCCAACAAGAGTGGGTCGTTGCCTTGTTGTAAAGCCAATTCACTTCTGTGAACACCAATTATAAGAAATTCACTGTCTTACCATATGCTTTATTTTATGCTCACTTATGCTACCTGTTAATTTTGTGATCAATCAAACTAGACTCGTCTTCCGTACATCATTTTTGTGTACTTGGTGAAATCTTTTCTGTATCGCCCCTAGTAGAGTCATGCAACCCTGCTACAGGCGGATGTATTTGAGGTAGCCGTAATGTGTCTTGGAACCTTGCGGCTGCCCTCTTACTTGGGGCCCTGTGGTGCCAAATGGTCGCCGCGAAAGGCCAACGCCGAGCTGGAGGTCTAGAGCACGTAGCATGCTTAGCCTTTTCCTGTACCCTAAGTGTGTGCGCTTTGCCTCCCAGTGTTGCGGCTAAGTACCGGGGGCCAGGACGCTCACACTCCAAATAAGAAAGAAGACGGACCCCTGAGCGCTAATGCATAGAATTACCCAAATCCCGTGTACAAGCCCAGGACTATAAGACATGACTATACTTAAGGATAGGAAAAGATCACCAGGGAGCAAAACAGTATGCACCTCCATTATGTGTGCAGGACATACAAAGTAGGATGCAACGGAGCATCCAGCTCTGGCACCTCCCAAGGGGCCTGCCGTCAACGTCCCAGAACGTCAACGACAACACCAAGCATGAATAAGTAAGTAAACTCTCCTGTCCCGCACTTGTTGCTAATAGGTTCCTCTTGCGATAGCCTGTACACCAGGGGCCTGCCGTCGACGACTTCACGAAGATTGTGGATGACGCCGTAGCATCCAACCTTGACACCTACCAGGGGGCCCGCCGTCAACGTACCTACAAAGAAGGTGGGCGACGCTAGAGCATCCAACTTCGGCACCTCCCAGGGGGCCCGCCGTCGATGTTTCAACGAAGATGGTGGGCGACACCGGAGCATCCAGCTCTGGCACCTCCATGGGGGCCCGCCGTCGACATACCTACGAAGATGATGGGCGACACTAGAGCATCCAGCTCTGGAACCTCCCTAGGGGCCTGCTGTCGGTGTCCTAGAATGTCCACGACAGCACCAAGCATGAATAAGTGAGTAAACTCTCCTGCCCTGCACTTGTTGCTAACAGGTTCTTCTTGCGATAGCGTATACACCAGGGGCCTGCCGTCGATAACTTCACGACGATGGTGGATGACGCCGGAGCATCCATCCCCGACACCTCCGAGGGGGCCCGCCGTTGACGTACATACGAAGATGGTGGGCGACACCAGAGCATCCAGCTCCGGTACCTCCCAGGGGGCCTCCCGTCGATGTCCCAGAATGTCAACGATAGCACCAAGCGTGAATAAGTGAGTAAACTCACCTTTCCCGCACTTGTTGCTAACAGGTTCCTCTTGCGATAGCCTGTACACCTGGGGCCTACCGTCGACGACTTCACGACGATGGTGGACGATGCCGGAGCATCCAGCCCCGGCACCTCCCAGGGGGCCTGCCGTCGACGTACCTACGAAGATGGTGCGCGACGCCGGAGCATCCAACTCTGGCACCTCCCAGGGGGCCTGCCGTCGACGTTTCTACGAAGATGTTGGGAGACACTAGAGCATCCATCTCCGGCACCTCCCATGGGCCTGCCGTCGACGTACCTACGAAGATGGTGGGCTATGCCGGAGCATCCATCTCCGGCACCTCCCAAGGAGCCTACTGTCAACGTCCTAGAACATCAACGACAGCACCAAGCGCGAATAAGTGAGTAAACTCCCCTGCCCCGCACTTGTTGCTAACTGGTTTCTCTTGCGATAGCCTATACACCAGGGGCCTGCCGTTGACGTCTTCACGACTATGGTGGATGATGTCGTAGCATCCAACCCCGGCACCTCCCAGGGGGCCCGTCGTCGAAATGCCTACGAAGATGGTGGGCGACGCTAGAGCATCCAGCTTCAGCACCTCCTTGGGGGCCCACCGTCGATGTACCTACGAAGATGGTGGGTGATGCCAGAGCATCCAGCTCCGGCACCTCCCAGGGGGCCCACTGTCAATGTTTCTACGAAGATGGTGGACGACACCGGAGCATCCAGCTCTAGCACCTTCTAGGGGGCCTGCCGTCGACGACAACACTCAGGAAAAGTCTGACGCTCTTGAAAGGGGCACGCCGAGACCAGTCACTCGCGCTCCCCTAGTCTGTTCGGGGCCTGTCAAAGACACCCTGCGTTCAAGTGGCAGGCGTACCCAACAATCTGGCCACGCCTACCGAGGGGCCTCTCAGGGGGGTTCCATAGGCAGGACGTCACCTAGTGACAAACCGGCCGTGTCAACTGTGCAAGCGTTGGTCCCTAAAAGGCTAACGGCGTCACCAAAGGCTCTTTAAGACCTTACATAAGAGAAGGAATTGGGGCAACTTTTTGTTAGCAGCGACAAAGCCAACAGACAAAATAACATGAATCCAACTAGACTCGTTTATTTACACAAGGGGGCCATCCCCGGATACAAAAGCATTGCGCCCAGGTGTCGCCGGCCTCAACTCTGCTGGAACATAGAAGCAACCTCCATGGCAAGGTCTTGGACTTTGGCCCTAGCCTCATCCTCATGCTCACCAAGGGGACCTTTCTCCACCGCCTCCAGTGGAATCTTTGGGTACCAGCTTCGGAAGCATATCAAGACGTGGCAGGCCACTAGCTCAGCCAGCTCTTTTCCTTCAGCCTCTAGCCGCCTTGTGAAGACGGTGTTCACCAACCCCAACGACGAACAGAGGGACTCCAGGGCAGGAAGCAGCTGGGCCCACTCCCCGAGATGGCTCCCCACGCGGCACGGGACCAAGGCTGCGGGGTTCCAGCACCGCGTCAGCACGGGCCAGGAAATCCTGGACCGATTGGGCCTCGGCCATACGGGAGGCCTGGAGGCTCTTCGCCTCTCTCTGTGCAGTCACCTCCCGGTCAGCAAGCTCCCGAGCACGACGCTCTAGGTCACCCTCTCAACGATGGATGGCTAGCTCCAAGTCCTACAATGTCCGGCGTTTCTCCTCCAGGCTCCGGGAGACCTCCTCCTCATTCACCGCCAAATACCGTTTCGCATCAGCAACGACAAACTCGTGACGGACCAACTCCAGACGCTGATCCTCGCACAGTTTCAGGCGGGCGTTGGCGGCAGCATAGGCCATCAAAGCCTTCACCTCAAGCTCTTTGTTCTTGGCATCAACTGGCTTCACGAAGCGCCACTCCTCCACAAGCCGATCCTACTCTCGAGTGAAAGCAGCCTACGTCTGGCGCAATATGGACAGTGGCACGACAATAGCGTCGGCGAGAGGGATTTGAATGTTTCCTAGAGGGGGGGTGCATACGCCTTTTTGATTTTTAGTTGAAACATGCAACACTTAACAAACTAATCAAATCCCGAGATATTGGACTAGTCCAGTAGAGTGCGGACTAGTACAGTGCGTGCGGACTAGGTTGATCAAGTTTGATCGATTATCTCGATCCTAGACTGTATGCAGCGGAAATATACTAGTAATTGTAGTGTCACACTACTATGAACTAGGATGTAACACAAGTTAATCTTATATTCAATGTTTCAACATAATGTAAAAAAGATTGATTGAAACCCTAGATAGATATGAAGAGTAAGAACAATGTGCGCAAAGTAAGAACACAAGCTCTTTATCTTGTGGTTCAGTTCCCAAAGAGGCAACCTACATCCACGTTGAGGAGTCCACAAAAGGACCGGGTCTTCTCCAACCTTACCCTCGTCGGATCACCACGAAGGCCAATCCTTTTCACTAATCACAAAGGGAAAATAACCGAATTCAAGGGGCCTTCTCACAAGTTGAGGACTCCCCAAGATTACAAGATGAACACCACCAAGAACACACCCTTAAGATTACAATGAAAACCACAGGCGTGTGTTAGGGAATCAAACCAAGAGCTCAATGAGTGAAGAACCGTGTCTCTCCTTGGATCCAAAGTGTATCCTCAAAGGATTAAGCTATCTTGCGTTGTATTGCATGGAGAGATGAGTTTTCTAGGCTCTTGGAGGGTGTGATGGCGCAGGGTGTCGAGAGTGGTGAAAGTTGGGCCGTGCACACCTATTTATATGGGGTTCCCAAAAGTTACCATTAGGGTTTAGAAAGATCGGACTAGTCCGTGGTGGACACCAGACTAGTCTGGTGTGCTACATGTAGGAAACCCTAGGTGTCCCGAAATATCGGACTTGTCCGAAGTGAAAGCGGACTAGTCCGATTTGGTTTCGGAAATCTTCAGACTAGTCCGATGAATATCGGACTAGTCCGATGAATATAGGACTTGTCCGGATAGGTGAATCCCTTAGTGAATTTGGGGAACAAGTCCACACTTGAAGTACTTGTCCAATTTAGGTTAGAGGAATTTCGGACTAGTCCGTGCTAACATCGGACTTATTCGATTGACATCAGAGAGATATCGGACTAGTCCTTGGTGTTATCGGACTTGTCCGATTTCGTGCAACTCGTGAAGTGTTTGGGGGACTAGTCCGATTCTAGTTAGAGAGACATCGAACTAGTCCGTGCTGATATCAGACTAGTCCGGTTAGTGAAAAGTGGACTGTGTGGACATGTCCGCATTGTGAGGACTTGTCCAATCTGGTACAGAAAGATAAAGTACTAGTCTGGGGTCAGTCGGACTAGTCCGGACTTGTATAACTTTGTGCAATGTGTGAGATTATTTGTGCTTGATCTCTTGGGGGTATGTTTCCTTATCACACTCCATACACAATGATCTACTACACTTGATTCTTGAGCTCTTTTAAGCATTGCTTCTCATTCTCCTTTCTTTTTGGCGCTTTGTTCATTCTTTCATTAGAACCTGTGCTCATCTCAACAATGTGGTTAGGATCTCATTTGCTTGTCATAAATCAACCAAAACACACAAGGGATTCCTAGATGCACTTTAAATCTCCCCCTTTTTGGTGATTGATGACAACCAATTGAGATTTCACAAAATATGATAGAAAGTTGAGATTTTCATAAAATGTGCACATATGAGTTTGAAACACATTAAGCAATGAAAACATAAGTCATATGTGCAATCTTTATGGTGGGATGCAAAACTAAGTACATATAAACGATAATCATGATGAGAATGACATAATTGACATCAATATATCAACAACATGTATATATGTCATTTTTAGAGCAAAATCACAGATTTCATAGATATCTTCATAAGCAGTTCATAACATTGCATCACAAGACCAAAAGTACCAAAAGAGCATGATATAAGTCTTACAACCCACAAAGAGACGAAAGATAGCTCTACTCACATCCTACAGCTAAAGCCTAAGACTCCCCCTCAATATCTCCCCTTTTGGCATCAAGACACCAAAAAGAAGGAGAGGATCTTCATTCTCCGGCTGAGGAGGAGGAGGAGGAATGGTTCCACTCGAGTCCCCAATGCCAAAATAGGCAAGCTCGGAGGGAGTCAAGGGCCCGAGCTCGGTGAAATCAAAATCTTCAGAGATGACTGGGGATCCAATGGGCTCGATCTCCAGCTTCTGGCAAATGTTTTTGACATTCTCCTTGACATATTGCATATCGGCTTTCCTTGCCTTGTTTAGCTTGTGAGATTTTACTTCGGCCTTCTTGGAAGACTAGAAGATGGCTGCCAAGTACTTTAAGATGCCACTTGGTGACTGTTGACGGCTGTTATATACCAATTTCATCCGTCAATTTAACTCAATTATGTGAAGGATTTGTCATTTCTTGCACACATCACCTTTCTATCTAACCCAATTCCACTTGGACTTAGAGAAATATGTGTATGCAGCATTTTATGTAGGAAATGAGGAAATGTAGAGGGACCAATCCTATAAAATATCATCCCAGCCAATCAGGCGAGGACACATGGCATCCCATGGATCAAATGGCCCACAAACAGAAGTATCCAAGGATATCCAATGGTGTATCACCCATATACATCAATGGGACCCACCTGGCATCCACTTGGAGAATGAACACGAGAAACGGTGCAATGACCAGGTCGGCCGAACCAGGGGGTCAGCCGACCTGGTCTTTGCACCAAACTTGGTCAGCCTCCACGTCCTGGCTCCTCCCGGCTCCCTGGAGTCAATGGTGACTGATTCGCACGCTTTTGGTTGGGGGAACCGACCTCAACACTAGTATAAATAGGACCCCTACCCCTCACTTCAACACACACCACTTGAGCTTCATCTCTATTGTATACACTATCATCCATAGTCTTAGAGGAGTTAGGTTGTAGAGAGGAGAGTCTCTTGTCCCAAGTCCAAATTGGGAAAGGAGTAATGAGTCTCTATCTTCCCAATCCTACATTGGGAAAGATATGGCTCATGTATTCTTTCTTGTATTTGTGACTTTAGACATAATAAAGATAGTATCTTTAGTCTCTACTTATACATATACTTGGGCAAAGCGTTTCTTGTTTGATTGTGAAGTCCATGTATGTGGAAGGTATAGCTTCTATGACTATTTCATCATGAACATATCTCATTATCATAGAACATATAGACCCCCACTATAGTCTAGTTAATTATAACATAACTAGGTTAGTATGGATAATTACGTTGTGTATCAACATTAGTTCAATGATGATTAAATTCATTGCCTTAGGATGGATTGTGCCTAGGCTCTTAAGGTAATTACTTAATATGCTAGCATGGTGCTAGGATAGCTAAGTAGCATTGGATGTCTCGTAGACCCACGGATTGAAGAGGTAGGCAGTAGGTGGTGACAGCCCTATCTGTCCTTTGTAATCCTCCACGTTCGGCTATGCCACAGGCTCTTGGCGTGAGTCTCCCTAGTATTGCTAGGGGTAAGCCCGTGCCCGGTGTGTTGAACCACATAGCATAAGTATTCACTATTGATCTAGCTTATGGATAATAAGTTGAGGCTATGTATATGTACAATAGAGCAAAGTAGGAGTACCTCCATAACTCTAAACCATAACTAACCTCTAGAATCCTGTTACCCCCCTTAGACTTGAAAGCTTTTGTGTGTGTCACACTACCTCCACTATTATTTTATCCATCCTTACTAGATTCTTACCTAGACCTTTCCACTCTTTCCACTCGATGATTGTTATATCTATTCCATGCATTCCTTTGGGATCAAATAAATGACACCCTTGGGAATACTCTTAAGGGAAAATGCTACAATGATACCTCCGTGCGCTTGCGGAATTCACTTTGTGATCCAATAGAACCATTAACAAGCATTTCTGACACATCAGTTGGAGATGTTTAGTTAATGGTGCATAAGAAATACCAACAAGCATTTCTAGTGCCGTTGTCGGGGTTGATTTGTTAGTATATCTCAGGGGCCATCAATAAGCATTTCTTGCACCGTTGTCGGTGAAGGCAAATAGATATATAACATGACTGAGTGAATAGGATAGAACCCTGGGTAGGATTTTAGTAGGATAACCATTCTTTGTTTTTGCATTTTTAATGTGAAAACGGGGTAGTATATGTCTGGTTTCCGCCTGCCGGAAAACTTTGTTGAAGATCCCGAATCTCTTCTGAGACACCGACCCCGTGTCGTTACTCCTCAGAAGATTCGAGCGGCAAGGCAAGCCAACATTTCTGCACCAACAATCCAAACGTCAATGGCTCAGAATACCCTTCGTGAGTTCTCAGCTCCCTCTGCTAATAATGTGCCTATTGGGCCCACTATTAACACGGGAGATGTGAACTTCGAGATAAAACTGGCCTTATCACTATGATGCAAGCTAACCCATTCTGTGGGAAGGCTAACGGGGATGCAAGTGCTCACCTGCAACAATTCCTCGATATCTGCAGCACTTTTAAGATCAAGGACGTGTCTCCGGATGTGCTCCATCTAAGACTGTTCCCGTTCTCTCTCCTTGGGAGAGCGAAAAGTGGTTCTACGCGAACCAAACTGCTGTAGACACTTGGGAGAAGTGTTCTACGGCATTCCTCGCCATATTCTTCCCGTTGGGCAAAACCAATGCCCTACGTGGAAGGATTTCCAGCTTTCAGCAAGAGCCCAAGGAATCTATTCCTGAGGCATGGGAAAGGCTTCAGGAGTAAATCCTAGCCTGTCTCCATCATGGGATGGATGACTGGATCCTTATTCAAAATTTCTATAATGGGCTGATCCCATCACCTCGTGACCATTTGGATGCTGCTGCTGGAGGAGCCTTCTTCTCATTGACGGTGCCAAAAGCTAAAGATCTTATTGAGAAGATGGTGTCCAACATGGGATGGAACAATGAGCGTCTCCATACCTGACAGTGAGGCATGCACACCTTGAAGGAGGTGGACATGATCGCTGCAAAATTGGACCTCCTAATGAAGAAAATTGATGGACAAGCCAGTGGTGAAGTGTCTGCCAATGCCTATGCCCTAGACTCTCACATCACGTGCGAAGTCTGTGGCGACACGGGTCATATGGGCAATGATTGCCCAGAAACTCGTGAGGATGCCTTATACCTCGCCAACAACAGAAATTACAACAACAATGGCTATCGTCAAGGAGGTCAAGGGTGGGGTCAACAACGTCCAATCTTTCAAGGAGGGTACATCAACAATGGCAACCCTAGAAATCAGCCCTACTTGAGAGAACATGCCATTAGCCAGATCAAGATCAACGATGTCCTATCCAAGAAGTTGTCAGCTAATGACAAGACCCTAGAGAATATCAATGCAAAGATTGAAGGACTACCCTCAGCATTCAAGAATCAACTAAGCTTCAACAAGATGTTGGAGACTCAGTTGACACAACTTGCTGCAGTTGTCCCTCCATTAGAAAACAACAAAATCCCAGGGCAGCCAGAAGCCCCGGTGGAGAACGTCAGTGCAGTGGTTACGAGAGGAGGAAAGACCACTCATGACCCACCATATCCCACACAAGAAAAGAGGACAACTGAGCCTGAAAAGGAGGATGTCGCAAGTGAATTACTTGGTGAGAGAATGGCCAAACACTTTAAAGACACCAACTTATTGCCATTCCCTCACAAATAAAGGAAGCCAACAATGGATGATCAATTCAACTGTTTTGTTGAGATCATCCAAAAGATCCACAGCAATGTGCCCTTGATTGATGCGATGCAAGTCCCCACTTATGCTCGCTATCTCAAGGACATATTGAACAACAAACGGCCATTGCCCACCACTGAGGTCGTCAAGCTTACGTAAGACTGCAGTGCAACCATCCTCAATAGGCTTCCTAAAAATAAGAAGGACCCCGGATGTCCTACCATTTCATGCTCAATTGGGGCTCACCACTTTGACAAGGCACTTTGTGATTTGGGAGCAAGTGTTAGTGTGATGCCCAAGGTTGTGTTCGACCAGCTGAACTTCACAGAGCTGACCCCAACACCAATGCAGCTACAACTGGCTGACTCTTCAGTCCGTTATCCAGCGGGTATTGCTGAAGACGTCCCGGTGAAGATCCAGAACTGCTTCACACCCGTGGATTTTGTGGTGCTAGACATGGATACTGAGAAAGATACACCACTCATTCTTGGGCGCCCATTCCTAAGCACTGCAAAAGCTCGCATAGATGTGGGAGCTGGAGAAATCCACTTCCATATCAATGGCAAGGAGGAAAGGTTTAACTTTCGGCCAAAATCAGAACAATGCTCCATGATTCGAATCAAGTATGGGACGAATGATAAACACATCAAAGAGGTCAAAGTCACACCTCCAAAGGTGGACTCACTCATTGCATTCATGAGAAGATTAATCTACGAGGAGAATCCATCGTTTCGACCACACTGATATCCAAAAGGCGATGGAATCATCTGGACCTTCCCAAAGGCCCAAGTCCACCAAGTCGCCAAAGAAGGAATGGCGGAAGAAGCAAGACAAACCATCCGAGCCCATCCCTCCGGGCCCGGATGTGAAATGAAGACGGAGGAATATCCATCTCATCGAACGGGGTGAGACCTACGCCAATAGGTTAAATTGGTAGTTATCCCACTTTATTTTTCTCTCTTTTTTTCCGCCCCATTTGGATTTTTCCCATTGCATATTTGAGTTTTACTAGCAAGTTGAGAATCTTATATTCTCAACTATCATTTTTCTTTCTTTCTTTTCAAAAGAAATTTTTTTATTGGATTTGAAAAGGGTTTTTATTTGAAAAACAATTTTTTCTGAGATGCACATGTGGCATTTCACCAACGTGCTAACTTTATAGCCGTTGGGGAGCCACTTGCCAAAAGGGGAATGAGGGGGGCCACCTGTAAGGTCAGCCGAACCCCCTGATCGGCCGAACAGGGAGTGGAGCCAAATTGGCTTCCCTTCCTCCAACGGCTATATTTTGAACCCCAAGTGACCTTTGGAGGGTGCACCCTATAAATTGTGGCCGTGAGGAGCACCTCTCTTCACACACCACATCATTTTACACCTCCCCAAGTCACTCTCTAGCTCACCTTATTTTTCTTGCTCTTCACTGTAACACTCCTGCTCAAATCCATCCCCAAAAAGATTTTCTTTTGTTTGCATTTGCATTTTACACTCAAGCTTTCAAGAGGATAAAATTCGTTGAGAGTTTTGTTTTCCAAACATCGCTTCTTTTCAGATTTTTCTCGCCTTGTTTTGTTCTTGCTAGTTGAACTCAAAAAGACATGAAGAGATTGTTTGGAAAGAGGAAGGAGGCTGCAAACTCAAGCCATGGTGAAGGTTCTAGTGCACGCCTCTCTTCCATGGGTACAAGCCCAAGGAGGAGAAGTGTGTGTGAGGACACTCCCATGGAAGAGAGAAGCAACCCACACCAACTTCTTCATGACAATGACCTCGACATACGAAGCGAAGTTGAAGGTCAAGCACGTAGACTTCTCCAAGATCGTGATTTCCGCCACACCAAGGCTCACAATCCACATATTGATCTCCAAAATAGGGTAACAAGAAATCGTGCGAGGGCTGCAGCCACAGGCATGCCACCGATAATCTCTTCGGTCCATGAATACCAAGAGGAAGAGAACCCAGTGGGTTATGAGCCCGGATGGACTCAACCTCCGACGTATGAGGCTGGGGGATCATCTTGGCAAGAATGGCAAAGGGATCCATCCTTATCCACTTCAAGCTCTAGCAGCTTGCCCCCAACGTCCATGAGAGGACGTCATTCCTTTTTGGCTAGAAGTCATCATGACTATAGCCAAGGAATGACAGACCTCACTAGACGTATGGGAGAACTTGAAGTGAGAACGGGTGACATCTACAAAACACTCCAAGAGCATGTTCAAGGTACCCAGGATTGGCAACAACACATGGATGCTCAATTCACCAACTTCAACACAGCGCTACAACAACAACAAGCCGATCTTGCAGTGTACTTCTGTCATCAAGGGTTCAGCCCTTATCACGGAGGTAGTTGAAGAACAAGCTTGGGGGAGGACCCCCACTTGAGGTAACATGTATCACATTCCTTGCATATTTATTTTCCATCCATCCATCATCCACCATCCATTTAAAAAAAATAGGTTAGATTTGCTTTCATCAAATAAAGATGTACGGTAAGAATGATTTAGAATTCACATAGATGTAATGATGAATAGTTGCTCTATTTTATTTTCCTAAGTCTCTAGTTTACAATTTGCTACTCTCCGAATATTGCTTTCATTGGTTTGAAATACTTTTACCTTAATTTGGAAGTTGTGAGTAGCAAAAGCTTAATCTAATTCTAGGTTGTTCCGAGATTAGAATTGGTAATAGGGCTGCTAGTCCTTGTTTGAAAGTAAAACATAGATTTCCGGAGAAATTCTAAAAAGATTTAAGTTTCCCTCAATTGATTGGAAATACCTACCAAAGCCATATGATGTTTATACATAGACAAAACCTTATGCATATGCTATTTGCTTTCACATTGAGCCTAGTCAAACTAGTATAGACCAATGTGAGAAATCATTCAACTCTTTTTGAATTCAAGACTTCACTTGCACATGCTATACTTCTACACTATAAGTAAGCAAAACGTCCATCATATCCACCATACCACAACAAAAAGAGAAACTCCATGTTATTCATGTTTAGCACTCTCTTTAAAATTCATTGCAAAGAATGGGGGTAGAAGACATGGCTACAAAAATGAATAAAAAGGGCATGCTTACATCATAAGCATGGGAAAAAGGGAGAGAAAAGTAGGCATGTTTCATCCCTGCAAAAGAAAGAGAGAATATACCAAAAAGGACTTATCTCAAGTATCCACATCCACTTTCACTCCATCACACATGCACTAGTCTTGAATCAAAAAGTTTCGATTTGAATTCTCCTAAGGCTTACTCTTTTGACTTAGCAATATAAGTGATGCAAATATGCCTACTTACTTTCCTTACCAAGCTCCACATACAAGCCATATTCAATGAGTAGGAATAGTAGAGGCACAATGCTTTGGTGAGGAAATATTTCCACTATCCACAAAGGAGTGATTGAGAGAATTAAATTGAGGTACGTAATATCTAAATTGAATTCTCCGAGATTTAAGTGGAACTTGATTTCTAGGCTATGTTTGCTCCATTTTCTATTCTACCTTTCAACTACTCATGAATATGAAAAAGCATAAGCCCCATGATAACTTAAGAAAGGTAGAGCATCATAGCCAATTTCTGCAATACTAGGTAGAGTATCTTGTTGTGCATTAGATACTTTTGAAAATAAGATATTGTAGCAACTCCTGATCATCAACCTAAAGTCTTGACTTTGCTCGGGACGAGCAAAGGATAAGCTTGGGAGAGTTTGTTGACGACTGTTATATACCAATTTTATCCGTCAACTTAACTCGATTATGTGAAGGATTTGTCATTTCTTGCACACATCACCTTTCTATCTAACCCAATTCCACTTGGACTTGGAGAAATATGTGTATGCAGCATTTTATGCAGGAAATGTGGAAATGTAGAGGGATCAATCCTATAAAATATCATCCTAGCCAATCAGGCGATGACACGTGGCATCCAACGGATCAAATGGCCCACAAACAGAAGTATCCAAGGAGATCTAACGGTGTATCACCCATATACATCAATGGGACCCACCTGGAAGCCACCTGGAGAAAGCACACGAGAAACAGTGCAATGACCAGGTCGGCCGAACCAGGGGGTCGGCCGACCTGGTCTTTGCACCAAACTCGGTCAGCCTCCACGTGTTGGCTCCTCCTGGCTCCATGGAGTCAATGGTGACTGATTCACACGCTTTTGGTGGCGGGAACCGACCTCAACACTAGTATAAATAGGACCCCCTACCCCTCACTTCAACACACACCACTTGAGCTTCATCTCTATTGTATACACTATCATCCATAGTCTTAGAGGAGTTAGGTTGTAGAGAGGAGAGTCTCTAGTCCCAAGTCCAAATTGGGAAAGGAGTAAGGAGTCTCTCTCTTCCCAATCCTACATTGGGAAAGGTATGGCTCATGTATTCTTTTTTGTATTTGTGACTTTATACATAATAAAGATAGTATCTTTAGTCTCTACTTATACATATACTTGGGCAAACCGTTTCTTGTTTGATTGTGGAGACCATGTATGTGGAAGGTATAGCTTCCATGACTATTTCATCATGAACATATCTCATTATCATAGAACCTATAGACCCCCACTATAGTCTAGTTAATTATAACATAACTAGGTTAGTATGAATAATTATGTTGTGTATCAACATTGGTTCAATGATGATTCAATTCATTGCCTTAGGATGGATTGTGCCTAGGCTCTTAAGGTAATTACTTAATATGCTAGCATGGTTCTACGATAGCTAAGTAGCATTGGATGTCTCGTAGATCCACGGATTGAAGAGGTAGGCAGTGGGTGGTGACATCTCTATCTGTCCTTTGTAATCCTCCATGTTCGGCTGTGCCACAGGCTCTTGGCGGGAGTCTCCCTAGTATTTCTAGGGGTAAGCCCGTGCCCAATGTGTTGAACCACATAGCATAAGTATTCACTATTGATCTAGCTTATGGATAATTAGTTTAGGCTATGTATATGTACAATAGAGCATAGTAGGAGTACCTCCATAACTCTCAACCTTAAATAACCTCTAGGATCCTATTACCCCCCTTAGACTTGAAATATTTTGTGTGTGTAACACTACCTCAACTATTATTTTATCCATCCTTAATAGATTCTTCCCTAGACCTTTCTACCCTTTCCACTCGATGATAGTTATATCTCTTCCATGCCTTCCTTTAGGATCAAATAAATGACACCCTTGGGAATACTCTTAAGGGGAAATGCTACAA
This sequence comes from Tuctoria greenei, assembly GCA_036927565.1. Classification (NCBI taxonomy): domain Eukaryota; kingdom Viridiplantae; phylum Streptophyta; class Magnoliopsida; order Poales; family Poaceae; genus Tuctoria; species Tuctoria greenei. The sequence goes on along the minus strand of JAYESD010000001.1, from coordinate 140,683,165 downwards.
TGATACCTTCGTGCGCTTGCGGAATTCACTCTGTGATCCAATAGAACCATTAACAAGCATTTCTGACACATCAATTGGAGATGTTTAGTTAATGGTGCATAAGAAATACCAACAAGCATTTTTGGTGCCGTTGTGGGGATGATTTGTTAGTATATCTTAAGGGCCGTCAACAGTGACCCCTTTTGAGGAGGGGCCCTAGTGGAGGGAGCAGCCCTAGCATCTCAACTAGCTCTCACTGGAGCCTCTGCAATGGAAGCAGGAGGAGGAGCAGCTTGAACACTTGCTTGTTGAGGCTTCTGGGGCCTCAAGGGGGTGTGCTCCACATCCTTGACGAACTCGATCCTTGTGACCTTCTCAATCATAAACATCAGGTAGGGGGCATAGCCACAGGATCTGTTCAGCGTGCAAGAGATGTTGACCATGTCGTTCCAAATGTAGTCAAAGACATCAAACTTTCTGTCTTTGCTTATGACCTTCATCAAGGTCCTGAGATATCCCTAAACACTTCCAGCATTCCCATCCTTCAGGACAATGGTCATCCTGAGGACCCGCTTGAGCACCACGAAGAAAGGCTTCATGTTCTTGGTGGAAGGAGGATTGAACTTTAGGCTTGGGTCATAAAGAAACTTCATCTTGTCCTTCTCAATGACACCAATGTTGTGATGATCAAGCTGTCATTGCTGGAGCTATCAAGATGCAGCAATCTTGCAAATTCATCATAGGTAATGGTGTACTTGGATCCATGAGTCATCCAACTCACCCGCTCTTCCTCATTGCTGGCAAAATGGCATGTTGCATAGAACTGATCAATGACCTCGTCATTTCAATTGTTCCGGAAGGCAACTAGGTCCTTCAAACCATGCCTTTCAACTGCCTCGACCATCTCAACCAAAGGCGAGCAACCCTTTCTTTCAATGTGCGCCCAATGTATCCATTGGCTGCGCACAACTGTGGTCCTCATTGGGAAATAGATAGACTTGTAAAAGTCTTCATGGAAATTACTCTAGAACCTCCCATCAGCAGTCTGTTTGGGTCGGCTGTAACAATCCACATTTCTGAACTTCGCAGCCGTGTCGCTGTCCTTGCCATTGAACTTCTCTTCAGCGGGATCCCGGGCCCCTTGCCTTGGAGTTGACATCTTGAGGGGGCCAATCGGGCCCGTGGCGATCCCCTTTCCTTTGCCCTTAGCTTGGCGAGAGGTTGCTGAGCTTGGGCCTGCTGCAGCCGCACCCTTAACTTTCGACACAGATTTCTTCGCGAGAACCTTTCGTCTAATCTGCGGAGGGGAGGGTGCCAGCTCGGACGGGCGCTCTTGACGCTTCTTGCTTGGCCCGTCGGGGACCGAAGCAAGGCTCCTTGGTCCACCTCAGCCTCGAAGTCGGAAATTTCATCGTTGGAGCTCGACATTGCCCTGAGAATGGATTACACAAGGTATGAATGAGAATGTATGGCAAGGAATTGCATTGAGGAATGAGTAATTAGGGTTGAGTTCAAAAAAAATCTGACTAGTCTGGTGTACAGGTACGGACTAGTCCGGGTGACCGGACTTGTCCAAATGTGGACCGGACTAGTCCGGTATTCAACCTCTAAAACCCAAACTATGAGATAAATGGTGATTCCTAATGCAAAAATAGCATTGCATAAATGTAATACATCAAGGAAGCATGTATTAGGTGAAGGGAACTAGGCTATTTGATCAACAACGAAGGAAATCACGAGTTTTAGGGTTTGGGATGAGATTTTACCGAAAGTACTTGATTCTTGGAAATGCAGGGGTTGAAAGAGCGGACAAGTCCGTGGTCTTCAATCCCTATGCGAAGGAGATCGATTTCCACCTAAACTTGAGGAGTTTTGATGGAGAAATTGCCAAATCACCTTGGGGAGCTCGAGCGAGGAGAGAGAAAGCTTGAGGCAAGTGTGAGGGTGAGGAAGATTAGGGTTTGTCGGTGGCTAGGGTTATGGAGGCGAAAAATTGGACTTGTCCGAAAATAATCGGAGTGTCCTAACTTTTCCAGAGCCTATATTCGACTAGTCCATGATCGGCCGGACTAGTCCGTACTAACAGTCACTCCACGGGCTAGTCTGCAGGGGCGGACTAGTCCGGGTAACCACGGACTAGTCTGTGGTCACCAGGGAAGAAATGCTTAGCCAATTCATATATATTCGAAGGTACTTATTAAGAAAATAGAGAGGCAAATCTAATCAAATAATCTTGACGAATATGATCAGTAAGCATACAACAATCAAGCAATGACCACAATTCATCAAGATCAAGTATTTAAAATAGTTTTTGGAGAAGATTGAGAGAGATGATTTTTCGCAACTCAACCAATGTGTTTTGAAGGGATCATACAGGTATGCAAGTTTTCAAGCCACATACCGAGCATCAAGGATATTGAGTTCATTTCAAAGCTCGCAAAAGCATTTTTCATCTAGTGGCTTGGTAAATATATCGGCTAGTTGCTTTTCGGTGTTGACATGGGAAATGGCTATGTCTCCTTTCATTGAATGGTCTCTCAAAAAGTGATGCCAGGTGTCTATGTGTTTGATCCTAGAGTGCTCAACGGGATTATGGGCAATCTTAATAGCACTCTCATTATCACAAAGGAGTGGAATACGGTTCATGTTATAACCGTAATCCCTAAGAGTTTGTCGCATCCAAAGGAGTTGTGCACAACAACTCCCAGCTGCAACATACTCTGCTTCAGCCGTGGATAAGGCAATGGAGTTTGTTTCTTAGAGGACCAAGAAACTAGAGATCTACCTAGGAATTGGCATGTATTGGAGGTACTTTTTCTATCTACTTTGCATCTGGCATAACCTGCATTGGAGTAACCAATGAGATTGAATATGGAACCTTTGGGATACCAAAGGCCTAGGTTGGTGTATGAACTAAATACTGCAAGATTCTCTTTACGGCTCTCAAAAGACACTCTTTTGGGTTCCCTTGAAACCTTGCACACAAACATACACTCAACATAATGTCTGGTCTAGATGCACATAAGTAGAGTAGAGATCCAATCATGGAGCGATATACCTTTTGATCGATGTTTGGTCCATCTTCATTGAGACCCAAGTGGCCATTTGTTGCCATGTGAGTCTTTATAGGCTTCTCCTTGTCCATTCCAAACTTCTTGAGTATGTCTTCAGTGTACTTAGTTTGGCTTATGAACATCCCTTCCTTTTGTTGCCTCACTTAATCCCAAGAAGTACTTTAGCTCTTCCATCATAGACATCTCAAACCTATCTGTCATAATCTTACTAAATTCTTCACAAAAGGATTTGTTAGTTGAACCAAAGATGATATCATCAACATAAATTTGACAAATAATGATATCATTGCCAAAGTTCTTTGTAAACAATGTATAATATACTTTACCGATGTTAAAACCATTTTCAATTAAGAAATCTCTAAGACACTCATACCAGGCTCTAGGAGATTGTTTGAGGCCGTAGAGAGCCTTACACAATTTGAAGACGTGGTTGGGGAACTCTTCATCTTCAAATCCGGGGGGTTGCTCCACATACACCTCCTCCTTGATTGGTCCGTTGAGGAAGGCACTTTTCACATCCATTTGATAGAGCTTGAAATCATGGTGAGTAGCATATGCAAGTAATATTCTAATAGACTAAAGGCTAGCTACGGGAGCAAAGGTTTCATTGAAATCCAAACCTTCGACTTGTGAATACCCTTTGGCCACAAGTCGTGCCTTGTTCCTTGTCACCACCTCGTGTTCGTCTTGTTTGTTGTGGAAGACCCATTTGATGTCGACGATGTTGAACATGGGTCTTTTGACTAGTTCCCACACCCCGTTCCGTTCGACGTTGTTGAGTTCTTCATGCATGGCCACTACCCAATCCAGATCCTTCAATGCATCCTCAACCCTGCGTGATTCCAAAAATGATACAAACGAATAGTGCTCACAAAAATTAGCTATGCGAGATCTAGTAGTTACTCTCTTTTGGATGTCACCGATGATGTTGTCGATTGGGTGATCCCTTTGGACGCATTGGTGTACTCTTGGGTGTGGCACTTGATGTCTTGAATCTTCATGGTCATATTCTTCTCCCCCTAGATGGTTGCCCTCATTGACTTGTTGATCATTTTCGTCTTCTTGAGGTTGATCTTGTATGGAGGCTCCCCCTTGATCATTAGCCTCCTCTTGTGGTTCATCTTCCTCATGTATATGTAGAGGTGGTTTTTGTGGTCGAACTTCGCCCAATGCCATTCTTCTCAGTGCTTGGCAATGAGCTTCTACTCTTTCTAGCACACATGGATCAACTTTCTCCTTTTGGGAGCCGTTAGTTTCATTGAACACTACGTCACGTGCTACTTCAACAAGTCTAGAGGTCTCGTTGAAGACACGATAGGCATAAGAGTTCGAATCATAACCAAGCAAGAAACCTTCATCGGACTTCAAAGCAAACTTTGAAGTCCTAGGCTTCTTGTTCAAAATATAGCATTTAGAACTGAAAACTCAAAAATATGAAATATTAGGCTTGTTACCGGTGAGTAGCTCATATGATGTCTTCTTGAGTAGTCAATGAAGGTAGAGTCGGTATATGACGTGGCAAGCGGTGTTAACCGCTTTCGCCCAAAACCGATCGGAGGTCTTGTATTCATCAAGCATTGTTCTCACCTTCTCTATGAGGGTTCGGTTCTTCCTTTCGGCAACTCCGTTTTGTTGAGGGGGGTAAGGGGCTGAAAACTCATGCTTTATCCCTTCTTCATCTAGGTACTCCTCAACTTGAGTGTTTTTGAACTCCGTTTGTCGCATTGTATGTTCTTGATCTTCAAAGAGAACTCATTTTGGGCTCTCTTAAAGAACTTCTTGAGTGTTCCTTGTGTTTCTGTCTTATCATGTAAAAAGAAAACCCAAGTGAAGCGAGAAAAATCATCAACAACTACTAACCCATATTTGTTACCGTCGATGCTTATGTTAGCAATTGGACCGAATAGGTCCATGTGAAGTAGCTCGAGCGGTCTTGTTGTAGTCATGACGTTCTTCGCGGGGTGAGGTGCTCCAACTTGCTTCCCGGCTTGGCACGTGCTACAAGGCCTATCTTTCTCAAAAAAAACATCCTTCAAACCTCGGATGTGATCGCCCTTGAGGAGTTTTTCAAGATTCATCATACCAACATGCGTCAGCCGTCTATGCCACAGCCAGCCCATGTTGGTCTTTGAAATCGAGCATGTGTCAAGTTCGGCTTTATCTTTGTTGAAGTCAACAAGGTAAAACTTTCCCATTAACATACCCTTGAATGCAATGGAACCATCACCCCTTCTAGAGATGGTCACACCCTAATCAGTGAACAAGCAATTATAACCTTTGTCACATAATTGAGATATGGACAACAGTTTATAATCTAAGGAATCAACATGTAACACATGAGAAAGAGTATGTTGAGATGATATGGCAATTTTACTGGTACCGAGCATCTTTCCTTGACTATTGTCTCCAAAATAGATGCCCTCGCTTGGATCCTCATTTTCTTCATACTCAACAAACATCCTTCTTTCTCCGGTCATATGTTTGGTGCAACCACTGTCTAGCACCCATTTATATCCACCGGAGGAATAGGCCTACAACAACAAATCAAGCCGTGGTTTTAGGTACTTAAGCTTGCTTGGGTCCTTGGAGGTTAGTTACAAGAGATTTGGGCACCCACACATGAGACTTGGTGTTCCCATGGCGTGGCCCAACATAATGAGCATAAATTTTACCAAAATTACTTCTCATTAAAACATAAGATGCATCAAAGGTTCTAAATAGCAACTGTTGTTGTCTATAAACAAAACTAGTCCGGGTCACCGGATTTGTCCGGAGGTCCAGACTTGTTCAGAGGTCCGTACTTGTCCGTGCCGGTGCCGGACTAGTCCGGTGTTACTGTGTGTTGATTTTGTTGGACTTCCTAGCTTGAGAGTGATTTCCCTTCACAAAGACAATGCTCTCCTTGTTACTCTTTTGGCTTCTAGCATTTTGCTTTCCACCATAAGAATACCCAATGCCATATTTGACATTAGGGGGTCTTGTGGCCAAGTATGCACTACGTGCATATTTGACCTTCTCCTTGTCAAATATGCCACTTTCGGTAGGATGCTTATCCTTGGTAGAGGTTGACTTGTCTTTCAAGCTAGTGTCAACTTTACCACATGCACAAGTAGAAGCAGTTTCAGTTTTAAGGGGTTGAGAAGGCGAGCTTGAAGAGGATGAAGGGTCACTTTGCTTGAGTGACTCAACTTGTACATCAAGGATCTTGTTAACCTTGATTAGGTTAGCAAGTTCATCCTTGATTGTAGCATTTGAGTTGCTTAACTCCAAGCAAGCTTCCTTGCTTGAAGCTAACTCAAGCTCTAGTGACTTGTTCGCTCCTTTTCAAGTTCAAGAAGCTTGTCAAGTTCAAGATATTCCTCCTTTTAGGGGGTAATCATATCTTCTTGATGGTTTATCAACTTCTCCTTCTCAACAAGCTGATCAAGTAGAAATTTCATTTTCGCAGCTGTTTTCTTATCTAAGCCAACTAGCATGTCTTCATTATCACTAGCAACTTCACTATCACTAGAATAGGAATGCAAGGAAGAGGATCTGTTTGTTACCTTTTGTTTACCTTCCTTTGCCATGACGCAAGTGTTGTTGCCCTTCCATGCGCCTAGAGTTGGGAAGAGGGTGGACTTCTTGGAAGTCTTCTCGATGGCTATGCTAGCCATCTCTTCTTCCTCTTCGGATGAGGACTCGTCATTTGAGTCCCACTCCTTCCCTAGATGCGCTTGTCCAGCTTGCTTCTTTTTCTTGAAGAATTTATTGGTATGAGGCTTTGTTTCCTTCGTTTTCTTCTTATTTTCTTCATGCGGGCAATCAACTATAAAGTGGTCATATTCACCAAAGTTATAGCATGCCCGCCTCATCTTTGGTCTTGACTTCTCTTTGTATTTTCCTTCACTTGATTTTCCCCCTTGTCTTTTCTTCATCATCTTCTTAAATCTCTTCATGAAGAGGATCATGTCCTCTTCGTCAATGTCGCTGCTATCGTCATCGCTGTCTTCTTCTTGTTGAGCTTCTCGAGCTTCTTTAGACAAGGGCTTGAGAGTGTACTTTAAAGCAACCCCTTTCTTCTTTGCCGAGGTGAGATCGGCAATCACCTTGACATGCTTCGCTTGCTTTTCCATCTGTGAGACCTATGTGTGCTGAATACATTGGCTTTGACAATAAAAGTTTTGAATGCTACCATAATATCTTTTTAGCAAGGTCCGACTCTAGCTCCGAGCTTCTGCAAGGTCCGACAATAGGGCCAACTTTCTTTGTCTAGGTCCGACATGTTTTTGGGTAGCTCCAGTGAGCTTTGTCTTTAGCTCCGGCACGTCTCTGGTAGCTTCATCATGTCTTTTTTAAGCTCCGATATGTTTTGCTAGGTCCCACATATGTTGGTTAGATCTGACATGTTTTTCTAGCTCCGACTTTTGGGATGACTAGTTTTGACTAGTTTTGGTTAGCTCCGGCGCTAGGTTCGACTAGCATTGGTAAGCTCCCGCGCTAGGTTGTACTAGCTTTGGTAATCTCCGGTGCTAGGTTGTACTAGCTTTGGTAAGCTCCGGCTCAAGCTCCGGTTAGCTTTGGCAAGGTTCAGAGCTTGATCGTAATGTTCCAAATTTTCATGTGAAATGTTTCGAAGTTGCTTTACACTTATGGAAAGGTTGCTTAGTATTCTTTTACTAAGTTTTTGGTGTGTTTTGGTGGTTATGGCTGATATCGTTTTGATATGCTTTGCAACATGCTTATGTGAGGTGCTCACGTAAGGTGTTTTGTTCGGAACTGACTTGAGTCAAGTCACGGACTTGGGCTCGTACGGATTGGTTGTTTGTTCATGTGCAGGTGTTGCTTGAGTTCAAGTCATGGCTGGTGATAGGATCCTTTGGACTAGTCTCAGGGAGAAGATGAGGTTCCAACAACCAAATTCAGGAGGAATTGTGGTTGAGCGGGTCAGGAGGTCGCGCAGGATGATTGAATCAAGGGCAGTGTATATGAAGGTTACTGGACATTGAAGGAAGGTGTTTGCACATATGCATGCGGTGCATGACGTGGCAACGTGGTTCCGAAGATGTTTTGTGGATGGGAAGATCTGGTTGGAAGGATTAGATCGTATTGGTTGATGACTTTGGCTGCGGTGGAGTCGGTTATGGCTCAGTATGAAAAGTATCGAGTTGGTTATGATAGGATTTCGTGTGGCTCACGAATTTGAGTTGTTTTAGGAATGTGATATATGTTACTATGGTGTTTGAAGTCTTAAGATTGCTTCTATCTGCGTATAGAAGAGTCCTAAGCAGTTATGGAAACTTTTGATTCGTGATCTGAGTAGGATTAGAGTCCTAGTTGAGATTGGGTTGGCCTAAGGACTGGTTATATAAGCAAGGGAGGCCAAAGCTCGTGGTGCACGACTTTGGGGCTGTTCCTCTTGTGTTCTATTGAATAAAAATTCGTAGTTTGAAGGAACTTTTGTGCCTTGTTCGTCCGACTTGTTCCAGACAAGTTTTACTCGTTGAGTTTCTGGACAGCACTACCTTTCGTCGGTGGCTTTATCATAACTCGAGTTTTACACATCCAATTGACGTGATTATTTTTGGGTTGTCTTCACAACGTGATTATCTATCATCTATCAAAATTTCACGGTCATTGGATTTGTGCTTTCTGATCTACATGAGTTTCTTTGCAGCGTTCCAGAACTGTTTTTCTCGGGTAGGACAGATTGACCTTTGTTTGATCTTTTGATCATAACTTGAGTTTCTCTCGACGGATTTGAGTGATTATTCTTGTGTTTTCTTCGTTACTTGATTCTCTCTGATATATATCACTTTTTTCCCGATGAAACACGTTTAGATTAGTCTCACACACGATTTCTTTAACAGATCGTTTTTCTGACGAAAGGGTTGGGATTTAATTGTTTCTGCTGCGTAAGATTTTTTAAATCTACCATTCACCCCCCCTCTGGTAGCTTTTCACGTGCTCTTCGATCCTACAATTGATATCAGAGCCACAGTGCTCCAATCATTGTGATTTGCACCTGTTTTTGACTAATCATCATGGAGAAATACTCCGCCAAATCTTGTGTGTTTGCTGGTATTGATTTTCAGGTTTGGAAGGCACACATGGAGGCTTTCATCCAGGCGCAAGGCTTCGCAATATGGGAGAAGGTGTACAAGACTTACGAAGTGCCACCTAACAATCAAGTTACGGCTAAAACCTACGGGACATCGACAATAACAACAAAGCCCGAAACTTGATCATCCAAGGACTCACTCAGAGCGACTTCGACCGCGTTGCACATCTCTGATCGGCATATGATGTATGGAGAGCACTTTGTGACTATCACGAAGGATCCAACATGATAAAGGAGGTACGGAAAGACATGTTCAATAAAGAATACATGCGCTTCGAGATGCAACCCGGTGAGTCCATCGATGATCTCTTTGCTCGCTTTAACAAAATTCTCAGTAACTTGCGTAGTGTCAACGTAAATTTTTCTGATGTTGAAAATGCTAGGCAACTTCTTAGTGCATTAGACATGTCAATATGGGAGATGAAAGTTACATCTATTCATGAATCTACTGTCATGAGTACACTTACTTTAGATGTGCTTTACCCTAAAATCAACACTCATGAAATTGACATCTTATCACGTAAGAACCCAAATAAGTCTATTGCATTTGTCTCACAACGTGATATGCCTAGCTCCGGCCAATCATCATCTTGCAACACTCTTGCTTTGTTGTCCTCACTAACCTTGGAGCAGATCGAGGAATTTCTAGAGGAGGAGCTAGCACTTCTCTCTACTAGGTTCTCAAAAGCATTGCAAAATGTGAGAACTAGAAGAAGAGGAAGCTCCGGACCTCAACGATGCTTCGAATGTGGTAAGAAAGGACATTTTTGTTCAGATTGACCTAACCTTTCAGGTCCTACAACCCGGGATGAAAAGCAAACAAGGACGAAGCACTCCTCTACAAACGATAAGAAGAAAAAGAAGGGTTTTACAAGACATCAATTGGTGAGCAGTTTTATCTCCGCACTCCAGGAACTTGGCTCAAGCGACGTGGACATTGGAAGTGATGAAGATTATTTGACAAACTTGTGCTTCATGGTGGGCAAAACAAGATCAAGATCAAGTCAGGAGGATGCAGAACACAACATTCATGATGATGAGGTATGTTCTACCTGTCATGAAATGTGTGATGCAATTTCTCATGCAACTATTATTGTTAAGAAAAAGGACAAAAAGCTTAGGGATAATGCTGCTAAAATTGAATCACTAGAATCTGAAATCAACCATTTGAAAATCTTGATTCCTAGTGATGATTCTTATCGCTCGTGTGATTTAATCTATGAACAATTGTCCACATTAAGAACTGCACATTCCTCTACTCTAGATAGACTTGAACTTGAAATTGAAAAGAACAAAAAGCTTGTTGCACTTGACATTGGAAACTTAAAAGATGCTTATTGTTCTACAATTGATTTGCATTGTTCTAGTTGTGATGATCTTGAAAAGAAACTAAAAGATGCTATGAATGAAATTTCAATATTGAATAATGCTTTACGTTCTCATGAAGTTAAATATTGTTCCAATTGCAAATTAAAAAGAAAAACTTCATGTGAAAATTGCCTTGATAACATGCACAGGACATTAGATCGGTTTTGTAATGGGAATAAGAACCTAAACTCGCCGTTGAATTCTTCCAAGTCTTGCAATGATAAAACTGGTTTAGGTTTTGATTCTCATGCTTATGCTAAGGCACATCCACCTAAAATTGTAAAGTCATTAGGAAGTGGTTTGATTCCAATAGTTCCTAGACAAAAAGAAGTAGTTTTCAAATCTGCAGGAGTGTTGTCTCATTCGGTTTCAAAAAAAAATATTGCTTGCTCATCTAGACATGAACACAAAGTTAAATTTCATTGTACCTACTGTGGTAGAGATGGTCATGTCATAGATTTTTGTTATAGACTAGCTAAACAACAGAAAATGGAAAGAATGATTGCTAGATCTCATAACTTTCATGCAAAATTTGCTGCACACATTAAACTGAATGCCAGGAACATGCAACCTGCTGTTATGAGTCAAAAACATTCAAAGTTTACCTCCGGACCTTCTGTTTTTGCCTCCGGAGCTACTGATTTTTGTGCTACACAAGTAACACCTTATATGTCAGTAGTTAAGAATAAAAAACCTCAAAATTTGCCTCATAAACTTGCTGTTTTATCTCAGCTTTCGCGTGTTTTTCCTGCTGCACGTCGTGTGACTCAGTACTGGATACCTAAATGCCTTTTGACTAACCCCAGTATTGAGTCATCAACGTATTGTGCTTCTATGTAGGTTACACGTTTGTGGAAGGAGAACATTTGGATTGTGGATTCAGGTTGCTCACGCCACATGACTGGTAACAAAGATTGGTTCTCCTCCCTCTCTTTTGTGTCACGTGTAGAGAATGTTACTTTTGCCGATAATTCTTCAACTCCTATAATTGCTAAGGGTTCGGTTAGAGTAAATGATCACCACACTTTGAAGGATGTGGCACTTGTAAAAAATTTGAACTTTCTGTTTCACAATTGCTAGATGAAAATCTAGAAATTAATTTCAATAAAAACTGCTGCAAAGTTGTAGGTTCAAATAGTGAGCTTATTTTTAACATGTCTCGGTTTGGAAGAGTTTTTAAAGATGATTTTGATATGTCTTCCTCTAACCATAGGTGTCTAGTTGCTAATGATTCAAAGGACTTATATTTTTGGCATCGTAGACTTCGTCATGTAGGCTTTGATCACCTAACGCGTGTTAGTGCTCTTGATCGCATACGTGGGCTGCCTAAGCTTAAAGGGGACAAAGAAATTGTGTGCTCTTCTTGTAGAAATGCTAAGATGGTTGCAGGTTCACATACTCCTCTCACAATGATCATGAAACCTGAACCGGGTCAATTTTTGCACCTTGACACCGTAGGACCTTCACGTGTTCAATCTTTCGGAGGTAAATGGTATGTTCTTGTTATTGTTGATGATTATTCTAGATACTCTTGGGTTTACTTTATGGTGTCTAAGAATGAAGCTTTTAGTCACTTTAGAACTTTATTTCTTAGATTATCAATTGATCACCCAGGATCTTTAAAAGCAATTAGAAGTGATAACGGAACTGAATTTAAAATCAATCTTTTGATCACTTTTGTGCTGAAAATGGAATAGATCATCAATTTTCTTCACCATATGTACCTCAACAAAACGGTGTTGTAGAAATAAAGAATAGAACCTTAGTTGAGATGGCTAGGACTATGCTTGATGAATATCAAACTCCTAGGAAATTTTGGGCTGATGCGATTGCAACCGCTTGTTATGTATCAAATCGTGTTTTCTTGGGCACTAAGCTAGGTAAAACACCATATGATCTCCGGTTTGGACATAGGCCTAGTGTTATGCACTTTTGGGTCTTTGGTTGCAAATGCTTTGTTAAGAAACTTGGTAATCTTGATAAATTTGAACCTAGATCCATTGATGGCATGTTTCGTGGTTATCCATCGCATACTAGAGGCTACCGTGTGCTTTTAGTTGACACTAACAAAATTGTGGAGACTTGTGAAGTGTCTTTTGATGAAGCTAGCCCAGGTACTAGCTCAAACATTGCAGGTCCAGATCCATATCTGCAGGGGGGAGAGCATTTTCGTTGACGGTGAGGAAGAGGTGGAGCTGCTGCCCGAAAATTCAGCAGCTAATGATATTGTTTGAGCTCCTGATTTTGATTCACAGCCAGCACCGACAACCACCATTGCTGGTCCAAATCCTCCTCAAGTCACAAGCTCATCGATTTGTGATGAACATGAAGAAGAAGAAGCTTATGAAGTGTCCACTCCCCTCCGGGTTCTCAAAATTCATCCTCCACAACAGATTATTGGAAGCTTGCATAAACGAGTTTCACGGTCCAGGTTTTGTGATCCAAACTCTCATGCTCATTCTGCTTTTGTTGCTTCTTTTGAACCCAAAGATATATCACATGCACTCACTAATGAATCTTGGATTATTGCCATGCAAGAAGAGTTAGAAAATTTTGAAAGAAATAATGTTTGGAAACTTGTACCTCCACCTCAAGTCACACTTTAATTGGAACTAAATGGGTGTTTAAAAATAAACAAAGTGAGGATAGGGTTGTGGTTAGGAATAAGGCTAGGTTGGTTGCTCAAGGTTTCACTCAAGTTGAAGGTCTAGATTTTGATGAAACTTTTGCTCCTATTGCTAGATTAGAAGCCATAAGAATTTTGTTAGCTTTTGCTACATTTAAAGGTTCTAAGATATATCAAATGGATGTTAAAAGTGCTTTTTTTAATGGCTACATAGATGAGGAGGTTTATGTCAAACAACCACCAGGTTTTGAAAATTCAGATTTTCCTAATCATGTTTACAAACTGTCCAAAGCCTTGTACGGTCTCAAACAAGCCCCTAGAGCATGGTATGATAGGATAAAAACATTCTTACTTGAAAAGGGGTTTACCATGGGCAAGGTTGATAAAACTCTTTTTGTGCTTAAGCATGGCAATGACACATTATTTGTTCAAGTGTATGTGGATGATATTATCTTTGGCTGTGCTTCTCATGATCTTGTGTCCAAGTTTTCAGCTATGATGAGTTCATAATTTGAGATAAGTATGATGGGAGAACTCACGTACTTTTGGGGGTTGCAAATCAAGCAAACCAAGGAGGGTACCTTTGTGCATCAAACGAATTATACAAAAGACCTCCTAAGGCGCTTCAACATGGACAAAAGCAGGCCTCTTCGGACACCAATGGGAACAACAACAACACTTGAACTTGATGAAGATGGTGAACCCGTTGATCAAAAAGAATATAGAAGCATGATCGGATCACTTTTGTACCTCACGGCATCAAGACCGAACATACAATTCAGCGTATGTCTTTGTGCACGGTTTCAAGCCTTCCCACGTGCTTCACATCATCAAGCCGTCAAAAGGATTCTCAGGTACTTACATGGAACTCAAGAATTTGGCATTTTTCTTCCTTCTTCCTCAACCATTACTTTGAAAGATTTTTTCGATGCTGATTTTGGAGGTTGTAGGATTGATAGGAAAAGTACTTCTGGTGCTTATAATTTTCTTGGTAATTCACTTGTTGCTTGGTCCTCTAGAAAACAAAATTCAGTTGCACTATCCACAGCCGAATTTGAATATGTAGCTACTGCTAGTGCTTGCTCACAAATTCTTTGGATTGTTCAAACACTTAAGGACTATGGGGTTGATCTTATAGTGTTCCACTATTTTGTGATAACACTAGTGCCACTTGCATTGCTAAAAACCCTGTGCAACATTCTAGAACTAAGCACATGGATATTAGGTATCACTTTCTTCGTGATAATGTTGAAAAAGGAAACATTGTGCTTCACCATGTAGATACCGAACAACAATTGGCTGACATTTTTACAAAACCTTTGGATTTCACTCGTTTTTGTTACATTCGTAGTGAAATAGGGGTTATGCATTCTAACGGCTTAAATTGAGGGGAAGTTTTCAAACTTGAGAAGCCTATGTATGAATCTGAAATTAAAATAATATGAGTATAGTATTTCATACATATATGACTTTGTGATTCCTTTTACATGCTGAAAGTTCTTACTACATTACTCGTGTTATACATTTTGTAGTTTCTGTCATGTCTTGTAATTGGAATAATTACTTACACTAAATCTGGTCATGGTTGAACTTTCTTGATGTTTTGAACTTGTTGCATGCTCACAAGTGTTTTTAATCATAAAGAATTAATCAAGTAATCAACTCACATGTTGAGTTTTTTATGAACAAATATAAGTTGAGAAAAGATCAAGAGAATATGCATGCATCACACTTCTTCTTTTGAGATGGCTTATCATTGCACTTAGATATGAACTTGGAAGAAGTTGTGTATGACTAAAACCATGTCCTTAAGCTTCTGGTTGTCAAATGATATAGGCTTGGCTTGGTTGGTTCGAATAAGTCAGATGCGCATATAATCTCTTGCAAATATCATATGATCTAAATTTGTGCCTTGAAAAATAATAAAATGCAGCAACAAGTGTCATGCTTTCAGGTATTGAAATAGTTAAGTTTGTGAGATCATGACTTGCTTAATTTGAAAATTACATTTGATCTATAGCATGGCTTACACTACTTTATGTATCTCATTGTTGTGATAGTGTAAGTTACTTAATAGTATGACTTGGATGAGCTTTGTTTTATATGTTTATGTTATAATATGCTCATAACAATTAAAATTTCTCTTTTGAACCTTACTGAATACATTGTCAAAGGGGGAGAGATAATATGGTGGATTATGCAAGGGGAGAAATATGTATAAGGGGAGAAATTTATTTCTATCTCATTTGATTTTCAAAAAGGGGGGAAATTGTTCTCAAAACTTTTCGTGCCAATGTTCGGATTTTAAATGGTGTTGCCAATGCATTCATCAAGGGGGAGATTCTGAGACCAATGTGTGTTGAACATTGGCTTTGACAATGAAATTTTTGAATGCTGCCATAACATCTTTTTAGGAAGGTCCGACTCTAGCTCCAAGCTTCTGCAAGGTGCGACAATAGGTCCGACTTTCTTTGTCTAGGTCCGACATGTTTTTGGGTAGCTTCGGTGAGCTTTGTCTTTAGCTCTGGCACGTCTTTGATAGCTCCGGCATGTCTTTGTTAAGCTCCGATATGTTTTGCTAGGTCCGACTTATGTTGATTAGCTCCGACATGTTTTTCTAGCTGCGACTTTTGGGATGACTAGTTCCGACTAGTTTTGGTTAGCTCCGACGCTAGGTCCGACTAGCTTTGGTACGCTCCGGCGCTAGGTTGTACTAGCTTTGGTAAGCTCCGGTGCTAGGTTGTACTAGCTTTGGTAAGCTCCAGCTCAAGCTCCAGTTAGCTTTGGCAAGATTCGGAGCTTGATTGTGATGTTCCAAATTTTCATGTGAAATGTTTCGAACTTGCTTTACACTTATGGAAAGGTTGCTTAGTATTGTTTTACTATGTTTTTGGTGTGTTTTGGTGGTTATGGCTGATATCGTTTTGATATGCTTTGCAACATGCTTATGTGAGGTGCTCACGTAGGGTGTTGTGTTCGAAACTTACTTTAGTCAAGTCGCGGACATGGGCTCGTACGGATTTATTGTTTGTTCATGTGCAGGTGTTGCTTGAGTTCAAGTCATGGCTGGTGACTGGATCCTTGGGACTAGTCTCAGGAAGGAGATGAGGTTCCATCAACCAAATTCAGGAGGAATTGTTGTTGAGCGGGTCAGGAGGTCGCGCAGGATGATTGAATCAAGGGCAGTGCATATGAAGGTTATTCATTGAAGGAAGGTGTTTGCACGTATTCATGCGGTGCATGACGTGGCAACGTGGTTCCAAATATGGTTTATGGATGGGAATATCTGGTTGGAAGGATCGGATCGTATCGGTTGATGACTTTGGCTGCGGCGGAGTCGGTTATGGCTCGGTATGGAAAGTATCGAGTTGGTTATGATAGGATTTCGTGTGGGTCACGAATTTGAGTTGTTTTAGGAATGTGGGATATGTTCCTAAGGTGTTTGGAAGTCTTAATATTGCTTCTATCTGCGTATAGAAGAGTCGTAAGCAGTTATAGAAAGTTTCGATTCGTGATCTGAGTAGGATTAGAGTCCTAGTTAAGATTGGGTTGGCCTAAGGGCTGGTTATATAAGCAAGGGAGGCAAAAGCTCGTGGTGCAAGACTTTGGGGATGTTCCTCTTGTGTTCTATTGAATAAAAATTCGTAGTTTGAAGGATCTTTTGTGCCTTGTTCGTCCAACTTGTTCCAGACAAGTTTTACTCGTCGAGTTTCTAGACAGCACTACCTTTCGTAGGTGGTTTTATCATAACTCGAGTTTTAAAGATCCAATTGACGTGATTCTTTTTGGGTTCTCTTCACAACTTGATTATCTATCATCTGTAAAAATTTCACGGTCATTGGATTTGTGGTTTCTGATCTACACGAGTTTCTTTGCAGCATTCCAGAATTGTTTTTCTCGGGTAGGACAGATTGACTTTTGTTTGATCTTTTGATCATAACTTGAGTTTCTCTCGACGGATTTGAGTGATTCTTCTTGTGTTTTCTTCGTGAATTGCTTCTCTCTGATATATATCAATTTTGTCCCGGTGAAACACGTTTATATTAGTCTCACACACTATTTTTTTAACAGATCATTTTTTTGCCGAAGGGGTAGGGATTTAATTGTTTCTGCTGTGTAAGATTTTTTAAATCTACCATTCACCCCCCTCTGGTAGTTTTTCACGTGCTCTTCGATCCTACACCATCATCTCGAAATTGATGATCTTCCCAAGCAACTCATCCGGGGTCATTTTCTTGTACCTGAGGCTTTCTCTGATCATCGAGCACAAGGTGACATTGCAAGGCATGAAAGCTCTAAGAATGAGCTTCACCGCCTTGTGGTCGTTCCACTTATTGCTTCCGTATGCTCGAACCTTGTTGATGAACGTCTTTAGCCGATTGTACATGTCTTGTGGTGACTCATCTTCTTTGATGGCAAATCTTCCCAATTCGCCTTCAATCATTTCGATCCTCGCCTCTCGCACATGACGATCGCCTTCATGTGCTGTTTGCAAAGTGTCCCAAATTTCCTTTGCAACCTCGAGTCCGTCCAATTTGGTGAACTCGTCCCGTCTGAGCGAAGAAGTAATGACTGCTGCGGCTTGCGCATTCCAATGAATTGCTTGCTCTTGGCTTGGTGTAAGCTCTTCATCGTCGTCCGGGGAATCTGTTCCTGTACATACAATATGCCACAAACTCGGATTGAGAGAAATCAAGTGCATTTTCATGTTCTGCCTCCACATTGAGTAGTCATTGCCATCAAAGTGTGGGGCTTTTCCAAGTGGAATAGATAGGTAGTTATTATTGCTAGAATTAAGACGATCGTAGTTGGGAGGATATCGGGTGTAGTCGGTGTGACTACTCCCCTTCTTCTTCTTCTCGTCTTGGATCTTCACTTTTCCCTTGGAGAGAGTTTTCTTCCTTAGGAGCGCCTTGAGTTCCAGCGTCTCCTCATCGTCATCCTCGAAGTTGTGAATGGCCTCGAGGAGCCTCTCTGAGTTTTGGTTCTTTTCTTCTTCAACCTTCTCTTGGTTGATGCTCTTGTGTACTTCCTTCATGTCCGACATGTTCTCTTCGAGCGATTAGCCTCCTTTTGAAGAAACTTGCTCTAATACCAATTGAATGTGGCCTAGAGGGGGGGTGAATAGGCCTTTTTGATTTTTAGTCAGAACCTGCAACACTTAACAAACTGATCAAATCCCAAGATATCGGACTAGTCCGGTAGAGTGTGGACTAGTCCGGTGCGTGCAGACTAGATTGATCAAGTTTGATCGATTATCTCGATCCTAGACTGTATGCAGTGGAAATGTACTTGTAACACTACTATGAACTAGGATGTAACACAAGTTAATCTTATATTCAATGTTTCAACATAATGTAAACAAGATTGATTGAAACCCTAGATAGATATAAAGAGTAAGAACAATGTGCGCAGAGTAAGAACACAAGCTCTTTATCCCGTGGTTCGGTTCCCACGGAGGTAACCTACATTCACGTTGAGGAGTCCACAAAAGGATTGGGTCTTCTCCAACCCTACCCTCGTCGGATCGCCACGGAGGCCAATCCTTTTCACTAATCACAAAGGTAAAATAACCGAATTCAAGGGGCCTTCTCACAAGTTGAGGGCTCCCCAAGATTACAAGATGAACACCACCAAGAACACACTCTTAAGATTACAATGAAAACCACATGAGTGTGTTAGGGAATCAAACCAAGAGCTCAATGAGTGAAGAACCGTGTCTCTCGTTGGATACAAAGTGTATCCTCAAAGGATTAATCTTTCTTTCATTGTATTGCGTAGAGAGATGATTTTTCTAGGCTCTTGAAGGGTGTGATGGCGCAGGGTGTCGAGAGTGGTGAAAGTTGGGTCGTGCACACCTATTTATATGGGGTTCCCAAAAGTTACCGTTAGGGTTTAGAAAGATCAGACTAGTCCGTGGTGGACACCGGACTAGTTCGGTGTGCTGCGTGCAGGAAACCCTAGGTGTTCCAAAATATTGGACTTGTCCGAAGTGAAAGCGGACTAGTCCCATTTGGTTCTAGAAATCTTTGGACTAGTCCGATTAATATCGGACTTGTCCGGATAGGTGAATACCTTACTGAATTTGCGGAACAAGTCCGCACTTGAAGGACTTGTCCGATTTAGGTCATAGGAATTTCAGACTAGTCCATGCTAACATCGGACTTGTCCCATTGACATCAGAGAGATATCAGACTAGTCCTTGGTGTTATCGGACTTGTCCGATTTCGTGCAACTCGTGAAGTGTTTGGGGGACTAGTCCGCATTGGGAAGGACTAGTCCGATTCTAGTCAGGGAGATAACAGACTAGTCCGTGCTGATATCAGACTAGTTTGGTTAGTGAAAACTGGACTGTGTAGACAAGTCTGCATTGTGAGGACTTGTCCGATTTGGTACAGAGAGATATCGGACTAGTCCGGGGTCAGTCGGACTAGTCCGGTCATGTATAACTTTGTGCAATGTGTGAGATTATTTGTGCTTGAGCTCTTGGAGTATGGTTGCTTAACACACTCCATACACAATGATCTATTACACTTGCTTCTTGAGCTCTTTTCCGCATTGCTTCTCACTCTCCTTTCTTTTTGGCGCTTTGTTCATTCTTTCATTAGAACCTGTGCTCATCTCAACAATTTGGTTAGGATCTCATTTGCTTGTCATAAATCAACCAAAACCCACAAGGGATTCCTAGATGCACTTTCAGGATGGGCTCGACTGTCGCCACCGACAATTGTCCCTCTACCCCTCCTATCGACACCGCAGCAGACACCAACTCTCGAGGACCAGAAACTTTGCGGGGACCTAGAACCACCGTGTCGTGGCCCGGCGCTGAAGTCCCCTCCTGCACTACAGGAGTATCGCCGACAGCCGGTGGCAGGTCGCCATGCTGCGCGTCGATGACGTCAGACGCCAGCGCTGCTTGAACGACCAGTGGGTTAGCCCCACCAAGGGAGGCAACCATGACCAAGGTAGCCCCCTCCGCACCGGGTACCTCCTCGCCTGGCACCTCTGCGCCAGGCACCTCCTCGCCTGACACTTCCTCGCCGGGCACCACCTCGCCTGGCACGGCCAGGCTTGGCACCACCTCTGCCAGACCAGCCTCAACGGACGGGGGTCCATGACAAGTGGGCCCAAGTCCCACGTCAGAAAAGCCGGCACGAGTAGTTCCTCGCCAGAGAAGGCAACTCGGCGGTTCTCATAAAGATGGAAGTGAAAGCAGCAGAAGTGCAACAGGTGCCTTGGGAACCATCGCGATAATATCGTAGCAAGCAAAGATCCTGTCGCCACGACCCCTCAACCAGAGAGGGACGCGTGGTCACAGCAGCAGAAGAGCGCACCACTTCTACTGATCAAGACAAAATTAAAAGACCGCACGGGAAAGCGGGATAAGGCCCCACCCTCGGGCTTGTCGCCTGACCCCAAGGTGGAACTAGGGGCCACTGTCGGTACCCGACATGTCGGGTACCATCGCGCACAAGCTAGAGCCGCCTCGGTACCTCGCCTCCTAGAAGGGACAGGGTCCAAGGGCGCCATGTGTTCAAAGAAACCCAGACACACAGGCCTTAGATGGGAAGTCCGGGGTGCCCACAAGACATCCAGAAGGGGGAGCTCAGCTCCACCTTGACAACAAGCTCCCAGGCAGCCACGTGTCCCCGACCTCCTCCGCAGAGGTTTGCTCCCAAGCTGCCACGTGGCCCACGAAGTCGAGACCCGATCTCCACCGCGCAGGCGAGCACCCGAGCTGCCACGTGGCCCGCGGGGCGAGACCTGGCCTCCCCCACAGTGGTGAGCTCCCGAGCTACCACGTGGGTCGCAAGATGGGCGGGGGCTCCACCATGGCGGAGAGCTCCCCAGCGACCGCATGGTCAGTCCACATGCCCTGAGCAGATAGTGAGGAAGTTAAGAGGGCAGTGCTCCTTATCTCCATCAAGCCTTGATGATACGTGGCTTCCCCAGATGCATGGCGCGGCGCACACCTAATGTCAGATACCGCTATGACTAATCGCATCACAGTGAAGGCGCCGCAGGCCTATCCCACTCCGCCAAGTGGGTACCTTACGGCACCAAAGACAGTTGGATGGGACATTCCCTGCCAATGTCAGCAACGGCGCGTGGGCTACTGACAAGGGAGGCGGCAAGACGGCGAGTCTTCCCTGCCATTCTCAGAGAAGCTGATGCGGGAAGCATTAGATCTCTTAGGATAAGATCGCCCGGGACCATCTGTCGGGCCCCGAGGCCCCACTTGTAAGGTGTCCGACCTTGACTATAAAAGGCTCGGACCTCCATCGCTACAAGGACAAGACTCAAAACCCCCGATACACACACACTCACATACACACTAACCAAGCAATACAATCCACCGTGGAGTAGAGTGTTACGCTCCTTGCGGCCCGAACCACATAAAAACTCCACTGTCTCATACTCTTCCACTAGAACACTAGTTTGAGGGCTAAGCCCCGTCGAGCAAGAGCCTCCGTGGGCTGCTCCTTAGCAGATCCGGGGAAGTGTCGCATTGACCCTTCGACAATTATTATTCAAAAATTTTAGTCTTTCTAACTAAAGTTTGCATTATGAAAAATAGGGCTTTTACACTCATCTCCTTCCGAAGATGATATGTGGTGTTAAGAAATACCAACAAGCATTTCTAGCATCTTGCTAGAGAACTCACATAAGTGGAGGATAGCTATCACTTATGATTAAGTTGTAGGTACTAGTAGTTATTAGACAGGATTACCCTTGCTTTGTTTACTCCGTTGTGAGAAAACAAGGTAGTGTTTGGCTAGCCCACTTGATGAGAAAGCCAAAAGCAGATGTAGGAGCTTAACTCCATTAGTATTTCAAGGCGTTCCTAAACAAATTCTTCCTATTGGGCAGCATCATTGCCCACTTTGGGAGGATTCTCCAGCTTCCAGTAGGAGCAAAAGGCATCTATTCTCAAAGCTCTGGGGAGGCTCCAAGATTATATCTTGGTTTGCCTTCATCGTGGGGGTGGATATTTGGTTCATCGTCCAACACTCCTACAACGGGTTCACTTTATCGACCCATAATAAAATTCATGCTGAAGTTGGAGGAGACATCTTCTCATTCATCATGAGAAGGATTGATTGAGAAGATGGTCACTGTCGGTACCCACCATACCGGGTACCCTCGCGGACAAGCTAGAGCCGCCAAGGTACCTCACCTTCTAGCAAGGATAGGTCTAAGGACGCTACGTGTTCAAAGAAACCCAGACCCACCAGCCTCAGATGGGAAGTCCTGGGTGCCCACGAGACATCCAAAAGGGGGAGCTCAGCTCCACCTTGACGACAAGCTCCCAAGCAGCCACGTGTCTAGCAGGACAGGACCCGACCTCCTTCGCAGAGGTGAGCTCCCAAGCTTTCACGTGGCCCACGAAGTCGAGACCCTATCTACCCCGCGGAGGCAAGCACCTGAGCTGCCACGTGGACCGCAGAGCGAGACCTGGCCTCCCGCACGGAGGTGAGCTCCCGAGCTGCCACATGGCCCGCAAAATGGGCGTGGCCTCCACCATGGCGGAGAGCTCCCCAGCGGCTGCATGGCCAGTCCACTTTCCCTGAGCAGATAGTGAGGAAGTTAAGAGGGTGGTGCGCCTTGTCTCCATCAAGCCTTAAAGATACGTGGCTTCCCTAGACGCGTGGCGTGGCGCAAGCCTAATGTTAGGTACCACTATGACTAATTGCATCACAGTGAAGGCACCGCAGGCCTATCCCACTCCACCAAGTCGCTAGCTTACGGCGCCAGAGACAGTTGGATGGGACATTCCCTACCAATGTTAGCAATGGCGCATGGGCTACTGACAAGGGAGGCAGCAAGACGGCGAGTCTTCACCACCACGCTTAGAGACGCTTATCCGGGAAGTCTTAGATCTCTTAGGATAAGATCGCCCCGAGACCACCTGTCAGGCCCCGGGACCCCACTTGTAAGGCGTCCGACCTTGACTATAAAAGGCCCAGACCGCCATCGCTACAAGGACATGACCCAGAACCCTCGATTGGCTTAGTAGGCTCAGTAGGATCCACTAGCGCCCCTGACAGTGAGCCCAGAGAGCGCTTTGGCGGCGGCCAGAGATCTCCTCCACCACCCACCGTCGCTGAACGCCTCTCAGGGGGTGGCTCAGCAGTGGGACCAAGACATCGACCACTTCGTCATTGCAGCCACCAACTCCCCTAGTAGGGGAAGGCGCCTCGTGTCGCTGTCATGCATGTTGTCCATCGATCATCACACCGCCAACTTCCGCTCCTCCAAGCCTACGAGCGTTGGCCGGCTCCCCACGGAGGACCTCAGGGCTGAGCTTGACCGTCGTCAAGCTCACATGGATAGTCGTGTCATCATCAAGTGGCAGCAAGAGAGGCGGCGCAACCTCAACACCGAATATGGCCCCAAATGCCCTATTCATGACACATCCTTCGTCCAAGGTGCGCCGCAGGTAAACCCTCCGCCACCTGACCATGAGTATGTCGGCTTGATAGCTCCCCTACAGTACTCGATGCAGCAGGATGTGCAGCAACAATACTTGGCCCAGGCAGTACCATTGCAGCAGCGCATGGCACAACCAGTGCCACAACCGCGGGTCCAGCAAGTTCCGCACGTCGTGCAGCAGACCTCCTTTGGGTATGCTGTCCCATCTGTCTCTCCAACAAATCCCGTGGGGGGCTGCTCGGTGTTTGCCCCGCACCTCCGCTTCGTGATGTGGCCACGCAAGTTCTGGCCAAATACCCCGGAGAGATTCAACGGAAGCATCAACATGACATAGTTCCTGCAGATCTACACCACGACGCTCCTTGCTGCAGGAGCGGATGAGACCACCCTAGTGAACTACTTCCCAGTCGCCTTTGCTAGATCAGCCCGCTCGTGGTTGATAAACCTTCCCGAGGGGTATATAACCTCTTGGGATGAGCTGTGGCGGCAGTTCACTGCCAACTTCGAAAGCTCCTACACGCGCCCCGGCATCGAGATCGACCTCCATGCCGTGCGAAAACAACCCAAGGAGACGTTGCGATCATTCATGCAACGTGTCTCCCAGATACGCAACTCTATTACCAACATCCCAAATGCCTCTGTCATAGTGGCATTTCGCTAGGGAGTGCGTGATCGCAAGATGCTCGAAAAGTTAGCCATGCATATTGTGCAAGATGTCTCTGAGCCCTTCTCTATCGCCGATCGGTGTGCTTGAGCGGCAGAAGGCCACGACTAGCACGCTCAGCCCGCCCGCGGAGCGGGCAGGGCTGACCAGACTGGAGAAGGAGTTGATGCCTCTGGTAGCGACAAAAAGAAGAACAAGAACCGGGGTCGCGGCCAGAACAAGCCGCTGCATGGATCCCCCATCGCGGTAGCGGCCGCGACCGGAGGAGGCAAGCCGCCACACCCGGAGAGATGCCCTCGTCAGCCACCTGCCGCTGACGAAAACGTCGAGCCCTGCCCGGTGCACAAGACTCACGAACACACCACGAGCGAGTGCCGAGAGATAAAAAGGTGTGTTGAACGCTATCAAGAGCGGGCGCAGCAGCGCCCAGACGGTGACCCCTTCCGCCAACGGGAGGGCAAGCAAAAGGTCGAACCTATGGTCAACAATGACGAGGAGCTGGAGTACCAGAAGCAAGAGCGGGCCGTCAAAGTGGTCCACTGAGATGAGGACTCTGACGCAAGCAGTGACAACAAGCGTCGCAAGACCCTCCACATCATCTTCGGAGGGTCTTGGGATCCTGCGTCCCGAAACATGGTCAATACCCTTTGTTGCACGGTGGCTTCGATAGCCCCTATACCCACTCCGGCGCAACACCACCGCTAGAAGGAGACGCCGATCAGCTTCGACACCTCTGACTGCCCTAAGAACATGGTCGGGACAGGGGTACTACCTCTCCTAGTGGCCCCCACCATAGCCAACGTCAAGCTCCACTACGTTTTGATAGATGGTGGGGCTGGCCTCAACCTCCTCAGCCGTGCATCCTTCGAGTAGCTGCAGATCCTGGTGTCCAAGCTCGCCCCCTCAAGCCCATTCTCGGGGGTGGGACCTGGGAGCATCATCCCGTACGGCAACATCCCCCTGCGGGTGACCTTCGGGACACATGACAACTACAGTATGGAGAGCATCCTCTTTGACGTCGCCGATGTTAGCCTCCCCTTTAACACCATCATCGGTAGGCTTGCTCTCTACCAGATCATGGATGTAGCCCACTATGGCTACCTCGTCCTGAAGATGCCAACCCCCTTGGACATCCTCAGGATCCGCGGAGATCGCACCGCTGCAATGTTAGCCTTGGAGCAGCTCCAAGCACTCACAGCAGACCCAACACCTGTCCCGGTCGGTGCTGGATCAAGTCGACCTCCACGAAGCTCGTGCCAGTGTAGAGCACCCGCCGTGCCTCAGCTGCATCCCTTCGGTAGCATTGACACCTTCGTCAAAGCTGTCAAGCCCAGTCCCGGCTCTGCTTGGACCACTCGCAAGACAGGCGGTCAAGGCAGGAAATAGGGATGCTCGCTCATCGCCCCTCTAAGTAGTTGTTGACAGCAAGAATGCTCGCCAACCATCGCAGCTACCCATGGAGCTGTGGGAACCCCTTTTGTAAATACTAGTCTTAGTAGAACAATGTAAAGGATTTTGTAGGGCTTAGGAGCAGCACTAAGGACAACCAAGCACCAGGAGGGTTAGGACCAGAGTGTGCAGCCAGCTTAGCTTGGTTCCGAACTCTAAGCCTGTGCACCCTGCGTCCCTCATCATTTGGAGGCAAGCCGTTGCCCTCTTTTGTAAAAACCTGTCTCCCCCTATGATCTCCTATCAAAAAAATCATTGTTTTACTTAAAGGCTCCTTAAAAACTTTGTCCATTTACTTACGCATTAAGTTTATGAACATGCCACACTAAGACTCGTTTATTGCGTATTAGTTTATATGCGCGAATGTACACTCTGTAACTCACCCATGTAGGAGTCATGCAGTCCTAATGCAGGCGGGTCTGATTGAGGTACCTGCGGTGTATGAGGGGTTCTTCTGGCCCCTCTCGTCATTAGGGACCTGTGACGCCAGAAGGTTCCCCAAGAAAGGCCTGTGCCGAGAAGGAGGTCCAGGGGGTGTAAACTGCTTAGTCTTGTCCTGTACCCTAAGCGTACACACCCTGCCTCCCAGCGTTACAGCCATGTACTGAGAGCCAGAAACCTCACACCCTGAGGACGACATGTGCCAGGCCCCGGAGCACCAACGCACTGTATTACCCAGGCCCCGCAAATCAGCCCAGGATAGTAACGCATGATAGAGCTAAGGGAGAGCTACAGGTAAATCAACGAGCAAACTAGTCCACCTTGCTTCTATCACATGTGCAGAACAACCCGCCCTGGAACCTCCCAAGGGGCCTGCCGTCGACGACTCTACGGCGATGGTGGACGACATCGAAGCATCTAGCTTCGACACCTCCCAAGGGGCCAACCGTCGATGTCTCCACGACGATGGTGGACGACGCTGGAGCATACAACTCCGGCACCCCACAAGGGGCCTACCATCGACATCCCAGAACGTCAACGATAGCACGAAGCGCGGATAAGGGCCTGCCGTCGACGTCTCCACGATGATGGTGGATGATGCCGGAGCATCCAGCTTCGACACCTCCCAAGAGGACTGCCGTCGATGTCCTAGAACGTCAACGAGAGCACCAAGTGTGGATAAGTGAGTAAGCTCTCTTGCCCCGCTCTTGTTGCTAAAAGGGTTCCCTTGTGATGGCCTGTAGACCAGGGGCCTGACATCAACGTCTACACGAAGATAGTGGACGATGCTGGAGCATCCAGCTCCGGCACCACCCAAGGGGCTTGTCGTCAACGACTCAACGACGATGGTGGATGATGCCAGAGCATCCAGCTCCGGCACCTCCCAAGGGGTCTGCCGTCGACGACTCTACAGTGATGGTGGACGATGCTGGAGCATCCAACTCTGGCACCTCCCAAGGGGCCAGCCGTCAACATCTCCATGATGATGGTGGACGACGCTGGAGCATACAGCTCAGGCACCCCACAGGGGGCCTGCCATCGACGTCCCAGAACATCAGTGATAGCACCAAGTGCGAATAAGTGATTAAACTCTCCTGCCCCGTTCTTGTTGCTAATAGGGTTCCCTTGCAATTGCCTATAAACCAGGGGCCTGCCATTGATGTCTACGCGAAGATAGTGGACGACGCCAGAGCATCCAGCTCCGGCACCTCCCAGGGGCCTGCTGTCAACAACTCCACGACGATGGTTGACGACGCTGGAGCATCCAGCTCCGGCACCTCCCAAGGGGCCTGCCGTAGACGTCTCTACGATGATGGTGGACGACGCAGGAGCATCCAGCTCCGACACCTCCCAAGGGTCCTGTCGTCGACAACTCTGCAACGATGGTGGATGACGCCAAAGCATCCAGCTTCGGCAACCTCCCAAGGGGCCTGCCGTCGACGTCTCCATGATGATGGTGTACGACGCCAAAGCATCCAGCTCCGGCACCTCCCAAGGGGCCTGTCGTCGATGTCCCATAACGTCAATAACAACACCAAGCACGGATGAGTGAGTAAACTATCCTGCCCCGCTCTTCTTACTAACAGGGTTCCCTTGCGATGGCCTGTAAACCAAAGGCCTGCCATCGACGTCTACACGAAGATAGTGGACGAAGCCAGAGCATCCAACTTCAGCACCACTTCGGCACCACCCAAGGGGCCTGCTGTCGACGACTCTACGATGATGGTGGATGACATCGGAGCATCCATCTCCGGCACCTCCCAAGGGGCCTACCATCAATGTCCCAGAATGTTAATGACAGTACCAAGGGCGGATAAGTGAGTAAACTCTCCTTCCCTGCTCTTGTTGCTAACAGGGTTCCCTTGCGATGGCCTGTAAACCAGGGGCCTGCCATCCACGTATATGCAAAGATAGTGGACGACGCCAGAGCATCCAGCTCCGGCACCACCCAAGGGGCCTACCGTCGACGACTCTACGACGATGGTGGACGACGAAGGAGCATTCAGCTTTGGCACCTCCCAAGGGGCCTACCATTAACGATTCTACGATGATGGTGGACGATGCTGGAGCATCCAGCTCCGGCACCTCCCAAGGTGCCAGCCATCGACGTCTCCACGACGATGGTGGACGACGTCAGAGCATACAGCTACGACACCCAGAAGAGGCCTGCCATCGACATCCCAGAACATCAACGACAACACCAAGTGCGGATAAGTGAGTAAACTCTCCTGCCCCGTTCTTGTTGCGAACAGGGTTCCCTTGCGATAGCCTGTAAACCAAGGGCCTACCGTCGATGTCTACACGAAGATGGTGGATGATGCCAGAGCACCCAGCTCCAGCACCACCCATGGGCCTGCCGTCGACGACTCTACGATGATGGTGGAAGACGTCGGAGCATCCAGCTCTGGCACCTCCCAAGGGACCTCTGTCGACGTCTCCATGACGATGGTGGACGACGCCGGAGCATCCAGCTCTGGCACCTCCCAAGGGGTCGGCTGTCGACATCCCAGAACGTCAATGATAGCACCAAGCGCGGATAAGTGAGTAAACTCTCCTGCCCCGCTCTTATTACTAATAGGGTTCCCTTGCGATGGCCTATAAACCAGGGGCCTACCGTCGACGTCTACACGAAGATGGTGGACTACATCAAAGCATCCAGCTCTGGCACCGCTCTGGTACCCCCCAAGGGGCTTCTTGTCGACGACTCTACAACAACAGTAGATGGCGCCAGAGCACCCAACTCTGGCACCTCCCAAGGGGCCTGCCATCGATGTCTCCACGATGATGGTGGACGACGCCGGAGCATCCAGCTCCGGCACCTCCCATGGGGCCTACAATTGATGACTCTACGACGATGGTGGACGACGCGAGAGCATCCAGCTCCAGCACCTCCCAAGGGGCCTGCCATCGACGACTCTGCGACTATGGTGGACGACACCGGAGCATCCAGCTCCGGCAAATGGTGGCCCTACGACACTCCAAACTCCCCCACTCCACTGGGGGCTAGTTCAAGACATTCTGTGCTGAAGTGGTAGATGTGATTAGCCAACTAGCCACATCTACCATGGGGCCTCTATGGGGATCCACATGCAGAAAATCAACGGATGACACTTTGGCCATGTCAATTGTGCAAATTGTTGCTCATGAGAAGCCAACGAGCTCAACAAAGGTTCTGCAAATCCTTATGTAGCTAAGGACTCAGAGCGACAGTTGAGAAGCACAGAGACAATGCAAGAAGCCAAAACAAATTCGAATTCATTAAGGAATTCTTTACAAGGGAGGGTGAACCCCGGATACAAAAACAAGCCACCGGCCTCAGCCACGACTGAATTGCGCTACGACGTGTTTGGCGGCTTGCTTAACCTCTGTCGCTACTGCCGTCTCGCGTTCCTCAACAGGGCCCTCAAAAACTGGCTCCAGTGGCAGATCAAGGTATCGACTCCGGTAGCATACAAAGACATGGGATGCCACCATCTCTGCAGTCGTGCTACCCTCAGCTTCCAGACGCTGAGCAAGCTGACAGTCCCGCAAGTCGAGCTCCCGGCCGTGGCGCTCTGTTGTGTGCTCCCGGGCATGGACGTCAAGATCGTGCAGGAGGAGTTTCTGATGCTCAGCTAGGTGTTTCGCTCGATCCTGCGCGAGATTGCTCTCATGGAGCTCAAGGTAATCAAGGCGGGACTGCAGCCTGTCCTAATCGGCTTCAGCCCGGGCCATCATCGCCTATGTCGCCGCCTCTTGTTCGGCGACAGCAGCCTCCCTCTTGGAAACATAATCTTCTTGACAACTCAGGGCCTCTCCATCGGTAGCAAGAGAACGCAGGAGGGCGTCAGCAGCGTCGTTGGCCACCTTGGCATTGGCCAGAATCTTCTCACTCAAGGCGTCTGAGGCCATCACCAAGCGGTGCCTCACCTCCAGTTTCTTGCTCTCCTTCTGGTACGTTGCCTTTGCCTCGGCGATCCTGGAGCTCATGAGATCCTCCCAGCCTCGCAGGCGCTCACCCTCGGCATGCAGCCTCTCCCACTCCGCTGCAAGAGCCTCCTGCGCCCGGCGGAGGTTGGATTGCACCTGAAGGATGCTGGATTGCGTCAAGTCCATGATGTCGGAAAGCCGCTCCAGCTGCGACGAAGTCAAGGAAGGTCGTTCGGTGATCATATCGAGGACCCCTTCCTCCCGTAGCGGTGAAGGCGAGGTCACCAGCGCTGAGGATCCTGCCCCTGGAGTCTGAGCAGGAGTTGCGGTGCCACCTGACACAGTAGGGCCACCATCGCTCAGAGTGCCGCCCGCCGAATCAGTAGCTGTGGAGGTCAGACCCCCAACCCCCGAAGTCAGCTCCAACATGGCCTCTGCCATGACGACGGAGGTGCCTCTGCTACGACGGCCGGAGGTGCCTCTAGCAGGACAGCTGGAGATGCAACCGGAGATGCTGCACTACCCACGTCGGGCACAAACACTGGAGCAGTGCTCCCCCGAACAAGCATAGCAGGTTGCCCCGCCAGCACAGCCGTAGCATCTTCGGGCACCTTCAAAGCACTTTCGGGCACTACCTCCATCGGTAGGGGCCTCACAACAGCTGACATAACCCTGACCAATCAATATAGGTAGGAGAGATAACAGAGTAGGCGTTGGCAAGAATGCCTTACCGACATCCCCGAAAGCTCCAGCGAGCCTCCACTTTCAGCGACCCTGAAGCCACGAGCCATGGCGATGGCATAACAGGCGAGGCCATTCCAGCGGGGCCTCCGCTGAAACCACTAGCAGTACCGCCACCAAGCGCCGGTGTGCTTCCATCGACCCTGACAGAGCCACCTCCCAAGCTGCCGATAGTGTCATCCTGAGGCCTTTTTGCTTGAGGCTCCGTAGGTGTGATGCAGCCAGAGCACCCTGTGGCACCCTGGACCGCATAGGTGACAGGGATGCTGGATAACGTACCGACTGCCGACGCTGGTGGAGCCGCCGCTTGACAGAATGAACACCCCCCCGAGGAACCGTCAACAGCCGGTACTGAAGAGGGGTGTGCCAGTGGATGCTGGCTTGGAGCGAAGACCACCTCCGGCAGCGCCCTCGGTGGTGACCGAGGGCGTTTTTCCTTCACGACCTCGACCTCTAGGGCCTTCCCCTTGCCTACGTCGGGGACCGGTGACTTCCCCTTGCCTATGTTAGGGTCCGGCGTCTTGCCCTTCCCCCCAGCAGTGGGTGCCTCCTCCGCCCTGGAGGCTCAGAGCCTGAAGAAGGTGCAGACTCCTTTGAAGAGTCGACGATGGCTAGGCCCCGGCTCTCATCGCCAACCTGCCGCAGCGCAAGACCAATCACGTCCAAGTTGGGCGTCTCCTTCAGAACCTTCATCCGAAGGTCCCGATCCATGCAAAGCAGTGGGCAAGCCTGCGAAAGGTTGAAGACGTCGTACGACAATAGGTCGTCGCATGCCTTGGACATTGCTTCAAACACCTCCTGCGGGGTCATCTTCGTGTTGCGACCCTCATCAACCTGGTACCATCTTGCATCCCAAAGTAGAGCCATGCAGGGCGGCAATGGTGCTAGAGAGGGGCCAGACAGCGACGAACGAAGTTAGTAATCACCGACAGTTCTGACAGGCCATGGTCTGCCAGGAATTGGATCCTCTCCATCACTGGCGTGTACGCCGCCTCAAGCTTTGGGCATTCATCCTAGGCTGCCATCCTAATCGTCAGCCAGCCGGTGGGCAGGTCCATGCGATCGTCGGCGTCGGCATGTACGACCACCGAGTCGCTCCTCCAGCCAGGCCACTTCACCGAGGAGAGTAGAGTAATGTATTTGAAGGGGTTGTTGGCCCGATGCTGGAAGCAGAAGCCGCTGAGGAAGTTGTCTTTGTTCTTCTTTCCAGTCCGCCTCAGCACGAAGAACTGCCGGAACACCAGCACAGATGGGCACACCCCGACCAACATCTCACAGAAATGCGAGAACACCGTCGCCACCACTAGAGAGCTTGGAGACAAGTGATGAAGCTGGAGCCCAAGGACTTCCAGGAGTGTCACCAGGAAGGTGGAAACAGGAGGGACGAATCTGGAGTATGCGTACACCTGGAAGAAGACGATCTCTTTCTCCCTCAATTCCAGTGGCAAGGAGCTGGGATGTATCAGATCTCGTGGTTCCTTGTGCTCCTAGCCGAAAAGCCGCCTCACGGGAGAGACATCCTCCATCCAGGAAGGAGGCAAAGCTAAGTCCATTGGAGCAGGGGTCGAGAACCTCAAGGATGGGCAAACACACAAGGAGGGATTTGAAGGCTCGAATGCTTGGGGCGTGCGGAAGAAAGGAACCTCCATTGCCCGAAACGTACCTTTTTATAGTACCCTAGTGGCGTTTGTGGGCACCGTGCAAATTTGAGCGGACTCCAAATCAACGGCTCATGCCACGGCGTCCATGACGAGCGGGCCTAGGTCCCCGTCGGAAAAACCGGCCCGAGCAGTTCCCCGCCAGAGAAGGCAACCCGGCGGTTCCCATAAAGATGAAAGTGAAAGCATCAGAAGTCAACAGGTGCCTTGGGAACCATTGCGATAATGTCACAGCAAGCAAAGATCCCGTCGCCACGACCCCTCAACCAGAGAGGGACGCATGGTCACAGCAGCAGAAGAGCACACCACTTCGACTGATCAAGACAAAATTAAAAGACCGCGCGGGAAAGCAGGATAAGGCCCCACCCTCGGGCTCATCGCCTCACCCCAAGGTGGACCCATGGGCCACTGTCAATACCCGGCATACCGGGTACCCTCGCGCACAAGCTAGAGGCGCCTAGGTACCTCGCCTCCCAGAAGGGACAGGGTCCAAGGGCGCCAAGTGTTCAAAGAAACCCGGACCCACCGGCCTCAGATGAAAAGTCCAGGGTGCCCACGAGACATCCAAAAGGGGGAGCTCAGCTCCACCTTGACGACAAGCTCCCAGGCAGCCATGTGTTCAGCAGGACGGGACCCGAACTTCTCCGTAGAGGTTTGCTCCCAAGCTACCACGTGACCCACGAAGTCGAGACCCGATCTCCCCTGCGGAGGCAAGGACCCGAGCTGCCATGTGGCCCGCGGGGCGAGACCTGGCCTCCCCCACGGAGGTGAGCTCCCGAGCCGCCACGTGGGTCGCAAGATGGGCGGGGCCTCCACCGGTGGAGAGCTCCCCAGCGGCTGCATGGTTACTCCACTTGCCCTGAGCAGATAGTGAGGAAGTTAAGAGGGCGGTGCACCTTGTCTCCATCAAGCCTTGAAGATACGTGGCTTCCCCAGACGCATGGCGCGGCGCACGCCTAATGTCATATACCGCTATGACTAATGCATCACAGTGAAGGCGTCGCAGGCCTATCCCGCTCCTCCATGTGGGTAGCTTACGGCGCAAGAGACAGTTGGATGGGACATTCCCTGCCAATGTCAGCAGTGGCGTGTGGGCTACTGACAAGGGAGGCGGCAAGACGGTGAGTCTTCACTGCCACGCTCAGAGAAGCTTATGCGGGAAGCCTTAGATCTCTTAGGATAAGATCCCCTCGAGACCCCCTATCAGGCCCCGAGACCCCACTTGTAAGGCGTCCGACCTTGACTATAAAAGGTCCGGACCACCATCGCTACAAGGACAAGACTTAGAACCCCCGATACACACACACTCACATACACACTAACCAAGCAATACAGTCCACCGTGGAATAGGGTGTTACGCTCCTTGCTACACAAACCACGTAAAAACTCCACTAGCTCATACTCTTCTGCTAGAACACTAGTTTGAGGCCTAAGCCCCGCCGAACAAGAACCTCTGCGGGCTACTCCTTAGCAGATCCATAGGAAGTGTCGCATTGACCCTTTTATAGTCATCATTCAAGGGGTGGATCCATGAATGCTTCAGTTCTGTTGTCGTGGCATGCACACCATTGACAAGGTGGATATGCTAGCCACAGAATTGAACCTCCTATTGAAAAGGTCAGGCTACTGAAAAGTGTTTGGATGATCCACGCCATGGATATTCACATGTTTTGTGAAAATCCATGTCACCATGGACCCTTGAGAATTTAATTCCCTAGGACCCATGAGGATCTTTCATTCCCAAACAACTCCAAAGTCCACCACCAACAAGGAGGTGAAAAGTGGAATCGATACAATCAAGGGGCTATGTGAATTTGAATTCCAACAAATTCAACTTCGACTATCCTACCTTGATGTATCTTGTCCACCCAAAGATAAATCAATGATATGCTCATGAAGCATCTGGCCAAGGACAAACCACTTTGAAAAGCATTCGAGATCCAAGGGTTCGAAAATCACATTTTGAACCTTACACTTCGACCAAAACCGAGCAACTTTGGGCAAAACAACAATGTGGATGAAGTGTTTATTGTTTGATTGTTGAGTCCACATGTCGTTATGCCCAGAAGCACCTAGATCCTAGATCAAGCATGGGTTGAATCAAAAGAATATCTTGAAGGTCGAAATAACACTCACATAAGTGGACAACCTCATTGCCTTTATGAGGAATGAGGAAACTCTGTCATGTCATCTACAATGATATTCTAAGAAGACGTAGAATCCAGGGCCATCCAAATGGCCCAAGTCCACCAAGCCGCTAACAAGTGAATGGTGGAAGAAGGACAAGCCTCACCATGTTTATGAAAGGATATCTTGAAGGAAAATTTGTCGCAATATCAACAAGTCTTCATCAAGGCGACGATGAGGCCGGGACTACCACAGGCCCCACTTGTCCATATGGCAGCCAACGAAGGTTTGGCTTGTCAACAAGAGAAGTCATCCACACCTTCATCTCGGGTATGGATGACACGCCATCATGCTAAACAAGATGGAGGAAAGTCCCACTCATCGGACTTCAAAAATTTGGTGAGTCCTTGCCAATAGGTCAATTGGTAGTTATCTCATATTTGACTTTCTAAACTGCATATTTTAATTTCCCATCAACCCTTGCATTTGCATTTAGCATGTTTGAATTTTCACACTTGCATGTCAGAAAGTAAAATTTCTGACCATCATAAAACTAAATTTTTAATTAGGAAATAAATTTATTTGGATATGAACTTTGGGCATAACCACTTGAATTCATCTTCCTAATTTGATCCAAAAAGATTCCCTTGATCCTCACTGCATTTGCAAGTTGTTTCAAGTTGGGAAAGACAATTTGACAAGGGGTTCAATTTGCTTTTGACTAACGTAACCCGTTTTTGAGTTGTTTTGTTCGTTCTTGATTTTTGTGCATCTAAGGACAAAATTTGTTAATAGGTTGGAAGGCCTCATAAAGCTCAACGCACCATCAGGAGAATTCAAGCGCATATCCCTCCATCGATCTCATTTTGAGTTCATGGTGGAGGAATGCTCAAGATGATCACCCGATGGTGGAGCAAGATGAAGCTCATTGAACTCCAACCTCAACTTGGCAAAAGGCATCAAACATGAAGGCTACACCAAAATCTATGGTCGTGAGTTTCTCACACAACGACCCTCAACCCGGACTATTCTTCAATTGAGGTACGAGTTTAAAATTTTCCGTGCTTTCAATTGCATTAGGATTGAATGAATTCTCGCTTACATTGGCTGGGAAGGTTTACACCTCCTCATCAGTCAATCCTCATGCACCATCACGAGATTAAGTGTTGGCATTGCTTTTCGATTTTTCAAAAGGAATGTCACCTTACTTGCGAATAAGTTTAAACAAGTACCTGAATTTTTATAAGCATTGTTGAAATTGACTTAGACATTTTTTGCCTAGGTTTAGTAAATAATGCTTATGGAATGACATAATGGTTGAATTGGCATGTAGCAACCTAGGAATAGTGGTGTCCATAATTTTTATTGGAAACTCATTCAATCTTGGATCACTAAATTTCAAATTCCTAGGCAGGAAATTAAAATGTTCAAGAGCATAAAACTGAGAATCTTGTTTGCCAAAATCCACATGATAAATATTTGCTCTTGTATAAAAGATGGTTAGAAAATTTTAAAGATGAAGGAATTAATAGAGTATGCATCTATCACTTGCATTGCTATGAGTAGGAGCTTTAGAAAATGTGCAAAATAACTACAAGAATCAGACAAAGAAGTGTCAAGGAAGTTATAATCGTCGGTGCCATCGATCTTAAGTACTCTAATGTCGTCAGTTTTGTGGACCCGACAGCAAAAATTTTAAAACCGTCGGTCCATTTGTTTCAGCCGACGACCTAAACTAAAGTCATTAGTTTGTGCTATACGGCCGACGAGTATAAGATAAAGCGGTCAGGGAAGAAACCAGGCCGACGGCCATAACATGGATCCGACGCGCCCCCAAAAGAACGATCCCGCCCGAACCATAAAGCCGTCAGTGCTGCATGAGCCTGACGAACATACATTAAATCTGTCTGCTTAAATCTGGCCGACAGCCGTTATGTGGGTCGGCGCGCCCAAAAAAGGCTCGTGAATTTTTGAGACCGCGCGCACTGGACTTGACCGTGGCAGACTTGAAGTCCAAATTTTTTAGACTGCACGCGCTGGACATAAAGTCCGAATTTTTTAAGCCGAGCGACGCCAGCGTCGAGTCCGCTGGATTTTAAGTACGTCGAGCGCCCGTCCTCAATCCGGCCCCGTCCTCAAATTACCATCAAATCCACCGCCCTCAAATTTGCCGCCCC
Source organism: Tuctoria greenei (assembly GCA_036927565.1). Classification (NCBI taxonomy): domain Eukaryota; kingdom Viridiplantae; phylum Streptophyta; class Magnoliopsida; order Poales; family Poaceae; genus Tuctoria; species Tuctoria greenei. The sequence continues at coordinate 140,646,418 of JAYESD010000001.1, read as the reverse complement.
CATCCTCAAATCCGCCGTCCTCGCCCCCATCCTTGACCAATGGCCATGCCCACTTCCATCGTCACCCTCGTTGCCAGTGACCTCCACCGTCGTCCTTCGTCGCCAGCGACCTTTGCCATTGTCCATCGTCGTACTCGTCGCCAGCGACCTCCGCTGGCGCGTGCCCACCTCCAAGGCCTCCGCCTGCGTGCGCCACCCATTCCGGAGCTGCGTACATCGTCGTCCGAGGGCCGCCGCCGTGGACGCTACCTCCGATGGCTGCCGCTGTGGACGCGTCTGTACGGGCGCACTTGGAGTCCGCCAGAGCATGATGGCTGGCGTCAGATGTCAACTCTAAGGGCCGCCACCGTGGAACTCTGTAGGATCGAAGAGCACGTGAAAAGCTACCAGAGGGGGGTGAATGGTAGATTTAAAAATCTTACGCAGCGGAAACAATAAAACCCCAATCCCTTCGGCAGAAAAACGATATGTTTAAAGAATTCGTGTGTGAGACTAATCTAATCGTGTTTCACCATGAAAAAAGTGATAGTTATCAGAGAGAATCAAGTCACGAAGACAACACAAAAAGAATTACTCAGATCCGTCGAGAAAATCTCAAGTTATGATCGAAAGATCAGACTATGGTCAATCTGACCTAACCGAGAAAAACTGTTTCTGGAATGCTGCAAAGAAACTCGTGTAGATCATAGACCACAAATCCAATGACTGTGAAATTTTGACAGATGATAGATAATAAAGTTTTGAAGACAACCCAAGAAGAATCCCGTCAATTGGATCAGTAAAACTCGAGTTATAATAAAACCACCGACGAAAGGTAGTGCTGTCCAGAAACTCGACGAGTAAAACTTGTCTGGAACAAGTCGGACGAACAAGGCACAAAAGTTCCTTCAAACTATGAATTTTATTCAATAGAACACAAGAGGAACAGCCCCAAAGTCGTCTTTCTCGAGCTTTGGCCTTCCCTCTCTTATATAACCAGCCCTTAGGTCATCCCAATCTCAACTAGGACTCCAATCCTAATCCGATCACAATCGGATCTTTCCATAACTGCTCAAGATTCTTCTATATGCAGATAGAAGCAATCTTAAGACATCCAAACACCTTAGGAACGTATCCCACATTCGTAAATAACTCAAATTCGTGACACACACGAAATCCTAACATAACCAACTTGATATTTCCATACCGAGCCATAACCGACTCAGCTAGCAGCCTAAGTCTTCAACCGATACGAGCCAATCCTTCCGATCAGATCTTCCTTCCATAATCCGACTCTAGAAGCATATTGCCACGTCATGCACCTCATGCATACGTGCGAATACCTTCCTTCGACCTTCATATGCACTGCCCTTGATTCAATCATCCTGCGCGACCTCCTGACCCGCTCAACCACAGTTCCTCCCGAACTTGGTTGTTGGAACCTCATCTCCTACTGAGACTAGTCCAATGGATCCTGTCACCAGCCATGACTTGAACTCAAGCAACACCTGCACATGAATAAACAAACAATCCATACGAGCACAAGTCCTCGACTTGACTCAAGTTAGTTCCGAACACAACACCTTATGTGAGAACCTCACATAAGCATGTTGCAAAACCACAGTAGAAACGATATCAACCATAACATCCACAATGCACCAAAAACTTAGCAAATGAATACTAAGCAATCTTTTCAATCATGTAGAGCAAGTACGAAACATTGCAAATGAAAAGTAGAAGCACTTTGGTCAAGTTCCGGACCTTGCCAGAGCAACCCGGAGCTTGAGCCAGAGCTATCAAAAGCTAGTAGAACCTAGCGTCGGAGCTTTCCAAACTAGTACTACCAAGCTCCCGCCGGAGCTTACAACAGCTAGCAAGACCTAGCGCCGGAGCTAACCAGAACTAGCCGGAACTAGTAATCCCAAAAGCCGAAGCTAGACAAAGTACGTCGGAGCTTAGCAAAAGCATGCCGGAGCTAACCAAAGACATGCCGGAGCTAACAAAGACATGCCGAAGCTAGAGATACAGCTCACCAGAGCTAACCAAAGCTAGTCGGACCTTACCAAGAAGTTGGACCTAGCTACGAACATAGCCGGAGCTACCCAAAACAAGCCGGACCTATGGTCGGACCTTGCTAAAAAGGTGTTTTGGAGATATTCAAAACTTTTATCATCAAAGCCAAGTATATTCACGACAAGCCAATGTATTCAGCACATATAGGTCTTACAATCTCCCCCTTGATGAATGCATTGGCAACACCATTTAAAATCTGAACATTGACTTATTCTCATAAAAGTTTTGAAAACAACAATTTCTCCCCCTTTTTAAATCAAAAAATAAAATGAGAAGAAAATGAAAAATCTCTCCCCCATTATTATCTCTCCTTATACCCATATTTTCTTTCTCTTCATGCTTATCTCTCCCCCTTTGACAATGTATTCAGCAAGTCATGAGCATATAAACAAATTATCTCTCCCTCTTTAGTTGTTATGAGCATATTATAACATATACATATAAACAAATCTCATCCAAGTCATACTATCAAGTAACATACACTATCACATCAATGAGATACATAAAGTAGTGTAAGCCATGCTAGAGATCAAATGTAATTTTCAATTTAAGCAAGTCATGATCTCACAAACTTAACTATTTCAAAACCTGAAAACATGACACTAGTTGCTGTATTTTATTATTTTTCAAAGCATAAATTTGGATCATATGATATTTGCAAGAGATTATATGCGCATCTGCCTTATTCTAACCAACCAATCCAAGCCTATGTCATTTGACAATCAGAAGCTTAAGGACATGGTTTTAGTCATACACAACTTCTTCCAAGTTCATATCTAAGTGCAATGATAAGCCATCTCAAAAGAAGAAGTGTGATGCATGCATATTCTCTTGATCTTTTCTCAATTTATATTTGTTCATAAAAACTCAACATGTGAGTTGATTACTTGATTAATTCTTAATGATTAAAAGCACTTATGAACATGTAACAAGTTCAAAACAGCAAGAAAGTTCGACCATGACCAGTTTTAGTGTAAGTAATTATTCCAATTACTAGACATGGCAAAAACTAAAAAATGTATAACACGAGTAATGTAGTAAGAACTTTCAGCATGTAAAAGGAATCACAAAGTCATATATGTATGAAATACTATGCTCATATTATTTTAATTTCAGATTCACACATAGACTTCCCAAATTTCAAAAACTCCCCCTCAATTTAAGCCATGAGGATGTATAACCCCTATTTCACTATGAATGTAACAAAAACGAGTGAAATCCAAAGGTTTTGTAAAAATGTCAGCCAATTGTTGTTCGGTATCTACATGGTGAAGCACAATGTTTCCTTTTTCAACATTATCACGGAGAAAGTGATACCTAATATCAATGTGCTTAGTTCTAGAATGTTGCACGGGGTTTTTGGCAATGCAAATAGCACTAGTGTTATCACAAAACAGTGGAACACTATCTAGATCAACCCCATAGTCCTTAAGTGTTTGAACAATCCAAAGAATTTGTGAGCAAGCACTAGCAGCAGCTACATATTCAGATTCGGCTGTGGATTGTGCAACTGAACTTTGTTTTCTAGAGGACCAAGCAACAAGAGAATTACCAAGAAAATGACAAGCACCGGAAGTACTTTTCCTATCAATCCTACAACCCCCAAAATCAGCATCCGAAAAAGCTTTCAAAGTAACGGTTGAGGAAGAAGGAAGAAAAATGCCAAATTCTTGAGTCCCATGTAAGTACCTGAGAATCCTTTTGACGGCTTGACGATGTGAAACACGTGGGGAAGCTTGAAACCGTGCAAAAAGACATACGCTGAATTGTATGTCCGGTCTTGATGCCGTGAGGTACAAAAGTGATCCGATCATACTTCTATATTCTTTTTGATCCACAGATTCACCATCTTCATCAAGTTCAAGTGTTGTTGCTGTTCCCATTGGTGTCCGAAGAGGCTTGCTTTTGTCCATGTTGAAGCGCCTTAGGAGGTCTTTGGTATACTTCGTTTGATGCACAAAAGTACCCTCCTTGGTTTGTTTGATTTGCAGCCCCAAAAAGTAAGTGAGTTCACCCATCATACTCATTTCAAATTCGGAACTCATCATTGCTGAAAACTTGGACACAAGATCATGAGAAGCACAACCAAAGATAATATCATCCACATACACTTGAACGAATAATGAGTCATTGCCATGCTTAAGCACAAAAAGAGTTTTATCAACCTTGCCCATGGTAAACCCCTTTTCAAGTAAGAATGTTTTTAACCTATCATACCATGCTCTAGGGGCTTGTTTGAGACCGTATAAGGCTTTGGATAGTTTGTAAACATGATTAGGAAAATCTGGATTTTCAAAACCCGGTGGTTGTTTGACATAAACCTCCTCATCTATGTAGCCATTAAGAAAAGCACTTTTAACATCCATTTGATATAGTTTAAAACCTTTAGATGTTGCAAAAGCTAACAAAATTCTTATGGCTTCTAATCTAGCGACAGGAGCAAAAGTTTCCTCAAAATCTAGACCTTCAACTTGAGTGAAACCTTGAGCAACCAACCTAGCCTTATTCCTAACCACAACCCCATCCTCACTTTGTTTATTTTTAAATACCCATTTAGTTCCAATTAAAGTGTGACCTTGAGGAGGAGGTACAAGTTTCCAAACATTATTTCTTTCAAAATTTTCTAACTCTTCTTGCATGGCAATAATCCAAGATTCATTAGTGAGTGCGTGTGATATATCTTTGGGTTCAAAAGAAGCAACAAAAGCAGAATGAGCATGAGAGTTTGGATCGCAAAACCTGGACCGTGTGACTCGTTCATGCAAGCTTCCAATCATCTATTGTGGGGGATGATCTTTGTAAAAACGTAGGGGAACAGATGTCTCACAAGCTTCTTCTTCATTAGGTTCATTGTAGATTGATGAGCTTGTGACTTGTGGATGATCAGGACCAGCAGAGGTGATAGCCGGAGCTTGTTCAATGTCCGGAGCTGGACACGTGTCAACTTCGGAACTACCAGGCATTATCACCAGCTATTCTTCATCTTCGAAAATACCCTCCCCCTGAGGATACGAATCTGGTCCTGCAACACCGGAGCTAGTACCTGGGCTAGCTTCATCAAAAGACACTTCACAAGTCTCCACAATTTTGTTAGTGTCAGGTAAAAGCACACGGTAGCCTCTAGTATGAGATGGATAACCAAGAAACATGCCATCAATGGATCTAGGTTCAAATTTATCAAGATTACCATGTTTCTTAACAAAGCATTTGCAACCAAAGACCCGAAAGTGTGTAATACTAGGCCTATGTCCAAACCGGAGCTCATATGGTGTCTTACCTAGCTTAGCACGCAACAAAACACGATCTGAGACATAACAAGCGGTTGCTAACGCATCAGCCCAAAATTTCCTAGGAGTTTGATATTCGTCAAGCATAGTCCTAGCCATCTCAACTAAGGTTCTGTTCTTTCTTTCTACAACACCGTTTTGTTGAGGTACATATGGTGAAGAAAATTGATGATTTATTCTATTTTCAGCACAAAAGTGATCAAAAGATTGATTTTTAAATTCAGTTCCATTATCACTTCTAATTGCTTTTAATGATCCTGGGTGATCAATTGATAATCTAAGAAATAAAGTTCTAAAGTGACTAAAAACTTCATTCTTAGATGCCATAAAATACAGCCAAGAATATCTTGAATAATCATCAACAATAACAAGAGCATACCATTTACCTCCGAAGGATTGAACACGTGAAGGTTCTACGGTGTCAAGATGCAAAAGTTGACATGGTTCAGTTGTCATGATCATTGTGAGAGGAGTATGTGAACCTGCAACCATCTTAGCATGTCTACAAGAAGAGCACACAATTTCTTTGTCCCCTTTAAGCTTAGGCAGTCCACGTATGCGATCAAGAGCACTAACACGCGCTAGGTGATCAAAGCCTACGTGACCAAGTCTACGATGCCAAAAATATAAGTCCTTTGAATCATTAGCAACTAGACACCTATGCTTAGAGGAATACATATCAAAATCAGCTTTGAAAACTCTTCCAAATCGAGACATGTTAAAAATAAGCTCACTATTTGAACCTACAACTTTGCAACAATTTTTATTGAAAATAATTTCTAGATTTTCATCTAGCAATTGTGAAACAGAAAGCAAGTTGTATTTCAAATTTTTGACAAGTGCCACATCTTTCAAAATGTAGTGATCATTTACTCTAACCGAACCCTTAGCAACTATAGGTGTTGAAGAATTATCGGCAAAAGTAACATTCTCTACACGTGACACATAAGAGAGGGAGGAGAACCAATCTTTGTTACCGGTCATGTGGCGTGAGCAACCTGAATCCACAATCCAAATGTTCTCCTTCCTCAAACGTGTAACCTACATAGAAGCACAATACGTCGATGACTCAATACTGGGGTTAGTCAAAAGGCATTTAGGTATCCAGTACTGAGTCACACGACGTGCAGTAGGAAAAACATGCGAAAGCTGAGATAAAACAGCAGGTTAATGAGTCAAAGATTGAGGTTTTCTGTTCTTAACAGTTGATTTAGAAGTTGTTACTTGTTTAGAGTGAAAACCAGTAGCTCCGGAGGTAAAAGCAGAAGGTCCGGAGGCAAAATCTGAAGCTCCGGAGGGAACAACAGAAGATCCGGGAGCTCTCGGAGCTATAAGAACTACCGGAGCTGCCTTTGTAGATTTCTTGCCAAAAGTTCCAGAAGCTACCTTTTCAAATTTCTGACTCATTAAAGCAGGTTGCATGTTTCTAATTTTCGGTTTAGCATGAAAGTTATGAGATCTAGCAGACATTCTTTCCCTTTTCTGTTGTTTAGCTAGTCTATAACAAAAATCTATGACATGACCATCTCTACCACAGTAGGTACAATGAAACTTAATTTTGTAATCATGTCTCGATGAGCACCCAACATTAGAAACAGAATTAGAAAGCACTCCTGCAGATTTGAAAACCACTTCGTTTTGTTTAGGAACTGTTTGAATCAAACCACTCCCTAATGACTTTACAATTTTAGGTGGATGTGCCTTAGCATGAGAATGAGAATCAAAACCTAAACCAGTTTTATCTTTGCAAAACTTGGAAGAGTTCAGCAGCATGTTTAGATTCTTATTCCCATTATAAAACCGACCTAGTGTCCTATTCATGTCATCAAGTTTCTTAGACAAGTCTAGGCAGTTTGCACATGAAGTTTTTCCTTTTAGTTTGCAATTGGAACAATTTTTAACTTCATGAGATCGTAAAACATTGTTCAGAATGGAAATTTCATTTGTAGCATCTTGTAGTTTCTTATCAAGATCATCACAAGTAGAACAATGCAAGTCAATTGTAGAACAGCTAGCATCTTTCAAGTTTTTATCATTAAGTGCAGCAAGCTCTTTGTTCTTTTTAATTTCTTCATCAAGTTTATCTAGAGTGGAGGAGTGTGCACTTCTTAATGTGGACAATTGTTCATAGATTAAGTCAAATGAGGGACATGCATCATCACTAGGAATCAAAGTTTTTAAACGGTTAATTTCAGATTCTAGTGATTCAATTTTAGTAGCACTATCCCTAAGCTTTTTGTCCTTTTTCTTGACAATAATAGTTGCACGAGAAATAGCATCACACATTTCATTGCAGGTAGAACATACCTCATCATCGTCACTGTTGTGTTCTGCTTCCTCCTGACTTGATCTTGATCTTGCTTTGCCCGCCATGAAGCATAAGTTGGCCAGATCATCATCATCTTCATCACTTTCAAAGTCTACATCACTTGAACTAAGCTCTTGAAGTGCGGTGATGAAGCTGTTGATCATCTTGCGTCCTATAGTACCCTTCTTTTTCTTGTTAGAATTTCCAGAGGAGGTCCGGACCTTGCATTGTTTTTCTTCCCGGGTGGTCGGACCTGAAAGTTTAGGGCATTCTGTACGAAAGTGTCATGTTTTACCACATTCAAAACAGCGTTGAGGTCCGGAGCTTCCTCTCCTTCTAGTTCTCACATTTTGCAATGCTTTTGAGAATCTAGTAGAGATGAGTGCCAACTCCTCTTCTGGAATTTCTTCGATCTGCTCCAGGGTTAGTGAGGACAACAAAGCAAGAGTATTGCAGGATGATGATTGGCCGGAGCTAGACATATCACGTTGTGAGACAAATGCAATAGACTTGTTTGGGTTCTTACGTGCTAGGATGTCAATTTCATGAGTTTTTAGTTTAGAATAAAGTACATCTAATGTAAGAGAACTCATGACAGTTGATTCACGAATAGATGTTACTTTCATCTCCCAAATTGACATGTCTAGTGCACTAAGAAGTTGTCTAGCATTCTCAGCATCAGAAAAATTTACATTGACACTACGTAAGTTGCTGAGAATTTTATTGAAACGAGCAAAGAGGTCATCGATCGACTCACCTGGTTGCATCTCAAAACGCATATATTCTTTCTTGAACATATCTTGTTTTACCTCCTTGATTGTGTTGGAGCCTTCATGATAATCACAGAGAGCTCTCCAGACATCGTATGCTGACCGGAGGTGCGCGACACGGTCAAAGTCGCTTTGAGTGAGTCCTTGGATGATCAAGTTTCGGGCTTTGTTGTTGTTGTCGACGTCCCGTAGGTTTGTGGCCGTGACATGATCATTAGGTGGCACTTCATAAGGCTTATACACTTTCTCCCATATAGCAAAGCCTTGTGCCTGGATGAAAGCCTCCATGCGTGCCTTCCAAACCTGAAAATCAATACCAGCAAACACACAAGGTTTGGCGTAGTACTTCTCCATGATGATTAGTCAAAAACACGTGCAAATCACAAATATTAGAGCACCGTGGCTCTGATACCAATTGTAGGATCGAAGAGCACGTGAAAAGCTACCAGAGGGGGGGTGAATGGTAGATTTAAAAATCTTACTCAGCGGAAACAATAAAACCCCAATCCCTTCGGTAGAAAAACGATCTGTTTAAAGAATTCGTGTGTGAGACTAATCTAAACGTGTTTCACCATGACAAAAGTGATAGTTATCAGAGAGAATCAAGTCACGAAGACAACACAAAAAGAATTACGCAGATCCGTCGAGAAAAACTCAAGTTATGATCGAAAGATCAGACTATGGTCAATCTGACCTACCCGAGAAAAATAGTTTCTGGAATGCTGCAAAGAAACTCGTGTAGATCATAGACCACAAATCCAATGACCGTGAAATTTTGACAGATGATAGATAATAAAGTTGTTAAGACAACCCAAGAAGAATCCCGTCAATTGGATCAGTAAAACTCGAGTTATGATAAAACCACCGACGAAAGGTAGTGCTGTCCAGAAACTCGACGAGTAAAACTTGTCTGGAACAAGTCGGACGAACAAGGCACAAAAGTTCCTTCAAACTATGAATTTTATTCAATAGAACACAAGAGGAACAGCCCCAAAGTCGTCTTCCTCGAGCTTTGGCCTTCCCTCGCTTATATAACCAGCCCTTAGGCCATCCCAATCTTAACTAGGACTCCAATCCTAATCCGATCACATTCCGATCTTTCCATAACTGCTCAAGATTCTTCTATATGCAGATAGAAGCAATCTTAAGACTTCCAAACACCTTAGGAACGTATCCCACATTCCTAAATAACTCAAATTCGTGACACACACGAAATCCTAACATAACCAACTCGATATTTCCATACCGAGCCATAACCGACTCAGCTAGCAGCCTAAGTCTTCAACCGATACGATCCAATGCTTCTGATCAGATCTTCCTTCCATAATCTGTCTCTAGAAGCATATTGCCACGTCATGCACCTCATGCATACGTGCGAATACCTTCCTTCGACCTTCATATGCACTGCCCTTGATTCAATCATCCTGCGCGACCTCCTGACCCGCTCAACCACAGTTCCTCCCGAACTTGGTTGTTGGAACCTCATCTCCTCCTGAGACTAGTCCAATGGATCCTGTCACCAGCCATGACTTGAACTCAAGCAACACCTGCACATGAATTAACAAACAATCCATACGAGCACAAGTCCTCGACTTGACTCAAGTTAGTTCCGAACACAACACCTTACGTGAGAACCTCACATAAGCATGTTGCAAAACCACAGTAGAAACGATATCAACCATAACATCCACAACGCACCAACACTTAGCAAATGAATACAAAGCAATCTTTACAATCATGTAGAGCAAGTACGAAACATTGCAAATGAAAAGTAGAAGCACTTTGGTCAAGTTCCGGACCTTGCCAGAGCAACCCGGAGCTTGAGCCGGAGCTATCAAAAGCTAGTAGAACCTAGCGTCGGAGCTTTCCAAACTAGTACTACCAAGCTCCCGCCGGAGCTTACAACAGCTAGCAAGACCTAGCGCCGGAGCTAACCAGAACTAGCCGGAACTAGTAATCCCAAAAGCCGGAGCTAGACAAAGTACGTCGGAGCTTAGCAAAAGCATGCCGGAGCTAACCAAAGACATGCCGGAGCTAACAAAGACATGTCGGAGCTAGAGATACAGCTCACCGGAGCTAACCAAAGCTAGTCGGACCTTACCAAGAAGTCGGACCTAGCTACGAACATAGCCGGAGCTACCCAAAACAAGCCGGACCTATGGTCGGACCTTGCTAAAAATGTGTTTTGGAGATATTCAAAACTTTTATCATCAAAGCCAAGTATATTCACGACAAGCCAATGTATTCAGCACATATAGGTCTTACAAACTCATGCCCGCCGGTCCCCGTGGAGTCCGCCGTGGAACTCGCGTTGCATCTGTTGATCCGCCACCACCATCGTCGAACTTGCCACCGTAGAACTCGCGTTTGTCCGTGGAAATCGCCGTGGATCCTGGAGATAATTTTTTTATTATGTGGTGAACTTAAAAACGTCGGTCCCCGCTGCCCGACGCCTTTACGATGGTATGTACATCGGGACACATGGGCCGACGGCCATACTTGGTTTAGCCAGTACAGCCGTCGGTCTGCTGCAACCGACGGCTTTACGCTTTTATGACCGTCGGGACCCACAGCCCTAAAGGTTAAAAACACCGAAAATATGTCATCGACTATGAATGTCGCGTAACCGACGTTCGTACTTTACAGGCATCGGCCTCAGGGGTCTACTGATGCTTGTACAACCGACATTTGTTTGCCCAATTGTTGTAGTGATTTATTAATTTATAAAGCTCCACTCCTATGTTAATGAACAACACAATGTTCATGGATGCACTCGAATTTGAATCCGATATATCTTTGTTGTTTCTCTTCTCCAGATGTACAAACGAAAGTCGGTCATCCGACCCAAATTTTCAGTTGTACAAGTGTCGGGAGCTAACCATCCCTATCTATCAAAGAGAGGAAGCTTGCAAGAGTAGTATTTCTATGTAGGCATACAAGAAGTCAATTTGGAGGTACCATTTCAACATCTATTGGCCAATGAGTAAACAAGCATGGTTTAAACCCAACGGGATTTAATCCTGAGGGCCAATCATAGCTTTACAACGCCGAAAATTTGACATGGGAACCATCCATGAGCAACCAATGGGATTCCATGAATAAGTGGGATCTCTATGCTCCCACTATTTTAAGCACCCATTCAAGCTCAAGGGAATTGCCACCGTCATTGGATGCACATTGTTCCTCTGTGGCTAAAGGTTATTTTAACCTTAAGCCAAGGAACGATAGATCACACCCACCACATGTTGGGTACATGTTATTCCTTTATGGCCTGAGGTTATTTTGACCTTAGCCAAGTAATGGTGGATGACACCCAACACAAGATGGATGCCCTTTAATCCTCTGTGGTTAGAGGTTATCATGACCATAGCTAAGGAATAAAGGATTACACCTGACGTATGGGAGACCTTGAGGTGTGGATCAGCGGCATCGATAACACTCTCCTTGACCACACTCATGGAACCCATGAGAAGCAACATAACATCGACACTAAACCCTCCAACATTGAAGTCATGCCGCAATAAGGTTAGGACAACCTAACGTCCTACCTCCGCCATTAGGGTTTTAACTACTATCGTGGACCTTGACCAAAAACAAGCTTGGGGGAGGACCCCCACTGGAGGTAACTTGTATCACACCCCAAGTATTGCGTTTATTGGCTTAGAATGTCCTTGCCTTTAACTTGGATTTGTGGGTAGCAAAGGCTAAGTCCAATTCTAGGTTGTTGTGGGATATGATATAGTAATAAGAGCTGCTATACCCTAGTTGAAAGTGAAACTTGATTTCTCGGAAAAAATTTAAAATAGGAGTTCCTCATTTGATAGAAGTCCCTAGCAAAAGTCATATGATGATTTGAATATGATAAACCCTATGTGTATGCTATTTGCCTTCACATTTAGCCTAGTTAAACTAGTATAGACCTATGTGAGAATCTTATCTTGCTTTTAAGATCAAGATTGCACGGGCACATGCAAAACTTCTACACTAGAAGTTAGCAAAATTCCATCATACCATTCCACCACCAAAAAGATACTCCATGGTTTTCATGCATAATACTCTCTCCAAAATATTTGAAAAAGAAAATAGAAGTAGAAGACATGGCTACAAGAAAAAGAAAAAAATGCATGCTCATCTACAAGAGAATGAAAAAGGAAAAAAGTAGCCATGTTTCATCCTCACAAAAAAAACAGTGCATACAAAGGAGTTATCTTCATATTTCAACTCCACAAATATTCCATCATGCACAATCTTGATCAAAAGTATGATTTGTTTTCTCCTAAGGCTTACTCTTTTAACTTAGCAATATATGTGTTGTAAATATGCCTACTCTTGATCCCTACCAAGATCCACATATAATCCTTATTTAGATGACGGACAAAGACGGGCATTGCCTTGGTGAGGATACAAATACCACTTTCCACATAGGAGTGATTGAGTGCATCATTTGAGGAACTTAAATCCTAACACCATTTGAAATTCTCTAAAAATTTGAGGGGAACTCACACATAAGGTGATGCATGCTCATGTTGTTGTTCTGTCCTCCAACCACCCAAGAAAAAGACTAGCCATAAGCCCCATAATGACTAGGAAAAAGGGTGAGGTACCATAGCAAAATTATTCAATGCAAGGTAGAATATTTTGTTGTGCACTTGGTAGTTTTGCAAAATATGACATTGTAGCAACTCCTGATCAACATCCTAAGTCTTTATCCTTGCTTCAGAACAAGCAAAGGGTAAGTTTGGGGGAGTTTGTTGACGGTTGTTATATACCAATTTCGACAGTCAATATAACTTAATTATGTGAGGGAATAAAAATTTCTTGCAAACACATAGTTAGAAACTACCTAGTTCCACTTGTACTTGGAGAAATTGATGCATGTAGGTATTCTATACAGAATTGAGGTGAATACATGACCACATTGCAAGGAAACACACTTCTAACCAATCAGACAAGCCATGTGGCCTCCCATGGATCCGATGGCCCACTTACAGGCGTGTACCCGCATGTTTTCATCCCGATTCATCTAGAAGGTCAATAAGGGCCCAAATATCAGTGTCTAGGAGCATGTGGGGGCCGAGTGGTGCCACCACCAGCTCAACGGACTAGGGAGGTCGACTGAAATGGTAAAGGCACCAAACTCGGTCCACTCGCACGTGTCGACCTCTGGTGGCTTCCTTGGCGTGGGAGTAAGTTAAAGCCCGGGAGATTAGCACACGAAACTGTCTGAGTGAGTCTATAAATAGGGGGAGTGCCTCACCTCACTTTACACACACCACTCAAGCATTCTCTCTTGTATACACTACTTCTCGTAGTTCCTTAGTGGAGGTAGGTTGTAGAGAGGAACCTCTAGTCCCAGGTCCAAATTTGGAAAGGTATGTCCCATGTATGTTTTCTTTTATTTGTGACATTGTTGATGTTTCTTAACACCACAGATCATCTCTAGTAAGAGATGAGGTTTGCAAGCGCACGAAAGATACTGTTGTAGCATTTCACCCATGAGTATTCTCAAGGGTATCATATTTATCCCAAAAGAAGGCGATGGAGTAAAGTACACAATACTCTTATGATCAAGCTATAGGATACTAATCAGTTATCATGACAGGGGTAAGTTGATAGTTTGGTTAGCATGACACACACCAAAGCAATCTATTCTAAAAGGGTAACTAGGTCGTAGTGAATATTAGACTAAGAGTTGGTGAGTTTCTCCCACAATGCTTCTAGTATAAATATACATAGCCTAAGTTAGGTACTAATGAGCATGTCAATGGTGAATCCTTTTGCTAAGTTGTTTAACACATTGGGCACGGGTTTACCCCTAGAAATACTAGGACGACTCCCGCCAAGAGCCTGTGGTATAGCCGAACGTGGAGGATCACAAAGGACAGGTAGGGCTGTCACCACCTACTACTACCTCTTCAATCCGTGGGTCTACAAGAAATTTAATGCTACTTAACTATCCTAGCACCATGCTAGCACACTAAGCAAATACCTCAAGGGTCGCAGCAAAAGCCATCCTAAAGCAATGAACTAAGTCACCGTTCAAACTAATGTTGATACATAGTATTTTATTCATATTAACATGATCATATCATGACTACATAGACTATAGTGGGGGTTTATAGTGTTTATGATAATATATTAACATTAAGGCATGATCATAAAGACTATTCCTACCACATACATGGAATTCACAATCAAACAAGAAATGCTTCATCCAAGCATATGTACAATAGAAGACTAAAGATAATATCTTCATTATGTGTAAAGTAACAAATACAAGAAGGAATACATGAGCCATACATTTTCCAATTTGGTATTGGGACTAGAGACTCTCCTCTCTACGGTCTAACTTCACTAAGGACTAAGAAAAGTAGTGTATAAAATAGAATGATGCTCAAGTGGTGTGTGTTGAAGTGAGGGGTAGGGGGTCCTATTTACAGCTATAGAAGGGTCAGTTCCCGCCACAATTAGTGCGTGAATCAGTCTTCATCATTACTAGGACACCACAGGGATTCGACACGTGGAAGAAGACCAGGTTTGGCACGAAGAAGAGGTCAGCCGAACAAGGGGTTCGACCGACCTGGTCAGTGCCCCATTTCTCGTGTGCTTTCTCCAGGTCACTAATTGGTGGGTCCCCATGACTGATGTGGGTGATACACCATTGGATCTCCTCGGATACGTCTGTTTGTGAGCCATTTGATCCATGTGATACCAAGTGTCATTGCTTGATTGACTGGGATGGTAATTTTTATGATTGCTCCCCCTCTTTCACCTCAATTCATGCATAAAAAATCTGCATGCACTATTTTTTCAAAGACAAGTGGAAATATTTTAAGTAGAAAGGTGGTGTGTGCAAGAAATGGCATATCCTTCACATTATTGAGTTATATTGACAGGTGAAATTGGGATATAACAGCCGTCAACAAACTCCCTCAAGCTTATCCTTTGCTCGCCCCGATGCAAAGTCAAAACTTTAGATTGATGATCAGGAGTTGCTACTATGTTTTACCTTTCAAACATACCAAGTGAACAACAAAATACTCTACCTAGTATTGCTAAAATTGGCTATGGTACTTTATCCTTTTTAAGATGTTATGGGACTTATGTTTTTTTTCATATTCATGGGTAGTTGAATGATAGAACAGTAGACGGAGCAGACATAGCCTAGTTATCAAGTTCCACTTAAGTTCCGGATAGTTTCAATTCAGATTTTAAGTACCTAAATTTGACTCTCAATCACTCCTTTTTGTGTAGTAGAAATATATCCTCACCAAGGTATTTGCCTATACTAATCCTACCATTAAGTAAGGCTTATGTGTGGAGCTTGGTAGGGAATGAAAGTAGGCATATTTGCAACACATAATATTGCTAAGTCAAAAGAGTAAGCATTAGGAGAAATCAATTCAAAACATTTTGATTCAAGCCTTGTGCATGTGTGGTGGAATCAAAGTGGAAGTGGATGCGGAAATGGTTAGATGACTCCTTTTGATGTGGACTCTCTTTATTGCAGGGATGAAACATGGCTACTTTATTTCTCTTTTTTTCTCATGCTTATGATGCAAGCATGCATTTTTTTCCTTTTTCTTGTAGCCATGTCTTCTACTCTCCTTTTTATGCAATGAATATGAAGAGAGTACTAATCATGAAAGGCATGGAGGTTTTTTTGTGGAATGATGATATGACGGGATTTTGCTAACTTCTAGTGTAGAAGTATAGCATGTGCAAGTGAGATCTTGAATTCAAAAAGAAATGAATGAATTCTCACGTAGGACTATACTAGTTTGACTAGGATCAATGTGAAAGCAAATAGCATATGCATAAGGTTTATCAATGTAAAACAGCATATGGCTTTGGTTGGTATTTCACATCAAATGAGGGTAACTTAAATCTTTTTAGAATTTCTCCAGAAATCTAAGTTTGACTTTCAAACTAAGAGTAGCGGCCCTATCATTATTTCAAATCTCACAACAACCTAAAATTAGATTAAGTTTCACTACCCACAATTTCTAAATCGAGGAAAAATTAATTCTAGCCAATAGAAGCAATATTTGGAGAGTAGCAAGTTTAATACAAAAGACTTAGGAAAAATAAAACAGAGAAACTATTCATCATCTCATCTATGTGATATATAAATTAAACTTACCTCACATATTTATTTGATTAAGCAAAAGCAAATCTAAGTTATTATTTATATTTTTGATTTTTTTTAGAGGCAAGGTGGATGGATGGATGAAAGATAAATGCAATGGGTGTGATACAAGTTACCTCAAGTGGGTGTCCTTCCCCAAGATTATTCTTGATCAAGGTCCACGATAGGGGTTGAATCCCTAGCGACAGAGGTAGGCCATGAGGTTGGCCTATCCTTGTTGCAGCGTGGTTTTGACAATGGAGGATTGAGTGTCGATGTTGTGTTGCCTCCCACGGGTTCCATGTGTGTGGTTGAAGAGAGTGTTGTTGATGTGGCTTGTCCGCACCTCAAGGTCTCTCATGTGTTGGGTGTACTTTGGTATTCCATGGCTAAGGTAATGATAACCTTAAGCTACAAAGAAATGACATGCACTCAACATGGGTTGAGTGTGATCTGTTGTTCCTTGAGTAAGGTATAACACACCATTTAGCCACATAGGAACAACTTGCACCAATATAGATTGGGTGTGATCTTGTCATTCCTTGGTTAAGGTACATCATACCTTTTAGCCAAAAAGGAATAACTTACACTCAATGATGGTGGCAATTCCCTTGAGCTTGAATGAGTGCTTAGAATAGTTAAAGAGCATAATGCTCTCACATATTCGTAGCAGCCCATTGGTTTCTCATGGAGGGTTCCCATTTCAAATCTTCGGGGTCGTATAGTTATGATTGACCTTCGGACTTAAATTCCGATAGGAAGCAACCATCCTCATTTATTCATTGGCCAAGAGATGTTGAAATGGAATCCTCTAGTGATTCCAACAATCGGCTCCTTGAATGCCTGCATAGTAATATTACTCCTGCAAACTTCCTCTCTTTGATAGAGAGGGATGGTTAGCTCCCGATACTTGTGCAAATGAATTTTCGGGTTAGGTAACCGAGTTTTCATTTGTACATACGGGGAAGAACAAAATCAAAGATGCATTGGTTCCAATTTCAAGTGTATCCATGAGCAATGTATTATTCATTGCAAAGAATGGGGCTTTATAGATAAATCAATTTGCACATTTTCTAAAGCTTCTACTCGTATCAATGCAAGTGATATAAATACACTATATGGATCCCTTCATCTTTTTCAGTTTCTAACCATTATAGCTTTTTACACAAGAGCAAATGTCATCATTTAGATCATGGCAAACAAGGTTCTCAATTTTACCCCCCCTGAACTTTTCTAGGATTTGAATGTAGTGATTCCACATAAACATGCAATTCAAATTAAGATTAGGGATATCACGTATTCTCCTAGGAGTTTGAAATCTAGTGACACCATATATGCATGAAGCACAAATCAAAATTATAGTCATCACTATGCCTAAGTTGCTACATGCCAATTCACCCATTACGTTATGCCAAAAAGTTTTGTTTTCTAAACCTAGGCAAAAATAACTTAGTCTATAAAACAATGCTTAAAGGATTCTAGGTACTTGTTTTAGCTTTTTCAAAGTAAGGTGGTATTTCCTTTTGGAGATCCTAAAGACAATACCGACACTTACTCTTGTGAGGATACATGACAATTGAATGATGAGGAAGTGGCAACCTTCCTCATAAATGCAAGCAAGGATATTGAATTCTAAGGCAAACCAAACAATGAGAAATGCTAAATGCATACCTCACTTGAAGGGCAGTTGGTGATGAAGGCCTTTGTGATAGAAACTCACAGCCTTGAATTTTGGCGTAGATTTGGTGTTTGACATCAAATCCCAAGTTTAGGTTGGATTTGGCGATGGATTTTGTTGAGGCTTCTTCTTGCTCCTCCATTGGGTCATCATCTTGAACATATCTCTACCTCAAACACAAAATGAGTTTGAAGGACCGATGTGTTCTCAAGTCTTCCCAATGGTGGCCTGAGCTTGATGTGGCCTCCTCTTTCTTGCCAAACCATCTCTTTACAATTTTTGTCCTGCTGCAATTCAATCAAGAACAAACAAAACAACTCAAAATTGAGTTATGTTAGCCAAAAGAAAATTGAACCCTATTGTCAAATTGTCTTGCCCAACTTGAAACAACTTGTGAATGCAATGAGGCATAAAGCAAATCTTTTTGAATTGTATTAGAAAAATAAATTTAAGATGTCATGCCCAGAGTTCATATCCAATTAAATCTCTTCTCTAATTCAAATGTTTAGTTTTATGATGGTTGGAAATTTTACCTTTCAACATGCAAGTGTGGAAATTTAAACATGCTGAATGCAAATTAAATGATGAGAAATTCAAATATGCAATTGGGAAACAAATATTAGATAACTACCAATTAACCTATTGGTAAGGACTCATAGAATTTTTAAATTCTGATGAGTGGGACTTACCTCCATCCTGTTTAGTGCGATGATTTGTTGTTCAATCTCAGAGTTGAAGATGTTGACAACTTCTCCTGCTTGACATGACCAAATTAATTTGGTTGTCATTCGGACATGTTGGCCACATGGTGGTTCATTCAAGTTCCAAGCTTTTTACAAAAAAGTTTGAATATACAATGGTAGTTAAAGGATTAAGATGTCCTAACTATCATTGGAGATGCATTCGAACCATGCGGCTATAGTCTTAGCAGCGTCCTGCACACTGGCATTGGCTACTTCCTCTGTCTCTGCGACGGGGCCTTCCAGCACCGAAACCAGAGAGATCGTGAGGTCCCAACTACAAAAGAAAGTCAGCACATACTCTGCTTCTGACTTGGCCAGGACCTTCCCCTCTATCTCCAGATGGTCGCAATGACATCTTCCAGCACCCCCAGTTTGGTTTCGGTGGAGTTCAGGGCGGTGAGGGCTTGACCAATTTCCAGCGCTGCATCACTGGGTCGGACGGGGCTAAAGCCGAGAGGCACTAGAGCACTCTCAGCATACCCCAAGAAGTCCCAGACTTGTTGAGCTTCTATCTTCCGTGCATCCTCCAGCTCCTCCAGATATTTCTTGGTGGACTTCAATTCTTTGAAGCCCTCTTTCGAGAACAGCTCGACCTCTTTGGCATGCTGCTGCATCCGCTCAGCCAACTACCTTTCTTGGTCAGCAACCTATTTCTCTCGGAGGGTTAAATGATCCTTCCTGGCCGCCAGGCTCTTTGCTTCACATTTCACCTCATCCTCTTTGGCAGATACTGCAAGCTCCTGCTTGCTGAGTTCTTGACCCGCCTGCCATAGCCACTTCTGCTTTTCTTTAGAGCGAGCTTTAAATGAGCCAAATCTTTTTCTCAACACTCCAGCTTCCGTGATACCTTTGCGTCTCTTTCTTGGAGGTTCTGCTCCTTATTAGCGACTGCCTCTTTGCATTGGAGGAGTTCTTCCCTCAACTTATTCATCTAAACGAAGCGAGCGTCGGCCAACTCATTTGCAGCTCTCGCTTCATTGAGCACCTGGCGAGTTTGAAGATCTAGTGCATCATTGGTTGCTTTTCTTTCATTGAGCAGTTTGTCCATTCGCACCACACGTGCCTGCTCTGTCGCCAAGCACTCCCTCTCATCCGCCAGCCGAGTGTGGGTGGTCTTTGTCTTGAAGAACAATAATTTCTGCCACCTCCTTAGAGTTTCTCGCTCTGTCTTAAAAACATTACACTCATGGTCGAAGCCAAGTCGTACTTGGAAAAGACTAGATCATGTGTTCTCTATGGACAAATACATAGGAATTGGCTCTGGACCTTCCACTAGGTTCGCCTCTTCATCCCCAGCATCTTCTGGAACGACCGTAGGAGCCCACGATACAAGAGCGGACTCCGACGGGTCTATGGAGGAGCCTTCCATCGCTGCCTCCGACGTAGCACCAGTTGTTGTTTTGGAACCATAGTGGTGTTAGCTTCCAGCTCTGTCGTGGAGTCGGGCACTGGCTCCGACGCCGTTGTGGTGCCAGCCGGCAGCTCCAGCACGACGCTAGTCTCAGGCTTCGGTGCCACCATGGTGCCAGCTGATGGCTCCAGCACTACCTCAGCATCTACTGCTGGCTCCAAAGTACATTTTGGCACCACTGTTGTTAGCTCCTGAGCCGATGCGACATCTGTTGATGCTGTTGGCTCCAGTTTTGCCACAGTATCTGCCGCGACCTCGAAAGAAGCCATGAAATCAACCGGCGGGTTAGCCAGCTTGATATCTTCGGCTCTGCCATTGGCCTGACCTGCTGGTGGTGCCTCTATTCTTACCGCAGAGGATGGTGAAGCAGAGGGAACAACAGATGGCCTCCAAGATATGGAAACTAAGGAAGTAAACAATCAACAAGGAACAAGAAATGAAAAACAAGGCAAATTCTTAAAGACATTACATACCTGGGACCACGGCAGCTCCAATCGGCGTGAAACATCTTTTGTGGGCGACCTGAGTCATCTAAACCCACTGTCACCCGTCAAGTAGATGATCCGGACTTGGCTCCGGGAGTCTCCGAAGTAGACACTGGCTTCGGAACCATCGGGACCTCTGAAGTTGGCGCCGCATCTCCTCCGATCGGAGTTTCTGTCACATGATCCTTTTCGGACCCGATGCTCGCCATTGTCATCAGGACGAAGCTAAAGATGTGGGAGGAATAACCTCTACAGACTTCAGGGTTGGGTGTGCCCCAGACATTGGTACTCCCTTTGTCAGAGCTAGCCTGATGGAGCCTTCATCCATCTGCTCCAGTTTCCTTTTCTTGCTAGAATCGGACCTGAAACCTTTTCGTTGGCTTAGCTCCATAGGAGATTTCCCTTTCCCACTTGCAGAGGCAGACCCAGACCTCTCTGAGACCCAGACCTCTCTGTGGACTGGGGCCGGGACTTCAAAGATGACTATCCCTCTGGGGGCATCACCCCTCTGTCGCATGGCAATGCCAGTATCTTCAAGGACTGGCATCTCATTCAGCTGCTGCAACCTGAGCTCCGGCATGGTGAATACTGGAAGGAAGTTCGATGGAGGCATGAGGTCATCATTGGAGACGGTACCACTATACAACTTTGACAGAGTGAACAACAATGCCTTCTCACTCAAGTCAATTCCCTCACTGCACTCTAGCTGGTTGAAGTCCATTACACCACCATACCTCCAAGCTGGGAACTCACGTTGCTGAAGGGGAGCAAGGCGCTGTGTTAAGAAATCGCTGAGTACCATCAGAGATGTTAATCCTTCTTCGGCCAGGTGCCGGATCCTTGTAAGCACTGGGTTGTACTCTGCTAATAGATCCAGAATGAGCTCCCAAAAATTGATATCTGTGGTGGGGAGTCCGGCTGGCAACTCCAAGTAGTCAGGTTGATCTGTCCAGATTATCACCAAGTGGCTCTTCCAGATCTCCCACATCCAAGAGGAGAAAGTTGGGATTACTTCTACGGAGACTTCCTGCGCCTCACAAAGTAATAGGCTCCTATGAGGCCTGAACCTTTCCCAGTTGGCCAGAGGGTGAAGAATGTCTTGAAGAGCGGCACATAGAGCCTCACACACACACACACACACACACACACATTTCACAGAGGTGAGTGAAGATCACCACCAGTAGAATGAAATGAGGACTGAGGTGGTGAAGTTGCAGTCCAGACACCTCCAACAGCATCAGGAGGAAGTAAGAAACAGGAGGGACTAACCCAACCATGGCGTAAGCTGTGAAGAAGAAGATGTTCCCGGAGCTTTTCTTGGTGAAAGGAAGGCCCCCGCAGCGCATTGCACTATCAGAGGAAGGACTTTGCCAGCCCATCAGTTTTTGGACCCTCACAATGTCCCTCTTGCTGACGAGCTTGGAGGGGAGAAGATCAGGTTCCATGGTTGTTAGTGTAGCAAAGCGGAGAGCACGATGCAGAGAAGGAAGCGGAGAGCTCTATGCGCAAGGAAACAGATTGAATCGTAAGAGTTCCTTCGCTATACAAACATCTCCATTTATTATCCTCTGCAATGCTTGGATGGCAACTGCACGCGGAGCTCGGTTATGCACCGCATACTCACCTTCGCCGATGACAAGGGGCCCGGGTCCACTTGGCAAAAATGTTGCACCAGGTGAACCGTTGTCAAGATGAGGGGTTGGGAGGAACCCAAGGAAGGCGGTGGAAATCAACCTGATAGGGATACAGAGATTGCGCTGGGAACCGATACGAAAATCGTATTGGGAGTCGATGCTCTTCAATGTGTGGGATCTGCATGCCGTGTATCACATAGGCCAAATAAATAAGGGCCACGTTTCAGTGGTAAAAGAACGTGTCGTAGTTTCATCCACCCAAGTGAAAAGTTGAAGCAGCAACGCGGGAAGATTGATGGTGGCCCCACCTGCGAGATCGAAACCTCCCTCGAGGTGGGCTCGAGGGCCACTGTCGGTACACTACGGACCAGGTACCCTCAGTTACCACAGAAAGAAGCGTTGAGTCCCAACTTTCAGGAGAGAGGACCTTTGGTGCTGCCACGTGTCCCGCAGCTCAGTACCTGCCTCCCTTTTAAGGGTGGCTCCAGTGCTGCCAAGTGTCCAGCGGCTTTGGACCTGCCTCCCTTCTAAGGATGGCTCTGGTGCTGCCACGTATCCAGCAGCTCCAGACCTACTTCCCTCCAAAGGGTGGCTCCGGTGCTGTCACATGCCCTGCAGCTCCGGACCTGCTTCCCTCCTAAGGGTGGCTCCGGTGCTTCCACGTATCCTGCAGCTCCGAACCTGCCTCCCTGCTAAGGGTGGCTCCGGTGCTATCACATGTCCTGCGGCCTCGGACCCGCCTCTCTGTTAAGGTTGGCTCTGGTGCTATCACATGTCCCGCAGCCCCGGACCTGCCTCCCTGCTAAGGGTGGCTTCGGTGCTGCCATGTGGATCCGCACCCTACCTCTCCAACGAGAAGGACTTTGGATCTCCATCTGTCTAGTAACGACGTGGACATTCAAGACCATAAATCATTCATTTCAAGACCTGGTTAACACGTCATTAACTCTGCATTAATGATGCACAATCAGTGGGGCTTTCAAGTGTGGTAACATCGCTATCAGGGCATGATAAAATACAATGAAATATATTTAGTGCCTGAGATCATGTACAGGGTGGTTAATAGCTCGGTGCCACCTGTCAGGCCTCAGCCTCACTGTAATAGCGAGACCTTGGCATATAAAAGGTTTGCGCTGCATGATAGAAAAGGATATCATCTAAAACGCAATGAACACAGACAATACAACACACCCCCATGGAGTAGGGTATTACGCTCAGGCGGTCCAAACCACATAAAAATCCTTGTCTTCACATTGTTCTGAATTCTTCGAGTTTACGCCCCTCCAAAAAAAGAACTTTTGCGGACTATTTCTTGGTAGTACCGGGAGAAGTGTCATTGGCACACTTCGACACATACATAGTTTAAACATTACAACATATTACAAATCATACATACACATACATAGTTCATTGTAACAGAGTCCAAATATTACACACATCTTACAAATGAGCATCGTTATATGAAATAAGATTGGCTACCGCAAGCACGAGGATATCTCGATGTGGAGAATGCAGCCAGTGGTGGTCTCCCATTTGTACCATGTCATGATGGGCCAACATTGGTTGTCTTTCTGCATTTCCATTAGGAGTCAAATATTACACACATATTACAAATGAGCATTTATATGAAATCCGATTGACTTTTGCGAGCGTGGGGACGTCTCGATGTGGAGAATGGAGCCAGTGGGGGTCTCCCATCTGTACCATGTCGTGAAGGGCCAGCTTAGGTGGTCTTTCTGCATTTTTGTTACAAGCCTTATATTTGTGTCCCAGCTCATTACACACACTACCACTACAAGGATTCCGACCTGTGAAACGATTGTACTGCAACGAATACTAAATCCTTGCAGTAAGCTTGGCTTTTTGCCACGATTCACTAGTTCTTGGCACTAAGATCTATCGCCATGGAACACAATTATTGCATTAGGATCTGTTGCCACGAATCACTAGTTCGTGGCGTTGGGACGCTAATGCAACGGATCACAATCGTTGCATTAGGATATGTTGCCACGAAATACTGGTTCGTGGCATTACACCTTTATTGCCATGGAAAACAGTCGTTGCATTAGGATCTGTTGCCACGAATTACTGGTTCGTGGCGTTACAGCTTTATTGTGATGGAACACAGTCGTTGCATTAGGATATGTTGCCACAAAATACTGGTTCGTGGCGTTACAACTTTATTGCCACTGAACACAGTCGTTGCATTAGGATCTGTTGTCATGAATTACTGGTTAGTGGCATTACAGCTTTATTGCCACAGAACACAGTCGTTGCATTAGGATCTGTTGCCACGAATTAGCAAGCAGTTGCATTTGGACTGTAATGCAACGAAACAGAATCGTTGCATTAGGATGTGTTGCCACGATACTCTGGTTCGTGGGGTTACATCTTTATTGCCACGGAACACAGTCGTTGCATTAGGATCTATTGCCACAAATTACTGGTTCGTGGCGTTACAACTTTATTGCCACGGAACACAGTCGTTGCATTAGGATCTGTTGCCACAAAATACTGGTTCATGGCATTTTAGCTTTATTGCCACGGAACACAGTCGTTGCATTAGGATCTGTTGCCACGAATCAGCAAACAGTTGCATTTGGACCGTAATGCAACAAAACAGGATCGTTGCATTAGGATGTGTTGCCACGATACTCTGGTTCGTGGCGTTACAGCTTTATTGCCACGGAACACAATCGTTGCATTAGGATCTGTTGCCACGAATTACTGGTTCGTGGTGTTACAGCTTTATTGCCACGGACCACAATTGTTGCATTATGATCTGTTGCCACGAAATACTGGTTCGTGGTGTTACAGCTTTATTGCCACGGAAAATAGTTGTTGCATTAGGATCTGTTGCCACGAATTACTGGTTTGTGGCATTACAGCTTTATTGCCATAGAACACAGTCGTTGCATTAGGATCTGTTTCCACGAAATACTGGTTCATGACGTTACAGCTTTATTGCCAAGGAACACAGTCGTTTCATTAGGATCTGTTGCCACGAATTACTGGTTCGTGGCGTCACAGCTTTATTGCCACGGAACACAGTCGTTGCATTAGGATTTGTTGCCACGAATCAGCAAACAGTTGCCTTTGGACTGTAATGCAACGAAACAGAATCGTTGCATTAGGATGTGTTGCCACGATACTATGGTTCGTGGCATTATAGCTTTATTGCCACGGAACACAATCGTTGCATTAGGATCTGTTGCCATGAATTACTGGTTCGTGGCGTTACAACTTTATTGCCACGGAAAACAAATCTTGCATTAGGATCTGTTGCCACGAATTACCGGTTTGTGGCGTTACAGCTTTATTGCCACGGAACACAGTCGTTGCATTAGGATCTGTTGCCACGAATCAGCAAACAATTTTCGCGTTCTCCTCGGTGCAGTGCTGATCAATGATGTTCATTACTTTTTGCCTCCTGACGACTCAGTGCTGGACTAACGACGCTGATGATCAGTAACATACTCAACGATGTAAAACATCAGGTATTAACGCATCAAAAAATATGAGGGGGAGAATACCAATGCGCAGATTTAAAAGTATGTTGCGGATCATCAGCGTCCTCAGTCCAGAAGCAGGGTAGAAGCGGCGCCGTGGCCGCCGCGAACTCGAGAACGGATGAGGAGAAGGCTCATCGCCAACGAATCGAGGGGACGGAAGATACACGACCGCTATGGGCGATGGGCCTTCCCCTCGATCCATTCTCGAGGATCGCAGAAAATTTATTTCCGCCCGCCTAGGCCCAGAGCTGGGCCTGCCTTTAAGACCATCTGCAGTGGTTCATGGTAAAGCGGTGATGGGACGCGGAGCGGTTCTAATTGAATTCAAAGATGCGCATGCGAGATGCATAACCTCTGCAGTACTGCAGGTGCAGTAAAAGTCACTGATATGTGGGCCCCACGGCCAGCCGAACCCACATGTCAGTGACTGTTACTGCACCTGCAGTACCGCAGGTGATTTCAACGCATACGCTGCGTGCGTCTAAGGCGCCTTGGTGACTGGCGCGCACGTAAGCTCGGTGCGCCCAGTCGCATCAGCCGCCTGTACAAATGGCTACGGCTTGAACGAAGGACGAAACCTTATGCGGCAAACAGCAAAGTATAATACTTCCTCCGCCCCAACTCAACTCTATTTTTGTTTTGGTCGAACTAATTACCTTTGACAAATGATTTCTATGGAATTTATTAAATTCAATAACATGTAGTACTAGATTTTATATTATGGAAATATTTTTATGGTGAATCTAAAAGTATAATTCTTGTATTGTTAAAACAGATCAAAATTGCGTAAATCTGAAAGATAGATTTGACGAAACCTAAGACTTCCCTTTGAAAAATTTTTATACTTTACACTAGTTTTACATATGTAATATGCACATAGGATATATCACTAAATAGTTTTGCCAAAAAAACATGTAGGAGAAATATGTATATCCCATATATATGCTACTACTATGTAAATTATGGGTGGGCAAATAAACCAAGACCGAAAAACCGAAACCGATTAAACTGAGACCGGAACTGAAAAGACCGAAATATCGGGTATCGGGTACTTTTCGGGTAGCAAATATAAATAACTGAAAAATAAATGTCGGGTTCAGACGGATGAATTCATTGTGGAGCTACATGTCACATACTTAATTATACTAAAAATCATCATCTTCGCTATCGTCCCCCCCACAATGGAGCTACATGACCATCATTGGTATATGTATCGTCGTCGTCGTCGTCTTCATTTTCTGATGCAACTCCATCTACCTCAAACCGATCACCTAACGTTGTCATTATAAGAGTGAAAGCATCGCCGCTGGCTCCCTCAATGTCATTCCTAGCCCATGCGGTCGTATCCTCATTATTGATATCATCAGTAAGCATATCATCATGAAATGTCTCAGCCTCCATCGTCTCAGTCACATTATTTTCACTGTCTCCAGGGGACATGGCAAAAGGGTTCCGTGGATTCATTTTAACAACTGTAGCCCATTTAGGATGCTTCACACTTGGAACATAAAAAACTTGTTCTGCTTGGGTGGCTAGAATGTAAGGCTCATACTGGAATCGAAACAGAGTAGTGTCAACATCTATCATTCCGTATTGATCCTTTTTGTTGCCTCTGCTTTGGTTCTGACTGCTTCCAAAAGGCCGATCAAACCATTCACACTAAAATAACAGAACCTCTTGATTTTTTTCAAAATCAACAGCTATAATTTTCTTGATTACTCCAAACCAATCATGATCAGTGCCCCGAACAACAATACCACTGTTTTGGGTCCGTAAATCTTTTTCCACATCTGTAGTTCGAAAGAAGAAGCCATTGATGAATAACCGACTAAAAAAAACGTGCCCGACGATCAGGTCCTCTAGATAATGCATACAGATAATCGGTTGCTTTGGCTTCTTTGTGTAATATCGTAATCTGTACACATTAGTATAACAGGGGTTATCGACGGCAAACCAATTTCAGAACACATATTTGTTCAATATTTCATCAACATGCAAACTTGAATGTACTTACTCGTTTCTGAAACCAATCAACAAACTCATCTCTATGGCGTTTATCAACATCACGAGAATGAATCTTTTTCAGCTCTTCAATATGCTCACTGAAAAGGGTACAAAACTAAATTAGCCATCTACAATAAGCCATATATATAGTATACAACATATGTGTTATACGTTATTACTTGATCCATGGAGCGGCCTCATCAACGTTAGTAATAAGATAATGCCTGATGTTATGTCATTCCACCATAGTAAGTTGGTCCCATTTATACCCTTTTTTACAATTATCAACTTCTGTAAATATGTTAGAATTATCAACAGAAGGTTCATTTGTAGCTGCAGCTTCATGACGTTCTGGCCTATTATGCTTGGTGCTGATGTTATCCAAAAACTGACTACAAAAAGTCATACACTCTTCGGCAATATATCCCTCAGCTATAGAACCCTCCGGGTGAGCTTTGTTACGTACATACCTCTTCAATGTACCAAGGTACCTCTCAATTGGATACATCCATCTGTAAGAAACAGGTCCACCCAACCATGCTTCTTCGGCAAGATGGATTGGAAGATGTACCATGATATCATAGAAAGCGGGAGGAAACAACATCTCAAGCTTACAAATTGTTTCAGGAATTTGTTTGCTCATCTTGTCCAAATCTGGTTCCGCCAATTCTTTAGAACAAATTCCAGAAAAGAATGTGCTAAACTCAATTAAAGGTGCAACAACCTTTTAAGGTAATATGTTACGTATTGCAATAGGAAGGAGCTTCTAAAATATAATATGGCAGTCATGAGTTTTTAGACCCAATACCTTACATGCTTTTATGTCCACACATCTCTTGATGTTTGAGGCATAACCATCGGGCACCTTCACATTCCCCAAAAACTTGCACAAGGTGGTCTTCTCATCTTTGCCCAAAGTATATAATGCTGGTGGGAATGTGTACTTGCTCTTTATGAACTTTGGATGTTGATCTGGCCGTATACCCATATCCTTCATATCAGGACGAGCTTGTAGACTATCTTTTGTTTTACCATCCATAGCAAGCAATGTCCCCAATATTCTATCACAAATGTTTTCCTCAATGTGCATGACATCCAAGTTATGCCTTATTAGCAATGTCTTCCAATAAGGGAGGTCGAAAAATATACTTTTCTTCTTCCAATTATGCCATCTATTTTCCTCGGTGTGCTTTCTCTTATTATTCGTCGGTCCAAAACACACTTGATCAAAACACTCGTATTGTCGGAGTACTTCGTCACCAGAGAGTGATGTTGGCGCCTCTCTATTCTTTGCCTTGTTGTTGAAAGAACCTTTGTTTCGATGCCATCTGTGATCCTGAGGTAGGAAACGATGATGACCCATGTAACAATGCTTTCGTCCATATTTCAACCAGAAGGCATCAGTGTTTATATGGCAGTATGGACATGCTAGCTTCCCTTTTGTGCTCCATCCACATAGCATTGCATATGCTGGAAAATCATTTATTGTCCACAATAAAGAAGCTCGCATGACAAATGTCTCTTTCTTTAAACTGTCATATGTTTCAACACCATCAGACCATAATTTCAGTAGCTCATCAATCAAAGGCTGCAGATACACATCAATGTTGTTTCCAGGTGACTTTGGCCCAGGAATTATCATTGACATCACCCATAAGACTGCTTCATACACAACCAAGGTGGTAGATTATAAGGGATTAGAATCACAGGCCATGTAAGAAACATTCATTACTCCAAAAGAATTGAAACCATCAGATGCTAGCCCAAGTCTTATGTTGCGAGGATCAGATGAGAAATATGGGTGAATGCTTTCAAAATGCTTCCATGCTTTCGAATCGGCGGGATGGCGTAATATTCCATCATTAGCACGACCTTCTTTGCGCCAGCGCATGTTTGATGCCATTGATTCTCCCATATAAAACCTTTATTGAGGGGGAATAAGAGGGAAGTAATGTAGAACCTTGCGTGCTACAAGCTTCTTGGATTTTCCACAAGGTAAAGCCTCTCTTGCATCCCCAGCAGTACTATTTTTCCATCTTAATTCACCACATTTTGGGCAACTATTAAACAGAGAATAGTCCTTCCGGAATAACACACAGTCATTGACACATGCATCGATCTTTTGGTAGTCCAGCCTGAGGTCACGAACAACCTTCTGAAGTTTATCAAGTGTATTAGGAATGCAGTGGCCCATTGGAAGCGCAAATGAGAATAGTTCAAGTAACATCTCACAAGCTACTTTGCTCATACCAGTTAAACACTTTATCTGGTAGAACCTGACAATGTAGGATAATTGGGTCAGCTGCGAACAACCAGGATACAACTCCTTTTTGGCATCAGTTAATAAGTCATATAATTTCTTTGCATCCCCAGTTGGCTCCTGCTGGTTTATAGCATTTTCTTGATCTTCAACATCTGCTCAAGTACCACCATGATCAGTGCCTCTAAGTAGACTGGACAACATATTTTGCATAGCACCATCATCAGAAATTATCTCCTCATTATTTGCTGATTCCTCAGCAATATTTTCCTGAACTCGTATTTCTCCATGGTGTATCCAACAAGTATAATCCAATAACATCCCATTGCTGAGCAGGTGTAAATGAACTCCCTTGCGTGTGTTGTGGCAAATATTACAACATCTCGTGCAAGGACAAGGCATAGTTCCTCCTTCACGAGTGCCCTGAAATGCAAAATTTAAAAATGACTTCATTCCATCCTACCACTCCCTCGTATGCCTGTCTTTTCCCATCCATGTCTTATCTTCTGACATCGCTTCCTACAATTCAATCAGCCATCAGCCTATCCATAAGAGGATAGATGTACAAGAACACATTATGTGAGCAATTGTACCTAGCTGTTGTTACTCCACGTGCTGTGGCCGGTGGATTCTCCTACAAGCGTGGCGGTCGGCGGATGCTCCTCCAAGCATGGCGGCCGGCGGTTGGTCCTCCAAGCTTGGCGGCTGGCGGATGCTCCTACAAGAGTGGCGGCCAGCGGATGCTCCTACAAGCGTGGGGGCCGGCGGATGCTCCTCCAAGTGTAGCAGCCGGCGGATGCTCCTCCAAGCGTGGCGGCCGACGGATGCTCCTCCAAGAGTGGCGGCCGGCGAATGCTCCTTCAAGCGTGGCGGCCCGCGGATGCTCCTACAGGCGTGGCAGCCGGCGTATGCTCCTACAATCGTGGCGGCTGGCGGATGCTCCTACAAGCGCGTTGCGGAGAGGGGGCCGGCGTTGCGGGTCGAAGGGTACCGTAATAAAATATTATTTTCATTTCTTATTTTACTTCTTCATTCGGCTTGACAAAAATTTCCCGCCGTGGGGAGGCAGGCAGGCAGGATGAAAAAGCTAGGCCGCTTGTTATTTGTGGGTTGAAACAACGCTGATTCACTTTATATTCAAGCTGGGCCTTCGCGCATTCATGACGCTTGCACAGAGCCGAAGGCCTTGAAAGGTCCGGTCCTATCACCGGATTTTCGTGAGATCCTCAAGGGACACTGCTTCCGATGTTTGGCCTCTTCATCCTCGCCTTATTAAACCCCCCCCCCCTATTGCTTCCAGGCTCAAGTTCCCGACTGATTCCCATCCATGCTCCCGTGTGTTGCCTGAGTGTCTGAGAGACTGATTCCCATCCATGCTCCCGTGTGTTGCCTAAGAAGTCCTTTGCCTCTGTTGTCGCAGCGCCATGCCTCGCAACCATGTTAGACGTGAGTAGGTACCTGCAGGCTCACCGTCCCTACACCCTCGTGAGGGGCAATGCACCGTGGTCAACAACCGCCTCATGATGATGGAGTTTATCCGTTTGCGACGCCAAGCAGCTGTTCTGGGACCCAGAGGAGGTCACAGCGAGGCAACGCCCATGGAGATCACCCTGGCCATCCATCACCAACTTGAAATCCTGCATTGGGCTTTCACCGTGTCCACGTTTGGGGATGGTGAGTTCCTGGTGCGGTTCACTCGTGATGACTATCGGGAGCTCGCCATCGAGACGGCAATCATCTCCATGCCGGATGATAACCACTACTTTCGGCCATGTATCTTTGGCGTCGGTGTGCTTATCGTCGGGTGGTTCTTCCACGTGCAGGTTGTCATCGAGAACCTCCCTCTGCATGTTTAGTCTACGGAGGGCATCAGACAGGTTCTGGGTGGCATCTTCCTCTTTGATCACATCGATGCATCCACTTACCACCGGGAGCATGCTGACCTGTGCACGGTCGTTGGGTGGATGAAATACCCAGGCCTCCTGCCTCGGGCCAAAATGGCACCTTCTTTGCAGGAAGTGATGGCCGGACTGGGAGTGATGGCGGGCCGCTGGCGAAACCTTTCAACCATGCCGCAGTGGTCCGGCCTGGCGGCCTCACGACGGAGCTCATCATCCACCTGGATCACTACCTCGACTATGCACCGCCGGTCCACCCCAACTCCCCGGCCTCCTCGTCATCAGGCAACTCTTCTGATGGACACTCCTCGGTGTCCTCAAACTCTTCGGGGGACACCTTCCCGTGGCCGAAGATATTCTACTGGCGGCGTGGGGAAGTGGATGAGGCGGATAAGCAGCTCTTTTAGTATGGCTACCAAAGTGTCCTAGCTCATGTGTTACGTTTCCTATGGAAACTAAAAATCCTTTACAAATCCTATCCTTCAAAGGGAGCCTATGTTTGAGAGGATTACGACTGGATTAATTTCCGTGAAAAGATTCCCTGTTTAACATTTCGGTTGTCCTTCCTTTTTTCAAACATTTTCTTTCTCGTATTGTCTTCACTTTTTTCTTTCCAGTCCTAGCTACCGGCCTGTTGCATTTTCCTATTACTACTACTTTAAAGACCGCTTTGTGGGCCCCGCTGCGGGCGATCTCCTGGAAACTCCACCGATTTGGGGACAAGGAGGGTTTGGCAATCGGAAAATTCGAACTAATTTTGCACAGATAGTACATCCATGAACAAGAACACCAAGTACATTTAACTTAAAAACATTACTCCCTCCGTCCCAAAATACTTGTCCCTTTCGATGGAGGGAGTATCTCCGTCTCAAAATACTTGTCGCTTTGGATGGAGGGAGTATATTACAAACACAAGAAAAGATAAACTACAACTAAAACCATGAAACAAAAAAACTACAACTAAAAACATGAAACAAAAAACTACAACTAAAAACATGAAAAGAAAACACCTAAATACTACTCTACTCAGCCTCCACCTCCTCCTCCTCGGGTGGGTCCTCGGGCTCCTGACCCTCCTCTAGCGCCTCGGGCTCCGGCGGCAGAAGGTGACCCAGTCTCAAGGCCACCTCCACGACGAGGTTGCGACGACCTGCGACGCCGAGCTCGGCCGCCATCGTCTCCCAGAGGGAGTCGAGACGAGAGGCCACGTGCGAGAGGCCGAAGACGTAGTGGCCCGTGGTGTCCATTCCAGTACTTTGTGGAAGGGTACCAAGCCCAAGGCATTCCATGGAGTGAGATGTATCCGTCAATACATCTCGGTCCATGTTGAACAGGAGGGTATCCTTCACGCGCAGCGGCAAGGGGGGTCCAGCCGCGGCCGCTTACCGGCGGCCGGGGTCCTCGGCGGGCTCGGTGGCAGAGGGTTGCTCGAGATCAAAAGCATTTGCTATATACTAGCCGCGGCTAGGTTTTGTGGAGAGAAGAGAGGATGTTGGAACGGTTGTGCGGAAAAGACGATGGCGCGGGTGACCATCTTATACTCCCTCCGTCCCAAGTGAACTCTATTTTTAGGATTCAAACCGCAAATTAGTCAACACATAAAATTACCCTAACACCCTTCATCAATACATATCCTCCGACTTTCCATTCAATGCCAGCAAGTTGCTATGGCAACAAAGGACAGTAGCTGAAAATGTGCAGAGCACACAGCTGACATGACCATAAAGTGAAAGTAAAGTTGAGCTGGGACAAAAAAAATTGGCTGGAAATAACTGCCCACACACCACCATCCCTCTTCTCCGCGCGTACTAAAAATCACTAGGCATCTCATGGTCTTCTCCGCGCGTACTAATAAAGAGTAGTAAGACGACACACCATCCTCTACTCCGCCACACACGCCATCCTCTTCTCCGTGCGTACACTTCCTCTCCATCGTGCACGCCCTCATTGGTTGCCTTCGAAGCCCATGGAGTTACCCTTGCCGCACGATATTGCGGTCCTGATCGCGGGGTGGGTCGCCGCAACCTCCACCCAGCCCATGGACGACCTCTCCAGTCTGCGCCACCTGCAAGGCCATGCATGTGGCGTGCCGTGATCCCGCCATGGGCAGGCGCGTGGCGCTGGAGCGGGAGAGCAGCTGGGAGTGGTTCCAACGGCATGGGAACGGGAGCTACGACGCCCTCGTGGAGCGCTTGGCCAACGTGGGCAACCCTCATGCTTGCTACGTCACCGGGTTCGACCTCGTCTTCAACTACGGCCGCGCGCAGGCGCAGCGGGGCACCCAGTTCCTTGCCCGGGCGGCCGCGAATGGCAACAAGGTGGTGGCCTATGTCCTCGCCATGCTATGCTGCGACACCGACCGCGGGTACTGCGACACCCTCGAGTATATCCAGCAGGTCGAAGGCGAGGCCCACGTCGGTGACAACGCGGCCGGGTCCGTTGCGATGAAGAGGACCAACACGGAGTGCTGCCGATGTCGGAATCAAGCCATGCAGAGGCTCGACGTTTTCGTGAGCTGGAGCGTAGGCCTCCTCCGGGACCGCCGCCGGTGGCGCTGCCCGAAATTGACGATTACGTTTGCCGCTGCCCAACAGGGGGGAACCAGGGGCCTGCCCACTGCAGCCGGCGAGGGTGGTACGAGTGGACCGTCTTCTGTACTGAGAACTGTAGGATTGAGCGCGAGTATGACCTGTTCCACCATAACATGTTGTAATCTATGGGTTATATTCCCTCCATTCCCTTTTGGATGCGCTACCCCTAGTTCTCCCAATGCCAATGAAAGGTGAACAAAGGGAGTACTGTATATAAAATAGACTTGTATAAGGCATGTTGATATGTTTCTCCTATATGCATGCTCGTCTCTAATCAATGTTGCACTTGTTGTGTTTCCCCTATGCGCGCTCGTCTTTTGTTTAGCCCCATTTGCATCAAAGGAAACTCACGGGGCAGTTTAAAGGAATGGATTCCTCCGGAAGTGACACCTGTGCTTTAAAAAATCTAGGTTCTATAAATTTTGGCTTCACTAATAATAAAGTTGTGTAAATTGCTACTTCTATACAGGTTCATAATTAAGTACTACTAGATATAAACATAGTGATATAAACAAGGATTAAAATAAAGCATACGCATAAAATCTCTTCAACCAGCAACACAGTGATATAAACAAGGATTAAATACTAGATATAAACATCGACGGAACCAAACAATAGTGTTTAACATACCATTCCAGGCAACAAACTAATTAATTTGACAGTACTAGCTCTTACGTAATCAAAAAACACAGAAAAAACTAATCGGCACATCTAGTCCGCACCACATCTCTTCAAGCAGCACCTTCAGTCCGTCAGCTAGCTCCATGCATCGTCCTGCACCACCACCTTGCTTGGGTGTACCTCCATGCATCTTGCATCACGACAACCTTGCTTGGACCACCATCATTGTTTTCTGCAGCGATTAGTTTATGGCATCATCAAATCTGGAGTAATTTTTCTAGATCATTTGGGGTCGAAAAAATAGTTAACACGCTATATATGAGGAGAAAGATTAGGATATTATATGCTATCTGCACCGTGGACAACATATCCGACGCTTCATTATTCTGGTCGCCAGGATCATTCTGCCCCAAGTCATCTGGGGCAGCAGGCGGAGGACCTTAATCATCAGGATAAGGACCAGGCAAGATTTGTCTGTGGTAAGGGTGGGGGTTGCCATTGAAAGGCGGAGGTTCCTCCTCATCACCTGGAAGGCAGATACGCATGGGAAAGTGCCCATGGATCCATGTGATGCCACATGTCATCGCATGATTAGTCGGAATGTCACTTTTTAGGATTGCTCCCCTCCACAAAATCAAGACCTAGGACGTAAACTGGTACAGTCCATGAACGTCCTTCCCCGCCGACTTCGTTGCCTCTCCTGAGAACAAGGCTTCGAGGGATGTCAAGTGGATTATCCAGTCTGTGCAATAATAACATCGCGAGTCTTGCGACTGTTCAGATTTTTGTAGGAAAACAACATGACAAAACGTGAAAAGATAAAATATCAAAAAAAACAAGAGAAACACAACATCACGAATGGAGATGTTTTTCGATTCACGCACGAAGTGGGTTAAAGGTTAAAACTTGGCGTCATTAAAGGAGATGTTTTTCGATAAAAGGAGAATTTTTCAATAATACATCAGACACGTAGTTCATGAACATAAAAGACATATTACATTAAAATACTACCAACACATATATTACAAACAAGAGTAAAGAAAACATGGATGAAAAACATGTAGAAACAAGAACAAAACTACTCCTAATCCTATTCTACTCGGAGGCCTCGTCCACCTCCACCACCGCGCGCGCCGCAGCCGACGCATCCTCCGGCGGCTCCGCCTCCGCCTCTGACGGTGGCGGCGACTCCTCTTCCGTCTCCACACCGAGCTTACAGGCGACACTGTGCAGAATCTTCCAGCGGCCCTGTACCCCAGCAACCTCCGCGATTGTCTCGTGGAGGGCATCGAGATGAGCGGCCACAAAGCTTAACCCGAACAAGTAGTAGCCAGCGGAGTCCATGCTGGGGAGCTGGGGAAGCCTCCCAAGACCCAGACGGCGACAGATGAGAGATGTTCGACAGCGGAGGACACGTCATCTTCGACATCTTTAATTCGGCGCGTTAATTCATCGATGCGGGCGGTAAAGAGGCGGACAGTCTCATGTAGCCAGTCGGGCTGAGGAGATGCGGGAGCCGCCATCAGTTCCACCAGCATTGCCGGTGGCGATGGAAACGTAGAAGGAGGTTCGGAGGACGTCGATGGCCTAGAGCGCTTCAGCGGGGGGCTACCCATTTGTGTGGAGACGGAGGTGCAGAGAAAGAGCGAGAGGTGGTCGACGGTGGCGGGGGGAGAAGTTTGGAGGCTAGGATCTAAGGAGCAGTGCGATGGAGAAGCAAGAGAACGGTGAGCCTTTATAGCGGGTCGTCGTCTAATAGCGGGCGTGTGGTGAGGGGTCCCCGTATCGGCGTCGGTTTTTCACAGGCGGTTTTAAAGTTTATCTCAGACGGGTTTTACTTACCAACCGCCTGATAAGATATTTAATCAAGAATATTAATTGAGAAGAAGTAAATATTTTCACACGTGGTTGGTACTTAATAACCGTCAAGGAAGAATTTTATCTCATACGGGTATTACTTACCAACCGCCTGAGATAATTCCCGTACTGTTCTTCAGTTTCCTTATCCCTTGCTTCTTTTTATTTAGATTCCAATATAAATACTCAAACATGTTTAGATTCTACAAATTGTGTCCAAATTCGATGATTCTTTCTTCTACATTTGTATAAAATCAACATCTACCGCATGAACAAAATATTTTAAAACTTGTATAGGTGACATTGTAATGTTTTGGTAAATATCAAATTAATTTCCACTCACATATTATTCACATTTGTGTATCTCATAAAAAAAAGATCCTTCACTCAAATTTGTTTGTATGAACATATTTGTATCATTTATACATGTATGAATTTTGTTAATTTTTTTTAAAAGCATTCCAACATGTCAAACTTCAAATTATCCATCATTCTAACTAAATGCTCATATACATATGAGGCATTCATCAAATTATGAACACACATTGATTCAAAAAAATTTAAAAAAAATCTGAAAAAATTCATAGAGGTTGGTATGATGAGTAAAAATGTCCACTACAAAAATTAATGATAAAGGCATTATATTCATCAAGATAGAAAAATGAAAAATAGCATTTGTTGTATGTTTTTTATGTTCTGACCAATTTTAAAAGATTTATGAAATGAAATTTAATGGTAACCTTTACTTATCAATAATATTACAAGAAAGTGGAATTTTGCCTTTTTAAAGGGCCCACATTTAATCAAGAATATTAATTAAGAAGAAGTAAATATCTTCACAGGCTGTTGGTACTTAATAACTGTCTGAGAATATGTTTATCTCAGTCCGATATTACTAACCAACCGCTGAGATAATGCCTGATACTGTTCTTCAGTTTCCTTATCCCTTGCTTCTTTTTTATTTAGATTCCAATATAAATACTCAAACATGTTTAGATTCTGCAAATTGTGTCCAAATTCAATGATTCTTTCTTTTACATTTGTATAAAATTAACATCTACCACCTGAACAAAACATTTTAAAACTTGTATAGCTGACATTGTAATGTTTTGGTAAATATCAAATGAATTTGTACTCACATATTATTCACATTTGTGTATCTCATAAAAAAAATATTTTTCACTCAAATTTATTTGTATGAACATATTTGTATCATTTATACATGTATGAATTTTGTTAATTTTTTTAAAAGCATTCCAACATGTCAAACTTCAAGTTATCCATCATTCTAACTAAATGCTCATATATATATATGAGGCATTCATCAAATTATGAACACACATTGATTCAAAAAAATTTAAAAAAATCTGAAAAAAATCATTGAGGTTGGTATGATGAGTAAAAATGTCCACTGAAAAAATAAATGAAAGAGGCATTATATTCATCAAGATAGAAAAATGAAAAACAGCATTTGTTGTATGTTTTTTCTGTTCTGACCAATTTCAAAAGATTTATGAAGTGAAATTTAATGGTAACCTTTACTTATCAATAATATTACAAGAAAGTGGAATTTTGCCTTTTTAAAGGACCCACATTTAATCAAGAATATTAATTAAGAAGAAGTAAATATCTTCACAGGCGGTTGGTACTTAATAACTGTCTGAGAAGATGTTTATCTTAGACGGATATTACTTACCAACTACTGAGATAATGCCTGATACCGTTCTTCAATTTCCTTATCCCTTCCTTCCTTTTTATTTAGATTCCAATATAAATACTCAAACATGTTTAGATTCTGCAAATTGTGTCCAAATTCGATGATTCTTTCTTCTACATTTGTATAAAATTAACATCTACCACCCGGACAAAATATTTTAAAACTTGTATAGCTGAAATTGTAATTTTTTGGTAAGTATCAAATGAATTTCTACTCACATATTATTCACATTTGTGTATCTCATACAAAAAGATCCTTCACTCAAATTTGTTTGTATGAACATATTTGTATAATTTATACATGTATGAATTTTGTTAATTTTTTTAAAAGCATTCCAACATGTCAAACTTCAAATTATCCATCATTCTAAGTAAATGCTCCTATACATATGAGGCATTCATCAAATTATGAACACACATTGATTCAAAAAAATTTAAAAAAATCTGAAAAAAATCATAAAGGTTGGTATGATGAGTAAAAATGTCCACTGAAAAAATAAATGAAAAAGGAATTATATTCATCACGATAGAAAAGTGAAAATAGCATTTGTTGTATGTTTTTTATGTTCTGACCAATTTCAAAATATTTATGAAGTGAAATTTAATGGTAACCTTTACTTATCAATAATATTACAAGAAAGTGGAATTTTTCCTTTTTAAAGGAGCCACATTTAATCAAGAATATTAATTAAGAAGAATTAAATATCTTATCAGGCGGTTGGTAAGTAAAACCCATCTGGGGTAACCATCTTCTTAGGCGGTCGGTACTTAAAATCCGCCTGAGAAAATTGGAGTTTATGTATACCCCTCGGCAGCGTAGGAAAAACCTAACCCGGACGAAACACTTAGACGCCGTTAGGCTGCCAAAATTTTGTTTGCCGCCAAGTGTTTGCCCTCGTCACTTCCAGGTACGCTGCCGAGCTTCACCGTTGCCGCTGAGCTTCGCTGTCGCCGCCGAGCTTCGGCGTCGCCGTCGAGCTTCGCCCTCGTCACTTCCAGGTACGCCCTCATCGCTGAAAAAGAGTGTCTCTTCTCTCCTGCAGCTACCTCGCCTCGTCTCACCGCACCATCCAAATCCGAGTGCCACACTTTGTGATTCTTGATACTAGAAAAAGGCTGGAGGATTTGCTTTTTGTCCCTTGCTTGATCAGTTATAGGTCCGGAGCTAGGCGCCGCCTAGTAAACCTCAAGAACGTGGTCGCAACTCTGAACGAAGCTAGCCTATTTAGAATAAGAAGATAAAATTGCCACCGGTGCAGCCAGAGCAATCGGCTCAGCTGGAGCAGCCGGCCCACTCTCCTGCTGCATCGTCGCCGGAAGAGGAGGAGGAGGAGGAGGAGGAGGACGACGACGACAATGATGATTATGATGATGACACTGATGACGACGGCGACGACGATGGCGACCACCACCACCACGACGACGACGATGACGACGACGACGAGGAGGACCGCTTGTCGTGGTTTGAGAAGTTGGGGGAGAGGGCGGAGGAGGCGAGGCCGGCAGAGTAGTTTTTAGGAGTTCCTGTACATATTTCTTTTGTAGTTTTAGGAGTTCTTGTAGATGTTTAGCTTCAATTCTGTTCTTGTACATATTTCTTGTGTTTTGAAATATATATGTGTTCATTCGTGTCAATGAATACTGGTGTGTTAGAATTTCTGTATTTCAATCAAGTGAATGTGCTCTAAGTTTAGTGATGTGTTAATCTGTCACAAGTGAACTGAGCAAATTGGACAAAAACAAAATATCTTAGGGTTTGAAGATCGTCTCGATTTGTAATTGCAAAGCTAAAGGAGACAAACAATGACTTTAAGCGCATCTCACATCGCTTTGTGATCGATGGACATCCGATCTGTCGCCCATCATTGTCTCCTATTTGGGTTTCTTACGTAGTGTAATTGGTTGATCATGTTTGCAGACCATGATTTCGAGGAAACCGGGGCCACCGACCGGTTCATAATTAAGCGCGGTTTCCTCTAGCGTCCGATCATCTCGACACGCCCGCTTAAACGACGACCCTCTATAAAGGCGCACCGTCCTCTTGCTTCTCCGCCGCACCACTCCTTAGATCCTAGCCTCTAAACTTCTCCCCCCGCCACCGTCGACCACCTCTCGCTCTTTCTCTGCACCTCTGTCGCCACACAAATGGGTAGCCCCGCGCTGAAGCGCTCTAGGCCTTCGACGTCCTCCTAACCTCCTTCTTCGTTTCCTTTGCCACCAGCAATGCCGGTGGAACTGATGGTGGCGCCCGCATCTCCGCTCGCGGCGCCTGCACTTCCTCATCCTGGTTGGGTTGAGCAGACTCTCAGTCTCCTCACCGACCACATCGACGAACTCAATCGGCGTCGTAAGGTGGCCACCGATGCCAAGTCCGCCGCCGCTCATAGCGCACTAGCGCTCAACGCAGTGGCGCGGAAGGTCTTTTCCGACACAGATCGCTCGTGTCGCCATCTGGGTCTTGGGACCCTTCCCCTCCACACGAGCATGGACACCGCGGGCCACTACTACTACGTGTTGAAGACTGTGGCCGGTCGTCTTGACGCCCTCCACGAGATGATCGCGGAGGTTGCTGGGGTAGAGGGCCTCCTAAAGATTAAGCACCGCATCGCCGGGAAGCTTCGGACTGTGACGGAGGTTGAGGAGTATGAGGCGGCTTGGGCAGCGGCGGCAGTGGAGGAGGCAGAGCAGGAGGCGTCTCTTGAGGCGGAGGTGGATGTGGCTATGGAGGCGGCTGCAGCGACGGAGGAGGAGCAGGAGGAGGCGGCAGCGGCGGCGGAGGCGGAGGTAGAGGCAGCAGCAGCGGCGGCAGCAGCGTAGGAGGAGGAGGAGGAGGAGGAGGCAGCACCGGTGGCGAAGGCGGAGGAGGCGGCAGCGGCAGAGGAGGAGGACATGGTTTTCTCCCAGTAGAGTTGTATTAGGAGTAGTTTATCTATTTTGTGATCTCTGAGTAGAGTAGTATTAGGTGTAGTTTATCTTGTTCTTGCTGTCTACTACGTGTTTTCCTATTACTTGTTTGTTAATGAAATATGTCTTAATGTTCATGAACAATGTGTTCTATATATGCAGTATCGAAAAACTTCTTTTATCGAAAACATCTCCTATATGTTTGTAACTTGGGACTGTCTATATTTCTTGTGGCTGAATGAATAAAATCCGATAAACATTATCCTTACAAGTAATAGAACTAACAACAGACATGATGCATAATTAACTTGATTAGGAAATTACGTCATCTAAATTGCTAACTAGTCCATCGCCTGATGCAACAGGTGCATGAAAAGTACTTTATTCGTTGTAACTAATATCCGATGACATTGTTGATATATATATTGTATGTACCTGTGATACTCGTATCACAGGCGGCTTTGGATCGACGGCCTAAAGATTAGACATCACAGGGGAAAATGTTCTTTTTTGTAGTAGTAGTATATACTCTATATATGTTATCATTTCATTGCGACGAATGTTATATATAAAATGCTGATTATTTACCTTTTACTAGACCATGGATTTGTCGTCCTCCTTTCATGGACTTGGGTGTTCTGTATTTGCATGTCGTTTGCATTAGCACAATGATACATTTGGCAATTCATATTTTTGTTCATATTTTTTTTGGAATGTCCCACTACCACATGACTGCTTTTACATCTCCATGAAAACAAAGATGAACGGCAGGTAGCGGTCCC
The DNA here is from genome assembly GCA_036927565.1 of Tuctoria greenei. Lineage (NCBI taxonomy): Eukaryota > Viridiplantae > Streptophyta > Magnoliopsida > Poales > Poaceae > Tuctoria > Tuctoria greenei. The sequence goes on along the minus strand of JAYESD010000001.1, from coordinate 140,603,777 downwards.
TCGAAAAAATTTTCGTTCTTCTTAGCGCGCACAATTGAGATTTTCACAATTGAAACTTCACTCCGTGCGCCCAAAATTCCAGTCCCGCCCATTTGTAGCTAGCCACGACGAATATAAATGTGCGTCTCCCTCTAATCCCGCAGTGGCTTCCGTTCTTGGCACACATGTTCTCCTCTTAGTGTTGTGTTCCAAACTTGCATTCCTAAGAAATTCCCATGTGAGTGGTGGTGGTGACTGTGGGTACAACGTCGAGCGACCAAGTTTGACGGGCTCTACCGAACCTCTTCGTCGCTGACCCCGCCCTACAACATCCCGGACTCCAGTTTTGTGCTACGTAAGTTCTACACGATCCATGCCGTCTTTTTATAGAGCTACTCCCTCTTTATCGCTTTAGTTGTCGTCCCAACAGCTGCAGCCAGTTCATTCCTAGTTGTCGTCCCAACTCCTTATATCCTCTTATGTTTCATGAATGTCTACTATAAAATCTGATTAATGGTGCAATCGTGCAATCAACTATCCTCAATTGTTAGATCTGCATCCTACAGTCGATTCATCTTTTTATTTTACCCTAGCATCTGATTGCATTCTACTTTTTTCCATATATAAAATACACTACACCTCTGCCCCAAATAAATGTTGCTCCGACAGTTTATGGTAGTGTATTTCTAGTACATTTCCATGTCAGGAAAGATAACTATTAAGAACCGCATGTACTATGTAATTTCTTGATTTAGAAGTAAATGATGCCAGGGTTATCTTATCAACCACTCCCAATGTTGTAATCTCATTCCTGTGTTCCAAACATGTATTCCTAAGATTTTCAGTTCCCATGGTTTATACACGTTTTTCTTGTTTTTTCTTTCTCGGATTGTACGGTTTTTTTCCTACTCCTTCATTTCTAATTCCTCCGTTCAAAACAAACATTTTCAGTTCATAGCAACCACACCGCCCGATCTAAAATACACATCCTCATGTAATCTGACGTTATCACTGTTACTTACTATATATATTCTTTACTTTAGGAACAAGACACCAAACCGTCATGTCGTCTACAAGTAATCGTGATGGGCAACAAGCACCTGGTATAACTATAAATGTGTTTACTATCAAAATACACATATTTATAACACGTTAATTCCTTTGCATCGTATGCAGAGAATATTGCAGCACCTGATGCTCAGGAACCCCGAGATTCATCATCCCATGCTGGTACTACGAGTATAAATATGTACCGGGCTCTACTAAATATTTTAGCATTGCGATTGTAGTTTCCTAGTCCCAGTTAACAGTTAATCAGTATATGTGATGGCGTGATTTATTGATGCCTACACACGCACGATGGGCTCTCTCGCCGCCGGCCACTCTGGCACTGGTGACCACACCCTGCTGCTGGTCACTTCAGTGTCCTCCCCGACGCGTCTCCCTCCACCATCACCACATCCCATCCTTCGCGTGTCATGATGACCCCACCGCCCGCAAACCCTTGTCGCCGCCTGTCACTCCGGCACCGGCCGGCGCCCACGCCCTGCTGGTGAGTATATGTGATGGTGTGATTTATTGATGCCTACACGCGCACGCTGGGCTCTCTCGCCGCCGCCACTCCGGCACTGGCGACCACGCCCTGCTGCTGCTCACTTCAGTGTCCTCAGAAACGCGTCTCCCTCGACCATCGCCACGCCCCATCCTTCGCGTGTCATGATGACCCTACCGCCCGCAAGACCATGTTGCCACCGGTCACTCCGGCACCGGCCGGCGCCCACGCCCTGCTGGTGGTCACTTCACTGTCCTCCCCGACGCGTCTCCCTCCATCTCCACGTCCCATCGTTCGCGTGCCATGATGACCCCGCCGCCCGCAAACCCCTGGCCATTACGGCGTACCTACATGCTATGCCCCATATGACATGGCATACCCTGGAAAAAATAGTCCAATATCATTAACCCCTGTCCACTAAGAAATGTTAGTATCATATAGTTTAGAGATGCATGTACATGAGGGTTCATTGCTGCTTATATGATCTCAATTCCGTTTTTTACACTGCCAAATGCATTGCTGATGTCTGGTAATTAATGCAAGATTATATTCATGTATCCGTTCTAGTAGCACTTTAGGGTGAGATGCTAACATGCAGAGCAAAATATCAGTATGCAATCCACCTAAATTTAATTCCTAGATCCGCCACACTGTCCTCCTAGCCTCGAGACTTGCTCTAGGATGATATCAATGGATGCAGATCACCTGACTTATACGTTTTTACTGCACGCGATGCAGTAAAGATCCAACGGAATCACACCGTTGGATCTTTACTGCATCGTCTGCAGTAAAAATGTAAGTCACGTGAGATCACCAGTGTGATCTAGACGTCGATCCTCTGACTTAAATGTGGTCACTGCACTGCCAGACCGAACCCTAGCTTTGTTAAACGTCGCAAGCTGCCCTCCTCATCTGTCTTGCATCCTCTACCTGCTAATACCGCTGACGTCCATGACTCGCCCACCCACCAATTCGCCTCGAGACACGCTCCTGCTGATGTCAGTCAGACCAAACCGGCAGTACTGCAGAGGATGAGCACCCGGCGAACCCTCTCTTTATCTAGCATTGCCAGCTACTGTCTTGCCTGCTTCGCAGCTGGACTGAAAATCCCCTGCAGTACTACGGGTGCTGTAGCGCCACTGACTACTGCCTAATGCCTGATTGTAGGGTATGAACAGCAACAAAGAAGTCAACAAGTCGATGCATCGCCCAATATGAAGCAAAATGCTATTGATGCGCGGTGTTCCCACGCTCGTATTTGCCGCACTTGTCCTAAAGATGGTAAAACATCAGACTTCTTCTTTCACGCTATTTGTACATGATACTAGGCCTGGTTAGTTGCTAATTTGCTTTAAACGTTTACCATTTAAATGACACTAACAGAAGGAAAGAAGTTTGGAAGAGGGGTGGATAAAGGACTTAAGGTTGCTAAATTGCGCTATCTAGCATCTGCAAATAGAACGAATGATCAGAATCGGAAGCTACAAATTCAGTGGTCCGATAGGTTGGGTGCTGCGGTTGGTCCTAATCAGCGGCACTTTGTAGATGATGTGGTTATTACAACAAAAAAAATGCACCCCTCACTAGTGTAAGGAAGTGGGCAGAGGTTGGTGATACTTTGAAGAGCAATATAGTGAGAGACATTCTGGTTAGTGTTGTGACACCCCACATAAGTATTTTTTTCTAGCGACCTCCATCTTGTACGTTTATAACAGTGTGATATACAATGTACAGAATGCCTGGGACTTGGAGGACACAAATGATACCAGAAGAAAAATATTGAAGATTGCTGGTGAGCGCTACAAGGGGTGGCGATCAACATTGCATGCCACCTATAAGAAGTATTCGACCAATGAGGAACGTATAAAAAACAAGCCTGTTGACGTAGCAGATTTCGATTGGTTGGCGCTTATGGACTATTTTGGGTCCGAGCGATTCAAGGTCAGCTAGCTTTCTAATACCTTCATATCCTACAAAAACTATTTGATAACACCCATTCGTGAAATAATTCTTAAAATTGCAGTCAATAAGCAGAACAAATTCACGAAATCAAAGTACTCAAAAGACAAAACACTTGCTTGGCTCGAAATCCTACACCCAACTTAGTTACGAGAAGGTATGAAAACTAAATCATGCTTTTACTTTGCACTGCAATCATTCAATCAAATTTTACTTGTATTTGATGTAGCGAGACCCAGAGACCAGAAAAGAACCCGATGACATAGAACTGTTGGAGGCAAGCCATGTGAAGAACGGTCAATGGGCAAACGAGCAGGCAGAAGCTGTACATGTGAGAAACACTTTAAACAGTCCCCATTTAAATAAATATTTGCAATGTACATGTGACTTTTCTTTTTGTATATAGACCCAGGCACGTGCCCAAATCAACGTCAAGGAAGCTGACCTGGGAGTCCCAATCCCAGATGAGGAAAGAAACAACATCTTCTAGCTTACTTATATATCCGCAACTGGTTTTGGAGGATCACAGTTTCGGGGGCGTGGTTATATGGATAAACCTAATGTTTCTGAAAGACTGCGTATCCAGATGTCTGACCAGCTCGGCCAGCAAGTTCGATCCTTGCAAAATAGAAATGAAGACCTCAGCTCTCAGGTGCAAGAGTTGGAAGGAAGAAATGATTATATGACCTCCCAGATGGATGGCTTCGTCCAGGCAAATGAACAGCTCAACTAGGAAGTCCAGACTTTACATGATCAGATGGCAGCCTCCGCAGAATGATGGAGAGCTTGCAAAATCAACAACGGCTAGCAGCAACTCCACAAAAGGCTTCTGCTCGCACCAAGTCGAAGTTGGATGTTCGAGAAACTATTCCTAATACACAACTCGCCGCGGTGCTATTTTAATGGGTACAATGTTGCAACCTGAAAAAACTGTAAATAACATCGTCTCGCAACGACGCAAGGGTCCTTGAGCGTTGCATCAATTGCTGGATGTTTGTTGTTAAGTCGGCAGACGTATCGTGTGCGAATAAATTGATTCTGTTGCCACTAATTTTCAAACCTGGTGCATTAGGATTCTAGTGCCGCTAATTATAAAACGTGGCATTAACAGATTATTGCGACGAAAATAAACTGTTGCAATAGGAAGCTAGCTATTGCCACAAATTATAAAATGTTGCACTACAAACATTTGGCTACGACCCAAAAAGCGTTGCACTAGACTGCTATTGCCACCATCCAAAGAACGTCGCATTATGACCCTGTTGCAACAGATTTTAATATGTTGCATTACGAACCTATTGCCATACATCAGAAATCGTTGCAATACAATACTGTTGTCACGGTTTTGAAATCGTTGCAATACCGTACTATTCGCCATGAACGTGAAATCGTTGCATTACCGTATTATTCGCCACGGCTGTGAAATCGTCGCGATACCATATTATTCGCCACGAGTGTGAAATCATCGCGATACTGTACTATTCGCCACAGAAGTGAAATCGTTGCAACACCGTAGTATTCGCCACGAATGTGAAAACTTCGCGATACGATATTATTCGCCACGGAAGTGAAATCGTCGCGATATCGTACTATTCGCCGCGGATGTGAAAACGTCGCGATACCATATTATTCGCCACGAGTGTGAAATCGTCGCGATACCGTACTATTCGCCACGGATGTGAAATCGTTGCAACACCATACTATTCGCCACGAATGTAAAAAACGTTGCCATACCGTACTATTCGCTACGTATGTGAAATTGTTGCAACACCGTACTATTCGCCGCGAATGTGAAAACGTCGCGATACCATACACTACAGGAATATCGATCACTTACGTTGGCCAAAGCCGACGTAAGTAAGGCCTAAACCGACGTAAGTAACTTAATTACGTCGGTTTACCCTTAATTACGTCGACGGTTGGCCGACGTAGATGTTTGGACGTAATTAAGGTAACTTACATCGGCCACCGACGTAAGTTACCCTAATTACGTCGGTCTGCAGCAGCCGACGTAAGTCACGTACCGGGATGGGCCGCAGCCTGGGCCGGAGTACTTACGTCGGTTGCTGCAGACCGACGTAAGTTAAGTGGTTTAACTTACGTCGGCTGTTCCAAATGGACGTAAGTTAAGTGGTTTAACTTACGTCGGTATGGTCTGACCGACGTAAGTTAAACTGGGCTAACTTACGTCGGCAATTCCATAGCCGACGTAAGTTAAGTTTTCGATTTTTTTTAAAAAACAGAAACTGACTACCTCGCTCGATGGCGAGAACACAGAACAGGCAAAGATATACACAGATATAAACATATACAGCACACAGTTTCAAAATAGTATTCAAACATTGAGAAAAACACAATTTCAGTATCGGGCTACACGCTAGCCCCTCCACTACCTCCGGGATCCTCTCGGCGCGTTCCCGAACCCTGCAGAAGAAACAATACATACAAAAGTTTAGTTTTAGAGGACTTCCATATATTTCCAACCATGTACGATACATTCATTCACTTCTCCATCTCCCAATCCTAAAGATTACCTCCCAATCCTAAAGCATGGAGGTAAAGTATATGAACAGATTGAGATTATGGCAAAAATAAAATACCATTTCGCCATGAAAGAATGAATGATTTGATAGTACAACAATTTATGTTCTTATGTCATTTTTCATGATTTTAAAGTCGGAATCTGCCCTAGATGTGAATATGAAACTTACAGTGCCCAAATTGAACTGAACTTTAATTAGAATGCCCAAACTGAAACTAAAACAGTTAGGCAGTGCTTTGAATTGGTTACACCTGATTGCTAATAGAGGGAGGCTGAGCAGATGTCTAATAAGTTGAAACTGAAACTAAAGGGAGGCCGAACTGATATTAAAGAGAGAGTTTATCACCTGCTCTGGTGTCTGCTGCGGCGAAAGCGTAGGAATCTCGATATCCTGACCGCTGTGTCGAGCAAGAGCCTGCCATTGCAAAATATTAGAAGATATATGTTATTGAAGTGCTGTGAAATTTAACTACGGTACTTTAAATTACCTACCGCCACCGCTGCTTGCATCTGGGCCATCATTAAGGCCGTCCTCTGCTGCTCCTCCCTTGCCTCCGCTCTCGTCCTCTCCAGCTCTGCCTGGGTTTGCGTCAGCGTCTCCCTCATAGCCTGAAGCTCCAGCTGGGTCTGCGAGAGACGACCACTGGTCCCAACGGTCGAAGCCTGCGACGATGAAGTGCCTCTCAAAGGTCGCGTCGACTTCAAGTCGACAACTCCATCAAAAATGGAAAACCTGCAAAAGAATGAAAACACTAAGTAGAAGAAGATTAATTGAAAAAGAAATGAAACACACGAAGAACTCACCGTCCGTGGGCCTTCCCGCCTCCGCTTGCGTACACAGCTTAGGGGTCGATCGGCGCGCTTTCCCAATCGTAATCTGCACCGTGTATCTTCGCGACCTCCTGCGCGTACTTTGTCTACAAAACAAATAAATCTTGTAAGAATGTCAATAATAGTATTAGTTATAATGAAATTGATGAATTTTGAAAACTTACCAGTCGGTCGACTGCGACCTGACTACACTGCCCTGGCTGAGAAGGGTCACTTCCCTTGTGACCTCTCTTCCAAACCTGGGTCGGGGTCGGCTCATGACCCATCTCTTGCTCCTGTACAGCTGTGTTAGTGAGATAAATAATATATTAGGAACACATAAATAAAATGAAAAGGTACTTACCATGCGTTTAGCCAAACGCAAGTAGCCGTCGCCGCCATAGTTGTGCTTGCCCTCGGACCCCATGCAACACTGTCTAGCCTTTGTGGACTTGTTGATGAAAGCGTCGCTAGCCCAGTACCGACAGAGAGCTAAGTACGCCTCGATGTTACCTTGTGACCAGGAAATACTAACCTGCACATATTTCATTTTTCATCAACGCAGTTAACATACGTAGATATTGTAAATATTTAACAATATTAAAAACTTACCTCCGCGTACTGCTCCTCTGTCAAGTACGAGTTGGAGTCCTTCCTAAATACACCCCTTTGCTGCTCCTGCTCCTGGGGGTGCCGCTTGTAGTACGCGTTGACGGCCTGAATCTGGGCGTACGACAACGCCACCGTTGTGAGCTTCCGAGCATTGTAATAGAACACGCGTCTCGCGTGGTCCTCCATGCCCGGTTCCTCTACTTGGTACCTCCGCTTTAAGCAAACAAATATTTAAGTGATATGCATTAACAATTCAAACGAGTTGAAAAAATGAAACAGTTAAACTTACCATAAAATCGTGCCACAGGGCTCCCTGAACCGTGCCATGCACCGGGTGAGAGACACGAGCGTAGTCATCCCACGACAGGGCAGGAAAACCGTCAATTAGACTGGGGTAGTGCAACTTGATGATAGCACCCTGGACGCTGTTAACCTGACTGTGGTGCTTCTCGGCCCCCGTGAAAGAAAAGTCGTACCAACATCTACAAAATATATTAAATCATTAAGTAAAGGAAAACAACATCTAATATTTAATATACTATATACAGTATTTATACCTGTCTCCAACAGGACGGATTGTGGTCCGCTGAGTAGTAACTGGAGGAGGAGCCGCAAAGTGTGTCCTCCTCATCCGTCGCCTCTGCTACGACACTGCCGCATCCTGTGACCCTGAAGGCTCTGCGGAACCACTGGAGCCTCCAGGAAGGCTAGTGGTAGCCGGCTGCACAGGGAGGCTAGCGCTAGCCGGCTCCGAAGGGAGGCTAGCGCTAGAGGGCTCCTGTAGTGGCTCCCTAGCCTCTGAGTCAGGCTCCTGTAGCGGCCCCCTAGCCTCTGCCTCTGACTCTGACTCAGAAGTCTCTGAGTCAGACTGCACAAACAGAAAAGATTGACAATTAATAATTAATAACAATTGCAATTTCAAAAATAACTTTATTGTAACTAAGATTTACCTCAATCCGCTGAAAGCACACGAAGGGTGGAGCGTGTGACAGAAAGAGGGAACGTCGGCTAGAAAGGAACGAGGTCCCTAAGCAAGGGTCTCCTGGCGGCTCAAACCCTCTCACTGGCTTCCCCTTCCCCTTCCCCTTTGACGACATCCTATTGCAAGGAATAAATGATTAATATGCAAATATAATATACAAAATGAATGTTAAATTAGTGAATAAAATTTTACTTTAAAATTCATCAACATCACGATCATGCACCCTACTCCTTAAACCAGCCCATCGATCTTCTTCTTCCGCATATCGTTTTCGTTTGTGCAAATCAGCAGGTTCGACTATGTCATCGATATCTTATTCTGATTCTGATTCTGTTTCCGCTTTCGTGCCAACCTTGATATCTTGAGCGTCTCCAACTAAGTTATCGAGTCCTACACCGGGCTCGACTGAGAACGAGTCTGGCAACTCTTCCTCTTGGTAGACACAATCAACCTCAGCTTCGTCGTGGCAATCATCATCTCCTGGAGCGTATAACCGCTCACGAGGATTCACCTTATGTACCACCCACCAAGCTTTGAATTTATTGCATGGATAAGGTAAATAGTACACATGCTCTACTTGGTGTGCAAGAACTAATGAATCGAATCCTTTCAACCGTTCTTTGTGTTTTACTTCGACCATGCCAAAATCGTTTACTCGAACTCCACGAATGGAATCAAACCATTCGCAGTCAAAGAATACCGCTCGAATTGGCTTGTTTGCGACAAAAGTGGATTCAAGGATTTTTTTAATAATCATGTAGTACTGTGCTTCATGATCTTGCGAATCGATTGACCTCATCACATCTCCGGTATTACATGTTGCCGCGAGAGGACGAAGAGATTCAAATTGAGTTGTACGGAATCGAAAGCCGTTGACGTCATATCGACCATAGCTTCTAACATTAACCACTCCACGGGATAGTTGTCGCAAATCTTCATGGACATTGGCATCTTTTTGGCACTGTCCAAGATATGGAATTATTAGATAATGTAAGCATTCTTAAGTTATAAGAAAACGTTCTTAACATTGATTAGTTATCGAGAAAACGTTACATGATCTCTAAACCAAGAGAGAAAATTAGATCCCCCGTTTATTCCTTCCCGTCGAATGTGTTCTATTTGCTTGCTCGTGGGTTGATGTCTATGTCTCCAATTTTGCTTGTCGAACATACTACAAGATAAAGAGAACCTTTTAGAATACATGTGTCGAAAAAGATGGTGAAAAGCATAAGTGTAGGAGAAACACTTACTTGAAATATTCATTCATTTCTTCCATATTAGAGTACATGTAGAAGAATGCAGCACGCCTTTCTTTTTCGCTAACATCGTACGAAGTGTAACTACCAGTAGTAGTGCCTCTTGTTGCAAAAATGGAGAGATCGCTACAAGGAGGTTGATCATCTATATTGTACCGCATTACCGAAGTATTAACATTGTTTTCCTCTGCAAAGTAAACACTTGAGAAGTATCCTACTTCGTTAAGAGTAAAAGCTTCGGCGATGCAACCATCAACCCTTGCCCTGTTACCAACCATTGGTTTTAGATATCTAAGTGATCTTTCAATATGGTACATCCACCTATATTGCACGGGACCGCCCACTTTCGCTTCAAATGGAAGATGAATTAAGAGATGTTGCATTGGATTGAAAAATCCTGGAGGAAAAAATTTTTCCATCTTACACAAAAGTACAGAAACCTCCTTTTCCAATTTAGTCATCATCTCTGGCGTGATTTCTTTAGCATAGAGTTGCCTATAGAAGTGGCTAAGGTTGGCTAACACCTTCAACACTGCATCGTCAAAATAGCCTCGAAACATAACAGGCAAAAGTCTTTCCATGATTATGTGATAATCATGACTCTTCAACCCAATGAGCTTTCCCGTTTTCACATTCACGGCTCGTCTCAGACTAGCTGCATAACCATCTGGGAATTTCAACCTTTGCAACCATTCGAGAACTTCTTTTTTTTCTTTAGGTCGAAGACAGAAAGGAGCGCGTGGTTTACCACCATTTTCTGAGAGCTCAAGAGTTTGACGGTTACAAATCTCGGCAAGATCCTTTCGAGCGTTTAAATTGTCTTTTGTTTTACCCGTCATGTCCATGCATGTGCTTATGATACATTCGGCCATGTTACACTCTTGATGCATAACATCAATGTTGAGCCTTAGAATCAACGACTTCACATACGGTAACCCCCAAAGTCCACATATGTGAGTCCAATTATGTTTGTCTCCGTAACCTTCAAAATATCCAGGACGACCTTCATGTCGCACCAATTTGTCCAACATATCAAATATTTCTGACCCGTCAAGACGTTTCGGTGGTCCTTTAGTGACAACGGTGTTCTTTCTAAAGACATTCCTCTGTTGTCTAAACAAGTGATTCGGAGGTAGCCAACGTCTATGACAATCGAAGTAAGATATCTTGCCTCCATGGGTAAGTCGAAAACAATCGGTATCCGAGGCACATATCGGACACGTCAACCGACCATGAGTGCTTCATCTAGAAAACATGTCGTATGCCGGAAAATCATGAACGGACCACAAATAAGCAGCTCAGAAGTTCCACAACTCATAATGTGACACGTAACTGTTTCAACACATGTGCAACATAAGTTCCACTTTGTCCAAAAATGTTCCGTTTCGGCATTTCGTACATGGGCACCGCGCCTTATCGCTATTTGACAACGAAAAAGCTCATTCCACAAAAGCTTCTGTCTTGGCGTACCACTCATCTGAGTGACCACCAGTTCTGCTCTTCCAACCAGTGTACATCCAACTACGATCTTCGCCCATGTTTGACTCTGCAGTTTAACGCGAAAGAAATTGTCGTTAATGTATTGTTATGTTATGTGACGGCCCTACAACCTAGGAAGATAGATCCTAAACCCACCCAAGAGTGACCGAGCGGAGCGTGCTCATGACGAGACGCGTGATCCGGATTCGAACGAAATTTTGGCAGCATAACCCCGCTGTTCTCCACTGCACGCCCAAAAATGGTGCAGCAGAGAACAACAGGGCTACGCCACTGAAATCTCGTCCAAATCTGGACCCGCGTCTCGTCACAAGCCACGCCCCCTCGGTCACTCCGAGGCTCTCCAAAAAGGGACAATTCCGAACCTGCACGTCTCACATGCCAATGGCATGTGAGAGGTGCCGATCCGAAACGGGTAATACATTGCTATAGGTTACGTTGCTCATTTTCATTTTGAGGTCATTTAAGAGAGAGGAAAGAACTAGAGAAAGACTGAGAGGAAAGTTGGTCTTAGATGACAATTCCACATCCATGTGGAGTAGGGTATCACGCTCCACATCTTGTTGGTCTTAGAGCGTAAGTTATGCCCCATCGAAGCCCGCCGTTAACTTAAGACAACTTTAGTGTTAGCTCGTCGTACTTTATGTCCAGTCTGGACCCGCCGTCGTCGGGGTACACCATCCACGCGCAGGTGCCTGCCATCCTCACCGCCGTCGTTCGCCTTCGTGCCCTCTACATGCATACTTTACCTTACCACTAAATGGGCCTTGTCGGGCCTTGTCAAGCCGGTCCGAAGCCCATTTATGTATATATAGTACTTAAACACTCAAGCAATCAAAATTAAAATTGTAACCATAATTCAAAAAACTAAGAAATTCAAATAAACCTAAACATAACAATTATCTATTTTAATTCATCAATTTATCAACTCAATTCTAACATAAGCAATTCAATTCAATTCAATTCAATTAAACCTAAACATAAGCAATTCAATTATAACCATAATTCTAAGCATAACAAATAAGCATAAAAATTCATCAATTGTAATTCATCAATTTATCGATTTAATTCTAACATTAGCATAGTAAACGTTATTCGCAATGTGTATACATTTTAACCCTAAACCCTAAACCATGCATGATGGCTTGTGAACTGCGCGTCTAAATAGCACTATATACTAGTACAGTATATATTCCCGGACACGATTCAGTTTACTATTTCTAATTGTTTCTAATCTTGCTTCCCTTCCAGGATCCATGCGCAGCGCATGAAATAGCACGGCGCCACACCTTCCCTTCTCCTTCAGAACGGCTTATGGCCCCTGGCACGCATGTGGATGGAAGCGCCTCAACCGAGCCCACAAGCAGAGACACAGGCACACCGTGGTGTTCGAGCCTCTTTTGCCTTTATATAACCAGGCAGCCGCTGCGGCTCTCGTCCGCCGCCGACCTCTCTCTCCCCAAGCTCACGCCTCTGCTAGGTTCTTCTTCCCAAAGAACCCCTCACCGAACGAGAGAGGTGAAGCAAAAGAGCCCGCTCGCCTCCTTTCCATGGTGCCATCTTCTTCCTCGACCCTTAGTGCCGTTGCTCCGCTCTTCGTACCACAGGCGCCTCTCGTGCCCCGGTCGGCCCCGCCGATGTTTGTGACCTACTTCCCGCCTCCTGCAGACATGCTGCCGCCGATGAGGTTGCCCAGCCCGTTCATTGGCCCGCCTCCGCGTCCTGGGTTTGCGTGCCCGTTAGAGTGTCATCTGCCACAGGCACTGGGGTTCACGTACCCTGTCCAGTGCCAGCCTCCGCCGCCGGGGTTCCCGAACCCGTTCCTTTGTCCGCCACCGCCGGTCGGCTTCTCGGTGGCCCTGGCGTGGGTCTGCCACCGTCGGTACCGATGACGCACGACATGATGTTGATGGCACGGCTAGTTGCACCGGCAGGAGCGATGCATGATGTGCATCCTAAGCGTGCCGCCCTCAAGGATGAAGGCAAGCCTAAACCCTGAACCATGCATTATTCCCTATTGTGTATCTATATAATTTGTAGGAATAATTCCCTAAACACATATAATTTGTAGGAATAATTCCCTAAACACATTATTCACACTGTGTATATGAATTTTAAAATGAAAAAAAAAAACTCGAGCTCACCTTGCTGTGGTGTGCCGGAGGCACCGATCGGGGGCGCAGCAGACGGGGGCGGCGACGGACCAGGGCGGCGATGGCGGTGGCGCGGCGGACCGGGGGCGGCGACGGCTGGGGCGCAGGGGCGGCGACGGCGGGCCGGCGGTATGGTGGCGACGCGCCTCAAGGTCAGGGCGGCACCGCGGGGGCGGGTCCAGGGGCGGGAGCAGGGCGGTGGCGGGGCGACGATGGCGGGGCGGCGGGAAGGCGGCGACGGCGGGCAGGCGGTGGGGCGTCGGTTGGCGGCGGCGGCGGAAAGCAGGGCGGCGGTCGGCAGAAAGATATCGAAGCGGCGCGAGGAAAATGAGAAGGCGCGAGCGGCTCACACGGTTAGGTTAAATCAACAATTTACATCGGTCGTGGTTACTTACGTCGACCGACGTCAAGACCGATGTAAGTAAATGTTAACTTACGTCGGGAAATCAACTTACATCGACTATGGGCCGCGGCCGACGTAAGTATCCGTTAATTACCGTCGGTTCCTTTACTTACGTCGGCCAGGGGATAGAAGCCGACGTAATTTATTTAACTTACGTCGGTTACCAGGCCCCGACGTAAGTAACTTAATTTCGTCGGCTGGCCCACGTAAGTTGCGTTGGTCGACGTAATTGTTGGCGTTTCCTGTAGTGATACTATTCGCCACGAGTATGAAATCGTCGCGATACCGTACTTATCGCCACAGATGTGAAATCGTCGCAAATAACGTACTATTTGTTGCAATATGTTAAATCGTCGCAATATGTTAAACCATTGCAATACCATACTATTTGCCACGAACGCAGAGTCGTTGCAATACCATAATTTTTGCCACGAATGTGGCATTGTTGCAACACTATTATTTTTGTTGTAATACGTTAAATCGTCGCAATACTTTAAACCGTTGCAATACCATACTATTTGCCACGAACGTGGAGTCGTCGCAATACCATACTTTTTGCCACGAATGTGGCATCGTTGCAACACCGTTATTTTCGTTGCAATACGTTAAATCGTCACAATACGTTAAACCGTTGCAATACCATACTATTTGCAACGAACGTGGAGTCGTTGCAGTACCATACTTTTTGCCACGAATGTGACATCGTTGCAACACTGATATTTTTGTCGCAATACGTTAAATCGTCGCAATACGTTAAACCGTTGCAATACCATACTATTTGCCACCAACGTGGAGTCGTCGCAATACCATACTATTTGCCACGGATGTCAAGTCGTCGCAATAACCTTTTGCCACGGCTGTTATCGCCATGAGTCGGAAAAACTATCGCGATGTTCTATTTCGTTGCGACAACAACATATCGCGACAAATTTCAACCTATTGCAATGATTTTTTTTGTCGCAATAAACCGGAATCCTGGTAGTATACAATATCTCCTCCTTTACCCGAGCTCGAATCATCCAGGACAATCCGGATATGCCATGTTTCTACAACGTCTTTTCTTCATGCGGGCGGTTCTCAGGTCCTCTCTTCATGAATCTGTCCACTATACTAAACCCATACAACTCCGACTGTCAAGTCTGTGAAATGTATTCCTTTCTGAAGTATGAAGAAACATAAATTTTAGGAGGAATACCGCCGCACTCGCACAGGCCACAATGACATGGGAACATGGATTGTGTAACAAACCTTAGCTTGTGGCATATGCAAATACAAGTACCACCATCCTTCAATATGCACTTGTGCATGACTCTTTCATGTCTCATGCCATGCCGCAATCTGTCTTTGCATAGAACTTCTATTCGGTGCTCATGTATACTAGTAGCTCTTTAACCAATAAAGTGGGCCTTCTCTAATTTATCTTGCGTGTGTGAGCATGTGACCAAATACTAACCTATTTTAATTCATTGAGGTCTGTGATGCCTTGAAACGGTCTCTGAAGTACTTGTTAGCTCCATAGAGAATGAACACCACTATTGCCACAAATCAAAGTTCTTGCATGCCGCGTATGAGCCAGCTGTAAACCTCAGCAATGTTTGTAGTCATTATCCCGTAACAACTCCCATGTTTATTATATAGGAGTGACTACTTCTCCAGAATCTCATTTTCAATTCAATCGGAAAACATAGTCAATGCAGAACCGGGCCTATGTCTTATGTATTATGTATCACTATGTAAGAAACACAAATAGGAGACAAAGATCAGAAACGAATGCAAAGGCGATAGTCACTGATATGGGTAAACGAGACGTGCCCGCCTTAGAGAGGATGCTGGTTCACGAAAGAAATCGTAATAGGAGACGGGGTACTATAAGGTGCATCTCATTTAATGAAATATCCTTGACGCGTCTGATCCTCTGACAAACGGGAGACGTGCATCTACCAAAGCACGTCTCCTATTTGTGAAAAAAATGAGACAAACTTTACAGAAAGCATGTCTCCTTTGTCTTCAGTTACAGACAGATATGAACACATCGCCGAATGAATGTAGAGCACATTCACTTGATAACTAAATAATCATTCCAATGTAGAGTACCTTCACTGTAGTATTTTAAATCCAAAAAATAATTGAATCCTTCCTTATGAATTGTCATTCCTGAGGAACACAATGAACACATTCATTCATTCACAGTTGAACAGACAAATTAATATTCATTCATGCAGATGAACACAGATAACACATCCATCCATTAACAATATATTACAAAACACAAGAAAAAAATACAAGACACAAGAAAAGAAAAACAACATCAAATAAAAACAACAAAAGAAAACCTAAATCCTACTCCTCCTCCCCCTCCTCCTCCTCCTCCTCCGGCAGCCATCCAGCGTCGGTGCAACAGGAGTCCTGCTCGACTGCTCCGCCGGTTGCTCCGGCTGGTCATGATACAGCAGTGCAAACTCGCGACTGAGGTTCCTCGCCATCGCCGCACCAGGCAACTGTGGTCCTCGGCGTAAAGCACTTCGGCCATCGTCTCGAGTAGCCTCTGGAACCTGTCGAACAACATCTCGAGCACCTGGGTCATCGTCTCGAGCAGCTAGTCGTTGAGCCTCTCGGGGAAGCGGCAACACTGTTTCTTGCAGGGTGGCTCCCTCGGCGAGCTTGGCGGCGTAATGTTGCTCATGGTGGGTTGCCTGCGCGGAGAACACGAACAAAGAGAAGAGGAGAGACTGATGGCGCCTTATATAAGGTATGTGCGGAGATGCAAAATGGAGACGCGCTTAGCAGTGAAGTGCATCTCCTAGGCTCAACGTCAACCTCTTCTCTGCTAAAAGGGAGATGCGCATATCTGAAAAGTGTGTTTCCTATTCCCCATATCTCCTTTAGCTTCATGATTTTCTCCATTTTGCTTCGGTTCACTGTTGATATCACACATCACTGAACCTAGAGCACATTCACTTGATAACTAAATCATTCATTTGTCCAGAAAATAATCAAATCCTTCCTTATGATTCCTGAGGAACACGATGAACAAACCACACCTTCATTGATTCACACAGTTGAACATAAAAGATAACATTCATTCACACGGATAAACACAGATAAATTTCATTCATTCACACAATATATTACAAAACACAGGAAAAAGTCCAAGAAGAGACAAGAAAACAAAAACATCAATTAAAAACAACACAAGAAAACTAAATCCTCCTCCTCCTCCTCCTCCTCCTCCTCCTCCTCCTCCAACGGCGACTCCAGCGCTGATGCAATAGGAGCCTGGGCCAGCTGCGCCAGTTGCTCTAGCTGCACCGGCAGTGCAACCCCGCGGCCGAGGTTCCTCTCTGTTGCCACCACCAGGTTTATGCGGGCCTTGGCACCGAGCACATGGGTCTTCATCTCGAATAGAATGTCGAGATGATCGTTCACTCTCATGAGGGCATAGAGGTAGTGGCTGATGGCACCCATTCCAGTAAACTCTGGAAGGGTACCCAGACCCAAGGAACTCACAGCGTGAGACGTACTGTTGTACGCCTCTTGCGCCATAACGAGGCACTGCTCAATGTTGAGCTTGTCAGGGGAGCTGTAGCACAATTTCTTGCAAGGTGGCTCCCTCAGCGGGCTTAGCGGCGGAACGTTGGCCATGGTGGTGGTGAGTCGTCGGCGCGGAGAAGATGAAGAACAAGAAATAGAAGCAAAATGGGAGACGCGCTTGTGGAGAATTGATGGGTGATGGCGCATCATATATAAGGTCTGTGCGGAGTTGACGATGGAGCGATTGGTTTCACGCGCATTTATGGAATGATGGGACGCATCGATACCGCCTCGGGGAAATGAAAGGCCGCGCATGCTGGTCGCACGCGTCTCTGCACCACCGCCGCCGAAATTAAGTTCTCCGCAGTTCTCGTGCCTCGCGTCTCTCTTTCAGCAATGGGAGATGCACTTTCATATCTCAAGCATCTCGCTTTAGTCTCGCCTATCTCGCATATATCTCCCGTGCCTCTTTGCCTTCGGTGCTGCTTGACTAATCGACCAACTATAGTTTGACCGCCGCCTCTGTTCGACCAACTCCAGTGCGACCACCGCCTCTGTTCGCCATCGCCGTCCTCATCATCATCATCACTGTTCATGGTTGGGTTAGATATCGGCTTGGCGCATAACCGACTGAAGGGGGTGCGCTTGGCGTGGCGCAAGAACCACACCCATGTATGTACATATGGCACACCGGTTGCATGGTTGTATGTAGCTCTGCAATGGACTGATGAACTTAACTGTAGTTTTGTTTTCTGTCTTGTTTGTTTTTGGTATTTCCGATTTCTCTGCATAGGGTTTCTCTGCGAAGCTTAAGTCAGGAGATTTATTGAAGTGACAGTGCATCGTCCCCGATAAAGAAGGGATAAATCATGAAGAACAAGCACAATCATATAAGTATAACCATCGTCCTCTTATTAATTAATTTCCTTTGTAGATTGACTGGGAAGATGGTCACTACCCCCTGACAATCTCCTTCTTGGAGGACTATTGGTTAGTGCCTCCAAGATGTGCCTTTCTTTGTGGTTTCTTCCACCCGAATGTTCATCGCTCAGGAGCACTCTACCCTGGGGTTCTTGATCAAGAGATTGTAAGATAGAGTTATTTTGATCAAGTAATTAGTAATTGATGCCGAAATTATTTGAATTGGTTTCTTATGTTTCTTAAATTGATATTTCTTAGGGGTGGTGGTCTCGTTTTAAAATCAAAACAATACTACTTGAAGTTCAACGTTTGCTTCATCAGCCAAATGCGCCCAATGTTGAAAATGATTGCTATAATATACTTATTAAGGTTAGTATTTCGTGTTAGTGACCAACGTAGGTTATATATCATTCCTCATTCAATATTTTTTAATTTAAAGAATGTCAATATTTTTAGGATCCATGGGAATATAAGAGACGTGTTCGGGAGCAAGTTGGATGGTACAGTTTAGATTGATCGATGGAAGCCTTATAGGAATAAGTTTAGAATCAAAATGTATAGTTTAGAGGCCATGCAATGTGTATCAACTATAAAATTCATTGAGTTGCAAATTATCTCTGAATTGCATGTTATTGCGTTTGTTTATTACTGAATTCCATTTATATCCCTGAACTGCAATGTCATTGCGTTTGTTTATACCTGAATTAGGACGCTCACGATGTTAACTCTTCGCAAAAGTGGCAACGAACGCTCACAATGTCGTGCGAGTGGCAAAAGGGAGACGAGCACATGAGAGATGAACTTTAAACAGGAGCATCTCCGATTTTTGACCTCTGACAAAAGGGAGACGCGTTGTTGTAAGGCCCGTGAGAGAAGAGCTAATGTGAGACGCGCCTTATCTAGGCACGTCTCTGATTCATACCGGAGATCATTTTTCCCATCCCATAAAGTTGAGAGTTTTGCAATGATGATATAAGGCATTGCGCATAGTTGCCAGTTGGACATGCCCGTATGCCAAAGATGTTGTTCCTTGCTTTAGCGCACTGTGGCGCATCTTTGGCATACGGCGTGCCCGTTCGGCCACAAAATGATGTGAGACGAGCATTATATATGTCCCTCTCTAATTTTTGACCTATTTTTAGGTCTCGTGCGCCCTCTAGCAAAAAAATTTGTGCAAAACTACTCGTGCCCTCTCGGCCTAAGGGAGACGCTCAAATGAGAGATGGGTGTTATAGAGGCCCGTCTCCGAGTTTCGCTATTTTTATCTATCGTGCACTCTCTCCCAACACTTGGCGAAAATTTTTAGCTCTCACACGCTCTCTCGACCTAGAAATCGCAGCTCCTAAGCACGTCGCTGCCGTCCCTTTTCCTCAACTCGCTCTTCATCATTGTCATGCTCTCGTCATCAACCTCGACCCTATCGTTGACCCTGACCTTCGTCATTGGAGAATTGAGGATGCTGGAGCACGCTGCCTCGTCCCCTGTCCCCAGAGCACGCCGCCGCCTCGACCCCGACCTTGGTAATCTGTATGAGCATGCTGCTGCCTTCACATAATTGGAAATGTTCTCCTTGTCCTGGGAGCACGTCGGCCTGCTATCATCGGAGAGTTGAGGAACCGCCGCTCTGGCGCCTCCGCCAGCTCGTCCTGGAGCACGCCGCCGCCTCATACGCTGTCCCCTGAGCACACCGCCACCTCAACCCTACTCTCAGAGCATGCATTTCAGTGATTTTATTAAATTTGAGGATGTCCAATGAAGGCTTGTTGTTAATGAAGTCATTGATCCAAAGGAAGAATTTTCATTACGGTTTACATTCATCTTCCTTGTTTATGTCCAATGTATAAGTAATGTATTTGGTTTGACTATCAATTTATATAATTAATTTTGATTCGCAAACCCTTGAAACTACAGGAACTGTGGTTGACACTAGCATTTGCCATTCCAGTGAGTTTGATTTTGTAACACCCTAAATTTTTGCATCACGCATTGCATACATGTTCATGCATTTAATTGTAGTAAAGAATAAATTAGGAGAGGAAAACTAAGAAGAAATAATATATATTAAGAGAAGAAAAGAGAATAGAAATATAAGACACATATTAGAAAAACTATATATATATATAACAAAAATTATAATAAAAAACAACTGTATATAAAAAAAAAGAAAAAAAAAGGCCGAGTGCGCCCCGCACCCCGCCAGCGGTCGCGCACCGCGCCGAGGCACCAGCACCGAGACCGAGTGATCTCTGGACCGCGCGCCCTCGTGCCTTGGCCGAGTCAGCCGCTGTTTCGGCTGTCGTGCCACAGCCAGACTCTGGTGCCTCTCGCCGCCTATATAAACGACCTAGGCTCCATAGTTTTTTTCTTCGGCAGAAATCGCCGCAGCCCCAAAACCCTAGCCGCTAGACACAAAAACCAGAGTCTGCGCCAAGGAGAAAAAAAAAGAGGAAAAAAGGAGGAAGAAGAAGAAAAAGAGGAGGGTGCCGTCATCCGCCGGAGATCATCGTGCCGCCGTCGTTGTGCTGCTGGAGGACTGTTGCGCCATCTACTTCGTCTGCACCACACATCTGTCTCGCCATCTCTGAAGCCATCGCATCTATAGTAAGATACGTTTTCCGAGGCAAATTTTAGCGACATATTAGATCTAATACCCAAAATTTAATCGTAGTTACACCATCTATTTTCAGCAACTATAATTCTCACTAAAACCCCCGTAAACTAGTATGAACACGTATGAACTAGTCGCATCTAATCAATAAACAACCGTAGATTAATTAATTAATGAACTTTTCAAGCATTCATGTCATTGCATGTTGATTAATGTGTGTGCATCATGTTGATTTATATGTATTTTCTTGTATGTGTGATCATGAGTAGAGGGACTTGCTCAAGAGGCTGTATACGAGGATTTCCAGAACCAAGACTTTGAAACGCTTAAGCAACCCCATCCGTCAGAGCAAGGCAAGTGTCCTTGAACATATTGATCCTGTTTTTAAAATAAATGTTTTGTTTCCAAAATTGCATTCTTGTGGCAATTTGATGGGAATCCTATGATAGAAAGTTTACTAGCTTTGTTTGACCACCCTTGTCACCTGGAATACATGGTAGCGAGTCGAGAAGGGCTTTTTACCTTTGCTTCACTTAATTAATTGGGATAGGAAAACAAGTATACCATTTAATTATGCATTAATGAAATTACGGTTAATATGAACTGGTTAATATGATATGGTAATGGGTGATCTAAGCAAGCCTGGTGTGTGGATGGGTTGGATGATATGGTGGTTTGCTTGCTTTAGATCTAAGGACTGGTTCATGCGAGAATAGGCCAGGACTACAGTGCCACCACGAGGCCAAGTATGGGTCCGGCGTAGCTGATTAATTAGGGTATTGCTAGTATTGCATAGATCATTTGGCGCACCGGGGAAGGGGAATCGGATTGGGTTTGGATATGGTTGGCGGGACTCCTTGGGATCCGAATGGCACAAGAGGGAGCCCTTGGTTGAAGATGCACTCAGTTGGAGGCATTGCCACCGGTGAAACCTCAGTGGGTCCGTACATGCCAGTAGTCCCTTTGTAAAGGCTATTTTGTGATCCTTTGGCCATACACCAAAGGAAGTGTAATTGGCATAAGGGAGGTTCTTTAGTCGCCGACAGGGTGATGAAATCGCAAACACGTGGGTGAAGGGGTACAAACTCTGCAGAGTATTAAAACTATCATAATAGTTGTGCTCCCGGTTATTAGCACCTCGACAACTTCCACGATTATAGGGAAATTGGGATTTGGGATGGTTATAGTTTGGTACTGGTTATGGGATAGTATTATGGTTCATGGGGATGAATATGGTTAATGTTAATGAAAAATCTAGAATTTGGATGATGGTAATGAAATATGGATTGGTATTATGATAGCTACATGGTTTATGCAGGGTTTACTTTACATACATATAATATACCACTCTTTAAATGTTTTAATGTACTTTTCAGCACTTAGCTTTATTATTGTTGTCATTTGTTAAGCTACATGTCATACTTTTCCACACTTGCTGAGTATGACATGTACTCACCCTTGCAACCCCCCCCCCCCCCCCCACCAATGGTTGCAAGTCAAGATTGGGAGTGTCACAATATTAATGAGGAGTTTTAGGTTGTGTGTTGCCGTCAGCTTTGCCTGTAGTGTTGCATGGAGCTGTGCTACCCCTATACTTAGCTTTCTTATTTTTCTTAGCTTAGATTTAGTTTATTTCTGCAGCAGATATAGTTCAATAATGATCATTAGAGTTGCAATATGAAGATTATTTGGATATTGTAATAAAAGTACTTATTTAATAATTTGAGCTGTGGTATTTATCTGTTTATCATTTGTGAATCACTTGTATATGTGTGTTAAACATCCTGAGCACACATATACTGCACTTGGTTCATTTTCGGAACCAGGTGTCACAGATTTATACCTCTGCAACCATGCTGGAATCAAGGTACATATGCAATAATTGATTTTGCTCTCATGAGTTTTTGATATCGGGCTATTAATGCATTAGTAGAATGTAAATTGTTTGTATTTTCATAGGACAAACACACAAGCTCACTACTGTGTCCTTTATGATGAGAACAATTTCTCTGTTGATGCTTTGCAGATGCTCACCAACTGACTGCGCTACAAGTAAGCTCGGTTCTCCATTCACTAACATTTCTTGTGTTTATTACAGTTGTATACCAATTGATTCCTAAGCCTTCAGATATTTGCTCCCTTATGTGACTGTTTAAGCGAATGTGACTCCAATTTGATAATGTTTTATATGATTTCAGTGATTTTGTTAAATTTTAGGATGTCTCAATCAGAGCATTAGAGGCTATGAAGGCTCATCATTAATGAAGTCATTGATTGGGAGAATTTTCATACGGTATACAAGATTAGATGATGATAATTATGATGTGTGTAATTAGTTACTTTGTAATCAGGATGAACAGGGGGGCATTCTTTGTGTAATTAGTATACTTGATAACCACGTTTGATACTTTGTTAATATTTGATTGGTCAATATAATTGAAAGTGTAATCTTTTGGGCTGAACATATGTTCATGTATGTGTATGTTGCTGACACTGGCAATGCGGCTGCCAAATCCTGGCTAGCTCCAGGATGCAGCCGGCAACCAGGATAATCAGGGATGGGGGACACCTAATAGAAGACCATGCATGTAAACAATCCACGATAGGCTATAACGGAGAATGTCTGCGACGAGCTTCCTTAAAGCACATCTCAGATCAGTCAATAAATATGCGATGCGCAGTATTAGAGTTTGTCTCGCATGTGTGCTAATAGGCGACTTGCATCTCCAATGACCCCGTAAAACATGTCTGTTATGACTCAAAGAAATTATATGCCCTATCTTTGAGCTTGTCTCGCACTTAGGCTGATCGGCGATGCGCCAGCAGCTCGTCACTGATGACAACGTAATACGAGATGCGACAACGGAGACGCACCATTTGTTCTTCTCCCTTCTTCGTTTGGGCACGTCTCGGATGAGCCTTTCCTATGTAGTATTTAAGACATAGAGTTGGGCTTGTGGTCGTTCTCTCGTGTCTCCATGAAGACAAACTCGATGCCGTCGGACTCCAGTGCATGCAGCCGGCTGAAGTGCAGCAGGAACGTGTCTAGCCAGTGGACGACGTCGGCGCTGGTATGATGACAGAGCAGAAGAGTAGCAACCCGGATATGCTCTTCGGCATTTCCTATATCACTCATCAGTGCACCAAGAGCTTGAGTAACTTCATCACTAATACTTTGCCACCTTCTGAACATTAATTTTAGTTTTCCTTGTGGTCAAGTTATCAGGTTTCTTACACAAAGAATTGAATTTATTCGTTAGTTCTCGCTGCATAGCCACTTGAACATATCCATGAGATGTTTGTCCCTGAATTGTTTGTAGAAGTTTGCAGTCATATGCCTCATGAACCATCTACTCCTCGCAGCTAGCCAAAATGGTGGCTCACCAATCTCTCTGCAACCATCCAGCAAATCAAGTATTGCCGATCATGTATGAGCCATACATCCTGTCTGGTCACCACGACTGCAAACTTGATACTCCCTCTTTTCCAAAATAAATGTCATTTCAGACCAAGCAAACAACTAAAAATGAACTGCAACATCATGTCTTAACGACATTTATTTAGAGAAGAAGAGGGTAAGTGATAAAAATCAGTATCAACTATCGGTATCTTCACTCTCTACGAAGGCACATGCCACTTGAAGAACTTGATCGTTGTCACCCAGCCCAGTAGCTGTTAGTATATGTCCCTTTTACTTCCCCAGTTAAGAAGGTACCATCAATACATAAGATTGGCCAACGGTGTCCAAATGCCCTGATGCATGCACCCAATGAGAAGAAGGAACACAAAGTATTGTAGGGCCACTAGTCACTAGGAATGGTTTCGATGGTATAATATGTTCCCAAATTCATACTTTATATGGTGCCCAATAGCAGAGATAGATTATTGATTTCTCGTATGTGACAAACCTCATCTCCAACACCTTTCGTTTAACTCTCCATGCCTTATGGCAGCTGATTATGTACTTGTATGTGTCTGATTATAGATTTCGATTCATATGATATGTTATCCACTATCATCCCATATATCTTATTTGTAATGAAATTTCAAGTGAGATTTCTATGAGTATTCTCCACCCCGACCAAATGATAGTTGTGCTCAGTCACTATGGTGCATTTCTAGTAAACCTTCCATTTTTCCTTCATTGTGAGTACTCGCCATAAGCAACCATCATGCACATACCTCACTTCGTACATGGGCTTCTGATTAGCAGCCTCATCATGGATACATTCCAACACTTCACTGCCTCTTTCATCTCTTAATGACTGCCGTATTTTGCACCTTTGTAAGGATCGAAACGCCCAAGAGGGGGGGTGAATTGGGCTTTCTTTCAAATTTTAAGGCAATTAAAAACTAACAACCTAAAGCCCAATTCCCTATGCGATTAAACTATGCAATCAATGTAAATTAAAGTTGCATAATGAAGATTACATAAGTGTAAAAGGGAGAGGGATGCAAACGCTCAAGGGACACGGAGTTTATCCCGTGGTTCGGTAAGATCACAAGGATCTTCCTACATCCACGTTGTGGCACCCACCGAAGGGTTTTGTCACTCCCAAGTCACCGAGACAAGGGGGTCTTCACTATTCTTCTCCGTTCTCCAACCTTGGCAAGGTGGAGCTCAAGTCTTGTACACTTTGGAATCCTCCGGGCTTCCACAATCTTCTTGGCAAGCTCCGGAAGTCACACACACCAAGGGACACTCCCTTATGGCTCTCACTACACTAGAGACTCCAATCACCAAGAATGGAGGCACCCAAGCACTATCTCTAGCTAGTTCTAGCCTATCTCTTGGTGTACAAATGATGAAGAAATGATGTGAAAGTGGTAGCTCTATTGCTTGAATGCTCTAGGATGTGCAGAGTATGTCTGGGCATCAAGTCTTTTTGATTTGATAGGTTGAAGGGGTATAAATAGCCAGCCTCCACGAGATAGCCGTTGGAAAAGTAGGCTGACATCACTTCTCTGCGAACACCGGATGATCAGATGTCTCCCCTTCAGTTATCATCGGTCAAAGCCAAATTAGCTGATGTCACTGTGTCAGATATGACCGTTGTTAGACCGATGTTGACCTGTCTTCTCATCGGATGATCCGCTGGCTCTTTCTCCAGAATTTTCTTGATCTTGAGGCTTAATGGAGTGATCGACCGATGTGTGTAATTCTGCACATCGGATGATCTGGTGCTTCACTTGGTCCAATGGTATTGCAATCTGTGCTGATGGACCGATGTCACTAAGCCACTCACATCGGATGATCCGGTGAGTGCATTTGTCTGAGGTCTTCTTCTTCTGTTGAACCAACTCGACCGATGTAGTCAACTCATAAAACGTCGGATGATCCGGTGTGTTCAACTTGTTGACTTTGAGTTGTTTTGAGTTGTTCTTTTGGAATTTGAACTTGCGACCTCTTTGACACTTGTTTGAAATGTTGTTTTGATAGTCTTCAAGCATTGAGTGATGTCAAGTTAGAGCTTTCACTTCTTGTCTTCATATGGTTCGATTTGATCTCATTAGTTGATTTTATATGGGTTTCCAATGTAATTTTGATTTCATTTGATTGAGAGTTATTGGGACCTTGCATTCACAAATTCATTAGTAATATCGAATGGTTGTCATTAATCACCGAAACCGTACCTCAAGGGGCCTAGATGCTTTCAATCTCCCCCTTTTTGGTGATTGATGACGACACAATAATTTAAAGCGCAATAATAATGAATTTGATGGTACAATACTCAAGTAGATATGCAATGAATACAAGATAAGACATATTGAGCTTATAGAAATTCAAATGAAATTAATCGCGCGAAAAGCTCAATCGATTAAAACCATAAGAAAATGTAACAAGCGAAAAAGGTGCTTAATTAAAAATTACAAAAAGGTACTCAAGCACGAATACAAAGGAATGAAACCAACCTCCCCCTGAGACTATTACTACCACTCCCCCTGACTCCTCTACCTCTTCTCCCCCTTTGGCATCAAGACACCAAAAAGGGATCAGAGAGCCTACAGACCCTGAGAGCTGGGCGCAATGACAAACTGATCACCGTCGCAGTCATCGGAGCTGGAGTCGCCGGTCGTAGGAGCTGCCGGAGCGGAGAGAGCTGCGGGGTCCGTTGCCGGTGCTGGAGAAGAGGAAGCAGGTACTGGAGGCGCCGGTGGAGCTGGAGGAAGTGGAGCGCTGACCACGGACGCTGGCATCTGCTGAAACAGAGTCGTCGCCGGCAGAGGTGAGTGAATCGGTGCGCTGCGTTCCAGAAGTGGTCACATACTGATCGAAGGAATTGGAGTAGTAGGCACCTGAGCGACACCTGGAGCCAGTCCCAGTCCAGGCTGCTGTGGAGGAAGGGCGATCCCGGTCTGAGTGTACAGGTTGGTGATCAACCCTAGGATCTCCATCATGGCCTGCTGAGTCTGCTGCTGCTGGTCGAGGGTACGGCGGTGCATCTGATCGACCAAGTTGGTGAACCGATCTGTATCCTCTCGCCTCTGTCGGGCGATCTCCAGCTGAAGCTTCTGCTGCTGCCTCTGGAGCTGTGATAGGTGAGCAGCCTGCTCTGCCCTGGCCTGCTCAGCAGCGAGCCTGTCCTGGCGCTGCTGCTCGATCATCTGCTGGAGTAGTGTCGACAGCTCTGATGGCTGTGACACCTGCGCCTCGGACACAGGAGGTGGTGTCGGTGGCGGAGCAGCTGATCCTCCTGCCTCGGCGTCGTGCTGCCTCGGTGAGGGTGGAGGAGGAGGGAAGTACTCCTCGACACTCTCGTCTGTGTCACTCTCGGACCATACGTGCTGCAGGTCTCCTCCTTGAGCTTCTGCCTCAGCCAGACGCTCATCTTCCTTCTCAAGGTCAGACCAATCTTCCTCAATCAGCCGGGCCCTGACCTGGCGCTCAACTGGACGGCCAAGGCGGCGGTCTCAAGGAGCGCGGGCACGGTAATGTCTGAACCGTGTCACACTCTCGTCAGAGAGACGATCGTGCACGGCGGACTCCTCTGGAACCATCATCGTGAGCAGGTAGCTGATCCAGTGCCCATATGCTAGCTGCCTCATCATTCCCACTCCATTTGTTATGACATCCTCCACCTCGCAGATGATGACATACACTATATCAAAGTCCATCCCGTTCATGATGTAGAACAGGATCGTCTGCTGGAGGCTAGTGAATCCCTCGAGATAGCCGGACCTCGGCAGGAGAGAGCGACGCAGGGCAAGGTGCACCGTGCATGCTGCAGGAGTCAACAGGGTCGGAACTCTCGGCTGGTTTGGAGAGAAAGTGGGTCCAAAGAGTGATTTGATATCCTCCAGAGCAGGAGCCACTCCTCCAGTGAGTGGCCTCCTCGGCGGGTCTGCCTGACCGTAGACTCTCTCATGGATGTAGATGTCGTGCAAGTCTACTCCAAGCAGCTGACCCAGTGTCTGCCACGTCAGGTGGTAGTGCTGACCCATGAACATGAAGTCAATGGATCGTCTGCCCTCAGAGACGTAGAGGGTGGCGTAGAACACGCGGACCCAATCCTCTACGTAGGCACTTCGCTCATATGACAGCAACTGCACCAGGCCCCTGTACCTCTCAAAGAACGGCCTGATCTCTGTCCCTGCGGCTATGGCAAGCTGATCCCAATCCATGTAGTTATGCTGGAACATCTTGTGGCCACGACGTCTGTAGGTCTCGTAGAGAGACGCCTGCGTGACCGTCCAGAACCGACTGTCAACCATAGCTTCCCGGGGCTGCGGGTACCACTCCTCAAGCAACACACTCCATCTGAGCTTCCGGAGTTGCTTGGCCTTCATCTTCCGGTAGTCCGTGAGATGGACTCCCTCACTGACACGGACTGCCGTGTCCATCTCGTTGATGGCCCTCTCGGCCTCCCTGTCCTCACGACGGTCGGCAGCCGTCGGTCTCGGACGAGGAGCAGCCTCGGTGTGACCTCCATGAGTCCGGGCTGAGCGTCGGCGGACGAGAGGCTCAACCGGCTCCTCTTCGGCCTCGGAGTCGTCGATCATGGGAGGCTGCCTCGAGCGAGCCTCGCGGATCCTCAGGGACCCCCCTCGGCCACGCTCATGCTCCTCAGTGGCGCGAGCGGCCATCACCGCCTTCTTCTCCTCCTTGGAAAGCTTCTGCTTCTTCGCGGCGGGCTCCGCGATAACCTTGCCCTTGTTCTTCCTGTCGCGAGCCATCGCAACGAAGCAAAGCGCGTGGACGAAGTCGACGATGCACGGAATGGCACCACGAAGGTTGACGCGGCCGGGGAAACC
Source organism: Tuctoria greenei (assembly GCA_036927565.1). Taxonomy (NCBI): domain Eukaryota; kingdom Viridiplantae; phylum Streptophyta; class Magnoliopsida; order Poales; family Poaceae; genus Tuctoria; species Tuctoria greenei. Next base: position 140,574,719 of record JAYESD010000001.1, on the reverse strand, counting down.
CTAACGGCGACGGGGGGATCGCGACCGTAGAGGATGGCACACGTTGATGGTGGGGAGGGCGGTGTGTGCGTGGGGTGGCTTTGCCAGTGGAGAGAGGCGGCGGCGGCGCTTGGGCGCAGTGGTGAGGTGTGGAGACGGCGGCGCGGCGCTTGGAGGTGAGGCGGCGCGGGTGGTGGTGGTGTCCGGCGGGAGCACGGCGGCGGCGCAAGATTGTGGTGGCGGCGGCGCGAGGAAGAGGCGGCAGTGCGAGGGAGAGGCGGCGACGCGAGGGAAACGGCGGTGGCGCGAGGGAGACGGTGGTCGGCGGCGGCGGGAGAGAAAGGCGTCGGGGAGAGAGAAAGACGGGCCGGCGCGCGGGTTTAAATAGTGGGACCCAAACCCTAGCCGTTATTTTAACACCGGATGGACCGATGTTAAGAGAAATGAGCATCGGTCGAATGCCATAGAAAAGATATTCAAAAATTGCAGTTGACATCGGATGGACCGACGTCTAGGGTTTTGATCATCGGTCGAATATCACAGTAAGGGTGTTCAAAAGAGTGATGTAAACACCGGATGGTCCAACATTGAAGGGATAAACATCGGTTGAATTGACCACAGCTCCAGAAGAGTGAACACCGGATGGACCGATGTATTTCGGTATGAACGCGTCGGATCATTTGAGATACTGACTGAACTGGGCCTTGAAGAGTGAACACCTATTGGTCCGATGAGGGATTGGCTTAGGCATCGGATAATCCGATGACAACAGAACGAAAACATCCCATATATGTCCTTTGACCAAACAAACAATCAAAGAGAAACACATGTCTTAGGACTTTTTGGGCAACCCCTTACCCCTCAAAAAGCTAATATGCCAATAGCTTGGCTAGGCCTTAATGCAAATGGAACACCGAGAAAAATGGAGGAAAATATCCAAATAAAATGTAAGGCCCATGCTTTGTGAGGTAGAGTATGAAGACTTCTATCTCTTTGAAGCATGTTCCTCTAGGCATTAACGTACCTACCATTTTGTTCTTTCCACCTTATATGAGTTGAGATATTGTATTTCAAACAAGTCTCCTTCTCATGAGGTGGGTTCCCCTTTGTGACAATATACCGTATGCAATGCCAAACAAATTATAGTGCAAGATTATATGGCAGGGATCATGCAAGGCATAAAATAAATCTATCTTGCCATGTTTAAACCTTCCAAAGGCTTCCTCAAGGAAAACTATTTCTAGCTTGCCCCTATCATTTGGAAGTTAGACAAGACCTATATGATATGCATCCTTACATGAACATGGCAACTTACATGACGTTAGATGCATCTAGCACATTTAATTCACTTCTAAGTCTAGAAAAGGTTTTCTCATCAAGTGGTTTAGTGAAGATATCTGCCAATTGTTCTTCGGATCTAACACCTTGCAAAGAGATGTCTCCTTTAGCCTCATGATCCCGCAAGAAGTGATGGCGAATATCAATGTGCTTAGTGCGGGAGTGTTGAACGGGGTTTCTAGCTATCTTAACCGCACTTTCATTGTCACAAAGGAGAGGCACACAACCAAATTTAATTCCAAAGTCCAAAAGGGTTCGCTTCATATATAGAATTTGGGCACAACATGCACCGGCCGCTATATACTCCGCCTCCGCGGTGGACAAAGCCACGGAATTTTGCTTTTTGCTTGACCAAGATACTAGGGAACGCCCAAGTAAGTGGCACCCACCGAAGGTACTATTGAGATCCACACGGCATCCGACAAAGTCCGAATCCGAGTATCCCAAGAGATGGAAACTAGCGTTCTTGGGGTACCACAAACCAACACTTGGGGTATGCTTGAGATACCGAAGTATCCTAAAGACCGCCTTCTTATGCGATTCTTTAGGTGCCGCTTGAAAGCGAGCACACAAGCACACACTAAACATAAAATCGGGCCTAGATGCGGTAAGATATAACAATGAACCAATCATGGAACAGTAGTGAGATTGATCAATAGGTTTACCGTCCAAGTCCGCGTCGAGATGACAATTTGTCGCCATTGGAGTACTTCTTGTGCTACAATCTCCCATCTCAAATTTCTTCAAGAGGTCCTTGGTGTACTTCTCTTGGTAGATGAAGGTCCCCTCTTGAAGTTGCTTGATTTGAAATCCAAGGAAGAAGTTGAGCTCTCCAATCATTGACATCTCGAATTCCCTAGACATCATGGTGCCAAACTCATGGCTAAGAGTTTTGTTAGTTGAGCCAAAAATAATATCATCGACATAAATTTGACAAATAAATAAATCCCCGTCGATGTGCTTGGTGAAGAGTGTAGTGCCCACCCTCCCGATCTTGAATCCTTGCATAACCAAGAAATCCCTTAGACGTTCATACCACGCCCTAGGTGCTTGCTTGAGCCCGTAGAGCGCCTTGTGTAACCTATACACATGGTTAGGATTCCTCGGATCTTCAAACCCGGGAGGTTGCTCAACATAAACAAGTTCGTTAATATAAACATTAAGAAAGGCACTTTTAACATCCATTTGATAAAGCATTATATTGTGATGCGAAGCAAAAGCAAGGAGTATATGAATAGCTTCTAACCGAGCGACCGGAGCGAATGTTTCTCCAAAGTCTAGTCCTTCAACTTGTGAAAAACCCTTGGCCACAAGTCTTGCTTTGTTGCGGACCACAACGCCATTCTCGTCTTGCATGTTGCGGTACACCCACTTCGTTCCGATGACATTCTTGTCCTTGGGTCGCTCCTCCAACACCCAAACTTCATTGCGGGTGAAGTTGTTGAGTTCTTCTTGCATGGCCATCACCCAATTTGGATCTTGGAGTGCTTCCTCTATGAGTGGGTTCTACACACGAAACAAAAGAGTAGTGCTCACAAAACGAAGCGACATGGCGAGAACGAGTACTTACTCCCCGTGACGAACTTCCGAATCGGATGCGCCTTGGAGATGCGTCCATGCCTCATAAGTGATTGTGAAGCACTTGGCGGTGGTGAAGCATCTTGCTCGTCTTGTGGTTGGACTTGATCTTGGACTTCTTCTTCTTGTGGATGATGTTGTGTGGCTTGTGAATCTTGCATTGGCAATGGATCATCTTTTTCTTCTTCTTCATCAACTTGAGGCGCCATGGAGGTGTTGATGTTGGAACTTGATGCTCCCCCTTGATCATGGCTCTCCTCAACTTCGGACTTGATGTCTCCAATGGTCATGTTTTTCATGGCTTCTCGTAGAGGCTCATCATCTATATCATCATGACCAAAACTCTCCTCTTGGGAGCCATTAGTCTCATCAAACTCAACATCACAACTTTCTTCAACAAACCCGGAGGTTTGGTTGAATACTCGATATGCTTTTGAGTTTGACGCATAACCAAGAAAGATACCAACATCACACCTTCTTTCAAACTTACCGGGCCTTTTCTTGCGGTAGATGTAGCATTTGCACCCGAAGACTCGGAAGTAGGAGATGTTGGGCTTTCTCCCAATGAGGAGCTCATATGGGGTCTTTTGAAGTAGTCGATGAAGATAGACCCTATTTGCGGCATGGCACGCCGTGTTGATTGCTTCGGCCCAAAACTTCTCCGACGTGCCATAGTCATCAAGCATTGCTCTAGCAAGGGTGATGAGAGTCTTGTTCTTCCTTTCAACGACACCATTTTGTTGAGGAGTGTATGTGGCCGAAAACCCATGCTTCACGCCTTCACGATCACATCACTCCCCAATGTTGTAGTTCTTGAACTCGGTGCCGTTGTCACTCCGGACCTTGATGATGGGAAGTTGAAATTCCCTTTGAGACGTTTAGCAAAGGTCTTGAAGACTTCCGGAGTTTCACCCTTGTCACCTAGAAACAAAGTCCAAACATATCGAGAATAATCGTCAACGATAACAAGACAATAGAAGTTACCACCAAGTCTTTGATATGTGGACGGTCCGAAGAGGTCCATGTGGAGTAGTTCAAGCGGCTTGGAGGTTGACACCATTGTCTTCATTTGGTGGTGTGAAGCAACTTGCTTCCCGGCTTGACAAGCGCTACAAAGCTTGTTCTTCTCAAATGTGACATCCTTCACGCCGGTCACCATCCCAAGCTTGAACGACTTCTTTAGCTTGCTCATCCCAATGTGAGCAATGCATCGATGCCATAGCCAACCCAAGCTTGTCTTAGTGAAAAGACAAGTGGTCAAGCTAGCATCCTTGTTGGAGAAGTCCACCAAGTAAAGATGTCCATGCCGAAAACCTTTGAAGATTAGTTCTTTGCTTGATTCACTAGTTACTACAACACCATTCTTGTCAAAGGTGCACGTTAGTCCAAGATCACATGGTTGTGCAATTGAAAGTAAATTGAAACTAAGTGACTTAACATATAGTACATTAGAAATGGACAAATCATGCGAAATAGCAATTTTACCTAAACCAATTACCTTCCCCTTTGAGTTGTCACCAAAGGTGACTTGTTCATGATTGTCGGGGTTCTCTATTGAGGTGAACATACCATCATTGCCGGTCATATGTTGAGTGCACCCGCTATCGAGTACCCAATGCTTTCCTCCGGCTTTGTAGTTCACCTACACACATGAAGTTAGTTTTTGAGTTTAGGCACCCAAGCCAACTTAGGTCCTTGTATGTGTGATACAAGTGATTTTGGGACCCAAAGTTGCTTGGGGAGCTTCCCCTTCATGCCCTTAATGTCTTTGCCAATGAACCTTGCCTTCACCTTGCCACCTACTTTGCTCAAGAGATAGTGGCAATCATTGAAAGTAGATTTGTAGTTAGGAGGCAATTTGGGAGAAGGACGGTTGGGAAGAGGACACTCCCTCGTGTGATGTCCGGTGACCTCACAATGTTGGCAATAGGAACCAACTTCTCTGATGAAGCTCGTCCTAAGCTCCGGTGAGGGCACCTTCCCTTTATTGAGCACCGGGAAGGATCCAAGTCCTCTCTTGTTGAATCCTTTAGCTTGTTGGTAGAGGATTTCCTTGTGCTTGTCCTCCCCCTTAGAAAGTCTTGCCACAATAGTGCGGAGACTTTCAATCTCGTCCATCAACTCCTTCTCCCTAAGGCTTGCTTTCAAAGGCAAAGACTTATCCAAAATATTAGTGGCATGTGAAATAGTTGATACTTTGCCATCAAGGGTTTCCTTTTTCATGTTTTTCATTTTTAGTTCAATTGCTTCATAGGCAAGGTTAAGCACTTTATGTTCTTGAACCAATTCATTGTGCTTTCCCAAGAGTGCTTGGTTTGCTAAGTCAAGCTCATGATGATCATGCTTGGTTTGAGCATTCTCCTCCTCGATTTGCTTGACATGTGATTTGAGCGTGTCATGCTCTTTAAGTACGGTTACATACTTGTCATGAAAATCGAGCTTCGCACTCTCAAGCTTAGCACAAGCTTGTTCAAGTGCCTTAACCTTGCTCTTATCCCTTTTTATGATGACATGGTATTCATTAATCATAGATGTTAATTCATCGGGGGAGAGCTCATCATCATCATCGCTAGAATCGTCACATACCTTAGTGTTACCTTTCGCCATGAGGCACATAGGAGGTGGACGAAGAGGTGAGTTATCCTTGTTGACGATGGCAAGGCCCGCCAAGTTTTCTTCATCTTCACTCTCTTCGTCGCTTGACTCTTCATCCCTGATCCACTCATTGGCCTCGCACATGAAGACTTTTTGAGGCCCTCTTCTCTTCTTTGGAAAGAGCTTGGTCTTCTTGCCCTTGTCAAATTTCTTCTTTCCAAAGGAGCGCTTGGGCTTGACCTCTTCTTCATCTTCATCACTTTCTTCTAGCTTTCTATGCTTTCCCTTGTGGTTGTCCTTCCTCTTGTCCGGTCTTGGACAATCATATGATATGTGGCCTTGATCACCACAATTATAGCATGTCTTGTTTTCATCTTTTCTTGGGAGGAAGGCTTTCTTCTTGGGATCAAATGAGTATTCCTTCTTTGCGATCTTGGAGTTTAGACGTGAGAATTTTCTCATCATCAACGCAAGCTCATCATCGTCTTCTTCGCTTGTTGCTTGCTCTTCTTCACTTGAGCTAGGCTCAACCACTTTCTTCTTCTTGGCAGTTGTCTTCTTGGTTGAAGCCTTGAGAGCAATAGTTTTTGATGATGACTCCTCCATCATTCCAAGTACGCTCATCTCATGAGCATGAATTTCTCCAATGAGCTCCGAAACTTCAATGTTGTCAAGTGACTCTTTTTGGAGCATTGAATTGATAATGTTGTACTTGGGCTTGGGTAGAAGCATGAGGATCTTGCGGTTGATAAGTCCCTTACCAAGAGAAGCAATGTCAAGTGCGTTAATCTCCTTAATGAGCACATTTAAACTAGAAAACATTTGGTTAACATTCTCATGAGGAAGCATTTTGAATTCATCATACTTGGATTTGAGCAAGTGATATTTGAGTTCTTTAACACGAGATGAGCCCTCATGTATTTCAATTAAAAATGCCCAAATTTCACAAGCTTTCTCTTTACTAGCAATTCTAGCAAATACGTCTTGACTTATGCATTCATAGATAGCATTTCTAGCTTTAGCATCCCATTTTAGTTGATCACCAACATAGTCAAGATTTCCAAACCCCGCATGGGTCGCTTCCCAAACTTTGGGAGCCATAGCCTCTAGGTATGCACACATGCGTGCTTTCCAATAGGCAAAGTTCTTGCCCTCGAAGGTAGGAACCGAACCCCCATTCTTGGCCATTTAAGCTCTCTAGCGGTGAAGCTAGAATGATCCAATGAGCGACAAGGCTCTGATACCAATTGTAAGGATCGAAACGCCCAAGAGGGGGGGTGAATTGGGCTTTCCTTCAAATTTTAAGGCAATTAAAAACTAACAACCTAAAGCCCAATTCCCTATGCGATTAAACTATGCAATCAATGTAAATTAAAGTTGCGGAATGAAGATTGCATAAGTGTAAAAGGGAGAGCGATGCAAATGCTCAAGGGACACGGAGTTTATCCCGTGGTTCGGTAAGATCACAAGGATCTTCCTACATCCACGTTATGGCACCCACCGAAGGGTTTTGCCACTCCCAAGTCACCGAGACAAGGGGGTCTTCACTATCCTTCTCCGTTCGCCAACCTTGGCAAGGTGGAGCTCAAGCCTTGTACACTTTGGAATCCTCCGGGCTTCCACAATCCTCTTGGCAAGCTCCGGAAGTCACACACACCAAGGGACACTCCCTTATGGCTCTCACTACACTAGAGACTCCAATCACCAAGAATGGAGGCACCCAAGCACTATCTCTAGCTAGTTCTAGCCTATCTCTTGGTGTACAAATGATGAACAAATGATGTGAAAGTGGTAGCTCTATTGCTTGAATGCTCTAGGATGTGTAGAGTATGTCTGGGCATCAAGTCTTTTTGATTTGACAGGTTGAAGGGGTATAAATAGCCAGCCTCCACGAGATAGCCGTTGGAAAAGTAGGCTGACATCACTTCTCTGTGAACACCGGATGATCCGATGTCTCCCCTTCAGTTATCATCGGTCAAAGCCAAATTAGCTGATGTCACTGTGTCAGATATGACCGTTGTTAGACCGATGTTGACCTGTCTTCTCATCGGATGATCCGGTGGCTCTTTCTCCAGAATTTTCTTGATCTTGAGGCTTACTGGAGTGATCGACCGATGTGTGTAATTTTGCACATCGGATGATCCGGTGCTTCACTTGGTCCAATGGTATTGCAATCTGTGCTGATGGACCGATGTCACTAAGCCACTCACATCGGATGATCCGGTGAGTGCATTTGGCTGAGGTCTTCTTCTTCTGTTGAACCAACTCGACCAATGTAGTCAACTAATAAAACGTCGGATGATCCGGTGTGTTCAACTTGTTGACTTCGAGTTGTTTTGAGTTGTTCTTTTGGAATTTGAACTTGCGACCTCTTTGACACTTGTTTGAAATGTTGTTTTGATAGTCTTCAAGCATTGAGTGATGTCAAGTTAGAGCTTTCACTTCTTGTCTTCATATGGTTCGATTTGATCTCATTAGTTGATTTTATATGGGTCTCCAATGTAATTTTGATTTCATTTGATTGAGAGTTATTGGGACCTTGCATTCACAAATTCATTAGTAATATCGAATGGTTGTCATTAATCACCGAAACCGTACCTCAAGGGGCCTAGATGCTTTCAACCTTGAATAACTTTTCTCTATACTTCATGTTCATAGTGTTGCACTCATTGATGACAAGATGTATAAATTTGTTACTTGTCCATTCGGCCAGTATGTGTAGGAAACTAATCATGTCCTAATAGCAATATCCATCGGGATCTAAGCCAAATCAAGTGGTGAACATCGTAGGTCGTAGATCTGAGCACAATAATAAGTACATTCTGGACAGATGACGTAGAGTGGACGCACCTTGTCTGTGCTTACCTCTATTGTAGAGAAGTCCGGCAAAAGAAGGAGACGGCAATGCGGTACAACGCCCTGGGGTGAGCCGGCGGCGGTAGTCCTGCAGGTCGATGAGTATGGCATGGCCCTTCCCCTCACTCTTGTTTCCTTAATGATCGAATATCAAAGTCATTAGTGGTTAACCCTTGTTAACGTGTACTTAGTCTCTTTTTATATGTTAGACAATGTGAGAGGAGGTCAAAACCGTGGTGACGGTTATGCACCCCAATCAGGGTGCGTACGGGGAGTGGCGGACACGATTAGGTTCCACCCTAGAGATCACACATTGTAACATTCTCCCCCTTGATCTCCAAGGATCAAGACTAACTTAATACTTAATCTTAAAATTTATACTTACTTAATTCTGAGTTTAGCGTTAGCTTCTTTATGTTTGACATATAGGGCACGTCGTATCAAGAATAGCCAGATATGTGCTATCTGACTCGAACGACCACAATACATCTCACATTTAAAAGTAACCTTATTCTTAATGGCCCCTTAGTATCCAGTTGATCATAGGCTCCTCCTTAAAACCCATGTCGATTTTTTGTTCACTGAACACTTGGGTGGAAGACCTTTTGTAAGCGGTACCGCAAGCAATCGCTTGTCACTGATTTGCTCAAAATAATAGTATTATCCTGGATTTTATAGTTTGCAACCCAATATCAATGTGTTTGGCTACATACTTGATTTGTTGCAACTGAAATTAACATCTTAAGTGGTTTAATTATGTCGACCACTCTTAAAATTGGGTAAAAATAATTATAGTGTCTGCTCGACGGCCTCATGCTTAAAAGACATTCAGTATACCATTACGTAAGAAACCCAAATAGGAGACAAAGATAGGCGACGCGCTAAAACGAATACATCTTTGATAACTTTAAGAGAGACATGCCCGCCTCAGCGAGGATCTGACATGGCTCGGTTGAACGTACAAGGAGACGCATTGCATTAAAGCACGTCTCAATTACGTAGGTATCCGAGACGTGCCCGCCTCTCTGACAAACTGGAGACGCGCTTTCGTTGAGCACGACTCATATTTTTTTCATAACTGAGATGGACTTTCCTTGCCATTCGTCTTCTTTCATAATCGAATCAAGTTCATCTCCCATACTCATCGGCCAGGCACGCCTCCTTTTGTTATGGAAGCGGGCTCATCTCCCATTCCGTCTATAGAGAGACGAGCTTTATATCGATTCGTCTCAATTTTCTGTTGCCCTTCTACAATTTCCCAGCTGTGGCAGAACAAGTGGCTACTATATTTGCCCTGTTCTTTCTCTGTTATTTCCCTCTTTCATTCTAAAAGTCTTGCGGTGATTATCAGTGGATCTTAAAACAAAAGGGTTAGTCCTCTCCTCCTCTCCTGTTCCTTACCATTTTTTTTAGCTTTAGATCTTCTTTTATTGAAGTTGGATTGCGGTGATTATCAGTGGCTTCAAATTTCTTTGATGTAGCTCTTCTTTTCTGTACGTAGATGTCGTCGGATCAAAGTTGGATGTATGGGTCACGCCTTTGCAATGAATATATCCAAGGGGTAGATGAATTTATCACTTTCGCGAAGAAAGACATGTTGGACAACATTAGAGGGACTATTTGTTGTCCTTGCAAACACTACAAGAATGAGAAGAGATATCGCACAGATGAAGTGTTGAGGTCGCATTTCATCATGCATGGATTCATGGTGGATTATCGATGTTGGAACAAACATGAGGAGGAGGGGCTTAATGAAGCAGAGATGGGAGATTCATATCTGGAGAGGGAGGTCCCTACCAGTGTCCAAGAAGATCACGAGGAGGATGCGAACGAGCCAGATATATCAGGGTTCACCGATGACGACATTGAGTTTCAAGTGCATAACATAGAGGAGATGGTACGCAATGTCGAGAGACATGGCGACGATGATCGGTACAATAATGATGAACTTGCAAATTACAAGAAGATGATCGAAGACTCAAAGTAGCCATTGTATCATGGTTGTGCGGCTAAGTACACCAGACTGTTTGCGATGGTAAAACTTTTCCAGTTGAAGGCAAGCAACGGATGGAGTGATTCTAGTTTTAAGGAAGTGTTGACGCTCCTTAAGGACATGTTACCCCAAGGAAACACAGTCCATGCGACCGTTTATGAGGCAAAACAGATAATCTATCCACTGGGTTTGGAGGTGGAGTAAATCCACGCGTGCAAGAATGATTGTATTTTATATCGTGGTCCTGAGTATGAAGACCTCGACAAATGCCCTATTTGTGGAGTGAGATTCAATCGTAGGAAAGACGACGGTGATGACGAGAACTGCAATAGAAGAAAAAGAGGGCCTAGAAAGGTGTTTTGGTACTTTCCTATCATTCCTCTTTTGAAGCGTTGGTTTGCAAACAAGGAGTCAGAATTGTTGCAATGGCACAAAGAGAAGCATAAGCAGGATGCTAGAATGATAAGACCTCCTGCTAATGCCACACAGTGGCGAAACATTGATTCACGGAATCCTGAATTTGCCATTGATCCGAGGAATATTAGGATTGCAATGAGCACCGATGGCATGAATCCTTTTTTGAACAGTACCACACATAGCACATGGCCAATTGTGCTTACAATTTTGAACCTTCCTCTTTGGTTGTGCAGCAATCGGAAATATATTATGATGTCAGGACTGATACTGGGCCACAACAACCTGGGAAATATATCGGCACTTATTTCAGGCCTCTGGTTGAAGATCTAAAGCAGTTGTGGTACAATGACGGAGTGCAGGCCTGGGATGACCACAAGCGTGAGTACTTTCGCCTCAAAGCCATTTTATTTGTGACTGTTAGTGATTCTCCAGCGGCATGTAACTTGTTCGGATAGAGTAAGAATGTAAGTTGCGGATGCCCACATTGTTTGAGAGAAACAAACTCAAAGCACTTGAGCGAGTAACAAAAAATAGTACACATGGGACATCGATGCTACATTCCAATGAAGCACCCGTTTCGGAGTATGAAGGATAATTTCAATGGTGACACTGAGAGGAGGCATCCTCCGCCTCACATCATGGGTCATGAAGTCTATGAAATTGTCAAGGATATCCATGTCGTCCTTGGTAAGCGGAAAAGGACTGGCAAATATACTGGCGAATATGACAAGTGGAAGAAGCAATCGATTTTTTGGGAGCTACCGTATTGGAAAGACTTAGACATCCGTCATTCGATTGATGTGATGCATGTTGAGAGGAATGTGTCCGAGAGCCTACTTGGAACATTGATTTACACGTATGGGAACACTCAGGACCATGGACATGCACGGGCAGATCTAATGAAAATGGGAATTAGGCCTAAGTTGTGGATTGATGACTCGGTAAAAGGAACGAAACTACCCACATCATGCATCACCCTTACAAAAAATGAAAAAAAGAGTTTTGTGGGTTCTTGAAAAATGTGAAAGTACCATCCGGCTACTCGACGAACGTCTCAAGGCTTATTTCATTTCTAGATATAAAAGTAGCTCCTGGTACGAAGTCTCATGATTACCATGTATTGCTTACGCAAATGATTGCTGTTGGAATTCGAAATATCCTATCAGTCAATGTTCGGGAGGCTATAATGAAATTTTGCTTTTTCTTCAATGCAGTTGGTCAAAAAGTACTATGTGAAGAAGATCTCGAGTCATTGGAAAAAAGGCACTATGAAACTTTATGCTTCCTTGATATGTATTGTCCACCTGCCTTTTCGACATCAGCGTCCATTTCACAACTAATTTTATTAAGGAGATAAAGCTACTTGGCCATGTGTTCCTTCACCAGATGTATGCTTACAAGAGATTCAATGGTGTAGTGAAGTCCTTCGTTAGAAATCGAGATTACCCTGAGGGCGGGATGGAACAAGGATACTCTACAGAGGAAGCCGTGGAGTGGGCTCTAAACCACACTGACCCGGGTAACCCGATTGGTGTTCCCAAGTCTCGTCATGAGAGGAGGCTCACAGGAAAAGGGACCATTGGGAAGAAGGCTATAACTCCAGATTCTCATTTATTCTTCTACGCTTATTTCCACGTGTTGCAACACATGTCCATTGTGTCGGAGTACCCCGATGAGCACAAGGAGGTGGTGCTTAGAGACAATCCTGGCCGCAATGAATCATGGTTAGCAAATGAACACTGGAGAAAATTCATTGGCTGGCTCCGGGATCGGATTTCTCACTCATCGGATACTTGAACAAGTGAGTACCTAAAAAAGTTGGCTCGTGGTCCTATATTCATAGTTATTACATATCAAGGGTACAACATAAATGGATACACGCTCTACATTGTAGAACAAGATAAGAAAAGCATGTATCAGAATAGTGTGTTTGTGTTGATGCTTAAAACATTGCGGGCCAAGACAAAGACATGTACTATGGTCAAATACAAGAGATCTTGGAGCTTGACTTTCAAGGATTCAAGATTCCTCTTTTCTGTTGCAACTGGGTTGATGGAATCAAAGGTGTTGTATAAGACAAGTACGATTTCACTAGCGTTGATCTTAACCGTCAAGGATATAAGTGGGAGCCTTTCATGTTAGCAGAACATGTTTCTCAAGTGTGCTATGTTCCATACACAAAAAATAAAAGACTTAAGGTGGTTATACATGGAAAACAACGAATCGTGGGAGTCGAGAATGCCGTCGATGAGGAAGAGTTTGACCAATTTGACGAGATTCCTCCTTTTTTCACCTCGATGAGCAAGCTAAGAATACCATTGGCCAACGAACTTCCTTACTTGCAGAACGGTCACCATGAAAAAGTCAAGAATTTCAAAAAACAAAGATCGCAACGTAAAGTACCAAATTGATTGTGTGTAATAATGTTCAAATATGTGAAAATATGGTCAATTGAGTGAAAAATTGACTTCCATTTGGATATTTGTGTGATATATGCTCAAATGTGTGAAAATATTGCCATTTGAGTGAAAATTTGACTTTCATTGGTCATATGTGCTCTGTTTCTTATGGAGAAGTACTGATGCCTTGTGTTTTGTTTCTTAAGGAAGCACTATTGAATGTAGCACTTGGTTCCCCCCTAAAAAATGGGAAAGTGATGCGAGACGATCCTCACAATGGCGCATCTCTCAGGCAAGATAATGTGAGATGTGTTTTTGAAAAGAACGTCCGTCTTAGACTCTGCCTAAAAAGATACTAAAGTGATGCGAGACGTGCCTCACAAAGGAGCGTCTCTCGGACAAGATAATGTGAGACGCGTTTCCAAAAAGATCGTCTCCGATTTAGACTCTGCCTAAAAACATACGAAAGTGATGCGAGACGCGCCTAACAAAGGCGCGTCTCTCAAGCAAGAAAACGTGAGATGTGTTTTCAAAAAGCCCATCTCCGATTTAGACGCTTTTGTTATTTAGATTTGGTGCGGACCCACATTAGCGGTGGCTCTTCTGAGGCGTGTCTGCAATAGTTGCCCTAAGGTACTTTTAGCTCTCTTGCACGCTCTCTTCGCATCATGTAGCACTACTTTTCACTTTTTGCACGCACTGATCACTTCTAGCCCTAGAAACCACCGTCGCGTCGACTGAAAGTAGCCTAGAGGGGGTGAATAGGGTTTTTGAACTTTTGTCAGAACCTGAAATACTTAGCAACCTGATCAAACACAGAGAATTCAGACTAGTCTGGTAGGGTGCAGACTAGATTGATCAAATTTAATCAATGATTTCGATCCAAGTACTCTATGCAGTGGAAATTGAGTTGTAACTCGAGTGTATTGCTTTAATGAAACTAGATATGGCAAAAGTTAAATTTAGTTTCGAAGTTTTAACGTAAGTTGAACAAGATCGAGCAAATCCTAGATTGCAATGAATAGTAAGAACAAAAGTAAAGACACAATGATTTTATTTTGTGGTTCAATTCGACAGAGGAAATCTGCATCCACATTGAGGAGTCCACGGAGGACCGGGTCTTCACCAACCCTACCCTCATCGAATCGCCACGGAGGCCGATTCTCTTCCACTATCACAAAGGGGGTAAATAACTGTGTTCAAGGGGCCTTCTCACAAGTTGAGGGCTCCCCAAGATTTACAATTCGAAACACCATCAAACACACTCGAAACATATGCAATAAAACAGCGAGAGTGTGTGAGAGAATCAAACCCAAGAGCTCAAGACGTGAAGAACGTGTCTCTCCTTTGATCTATGGTTAATCCTCAAGGATTTGATCTTTCTTGCATTGGATTGTGTGGAGAGACGTGTTTTCTGGGCTCTTGGAAGGTGTGACGACCCAGGGGGTCGAGAGAGATCATAGTAGGGTCGTGCACCCCTATTTATACCAGGGTTTCCAAAGGTTACCGTTAGGGTTTACAATGTCTGGACTAGTCCGTGGTGGACTTCGGACTAGTCCGGTGTGCGACGTGTGGAAAACCCTAAGTGTCCTGAATTATCGAACTTGTCCGGCAACTGGCGGACTAGTCCGATTTTGTCTCTGGAGATATTCGGACTCGTCCAGCACATATCGGACTAGTCCCGCGTGGTGAATCCCTTAGTGAATTGTGGACAAGTCCGCACTTGGAGGACTTGTCCGATTTTAGTCAGAAACATAATCGGACTAGTCCGGAAAACATCGAACTAGTCCTATGTCGTGAAATTTTTTAGGGACTAAAGACAAGTCCGAAATTGAGGAACTTGTTCGAAGTTGGTCAGTGAGGATTTCAGACTAGTCCGTGGAATATCAGACTTGTCCGATGTCGATCAGAGGTGTTATCGGACTAGTCCGGACTTCATCAGATTAGTCCATTGCGGACAAGTCCACACTGGGAGGACTTGTCCGATCCTGGATAGAGATATTATCGGACTAGTCCGGTGTATATCAGACTAGTTCGGCCCTATGTAAATTTGTGCAGTGAGAGTGTTTTCTTTTGCTTGAGCTCTTGGGGTGTGTTTCTCCAACACACTCTATACACAAAGAGTATTCTATTCATCTCTTGAGCTCTTTTCAACTTGATTCCTCACTCTCCTTTCTTTTTGCGCTTTCTTCATAATTTCATTAAAACCTGCGCTCATCTCAACAATTTAGTTAGGATCTCATTTGTTTCTTCATAAATCAACCAAAACCCACAAGGGATGCCTAGATGCACTTTCAATCTCCCATTTTTTCGTGATTGATGACAACCAATTCGGATTTCACAAATATGATTAAAAGTCCAGATTTTCATAAAGTGTGCACATATGAGCTAGGAATAAATTAAGCAATGAAAACATAAGACATATGTGCACTCTTTATGGTGGGGTGCAAAACTAAGTGTGTGTGAGCAATAATAGTGATGAGAATGAGATAATTGACATAATCATATCAACAAGAAGCATATATGTCAATTACAAATCATAAACATATATTATATCAAAGTATCAACACAAACTCCATAAATATAACTTAGAAGAATAATAAGAGTCTTACAACATTAAAAACAGTCTTACACCACCAAAAGCATAACAGAGATCAAAAGATGCAAATAGAGCTCTCATCTCTCATCTACGGCCACAACCTAATGACTCCCCCTCAATCTCTCCCACTTTGTCGTCAAGGCACCAAAAAATGAGAGGAGGGATCTAGAAGTCGTTGTAGGCTCATTCCTTGTTGTCGGTCCTCTCATCGTCTTCATCTTCAGGCTGAGGAGGAGGAGGAGGGGCGGATCCACTCGAAGTGCCCCCAACACCAAAATAGGCGAGCTCGGAGGGAGAGAGAGGTGGCAGCTCAGAGAAGTCTGAAGCTGAGTCATCAGAGATAATAGAAGATCCACCAGGATCGATCTCCAGCTTTTGACAAATATTCTTGACATTCTTTTTCACATACTTCATGTCTGCTTTCCTTGCCTTGTTCAACTTGTGAAGCTTCACCTCAGCCTTTTTGCAGGAGCCAAAGATGGTGGCCAAGTACTTTAAGATGCCACTAGGAGACCCTTTTTGAGGAGGGTACCTAGTGTTGGGGACAGTCCTTGCATCTCCTTGAGTCTCCTCGGAGCCTCTTCACTTGACACAAGAGATGCATCAGTTCAGAGAGTGGCTTGGGGAGGCTTCTGGGGCCTTAGAGGAGTATGCTCTACATCCTTCACAAACTCAATTCCTGTGACTTTCTCAATCATAAACATCAGGTATAGTGCATAGCCATAGGAGCGGTTTGGTGTGCAGGAGATGTTCACCATATCATTCCAAATGTAGTCAAAGATATCAAACTTCCTACTTTTGCTGATCACCTTCATCAATGTCCTCAGGTAGCCTTGGACACTCCATGCATCTCCATCCTCGGAGCAATTGTCTTCCTAAGCACCCTGTTGAGAACCTTGAAGAAGGGCTTCATGTTCTTGGTCGATGGAGGGTTGTACTTCAGGCGAGTATCATAAAAGTACTCCATCTTATCCTTCTCTAAGACACCAATGTTGTGAATGATGAGCTCATTGTTGCTAGTGTCCTCAAGATGCAGCAGTCTTGCAAACTCATCATAAGTAATAGTATACTTGGATCCATGTGTCATCCAAGTCACCTTTTCCTCTTCATCACTGGCAAAGTAGCAGGTTGCATAGAATTGAGCGATGACTTCATCATTCCAGTTACACCTGAAAGCAAACAAGTCTTTGAGGCCAAGTCTCTCCACAGCCTCTATCACTTCATCAAAGGTTGGGCAACTCTTTCTCTCAAAGTGGCTCTAGTCAATCCATTGACTGCGGACTACTGGAGTCTTCATCTGCAGGTACACTGAATTGTAGTAGTCCGCGTGGAAGTTGCTCCAGAACCTTGCATCAGCTGCGGTCCCGGAACTAAATTAACAGTCAATCGTCCTGGGCTTTGAAGCTACATTGCTTCCTTTGCTATTGAATCTTTCTTCAGAGGGGTTTTTGTTCCCCTGTCTTGGTGCACTCATCTGGCGAGGGCCAATCGGGCTGGAGGCAACCCCTTTGCCTTTCCCTTTGGATTGGCAATGAGCCGCTGAGCTGGAGCCAAACAAATCTTGAGCTTTTGAAGCTGGCGTCTTGGCTGCAACCTTCCATCGCATCCTAGCTGGGGTCGGTGACGGTTCGGTAGCACGCTCTTACCTTTTCTTGCTTTGCCCTATCGAAACATGAGGCAAAGCGTCTTGTTCCATCTCGCCCTCAAAGTCAGAAATCTCATCGTTGGAGCTCGACATGGTCCTGACAAGAGGATTATACAATACATGAATGAGGATTGATGGCATGGAAATGCATTGAGTAGTTGGAATTTAGGGTTTAGTTTAGTCAAAAATCGAACTTGTCCGGTGTCAAGTGCGGACTAGTCTGGAGTACCAGACTTGTCCGTACTAAGACCGGACCAGTCTGCTGTTCAATTGCTCAAACCCTAACTAGCAAATCAATGGTGTTTCTCAATGCAAAAATAGCTTAAGATAGATGTAATACAACAAGGAGCCATGTATTAACTAGTTGAGCTAAGCTATTTGGTCCATAACACAAGAATCGAAGATTCTAGGGTTTTGGAGAAAGTTTACCAAAATCCTTCAATTCTTGTGGATGGAGGTGTTGTTGATGTGGACAAGTCCGTGGACCTCGATCCCCTTGCGATGAAGATTGTCTTCCACGAAGAGTTAAATAGATTTGGTGGAGAAATCACCAAATCACCTTGGGGCGCTCGAGTTAGGAGAGAGAATGTGAGGAACGTTGTGAGGATGAAGGAGATTAGGGTTTGGCGGCCTTAGGGTTATGGAGTCAAAAACTCGGACTATTTCATGATCAACTGGACTAGTCCGGACTACCGGATCACTACAGACTAGTCTGTGACACCCGGTTCCAAAAATGAACCAAGTGAACGCATATGTGTGCCGAGGATGTTCAACACACATACACGAGTGCATTCACAAAAGAGTATACAGAAAATTACCACAGAACAAGATTAATTAACCAAATTTTATTACACAAACCATATTATCCTCGAATACAGGCACTAATGAATATTAATGACAAGATCAACTAATGCAGTGGAAATAAACTAAATAAGCAAACTAAACAGCTAGGCAGCATAGGCGATAGGGTATAGCGCAGCTCCAATCAACACCACAGCAAGCTGACGGTAGACACGGCCTAGAACTCTGCATTATCCCCATTAAACTCACAACTTACCTACAACTGTTGGGGGGATTGCAAGAGTGAGGACATGTTGTACTCAGCAAGTTTGGAAAGTATGACATGTGGCTGATTCAAATGACGAATATAATAAAGGCTAAGTGCTGAAAAGTACATTAAAACATTTGAAAAGCAATATATGGTACATGTACATGAAATAAACCCATCATAAGCCATATAGTTATCATAATGCCAGTCCATATTCCATATCCATCATCATATACCAATATCCATATTCAATACCAGAATTTAATTCATAACCATCCATAACCATAATACCAACAATAACCATCCCAAATCCCAAT
This sequence comes from Tuctoria greenei, assembly GCA_036927565.1. NCBI lineage: Eukaryota > Viridiplantae > Streptophyta > Magnoliopsida > Poales > Poaceae > Tuctoria > Tuctoria greenei. The sequence continues at coordinate 140,555,955 of JAYESD010000001.1, read as the reverse complement.
TTCCCTCTAATCATGGAAGTTGTCCAGGTGCTCATAACCGGGAGCACGACAATCATGATAGTTTATTAGACTCTGCAGAGTTTGTACCGCTTTACCTACGTGTTTGTGATTTCATCACCTTTCGGTGACTAAGAACCTCCCTTATGCCCATGACCCGTCAGTCACATTACACACTTCCGTTGGTGTGTGGCCAAGAGATCACAAAATAGCCTTTACAAAGGGATTACTAGCCTATTTAGACACCACTGAGGTTTCACCAGTGGCGATGTCTCCTACAGAGCACATCTTCAACCAAGGGCCCCCTCTTGAGCCATTCGGATCCCAGGGTAGTCCCACCAATCATCAACAAACCCAATCCGACTACCCCTTCCCCGAGCATCCACAATGTCCAAACAGCACTAGCAAAGCCCTAATTAATCAGCTACATCGTACCCATACTTGGCCTCGTGGTGGCATTGTAGTCCTGGCTTATTCTCGCATTAACCGGTCCTTAGATCTAAAGCAAGTAAACCACCATGACATCCAACCCATCCACATACCGGGCTTGCTTAGATCACCCATTACCATATCATATTGAACAGTTCATGTTAATCATAATCTCATAAATACATCATTAATGTGTAGTATTGTTTTCCCATCCCAATTGATTATGTGAAGCAAAAAGGTAAAAAGCCCTTCCCAACTCTCTATCATAATTCCAAATGACAAGGGTGGTCAAACAAAGCTAGTAAACTTCCTATCATAGGGTTCCCATCAAATTGACACAAGCAAGCAATTTTGCAAACAAAACATTAACTTTAAAAACAGGATCAATATGCTTGAAGGACACTTGCCTTGCTCTTGGAATTGGTTCGAATCAACTTCTTCAAACTCTTGGTGTTGTAGATCCTCCGCGGCACTCTCTAGTGCAAAACTGTCTAATCCGCACAATAAACATACACGACAAGAAACACAATCAAAGAGTGAACAAATATTACTCAACACGACATGACATGCATGATTAATGCAAATGCAAGGTAGAACTTGTTAATAGATTGCTTTTAATGATCACTAACTAGTTCTAATAGATTTTAACAAGTTTATACAGGTTTGGATGTGATTAGATCTCATTTTAGAATTAATTCAACATAATTTAGTCAGCAAAATCGAACTAGTCTGCAGAAGGCCGGACTAGTCCGCACTTCGCAGCACTAGCGAACTAGGGTTTTCTAGATCGACGTAAATTTGGAGATTAGGGGTTGAATTCACGTAAGGAAAAGAGAATAAAAGGTATACCAGGTGTTTAGCACTCCAATGAATCATGAAACTTGAGGGTAACACTTGGATCTTGATGATCTAGGGTTGGGGATGAACATGGAGATGAATTGGTGATGAAGAACGAACGCTTGGTGGAGATCTTGATCTTATTTCGTTTCCTCCTCTTCTTCTTCTTGCTTGGGATCTCCTCCTCCCTCCTTGATGGTGGCTCTCCATGAACATGGGTTTGGGTGGGGTGGAAAAGGGGCAAATAGATGTCAAGCCATGGGGTGGGGTTGTTTATATAGAGGTGGAGGCTAGGGTTATACATATTTCGAGTTTGAGAGGAGTAGAGGCTGGTTTAGGGTCCCACATGGCCTCTAAAAGAGTTAGGCACGACATTCCTAGGCCCACTTATCATGAAACCCAAGAAACAAGTCATAAAACAAAAGATCAACTCAGAGTCGCGAAATATCGGACAAGTCTGAAAAGGACCAGACTAGTTTGAAGTTGTCCAGAGAGAAAATCGGACAAGTCTGGCCAAAAATTGGACAAGTCCGACTTTAGCCAGAGAGGAAAACGGACAAGTCTGCTGGAACACCGGACTAGTCCGGAAAAGTCCAGGGACATAGCAAATTTTCAAGGATTCTTGGAATATCGGATTAGTCCGCACAAAACCAGACAAGTCCGAAAGTTTCCAGGAAAAATCGGACTAGTCCGCAGCAAAAACGGACAAGACCATTTTTAGTCAGAGAGAAATCGGACTAGTCCTCAGTAAAATCGGACTAGTCCGCACTTTCCTGCATTTTAAGTGCGGTTTTGCTCTAAATCAATTTTAAACTCGTTCCTCTTGTTGTGGGTTAATGTTAAACATGTATATGAGTGTATGCAAGGCATGATGCATGAAAATGAGGGTGTTACAAACCTACCCCCCTTAAAATGAATCTCGCCCTCGAGATTTGACGTGGAAGAGAAGAGATAGGGAAATTCCTTCTTGAGATTATCCTCCAATTCCCACGTTGCTTCTTTTTCTGTGTGGTGCTTCCATTGAACTTTACACCATCGAATCACCTTGTTCCTTGTGACTGTCTCCTTGGTTTCCAAGATCTTGACCGGTTGCTCGGCATAAGTCAAATCTTCCTCTAGTTCCAATTCTTCCATTGGCACTTGTTCTTCCGGTACTCTCAAGCACTTCTTGAGCTGGGAAACATGAAAGACATCATGGACGTCCGAAAGATGAGCTGGCATCTCCAACTTATACGCTACTTCTCCTCTTTTTTCCAAAATCTTGAATGGTCCAATATAACGAGGTGCTAGCTTGCCTCTTATGTTAAACCTCTTATGACCTCTCATTGGTGACACCTTGAGGTAAACAAAATCTTCTATTTCAAAGGCTAATTTCCTTCTCCTATTGTCCGCATAGCCTTTTTGTCTTGATTGGGAAGCCCTCAAGTTTTCACGAATTATTTGGACTTGCTTTTTGGCTTCTTGCAACACATCCGGACCAAATACTTGAGTTTCTCCTGCCTCATTCCAGAACAAAGGTGTCCTACACTTCCTCCCATAAAGCGCTTCATATGGTGACATTTTCAAGCTTGCTTGGTAACTATTGTTGTATGAAAATTCCGCGTATGGCAAGCTTTTGTCCCAACCTTTCCCATGCTTTAAAGCACAAGCTCTTAACATGTCCTCTAAAATCTGGTTGGTCCTCTCGATTTGTCCATCCGTTTGAGTGTGATATGTCGAACTGAAATTTAACCTCGTTCCCAAAGCTTCAAGCAATTTCTGCCAAAATCTGGAGGTAAATTGAGAACCTCTATCCGAGACTATCTTCTTCGGTACTCCGTGTCGACATACAATATGCTCCATGTATATTTCGAACAATTGTGCAGCTGTATATTTGGTCTTCACAGGGACAAAATGAGCTGACTTGGTTAAGCGATCCACAATTACCCAAATTGAGTCATCCCGGACTGAGTACGTGGTAACCCAACTATGAAGTCCATTCCAATTTCTTCCCACTTCCATTCTGGAATCTTCAATGGTTGCAATAATCCAGCTGGCCTTTGATGTTCCACCTTGACTCGTTGACACACATCACACAATGCCACATATTCAGCTATGTCCTTTTTCATGCTATCCCACCAATAGCAAGTCTTCAAGTCTTTGTACATTTTCGTGCAACCGGGGTGAATTGAGTATGGCGAGTCATGTGCCTCCTTTAATATTGTCTCCCAAATATGCTTCACATTGGGCACGACAATCCTTTTTCCGAGCCATAGGGTACCATGTTCATCCTCATCAAATATGAATTCTCTCCATTATTCGGTCTATTCCTTGATTTCCTTGATCTCCTCATCTGTGGTTTGTGCTCCTCGAATTTCTTGCTCCAAGGTCGGATTTAACTCCATCATCTCCATCTGATTTACAAACCCGAGGTTCAACTGTTCAAACTCCTTACATAACTCGGATGGTAACTCTCGAACTGTGAGTTGATGACTTACTCCTTTTCTACTCAAGGCATCGGCCACTACGTTGGCTTTTCCCGGCTGATAGTTGATCCCCAAATCATAATCTTTGATGATCTCCAACCATCTCCGTTGCCTCAAATTCAGATCCGTTTGTGTGAAAATATACTTAAGACTCTTGTGATCCGTATAAATTTCACACCTATGTCCAAGGATGTAGTGTCTCCAAATTTTCAATGCATGTACCACGGCTGCAAGTTCTAAATCATGTGTTGGGTAATTCTGCTCATGTTTCTTCGGTTGTCTCGATGCATATGCAACTACTTGACCTTCCTGCATCAATACACATCCAAGTCATTGTCTCGATGCGTCGCAATAAATATCAAAACTCTTGCTCACATCCGGCAGTACCAAAACTGGGGCTGTTGTCAACCTCTTTTTCAACTCCTCAAAACTATTTTGACAAGCTTGAGTCCATTGGAAAGCCTTTCCCTTCATTAGCAACTCCGTCATAGGCTTGGCTATCTTGGAAAACTCCTTGATGAACCTACGGTAATATCCAGCCATCCCAAGAAAACTCCTGATCTCCTTTACATTTTGCGGGGGCTCCCACTTCAACACGTCGCTCACTTTTCCGGGGTCAACCGATACTCCTCCTCCTGAGATGATATGACCCAAAAACGACACCTCTCTCAACCAAAGCTGACACTTGTTGAACTTGGCATACAATCGACGTTCCCTCAATTTCTGCAATGTAAGCCTTAAGTGTTCCTCATGTTCCTTCTCATCCTTCAAGTAGATCATAATGTCATCAATAAATACCACAATGAACTTATCCAAGTACTCCATGAAGACCTTATTCATGAGGTACATAAAGTAGGCAGGCGCATTTGTCAATCCAAAAGACATCACGGTGTACTCATAAGATCCATACCGTGTCCTAAAAGTTGTCTTGGGTATGTCCGATGGTCTAATCTTCATTTGAAAATATCCCAACCTCAAATCAATCTTAGAGAAGACACAAGCACCCTTCATCTGATCAAACAAGTCTTCGATGCGTGGCAAGGTGTACAAGTTCTTGATTTTTACCTCGTTGAGAGCTCGGTAATCTACGCACATCCTTTGGGATCCATCCTTCTTGTCCACAAATAGAACGGGCGCTCCCCAAGGTGAAGAACTAGGGCAAATAAAACCTTTCTCTAGTTGCTCTTGAATTTGTTTCTTGAGCTCTGGTAATTCCATAGGAGGCATCCTATACGGCCTCTTAGCTATAGGTGCAGTTCCAGGTATTAAATCAATAACAAACTCAATGTCTCGATCAGGTGGCATACCAGGCAACTCGTCCGAAAAACATCCAAAAATTCACACACCACCAGAATCTCCTCAATGGCGACACCGTCCATATGATTTAGCTCCAATTGTTTTGGTGTGGTTTGAGATGCTTCAAATTCTACGGTGATCCATTCTTCATTGGTCAACTTCACCGTCTTCGTGGCACACTCAATAACTCCATTGTGCTTCCTTAACCAGTCCATACCAAGTATAATGTACAATCCTTGAGAATCCAAAACAATGAGGTTGGCAGAGAAGTCTAACCCCCTTATTCTATGGCTTACTTTTGGACATACTATATTTGTCCTCATCTCTCCTCCAGGAGACATAACCAATAGAGTAAACTTCATATGAGACATAGGAAAACTATACTTGGCAACATACTTCGATGCAATGAATAAATGCGATGCTTCAGAATCAAACAACATAGTCGTGGGGTTGGAGTTGGAGAGAAACATACCAATGACCACGTCATCCGCTTGTTCAGCATCCTCCGTAGAGACATGGTTCACATTGCCACGAGCAAAATTCTGCTGTCCACAGTTCCCTTGTGGTTGTCCTCCATTGGGTCTTGGGTTTTGCCTCGGTGCATTGCTTCCTTGACCAAGGCCTGACTTAGGACATTGATGCGCAAAGTGTCCAGCTTCTCCCCAAGTATAGCACTTCTTAACTCCACCAGAATTATTGGGACGAGCTTGGTTTTGAGCATTGGCACCAGGAAAGTTAGCACAAGGTGCAACAGGCATTGGAGGCCTAGGTTCTTGCATGATAGGGCACTGCTGCACAAACTGAGTTGGTTGCGGTGCAAGTCCAGGGCGTTGAGCAGGAATAGAAGAGCTGTAATATGGCGCATTAGGTGGTGCAAGGCGAGGGCGCACAGTACTCCCTTGTTGTTGTCCTTGATATGGCTCCTTCCTCTTGTTGTCTTGTTCCATCTCGCGGACCTTGTTCTTAACCACAATTGCTTTGTCTACAAGCTTCTAAAAATTGGCATAATCACAGTTGAGTAGTTGCACTTGGATTTCATTGATCAAGCCCCTCATGAACAAGTATTGTTTCTAGCTGTCCCGACTAACATCCTCAGGCGCATATCTTGAGAGTTGAGTGGACTTATTGAGATATTCACTCACGCTTGATCTTCCTTGCCTTAAGTTCTCAAATTATTGCCTCTTCAAAATCATAACACCTTCCGGCACATAATGAGAACGGAAACTCTCCTTGAATTCTGCCCAGGTAATTCTCTCTTGGTTCTCATGAGCATTGCATAGTGAATCCCACCAATCCGCAGCTGCTCCAACTAGTTGATGAGAAGCGAAAAGCATCTTCTCCCGGTCACTGCATTGGACAATAGAAAGTTTCTTCTCCACATACTTGAGCCAGTCATCCGCATCCATAGGGTCAGCAGCTTGAGCAAAGGTTGGCGGCCTAGTCTTCATAAACTCTCCCAACCGGTTATGAGGAGGCGGGGGTGGCGGTGGAGGCATGTGGGGCTGATTGTTGTTATTGCCAGCCTGCAGTTGTCCCATAGTTTGTATCATGGTCTCATGAGCTGGTTTTGCATAGCCAATAGCTGCTCAGATCCTTGTCCAATGTTGTTCTGAGGAACTCCATTGTTCTCCTCCTCCTCATTAGCATCCCTCTGGTTGCGAGTCCTCACCATCTAGAGAAAAGCAATAGGTAAGAATTAGAAAAGGTCACCAACTATATGCATCAAAGGATATGAAACTAGACAACTAACTAGCCTACGTGGACATGGAAATGCTAAAGCATCCCAAAATCCTCTATTAAGCACACAAGCAAGCAATATATAGCAATAGCACACCAAGCAAAAACACATCGATTCCTGAGTGCTCCTATGTGCTCTAAAGTGTCCATTCTATCTAGGTTGCATCCTACGGTCAACCTGTGGCTCTGATACCAATCTGTGACACCCGGTTCCGAAAATGAACCAAGTGAACGCATATATGTGCCCAGGATGTTCAACACACATACACAAGTGCATTCACAAAAGAGTATACAGAAAATTACCACGGAACAAGATTAATTAACCAAATTTTATTACACAAACCATATTATCATCAAATACAGGCACTAATGAATATTAATGACAAGTTCAACTTATGCAGCGGAAATAAACTAAATAAGCAAACTAAACAGCTAGGCAGCATAAGCGATAGGGTATAGCGCAGCTCCAATCAACACTACAGGCAAGCTGACGGTAGACACGGCCTAGAACTTCGCATTATCACCATTAAACTCCCAATCCTAACCTGCAATTGTTGGGGGGATTGCAAGAGTGAGTACATGTTGTACTCAGCAAGTGTGGAAAGTATGACATGTGGCTGATTCAAATGATGAATATAATATAGGCTAAGTGCTGAAAAGTACATTAAAACATTTGAAAAGCAACATATGTTACATGTACATGAAATAAACCCATCATAAGCCATAGAGTTATCATAATGCCAGTCCATATTCCATATCCATCATCATATACCAATATCCATTTTCAATACCAGAATTTAATTCATAACCATCCATAACGATAATACCAACCATAACCATCCCAAATCCCAATTTCCCTCTAATCATGGAAGTTGTCTAGGTGCTCATAACCGGGAGCACGGCTATCATGATAGTTTATTAGACTCTGCAGAGTTTGTACCGCTTTACCCACGTGTTTGTGATTTCATCACCTTTCGGTGACTAAGAACCTACCTTATGCCCATGACTCATCGGTCACATTACACACTTCCGTTAGTGTGTGGCCAAGAGATCACAAAATAGCCTTTACAAAGGTATTACTGGCCTATTTAGACCCCACTGAGGTTTCACCGGTGGTGATGTCTCCTACAGAGCACATCTTCAATCAAGGGCCCCCTCTTGAGCCATTCGGATCCCAGGGTAGTCCCACCAATCATCAACAAACCCAATCCGACTACCCCTTCCCTGAGCATCCACAATGGTCCAAACAACACTAGCAAAACACTAATTAATCAGCTATGCCGTACCCATACTTGGCCTCGTGGTGGCATTGTAGTCCTGGCTTATTCTCGCATGAACCGGTCCTTAGATCTAAAGCAAGCAAACCACCATGACATCCAACCCATCCACATACCGGGCTTGCTTAGATCACTCATTACCATATCATATTGACCAGTTCATGTTAATCATAATCTCATAAATACATCATTAGTGTGTAGTATTGTTTTCCCATCCCAATTGATTAAGCGAAGCAAAAAGGTAAAAAGCCCTTCCCGACTCTCTATCATAATTCTAGGTGACAAGGGTGGTCAAACAAAGCTATTAAACTTCTTATCATAGGGTTCCCATCAAATTGACACAAGCATGCAATTTTGCAAACAAAACATTCACTTTAAAAACAGGATCAATATGCATCAAGGACACTTGCCTTGCTCTTGGAATTGGTTCGGGTCAACTTCTTCAAACTCTTGGTGCTGTAGATCCTCCGCGGCACTCTCTAGCGCAAAACCGTCTAATCCGCACAATAAACATACATGACAAGAAACACAATCAAATAGTGCACAAATATTACTCAACATGACATGACATGCATGATTAATGCAAATGCAAGGTAGAACTTGTTAATAGATTGCTTTTAATGATCACTAACTAGTTCTAATAGCTTTTAACAAGTTTATACGGGTTTGGATGTGATTAGCTCTCATTTTAGAATTAATTCAACACAATTTAGTCAGCAAAATCAGACTAGTCTGCACAAGGCCTGACTAGTCCGCACTTCGCAGAACTAGCGAACTAGGGTTTTCTAGATCGAGGTAAATTTGGAGACTAGGGGTTGAATTCACGTAAGGAAAAGAGAATAGAAGGTATACCAGATGTTTAGCACTCCAATGAATCAAGAAACTTGGAGGTAACACTTGGATCTTGAGGATCTAGGATTGGGGATGAAATTGGAGATGAATTGGTGATGAAGAACGAAAGCTTGGTGGAGATCTTGATCTTCTTTCGTTTCCTCCTCTTCTTCTTCTTGCTTGGGATCTCCTCCTCCCTCCTTGATGGAGGCTCTCCACGAACTAGGGTTTGGGTGGGGTAGAAAAGTGGCAAATAGATGTCAAGCCAAGGGGTGGGGTTGTTTATATAGAGGTGGAGGCTAGGGTTAGATGGATTTCGAGTTTGAGAGGAGTAGAGGCCGGTTTAGGGTCACACATGGCCTCTAAAAGAGTTAGGCACGACATCCCTAGGCCCACTTAACGTGAAACCCAAGAAACAAGTCGTAAAACAAAAGATCAACCCGGAGTCGCGAAATATCGGACAAGTCCAAAAAGGACCGGACTAGTCTGAAGTTGTCCAGAGAGAAAATCGGACAAGTCTGGCAAAAAATCGGACAAGTACGACTTTATCAGAGAGGAAAACGGACAAGTCCACTGAAACACTGGACTAGTCCGGAAAAGTCCAAGGACTTAGCAAATTTTCCAGGATTCTTGGAATATCGGACTAGTCCGCACAAAATCGGACAAGTACGAAAGTTTCCAGAGGCAAAATTGGACTAGTCCGCAGCAAAAACGGACAAGTCCATTTTTAGTCAGAGAGAAATCGGACTAGTCCTCAGTAAAATTGGACTAGTCCACACTTTCCTGCATTTTAAGTGCGGTTTTGCTCCAAATCAATTTTAAACTCGTTCCTCTTGTTGTGGGTTAATGTTAAACATGTATATGAGTGTATGCAAGGCATGATGCATGAAAATGAGGGTGTTACAGCAGGTGTGGACTAGTCTGGGTAACCACGGACTAGTCTGTGGTCACCGGAATAGAAACATTTAGCCCATTCGTATATATTCGAAGGTGCTTACAAAGAAAATAGGAGGCAAAACACACACATAATCTTGATGAATATGATCAGTAAACATACAACATTCAAGCTATGACCATAATTCACCAAGATCAAGTAATTAACATAGCTTTTTCGGAGAAAATAGAGAGAGGTGATTTTCATAACACAGTCAATAGATTTTGAAGATGCCATATAGGTATGGAAGTTTTCAAGCCACGTTTTGAGCATCAAGGTTATTTAGTTCATTTCAGAGCTTGCAAAAACGTTTTTCATCAATTGGCTTGGTAAATATATCAGCTAGTTGTTTTTCGGTGTTGACATGGGAAATGGCTATGTCTCCTTTCATTGAGTGGTCTCTCAAAAAGTGATGTCGGATGTCTATTTGTTTAGTCCTAGAGTGCTCAACAGGGTTATGGGAAATTTTAATAGCACTCTGATTATCACAAAGGAGTGGAATATGGCTCATATTGTAACCATAATCCCTTAGAGTTTGTCGCATCCAAAGGAGTTGTGCACAACAACTCCCGGCTGCAACATACTCCGCTTCGGCCGTGGATAAGGCAATGGAGTTTTGTTTCTTGGAGGACCAAGAAACTAGGGATCTACCTAGGAATTGGCATGTACCGGAGGTACTTTTTCTATCTACTTTGCATCCGGCATAATCTGCATCGGAGTATCTAATGAGATTGAACTTGGAACCTTTAGGATACCAAAGGCCTAGGTTGGGTGTATGAACTAAATATCGCAAGATTCCTTTTACGGCTGTCAAATGACACTCCTTAGGATTGGCTTGAAATCTTGCACACAAACATACACTCAAAATAATATGAGGCCTAGATGCACATAAGTAAAGTAGGGAGCCAATCATGGAACGATATACCTTTTGATCCATGTTCGGTCTGTCTTCATTGAGATCCATGTGTCCATTTGTTTCCATGGGAGTCTTTATAGGCTTCGCTTTGTCCATTCAAAACTTCTTGAGATGTCTTGAGTGTACCTAGTTTGGCTTATGAGCGTCCCTTCCTTTTGTTGCCTCACTTGGAATCCTAAGAAATATCTTAATTCTTCCATCATAGACATCTCGAATCTATCTGTCATAATCTTACTAAATTCTTCACAAAAGGCCTTGTTAGTTGAACCAAATATAATATCATCAACATAAATTTGACAGATAAATAAATCAATGTCAAAGTGCTTGGTGAACAACGTGTAATCAGCTTTGCCAATCTTAAATCCATTTTCAATCAAAAAATATCTAAGGCACTCATACCAAGCTCTACGAGCTTGTTTGAGGCCATAGAGAGCCTTATGCAATTTGAACACATGGTCGGGGGACTCTTGATCTTTAAATACGGGGGGTTGCTCCACATACACCTCCTCCTTGATTGGTCCATTGAGGAAGGCGATTTTCACATCCATTTGATAGAGCATGAAATCATGGTGAGTAGCATATGCAAGTAATATTCTAATTGATTCAAGCCTAGCTACGGGCGCAAAAGTTTTGTCAAAATCCAAACCTTCGACTTGTGAATACCCTTTGGCCACAAGTCGCGCCTTGTTTCTTGTCACTACCCCGTGTTCATCTTGCTTTTTATGGAAGACCCATTTGGCGCCAACGACGTTGAACTTGGATCTTTCTACGAGTTCCCACACCTCGTTCCGTTTGAAATTGTTAAGTTCTTCTTGCATCGCCACCACCCAATCTGGATCTTTCAATGCATCCTCAATCCTGTGTGGTTCTGTGAGACCTATGTGTTCTGAATACATTGGCTTTGATGATAAAAGTTCTGAAAAACTGCTAAAACACCTTTCTAGCAAGGTCCCACTCTAGCTCTGAGTTTCTGCAAGGTCCAACAATAGGTCCGACTTGCTTTGTCAAGGTCCAACATGTTTTTGGGTAGCTCCGGTGAGCTTTTTCTTTAGCCCCGGCATGTTTTTGATACCTCCATCATGTCTTTGTTAAGGTCCGATATGTTTTCCTAGGTCCGACTTATGTTGGTTAGCTCCGTCATGTTTCTCTAGCTCTGGCTTTTTGGTTGACTAGTTCCGACCAGCTTTGGTAAGCTCCGGCGCTAGGTTTTACTAGCTTAGATAAGCTCTGGTGCTAGGTTGTACTAGCTTTGGTAAGCTCCAGCTCAAGCTCCGGTTAGCTTTGGCAAGATTCGGAGCTTGATTGCAATGTTCCTGTTTTTACTATGAAATGTTTTGAACTTGCTTTACATTATTTGGAAAGATTGCTTAGTATTCTTTTACTAAGTTTTTGGTGTGTTTTGGTGGTTATGGTTGATATCATTTTGCTATAGTTTGCAACATGCTTATGTGAGATGCTCACGTAAGACGTTGTAGTTTTGAAACTAACGTGAGTCAAGTCGAGGACTTGTGCTCGGAAGTATTGGTTGTTTATTCATGTGCAGGTGTTGCTTGAGTTCAAGACATGGCTGGTGACGGGATCCATTGAACTAGTCTTAGGGAGAAGATGAGGTTTAACAACCAAGTTCGGAAGGAATTTTGGTTGAGTTGATCGGGAGGTTGCGCAGCATGTTTGAATCAAGAACAATGCATATGAAGGTATCGTGGACGTCGTTGGAAGATATTTGCACGTGTGCAAGGAGTGCGTGGACGTGGCTACATGTTTCCAAGGCGTGATGAAGAGACGTGGACGTAAAAAATTGGTCGAAAAGGTCCAACCGACTAGGTTATGGACTCAGGCTGTGGTTGAGTCGTGTTTGACTCAAATATAAAAAGATTTGAGTTGGTTATGATAGGATTTCGCGTGGGTCACGAATTTGAGTTGTTTTAGGAATGTGGAATACGTTCCTAAGGTGTTTGGAAGTCTTAAGATTTCTTCTATCTGTGTATAGAAGAGTCCTAAGCAGTTATGAAAAGTTTATGCAGAGTCCTAAGCAGTTATGGAAAGTTTCGATTCGTGATTGAGTAGGATTAGAGTCATAGTTGAGATTGGGTTGGTCTAAGAGCTGGTTATATAAACAAGGGAGGCCAGAGCTCGTGGGTGACGACTTGGTGGCTGTTCCTTTTGTGTTCTATTGAATAAAACTCGTAGTTGAAAGGAACCTTTGTGCCTTGTTCGTCCGACTTGTTCCAGACAAGTTTTACTCGTCGAGTTTCTGCACAGCAGTACCTTTCGTTGGTGGTTTTATCATAGCTCGAGTTTTACATATGCAATTGACATGATTCTTTTTGGGTTGTCTTCACAACTTGATTATCTATCATCTGTCAAAATTTCACGGTCATTGGATTTGTGGTTTTTGATCTACATGATTTTCTTTTCCATATTGCAGATCTGTTTTTTACTCGGTAGAACAGATTGACCTCTGTTCGATCTTTCAATCGTAACATGAGTTTCTCTTGACGGATTTGAGTGATTATTATTGTGTCATCTTCGTGACTTGATTCTCTGTGATATATATCACTTTTGTCACGGTGAAACACGTTTAGATTAGTCTCATACACGATTTCTTTAATAGATCGTTTTTCTACCAAGGGGTTTTCATTGCTTTTGCTGAAAAAAGTTTTAATCTACCATTCACCCCCCCTCTGGTAGCTTTTCATGTGCTCTTCGATCCTACAATTGGTATCAGAGCCACGGTGCTCTAATCTTTGTGATTTGCACGTGTTTTAACTAATCATCATGGAGAAATACTCTGCCAAACCTTGTGTGTTTAGTGGTATTGATTTTCAGGTTTGGAAGGCACGTATGGAAGCCTTCATCCAGGCTCAAGGCTTCGCAATATGGGAGAAGGTATATAAGACTTACGAAGTACCCTCAAACGATCAAGTTACAGCTACAAATCTGAGAGATGTCGAACAACAACAACAAGGCTCGGAACTTGATCATACAAGGATTAACTCAAAGCGACTTCGACCGTGTTGCACACCTCCGATCTGCATACGATGTGTGGAAAGCACTTTGTGACTACCACGAAGGATCAAACACGAAGGGGGTAAGGCAAGACATGTTCAAAAAATAATACATGCTCTTCAAGATGCAACCCGGTGAGTCTATTAATGACCTTTTTGCTCGCTTTAATAAAATTCTCAGCAACTGGCATAGTGTCAATGTTAATTTTTCAGATGCTGAAAATGCTAGGCAATTGTTAAGTGCATTAGATATGTCAATTTGGAAGATGAAAGTCACATCTATTCGTGAATCTACTGTCATGAGTACACTTACTTTAGATGTGCTATATTCCAAGTTAAAAACTCATGAAATTGACATAATATCACGTAGGAACCCCAACAAGTCTATTGCTTTTGTTTCTCAATGTGACATGCCTATCCCGGTCAATCTTCATCTTTTGGTACACTTGCTTTGTTGTCCTCTCTAACCCTTGAACAGATTGAGGAGTTTCGAGATGAGGAGCTAGTACTTCTCTCTACTAGGTTCTCAAAAGCATTGCAAAATGTGAGAACTAAAAGGAGAGGAAGCTCCGGACCTCAATGATGTTTTGAATGTGGTAAGACAGGACATTTTTGTTCAGATTGCCCTAACCTTTCAGGTCCTACTTCCCGGGATGAATAGCAAACAAGGATGAAGCACTCCTCTACAAAATATACGAAGAAAAAGAAGGGTTTTACAGGACGCCAACTGGTGAACAGTTTTATCTCCGCGCTCCAGGAACTTGGCTCAAGCGATGTGGACATTGGAAGTGACGAAGATGAAGATGATTTGGCAAACTTGTGCTTCATGACGGGCAAATCAAGATCAAGTATGGAGGATGCAGAACACAACAGCGACAATGAAGAGGTATGTCCTACTTGCGAAGAAATGTGTGATGCTATTTCTCGTGCCACTATTATAGATAAGAAAAAGGACAAAAAGCTTAGGGACAGTGCTGCTAAAATTGAATCACTAGAATCTGAAATCAACCGTTTAAAAACTTTGATTCCTAGTGATGATGCATGCCCCTCATGTGATTTAATATATGAACAATTGTCCTCATTAAAATTGCGCACACCTCCACACTTGATAAACTTGAGTTAGAAATTGAAAAGAATAGAGAACTTGCTGCACTTAATGATAAAAACTTGAAAGATGCTAGCTGTTCTACATTTGATTTGCATTGTTCTACTTGTGATGATCTTGATAAGAAACTACAAGATGCTATGAATGAAATTTCTATATTGAACAATGCTTTACGTTCTCATGAAGTTAAATTTTGTTCCAATTGCAAATTAAAAGGAAAAACTTCATGTGAAAATTGCCTTGATCTATCCAATAAACTTGATAACATGCATAGGACATTAGATCGGTTTTATAATGGGAATAAGAATCTAAACTTACTGCTGAATTCTTCCAAGTCTTGCAATGATAAAAGTGGTTTAGGTTTTGATTCTTATGCTCATTATAAGGCACATCCACCTAAAATTGTAAAGTCATTAGGAAGTGGTTTGATTCAAACAGTTTCTAAAAAAAAAGAAGTGGTTTTCAAATCTGCAGGAGTGTTGTCTCATTCGGTTTCAAATAAAAATGTTGCTTTATCATCTAGACATGAACACAAATTTAAATTTCATTGTACCTACTGTGGTAGAGATGGTCATGTCATAGATTTTTGTTATAGACTAGCTAAACAACAGAAAAAGGAAAGAATGATTGCTAGACCTCATAACTTTCATGCAAAATTTGCTGCACATACTAAATTGAATGTCAGGAACATGCAACCTGCTGTTATGAGTCAAAAACTTTCAAAGTTTACATCCGGACCTTCTGTTTTTGCCTCGTGAGCTACTGATTTTTGTGCTACACAAGTAACACCTTATAGGTCAATAGTTAAGAACAAAAAATCTCAAACTTTGACTCATAAACCTGCTGTTTTATCTCAGCTTTCGCGTGTTATTCCTGTTGGACGTCGTGTGACTCAGTACTGGATTCCTAAATGCCTTTTGACTAACCCCAGTATTGAGTCATCGACATATTTTGCTTCTATGTAGGTTACACGCTTGAGGAAGGAGAACTTTCGCATTGTGGATTCAGTTTGCTCACGCCACATGACCGGTAACAAATAATGGTTCTCCTCCCTCTCTATTGTGTCACGTGTAGAGAATGTTACTTTTGCCGATAATTGTAGGATCGAAGAGCACGTGAAAATCTACCAGAGGGGGGGTGAATAGTAGATTTAAAAATCTTACGCAGCGGAAACAATTAAACCCCAAGCCCTTCGGCAGAAAAACGATCTGTTAAAGAAATCGTGTGTGAGACTAATCTAAACGTGTTTCACCGTGACAAAAGTGATAGATATCAGAGAGAATCAAGTCACGAAGACAACACAGAAAGAATCACTCAAATCCGTCTAGAAAAACTCAAGTTATGATCGAAAGATCAAACAATGGTCAATCTGCCCTACCCGAGAAAAAACAGTTCTGGAACGCTGCAAAGAAACTCGTGTAGATCATAGAACACAAATCCAATGACCGTGAAATTTTGACAGATGATAGAAAATCATGTTTTGAAGACAACCCAAAAAGAATCATGTCAATTGGATCTGTAAAACTCGAGTTATGATAAACCACCAACGAAAGGTAGTGCTGTGCAGAAACTCGACGAGTAAAACTTGTCTGGAACAAGTCGGACGAACAAGGCACAAAAGTTCCTTCAAACTATGAATTTTATTCAATAGAATACAAGAGGAACATCCCCAAAGTAGTGCACCACGAGCTCTGGGCTCCCTTGTTTATATAACCAGCCCTTAGGCCAACCCAATATCAACTAGGACTCCAATCCTACTCAGATCATGAATCGTAACTTTCCATAACTGCTCAAGATTCTTCTATACGCAGATAGAAGCAATCTTAAGACTTCCAAAAACCTTAGGAACGTATCCCACATTCCTAAACAACTCAAATTCGTGACCCACACGAAATCCTATCATAACCAACTCAAATCTTTCCATATTTGAGTCAAACCCGACTCAGCCGCAGCCTGAGTCCATAACCTAGTCGGTTGGACCTTTCCGACCAATTCTTTACGTCCACATCTCTTCATCACGCCTCAGAACCATGCATCCACGTCCATGCACTCCTTTCATACGTGCAAACATCTTACAATGACGTCCACGATACCTTCATATGCATTGTTCTTGATTCAATCATGATGTGCAACCTCCTGATCAGCTCAACCACAATTCCTCCTGAATTTGGTTGTTGGAACCTCATCTCCTTCCAAAGACTAGTCCAATGGATCCCGTCACCGGCCATGTCTTGAACTCAAGCAACACCTGCACATGAATAAACAACCAATCCATACGAGCCCAAGTTCTCGACTTGACTCAAGTTAGTTCCGAACACAACACCTTACGTGAGCACCTCACATAAGCATATTGCAAAGCATATCAAAACGAAATCATCTATATCAACCAAAACACAACAAAAACTTAGCAAATGAATGCTAAGCAATCTTTCCAAGAATATAAAGCAAGTTCAAAACTTTGCGAATGAAAAGCAAAAGTATTTCGGTCAAGTTCCGGACCATCCCACAGCAAGCCGGAGCTTGACCCGGAGCTTACTAGTACAATGAAGAACCTGCCGGAGCTTACCAAAACTAGTAGATCCTAGCACCGGAGCTTACCAAAAACTAGTCAAAACTAGTCAACCCAAAACCGGAGCTAGGAAAAGTACGTCGGAGCTTAGCAAAGGCATGCCGGAGCTATCAAATATATGTCGGAGCTATCAAAGACATGCCGAAGCTAACAAAGTCATGCCGGAGCTAAAGATAAAGCTCACCGGAGCTAACCAATGCTGGTCGGACCTTACCAAGAAGTCGGACCTAGCATCTAACGTAGCCGGAGCTACCCAAAACAAGTCGGACCTATGGTCGGACCTTGATAAAAAGGTGTTTTGGTGATATTCAAAACTTTTATCATCAAAGCCAAGTGTATTCACTACAAGCCAATGTATTCAGCACACAGAGGTCTTACAATCTCCCCCTTGATGAATGCATTGGCAACACCATTTAAAATCCGAACATTGGCTTATTTTCAATAAAAGTTTTGAAAACAATTTCTCCCCTTTTGAAAAATTACCTCTCCCCCTTTATTATCTTTCCTTATGCACATATTCTCTCTCTCTTCATGCTTATCTCTCCCCCTTTGACAATGTATTCAGCAAGTCATGAGATATAAACAAATTATCTCTCCCCCTTTAGTTGTTATGAGCATAACATATACATATAAACAAAGCTCATCCTAGAGATCAAATGTAATTTTCAATTTAATCAAGTCATGATCTCACAAACTTAACTATTTCAAAACCTGAAAACATGACACTAGTTGTTGCATTTTATTATTTTTCAAGGCATAAGTTTGGATCATATGATATTTGCAAGAGATTATATGCGCATCTGCCTTATTCTAACCAACCAAGCCAAGCCTATGTCATTTGACAATCAGAAGCTTAAGGACATGGTTTTAGTCATACACAACTTCTTCCAAGTTCATATCTAAGTGCAATGATAAGCCATCTCAAAAAAAGAAGTGCGATGCATGCATATTCTCTTGATATTTTCTCAATTTATATTTGTTCATAAAAACTCAACATGTGAGTTGATTACTTGATTAATTCTTTATGATTAAAAGCACTTGTGAACATGTAACAAGTTCAAAACAGCAAGAAAGTTCGACCATGACCAGTTTTAGTGTAAGTAATTATTCCAATTACTAGACATGGCAAAAACTACAAAATGTATAACACGAGTAATGTAGTAAGAACTTTCAGCATGTAAAAGGAATCACAGAGTCATATATATATGAAATACTATGCTCATATTATTTTAATTTCAGATTCACACAAAGACTTCCCAAGTTTCAAAAACTCCCCCTCAATTTAAGCCATGGGGATGCATAACCCCTATTTCACTACGAATGTAACAAAAACGAGTGAAATCCAAAGGTTTTGTAAAAATGTCAGCCAATTGTTGTTCGGTATCTACATGGTGAAGCACAATGTTTCCTTTTTCAACGTTATCTCGGAGAAAGTGATACCTAATGTCAATGTGCTTAGTTCTAGAATGTTGCACGGGGTTTTTAGAAATGCAAATGGCACTAGTGTTATCACAAAACAGTGGAACACTATCTATATCAACCCCATAGTCCTTAAGTGTTTGAACAATCCAAAGAATTTGTGAGCAAGCACTAGCAGCAGCTACATATTCAGATTCGGCTGTGGATTGTGCAACTGAATTTTGTTTTCTAGAGGACCAAGCAACAAGAGAATTACCAAGAAAATGATAAAGCACCGGAAGTACTTTTCCTATCAATCCTACAACCCCCAAAATCAGCATCCGAAAAAGCTTTCAAAATAACGGTTGAGGAAGAAGGAAGAAAAATGCCAAATTCTTGGGTTCCATGTAAGTACCTGAGAATCCTTTTGACGGCTTGACGATGTGAAACACGTGGGGAAGCTTGAAACCGTGCACAAAGACATACGCTGAATTGTATGTCCGGTCTTGATGCCGTGAGGTACAAAAGTGATCCAATCATGCTTCTATATTCTTTTTGATCCACGGGTTCACCATCTTCATCAAGTTCAAGTGTTGTTGCTGTTCCCATTGGTGTCCGAAGAGGCTTTCTTTTGTCCATGTTGAAGCGCCTTAGGAGGTCTTTGGTATACTTCGTTTGATGCACAAAGGTACCCTCCTTGGTTTGCTTGATTTGCAGCCCCAAAAAGTAAGTTAGTTCACCCATCATACTCATTTCAAATTCGGAACTCATCATTGCTGAAAACTTGGACACAAGATCATGAGAAGCACAACCAAAGATAATATCATCCACATACACTTGAACGAATAATGAGTCATTGCCATGCTTAAGCACAAAAAGAGTTTTAGCAACCTTGCCCATGGTAAACCCCTTTTCAAGTAAGAATGTTTTTAACCTATCATACCATGCTCTAGGGGCTTGTTTGAGACCGTATAAGGCTTTGGACAGTTTGTAAACATGATTAGGAAAATCTGGATTTTCAAAACCCGGTGGTTGTTTGACATAAACCTCCTCATCTATGTAGCCATTAAGAAAAGCACTTTTAACATCCATTTGATATAGCTTAAAACCTTTAGATGCTGCAAAAGCTAACAAAATTCTTATGGCTTCTAATCTAGCGACAGGAGCAAAAGTTTCATCAAAATCTAGACCTTCAACTTGAGTGAAACCTTGAGCAACCAACCTAGCCTTGTTCCTAACCACAACCCCATCCTCACTTTGTTTATTTTTAAATACCCATTTAGTTCCAATTAAAGTGTGACCTTGAGGTGGAGGTACAAGTTTCCAAACATTATTTCGTTCAAAATTTTCTAACTCTTCTTGCATGGCAACAATCCAAGATTCATTAGTGAGTTCGTGTGATATATCTTTGGGTTCAAAAGAAGCAACAAAAGCAGACTGAGCATGAGAGTTTGGATCGCAAAACCTGGACCGTGTGACTCGTTCGTGCAAACTTCCAATCATCTGTTGTGGGGTATGATCTTTGTAAAACCGTAGGGGAACAGATGTCTCACAAGCTTCTTCTTCTTCATGTTCATCATAAATCGATGAGCTTGTGGCTTGTGGACGATCAGGACCACCATAGGTGATAACCGGAGCTTGTTCAATGTCCGAAGCTGGACACGTGTCAACCTCGGAACTACCAGGCAGTGTCACCGGCTCTTCTTCATCTTCGAAAATACCCTCCCCCTGAGGATACGGATCTGGTCCTGCAACACCGGAGCTAGTACCTGGGCTAGCTTCATCAAAAGACACTTCACAAGTCTCCACAATTTTGTTAGTGTCAAGTAAAAGCACACGGTAGCCTCTAGTATGAGATGGATAACTAAGAAACATACCATCAATGGATCTAGGTTCAAATTTATCAAGATTACCATGTTTCTTAACAATGCATTTGCAACCAAAGACCCGAAAGTTTGTAACACTAGGCCTATGTCCAAACCGGAGCTCATATGGTGTTTTACCTAGCTTAGCACGCAAGAAAACACGATTTGAGACATAATAAGTGGTTGCTAACACATCAGCCTAAAATTTCCTAGGAGTTTGATATTCATCAAGCATAGTCCTAGCCATCTCAACTAAGGTTCTGTTCTTTCTTTCTACAACACCGTTTTGTTGAGGTACATAAGGTGAAGAAAGTTGATGATCTATTCCACTTTCAGCACAAAAGTGATCAAAAGATTGATTTTTAAATTCAGTTCCGTTATCACTTCTAATTGCTTTTATTGATCCTGGGTGATCAATTGATAATCTAAGAAATAAAGTTCTAAAGTGACTAAAAACTTCATTCTTAGACGCCATAAATTAAACCCAAGAGTATCTAGAATAATCATCAATAATAACAAGAACATACCATTTACCTCCGAAGGATTGAACACGTGAAGGTCCTACGGTGTCAAGATGCAAGAGTTGACATGGTTCAGTTATCATGATCATTGTGAGAGGAGTATGTGAACCTGCGTTAGGTGATCAAAGCCTACGTGACCAAGTCTACGATGCCAAAAATATAAGTCCTTTGAATCATTAGCAACTAGACACCTATGC
Source organism: Tuctoria greenei (assembly GCA_036927565.1). Lineage (NCBI taxonomy): Eukaryota > Viridiplantae > Streptophyta > Magnoliopsida > Poales > Poaceae > Tuctoria > Tuctoria greenei. Next base: position 140,534,573 of record JAYESD010000001.1, on the reverse strand, counting down.
TTAGAGGAAGACATATCAAAATCAGCTTTAAAAACTTTTCCAAACCGAGACATGTTAAAAATAAGCTCACTATTTGAACCTACAACTTTGCAGCAGTTTTTATTGAAAATAATTTCTAGATTTTCATCTAGCAATTGTGCAACAAAAAGCAAGTTGTATTTCAAATTTTTTACAAGTGCCACATCCTTCAAAGTGTAGTGATCATTTACTCTAACCGAACCCTTAGCAATTATAGGAGTTCAAGAATTATCGGCAAAAGTAACATTCTCTACACGTGACACAAAAGAGAGGGAGGAGAACCAATCTTTGTTACCGGTCATGTGGCGTGAGCAACCTGAATCCACAATCCAAATGTTCTCCTTCCTCAAATGTGTAACCTACATAAAAGCACAATACGTCGTTGACTCAATACTGGGGTTAGTCAAAAGGCATTTCAGAATCCAGTACTGAGTCACGCGATGTGCAGCAGGAAAAACACGCGAAAGCTGAGACAAAACAGCAGGTTTATGAGTCAAAGTTTGAGATTTTTTATTCTTGACTACTGACCTATAAGGTGTTACTTGTGTAGCACAAAAATCAGTAGCTCCGGAGGAAAAAATAGAAGGTTCGGAGGTAAACTTTGAATGTTTTTGACTCAAAACAGCAGGTTGTACATTCGGTTTAATGTGTGCAGCAAATTTTGCATGAAAGTTATGAGATCTAGCAACCATTCTTTCCCTTTTCTGTTGTTTAGCTAGTCTATAACAAAAATCTATGACATGAGCATCTCTACCACAGAAGGTACAATGAAATTTAACTTTGTGTTCATGTCTAGATGAGCAAGCAATATTTTTATTTGAAACCGAATGAGGCAACACTCCTGCAGATTTGAAAACCACTCCTTTTTGTTTAGGAACTGTTTGAATCAAACCACTTCCTAATGACTTTACAATTTTAGGTGGATGTGCCTTAGCATGAGCATGAGAATCAAAACCTAAACCAGTTTTATTATTGCAAGACTTGAAAGAATTCAGCAGCAAGTTTAGGTTCTTATTCCCATTACAAAACCGATCTAATGTCCTATGCATGTCATCAAGTTTATTGGATAGATCAAGGCAATTTTCACATGAAGTTTTTCCTTTTAGTTTGCAATTGGAACAAAATTTAACTTCATGAGAACGTAAAGCATTGTTCAATATAGAAATTTCATTCATAGCATCCTGTAGTTTCTTATCAAGATCATCACAAGTAGAACAATGCAAATCAATTGTAGAACAGCTAGCATCTTTCAAGTTTTTATCATTAAGTGCAGCAAGCTCTCTGTTCTTTTCAATTTCTTCATCAAGTCTATCTAGAGTGGAGGAGTGTGCACTTCTTAATGTGGACAATTGTTCATAGATTAAGTCACATGAGGGACATGCCTCATCACTAGGCATCAAAGTTTTTAAACAGTTAATTTCAGATTCTAGTGATTCAATTTTAGCAGCATTATCCCTAAGCTTTTTGTCCTTTTTCTTGACAATAATAGTTGCACGAGAAATAGCATCACACATTTCATTGCAGGTAGAACATACCTCATCGTCTCCACTGTTGTGTTCTGCATCCTCCTGACTTGATCTTGATCTTGTTTTGCCCGCCATGAAGCATAAGTTGGCCAGATCGTCATCATCTTCATCACTTTCAAAGTCTACATCACTTGAACTAAGTTCTTGAAGTGTGGTGATGAAGCTGTTAATCATCTTGCGTCCTATGGTACCCTTCTTTTTCTTCGTATCTTTTGTAGAGGAGTGCTTCGTTCTTGTTTTCTTTTCATCCCGGGAAGTGGGATCTGAAAGGTTATGGCAATCTGAATGAAAATGTCCTGTCTTACCACATTCGAAGCATCGTTGAGGTTCGGAGCTTCCTCTCCTTCTAGTTCTCACATTTTGCAATGCTTTTGAGAACCTCGTAGAGAGAAGTGCTAGCTCATCCTCTGGAAACTCCTCAATCTGTTCAAGGGTTAGAGAGGACAACAAAGCAAGTGTACTACAAGATGAAGATTGGCCGAAGCTAGGAATATCACGTTGAGAAAAAAAAGCAATAGACTTGTTGGGGTTCTTACGTGATATTATATTAATTTCATGAGTTTTTAGCTTGGAATATAGCACATCTAAAGTAAGTGTACTCATGACAGTAGATTCACGAATAGATGTAACTTTCATCTCCCAAATTGACATGTCTAATGCACTTAACAATTGTCTAGCATTTTCAGCATCTGAAAAATTAACATTAATGCTTCGCAAGTTGCTGAGAATTTTATTAAAGCGAGCAAAGGGATCATCAATTGACTCACCGGGTTGCATCTCGAAGCGCATGTATTCTTTCTTGAACATGTTTTGCCTTACCTCCTTGATCGTGTTGGATCCTTCGTGGTAGTCACAAAGTGCTTTCCACACATCGTATGCAGATCGGAGGTGTGCAACACGGTCGAAGTCGCTTTGAGTGAGTCCTTGGATGATCAAGTTTCGGGCTTTGTTGTTGTTGTCGACGTCCCGTAGGTTTGTGGCCGTGACTTGATCATTAGGTGGCACTTCATAGGGCTTGTATACCTTCTCCCATATTGCAAAGCCTTGTGCCTGGATGAAAGCCTCCATGCCTGCCTTCCAAACCTGAAAATCAATACCAGCGAACACACACGGTTTGGCGGAGTACTTCTCCATGATGATTAGCCAAAAACACGTGCAAATCACAAAGATTAGAGCACCGTGGCTCTGATACCAATTGTAGGATCGAAGATCACGTGAAAAGCTACCAGAGAGGGGTGAATGGTAGATTTAAAAATCTTACGCAGCGGAAACAATTAAACCCCAAACCCTTCGGCAGAAAAATGATCTATTAAAGAAATCATGTGTGAGACTAATCTAAACGTGTTTCACCGTGACAAAAGTGATAGATATCAGAGAGAATTAAGTCACGAAGACAACACAAAAAGAATCACTCAAATCCGTCGAGAAAACTCAAGTTATGATCGAAAGATCAAACAATGGTCAATCTGCCCTACCTGAGAAAAAACAGTTCTGGAACACTGCAAAGAAACTCGTGTAGATCATAGAACACAAATCCAATGACCGTGAAATTTTGACAGATGATAGAAAATCAAGTTTTTGAAGACAACCCAAAAAGAATCACATCAATTGGATCTGTAAAACTCGAGTTATGATAAAACCACCGACGAAAGGTAGTGATGTCCAGAAACTCGACGAGTAAAACTTGTCTGGAACAAGTCGGACGAACAAGGCGCAAAAGTTCCTTCAAACTATGAATTTTATTCAATAGAATACAAGAGGAACAGCCCCAAAGTCGTGCACCACGAGCTCTGGGCTCCCTTGCTTATATAACCAGCCCTTAGGCCAACCCAATATCAACTAGGACTCCAATCCTACTCAGATCATGAATTGTAACTTTCCATAACTGCTCAAGATTCTTCTATACGCAGATAGAAGCAATCTTAAGACTTCCAAACACCTTAGGAACGTATCCCACATTCCTAAACAACTCAAATTCGTGACCCACACGAAATCCTATCATAACCAACTCAAATCTTTCCATATTTGAGTCAAACCCGACTCAGCCGCAGCCTGAGTCCATAACCTAGTCGGTTGGACCTTTCCGACCAATTCTTTACGTCCACATCTCTTCATCACGCCTCGGAACCATGCAGCCACGTCCATGCACTCCTTGCATACGTCCACGATACCTTCTGTCTGCGGTTTGGAACCGGCAGATCTCCCTACACTACTAAAGTGATAGGGGAGTTTGATGTTCGGTGTGGGCACGCGGAGATCCAAGAAGGTGAGTAGGAATTGACACAGGAGGCACAAGAATTTACGTGGTTCGGGCCGCCTGAGTGTAATTCCCTACTCTACGGGTGGGTTGGTGTTGTATTAGCAGTATGAGCTTGTGACGAGTGTCTATGGCGTGTGTGTAGCCTCGTATCTGTGTGTATCATTGGCCTGTCCTTTTATAGTACAAGGGCAGGTCGTTACAAGTTAGCCTGGCCCGACATGTGGCCCCAGCGGTTACTAGTATTGATACACGTTTAATTGCTCTTAATGACCCTGTAACGGGCTTTGACAGCATCGTTACTGGTGTTAAGATCATCTGTTTAAGTGTCATTAATATGGTATTAATGACACTTAATCGGGTCTTGAAGTCCTTGATTCCTCTTTGAAGATTCGGAGCCGTTGTGGGGTCTTCCGGAGGTTAGAGGCTTTTGATCCGACGATTGGACACGTGGCAGCTCTGGAGCTTGCTGTGGGAAGCAGGTAGCTCTGGGGCTACCCGACACGTGTCAGGTCCGGAGCTTCTGTTGGTCTGGGATTAAGTCCGGAGGTATCATTTCGGTACATGGCCCGGAGCTTCCCCCATGTGGGTGGTAGCTCCGGTTTGGTAGTACACGTGGCGACCCAGGGATTAACCATGTTGGAGAAGCGGGTCCAGTTATGTCTGACATGTGGGCCTCCGAGGGTCTTCAAACCAAGTAGATGACTTTCCCTTGAGATCTTGGTAACCTCAAGGGGTGTACGGTTTCTAGGGTACCGACAGTGGCCCCCTGGACCTACCTCCGGGGAAGACCACTGGGGTGAAGTCATTCCGCTGGAGGTGGGTCCATCCTCGCGACTCTTGAACTGAGTCTTCAAGGGTCTTTGAGGGTGCCGTTGGCGAGGATTTAGAGTTGGACCCCCGCCGCGTGGCGCATCCTGCGTGCGACAGGTGAGATCTTTGGCGTGCGGATCTCACGCAATTGAAGGTCACCAGTCCCCGATACGAAAACCGTATCGGTTCCGCGCGCCTTGTCAGGCCACCGCCTTTGGGTTTCCCGCCTCATGATGACAACCGTTCGCCTGGGTAAGAACCTCGACTTGATCGTCGGGGTGGTCCCGGGCCCTCTTGTCATCGGCTGGGTGGAATTTTTGAATGGTATCTTCGACTTCCTTGCGGTTTCCATCCAAGCGTTGCGAGGGCTTACTTAAGAAGGAAAGCGCGCACCGTCGGGAGTTCTTTACGCCTCTCATCTGATCTTGCGCTCAAACTCCCAACTCGTGCTTTGCTCTTCTTCTCTTGCCTAGCCGTGTCGCGATGGAGTTTGGTCTCCGCGAGAGTCGCTTGAAGATCGACGGCGATTTGAAGAAGGTCCGGGCCCTCATGGGTTGGTCCTCGGACTTCTTCAACCGCTCGGTCCGTGCCGGCAGAGAGCTCCCATTCGAGAAGGAGCACGCCGGCGAAATGGTGTACTTCTCCTCGTACGCCATGGTGGGGTTGATCCCGCCTTTTTCTTCCTTTTTCTTGATGCTGCTAGACTTCTATGGTCTGCAGTTATACCACCTTGGCCCTCACTCCATTCTCCTCGTGTCTATCTTCGTCCACTTCTGTGAGATGTGGGTGGGCATCCCCCCTGCATTGAACTCTTCCGGACCTTCTTCACCGTCCACACCACCGGCCGGAGCAATGAGTACCTTGGCTTCTACTACTTCGTGAAGCGCAAGAAGTGCCCATTCAAGTACCTCCAGTCATTTCCCTCTGGGAAGTGGGATGATTGGAAGAAATACTGGATAGTCGTCAGGGTGGAGGAGCACGAGAGGCTGGAGCTGCTCGATGGTCTGCCCAGCATCGACACGACGATCTGGAGTGAAGCTCCGGTGCTGGCGGAAGCTTTCAACCCTGCTTTGACCAGGATCCGCCAATGCGTGGAGGGAGGATTGACTCCTCAGGCGGTATTTTGAAATTTCTTGGTCAACAGGTGGGCGCCGCTGAAGAGGACGGAGAAACTCGCTTGGGCCCTCCACAGCATGATGGACGACGACCAGGTTGAAACCGGGTTGAAGTCCAACATGGTGGGGAAAACCTTGGAGTTACACCTCAAGAAGTTACAGCACGGCATCGACGTCGACGGTGATGACTTGACTCCCCCGTCGGCCTTTCTCCCTCTGAACGTGGAAGTGGAGTTCAGCAGGGAGCTCCGGCGAAAGATGCCCGTACTTGACGACCTTGGTGTCATCGAGAGAAGATCAACCACCCGGATGGCGATCCCCGGAATCCCCGAAGATGGCTCTGTCCCTGCCCCAAAGCTAAGGGTCGAGGTCATCGGCAAGGGCAAGGAGCTGGCGGATGAACCCGAGAGTCGGAAGAGGAAGCTGCAATATGCCAACGGAAGGTCTGTCAGGCCCGCTACTTCCGCCTCGGCTCCTTCTCCCCGGAGGGGAAGGTCTTCTACAACTGTGGCGACTGTTCCCGTAATGGGGACCTCCCGGAACGAGACCGTTCCTGCAGTGGGGTCCTCCCGGAGCGCGTCTATTCCCGCAGTGGGATCCTCCCGGGGTGTTAGCTCCGGGCGCGCGACTCCGGCATCTGGGCCGGTGGAGGCCTCCAGGTCCAGGGGTTCTTCCCGATCGAGGAGAGCCTCGACCCGGGAAACACCCGTGGCCGCGACAAGTTCCGGTGGCCCTTCCGGATCTTCCACACCGGCTATGACCAGCCCGGAACGCCCGGGAAAAAGGTTCCGCGCAAGCTGGTGCGGAAACCTCCCAAGGTAATTTTTAATCTCTACCTTGGACAATTATTTTAATTGTAGCAACTGTTTGTTAATTTTCTTCGATCATCATCTGCAGCATCCCCAAGAAGGGGGGTGAAGCTCCACCCTCAGCCACAGTGGCTGAAGCCGTGAGGGTGGGGGCTTTTGCTTCTGTTCCGGTGCCGCCCCCTGTGGTGGCTGAAGACACGACAGCTCCGGTGCCGGCTGTCTTGGTCATGGACTTCGACTCATCCCCAGAAGTTCCCGTGGTAGCGCCGGACCACGGGAGTGAACATGCGCCAGCAGCACCTATCCTGGAGGTTGAAGCTCCGGGTTCTAGTGCTGCGATGATGGAAGCTCCGGCTGTTGAGCCGGAGGAACTAGTAATCCCAGCCTCTGAGCCAGAAATTGTTGAAGCCCCGGCGGTTGAGCCGGAGGTGGCTGAAGCCCCGACGTGCGAGCCAGAAACTGAGGTAATTCCGGCAGTTGGGTCGGCTACCTCCGAAGCACCGGCCGCTGAGCCGGTCATTGTTGGAGCTCCGGTCACAAGGCCGGTCGATGTTGAAGATCTTCCGGCTCCTGAGCCAGTGGATGAAGAGGTGATAGAGCTCGAGCCTCTGTCGGAAGAGGTGCCCAGATCGGAGCCAGCAACGGATCCTGCTCCAGAAGCGACAACGTTGGAGGTACATGCGGTCGAGCCGGAGTGCCTAGGCGAAGTCGCTGGCCCCCTGCCTGAGGGGGTGAACGAAGACTTGGCAGTGGGGCCTTCCTCGATGATGACTGAGGCCATCCCGGAGGAAGGCCCTAGTGTTATGGAGACTCAGGGGTCCACTCTTGTGGAGTGGGACCCAATTTTTGTATCTGAAGACCCGCTGGAACCAGCGGAGGAGACCCCAGCAGGTCCGTAACCCATCCCGTTGTCACTGTCTATTGACAACGCATGTTCCAGTCTGCGTCAAGTCCAACTGGCCTTCTTCTACGACAGCAAGGCTCTTGAAGAGGAGCGCCAAACCCTTAGGCGGTGGCGTAACCGGCTCTACTTCGAGACCAAGTTGGCGCAGTCGAGGCTAACGGATGACAAGGAGTGGATCAAACGGGAGAAGATCCGCCTGGAGTACTGGGGCAAGTTGCTGGATGATAGGGAGAGTATGAGTCGCGCCCTCGACGCCCAATCCCAGGAGATCTACAATCAGGCCAAAGCAGCCAATAGTGCGGCCGAGGAACGCCACGTAAGGCTTGAGGCCATTAACACTACGCTCATCAAGCGCCGAGAGGCACTTGAAGAGAGGGAGAAACGGCTTGAAGATGAAGAGCAGAAACTCCTAGAGCTGCGGGATGATGTCCTAAGGAGGGAGGAGGAGCTCACCGAGAAGGTGGCTCTGGCTGACAAGGGCCTCGAGGAGCGCGCCAAGAAATTGGAAGAGCGCTGCCATGAGGAAGAGGAGAAAGCCTGGGTGCGAGGGCAGGAACTCTACGAACAAGAGTGTGCCCTTACTGCCAGGGAGAAGAAAGTGAGGGGTAGAGAGAAGGACCTGGTCAACCGCCAGAACAAGATCCACCTCCGGGAGGAGGAGCTCGGAAAACTCGAAAAGCGGGTTGCTGAGAAGATTCAGCAATACGCCAAAGAAGTTGAGCGCCTCGCCCGTGAGAATTCCGAACTGATGGCAGCCAGGAGATCCTTGGAAGAAATGAAGGGCTTGAGGACTGCGGACTCCCTACAGATTTGGGAGTTCCTGGGCAAGGCCAACGACACGCTGACACCGATGGGTTTCAGTCTCGTGCGCCTGGATGATCCGGAGCCGGAGCCGGACCTAGCGCTGCAGGCATTGAGCGCAGCAGGTAGCAAGCTCTCCAAGGTGGGCGATATCATCGCGGACCAACTGGAGGTTGAGGGGCAATCCCTGGTGAAGAACGTCGCAGAGTATGTCCTGACGTGCTACACCAGCCGGAACTCCCAATTTCCTCTGGACCCGGTGCTTGAAGGCCCCATCGAAGGAGAAGGCGAAGCTACCCGAGCCAGCGTATCGGAGGTTGTCCAGAAGGTCGCCCAATTCTTCCATAGGGTCTAGGACCATCTCTATAGTTCTCACTTGTATTTTCTCTTCTTCTTCCTCAATTTTGTAATCCCTTGTCTCCAGATGTAATCCCTTGTCTCCAGATAAATGAAATCCCCAAATTTTTGTGAATTTCACTTTTTGTCTTCAACACTTTTATCTTCACTTGGCCCCCTGGTAGATGTGCACAATTTGATTGTGAACATGTACCAAGAGGATATTGTGTTTTGTTGAAGACTCATTTGCTTCGAACTTGTTGAATTTATGTCCGAAGTTTTCGATAGTGAAGGCCCCCTGAGGTTGTCGGAGCTTAGAAGCTCCGGCATTGACCATCGCTGGAGCTGGATAGCTCTGGCAATAGTCTCTATCGACGCGTAGAGCATCGATAGTTAGTCCTCCGGGGTGTCGGAGCTTAGTAGCTCCGGCAGTGACCTTTGCCAACACTCAGTTTGTTGGCAGCAGACTCCATTTACGGGGTCTTCTCACCATCTTTTATTTAGCGTTGACGGCCGGCCCCCGCTAGGGGAGTTGGACCTTAGTTAGCTCCAGCTTTTCTCCATCAACGTAGATTTTATTTTTCCTGCACACTTAAGCCAAGAAAAATAGTAAAATTCATTTCTTGTCTATAATTTCGTCGTGGCTTACGACTCTCAAGAAGATTTTAAGTCGAACGCGATTCTAAATACAACCGAATGCGTTGTCTTTTCTCCCAGATCCAACTGTACACGGACCCGCCTTACTTCGGCCTGCCGGGGTGTAGGTAGAGTGGCGTACTTAGGGTGCTTGACCAGGCTAAGTCGATAGCACACTCCAGCCCTAGGTTGGCTTGGCGGCTTTCAAGCGAGTTGGCCATGAACAATATTTGAATCCAAAAGAATTGACAATACAACTCGAATCGTATATAAACTGGTTGAACTAATATTTCTTAAGAATTGCACGTCTTTGTTATAGACAAGAAAGAGAAAAATAAAAATGTTGAGCCTGTACAAAATAAATGCAAGTGGAGTCTATTTCACATGAAGATGTCTTTCATTATAGGTCCGGGGTACAGGGGAAACAAGTACACTCTTAGGGTACGGAACCAGGTTAAGTGTGTTTCATTTCTCGTTTGACCCAGGGTAGTTAGCCGCACTTTTAGTCCTGAGACTGTGTCAAGTGTTGCATGAACTTTGCGGACCTTTTGGGAAAGGTCTGGCTGCTCTCCCGGAGGAACTACCCGACTCTGTACAATGACTCTATAACATACACCTCAAGTTACTCAAGACTCACCTCCGTGGTATTAAGTGTAGAACTTACGGAGGTGCTCAATGTTCCAAGGATTTGGGAGAGGTGCCCCATCCTCAGTAGCCAAGCGAACGCTTTCGGGGCGGGATACTTTAATCACTCGGAAGGGCCCCTCCCAGCCGGGGGAGAGTTTGTTTAACCCTTCTCTGGATTGTATTCTCCATAGCACCAGATCACCTTCCTCGAGCTGTCGGTTGTGTACATGCCGCTGGTGATAACGCCGTAGGGCTTGGCGATATCGGGCATTCCGAACAGCTGCTTGGCACCTTCCCTCCTCAAGGAGGTCTAGGTCTTCACGCCGGAGCTGGTCCTGCGCGGCTTCGTCGAAGGTCCGGACCCGGAGCGAACCCAAGGTGATTTCCGGAGGAAGGATTGCTTCAGCTCCGTACACCAGGAAGAAGGGTGTCTCTCCAGTTGACCGGTTTTGAGATGTCCTGTTGGCCCATAAAGTGGGCGGAAGCTCTTCGATCCAGTTGGCTCCATGTTTTTTCAAGCGCTCATAGGTGCGCGTTTTGAGTCCTTTAAGGATTTCAGCATTTGCTCTCTCGGATTGGCCATTGCTGGCTGGGTGAGCTACGGAGGCGTAGCAAACTTGTATGCCGAGGTCTTCGCAATATCCTTGGAATGCTGAGCTTGTGAATTGGGTCCCATTATCAGTGATGATTTGTTTGGGACTCGAAATCTGCATACAATGGACTGCAAAAAGTTGATAGCAGATTGCTTGTTGATTGTCACAACTGAAGTTGCTTCCGGCCACTTGGTGAATTTGTCAATGGCGACGTACAGGAACTTGTAACCTCCGACGGCTCTTGGGAAAGGTCCCAAGATGTCCATCCCCCACACAGCGAAGGGCCATGTAGGAGGTATCATTTGTAAGGGCTGAGCTGGTGTGTGAATTTGCTTTGCATGAAATTGACATGCTTCACATTTCTTCACCAGTTCAGTTGCATCCTGGAGCGCTGTAGGCCAGTAGAAGCCATGCCGAAAGGCTTTACCGACCAGCGTGCGGGAAGACACGTGGTTCCCACACTCGCCTCCATGGATTTCTGCGAGAAGTTCGCAGCCTTCTTCCCTTGTGATACACCGCATTAGGATGTCATTGGCACCGCGCCGGTAGAGATCCCCTTCTACCAGCGTGTATCTTTTAGCCAATCTGACTACCCGGTCAGCGGATACATCATCGTCGGGAAGGATGTTGTCCTTCAAGTAGCTTCGGATCTCCGAGATCCATGCATCGGAACTAGCTTGAGCTTTTGAGTCTTGCGTGCTGGGTTGCTCGGAGCTCCCGGCAGCACCTACAACCCTTGATGGCTGCCATGGTAACAGGGCCATCGGGACTGTCAGCTTCGGGATGCTGATCTCGCCCCCTTCGCTCAGTTCGGCAGGCTGAGCTGTTGGCTTTGACAACCTCCGGACAAAGATTCCGTCAGGAGCCAGAGCTCCGGTTGACGCTTTGGTCGAGAGTTCGTCAGCTTCAGCGTTATGGGCACGCTGAACATGGTGGAGATCTAGGACTTTGAAATCCTTCTGAAGCCTCTGGACTTCAAGGAGGTAAGCAACTAGCTGGAGATTATTGCAGGAGCATTCACCCTTCACCTGCTTAATGATGATCTGTGAATCTCCCTTGACCAGCAACTGCTTGACACCATATGACAGTGCCACCTTTAGTCCGTAGATGAGTGCTTCATACTCTGCCATGTTGTTGGTTGCCTTGAAGTCAAGGTGTACCATGTATTTCACCTTCTCCCCAGTCGGTGCAAGGAGAAGGATTCCAGCTCTGGCCCCCTGCTTCTGCATGGAGCCGTCAAAGTAGAGGGTCCAGTGAGGCTCGGTGAAGGTTGGAGCTTGATGCTCCGTCTTCTGCTCACTGTGGCCCCCAGGGTTTGATGGAGAGGGAGTCCATTCTGCCACAAAATCTGCCAATGCTTGACTCTTAACTGCTTGTCTTGAAATAAATTCAAGATCAAATTCAGCCAATTCCGCTGCCCACTTTGCAATATTCCCAGTTGAATTGGGATTATGCAAGATTGCTCGTAGTGGGTAGGAGGTCACCACCGAGACTTTGTGAGCTTGGAAGTAATGACGAAGCTTTCTGGAGGCAATAAGAACTGCATAGAGCAGCTTATGCACCTCTAGTTATCGAGTCTTGGCACCATGTAATACTTCACTAATGAAGTACACCGGGCATTGAATGGTCCGGACCCTCCCGGAGGGGTCCGGAGCTTCCTCTTCATTGATCCGGATCCTCTCGGAGGGGTCCGGATTTTCTTCAGGGACCTCCGGGTTCTGGTTGGAGGAACCCGAAGCTTCTTCAGAAGTGACCTGGACCCTCCCGGAGGGGTCTGGGTCTCTTGAAGTGACTTCTTGTGGATTCGAATCTGGGAGCTGGGACCCAGACTCGCTTTCAGGAACCTCTGGACCTTCCCGAAGGGGTCTGGATTCCTGAGCGTGGGGTAGTTCTGGTCTCTCCGCAACCAGAACCATACTGACGACTTCGTCAGTAGCTGAAATATAAAGCAACAAAGGCTCACCAGGGTTCGGAGCTACCAGAATTGGTAGGGTGGTGAGGAACTGTTTCAGCTCTTGGAATGCCTTCTCTGCTTCTTCGGACCATTGGAATGGTCCGGACTTCCTCAATAACTTGAAGAAGGGGAGTGCCCGTTCCGCCAGTCTTGATATGAACCGATTGAGGGCTGCTAGACATCCAGTTAACTTTTGAACGTCTTTGATGCAGGTTGGTGGTCGCATGTCTTCAATGGCTTTAATCTTCGCCGGATTAGCTTCTATGCCCCGGTGACTTACTAGGAAACCGAGAAGTTTTCTGGAGCTAACCCCGAATATGCACTTGTCTGGGTTTAGTTTTGTGCGGGTGGCCCGCAGCTTGTCGAAGACAGCCTGAAAGGTGTCAAGGAGTGACTCCTTGTTCCTGACCTTGACCACGATGTCATCGACGTACACTTCCACTATGTCTCTAATGAGTTCTTCAAAAGTTTTGTACATAGCTCGTACAAAAGTTGAAGCTGCATTCTTGAGACCAAAGGGCATGGCTGTGTAACAGTACAATCCATCTACTGTGATGAATGAAGTATGCTCTTCATCCTCCCTAGACATCCTGATTTGATGATACCCGGAATATGCATCTAGGAAACACAGTAATTCAGACCCGGAGGTGGAATCCACTATCTGATCTATTCTAGGTAGTGGGAATGGATCTTTTGGACATGCCTTATTTAGTGTGGTGTAGTCGATGCACATCCGAAGCTTCCCGCCGGCCTTGGGCACAACGACTGGGTTTGCCAGCCATTTTGGATGGAAGACTTCTCGAATGAATCCTGCTTCGAGTAGCTTCTTCACTTCTTGTCGGATGAAGTTCTATTGCTCTACGGATTGCTTCCGAGGCTTCTGATGCACAGGTCGGGCATCGGGGTAGATCTTCAGATTGTGCTCAATCACTTCCCTGGGGATCCCAGGCATTTGTCACGGTTGCCAAGCAAACACGTCGACGTTAGCCCGAAGGAAAGTGATGAGCGCGAGTTCCTATTTTTCATTCAATCCTCCCGATATATGGGTGGTCTGAGCGGCATCGGAACAAATTTGGATGACTTTGACGGGAATGTCGGCGTCGCCGCTTGGCTGCACATGAGGTGCAGAAGTCGAGCCTCGTTGACGAATGCTCGGGGGTTTTGGAGTTTGCTCCTGCCTGGAGCGCCGTGGTGAGTGCATGGAGTTCTTCCAGAGCAGTTACTCTGGCAGTACGATCTCCGCGGATCCGGAGAACGCCTACTGGTGTTGGCATCTTCAACACCAGATAACCATAATGAGCAGCTGCCATGAATTTGTACAGGGCAGGTCTACCCAAGATGGCATTGAATGGTAAGTTGATCTGAGCGACATCGAAGACCAACTTCTCGGTGTGGTATTTCTCCCGTGTCCCAAAGGTAACGGGGAGAGTAATAGCTCCGAGTGGGGTAATGGCCCCCGGACCTACTCCGGAGAAAGGTCGAGAGGGGTGGAGATCCGAAGGTCGGAGCTGAAGCTTAGTGAAATCTTCGAAGCTGATGAGGTTAAGCCCCGAACCTCCGTCTACCATGACATGGTGGAGTTGGATGTTATTGATGGTAGGAGATACCATCAAAGGTAACTAACCTGCTCCAACCATGCTCCGAGGGCAATCCGAAGCATCAAAAGTGATGGCGGTGTCCATCCACTTCTGATGAGGTTCTGGCCTGACTGTAGGGGCTACAGCGGCCATATCCCGTCGCATAGTCTTGATGACGCGACGAGAGGTGATATCCCATGATCCACCAAAAATGGTGTTCATGGTCTTCCGACGCTCGTTGTCAGAGACGTCAGAATCATCGTCGACTGAGGTGTAAACGGCCTTCAGGACCTTTTTGGGATCTTGAAATCCTAATTCCTCTTCAGTCGGAGCTTCGTCGACTTTTTGCTTTCCTTCCCTCTGTCGGAAAGGAGATTCTTCCCGGCGCTTGTTGTAGCGCTCGGCAAGGTTTTGGACCTCCCGGCAGACTTCCAAACTGTGGCTACCCGTTTTGTGAATGGGACACCACACTTTGGGTTTGCCACCATCTTCAAAAGACGGTCGGGGTCGCTTCTCAGGGCGTGGCCCCCGGCCACCCGGAGTTGCAGCAGCTGCAACGTTGGATGTGCCGGCTGACAGCTTTTTCTTGCCGTTGGTCTTCTTTTTCTTCTTGCCACCCCCAGAGGTAGCGGCTTCTTCTTTGGAGGATTTCTTGTGATCCTCCGAGGTTGGTTTGGAGTGCATTTCACGGCCCTCCGCAGCTCTGGCACATTTGTCTGCCAAGCTGAAGAGTTCCGTGACGCTGGTGATCTCCTTGATTGCCAGTTTCTCCAATATCTTCTTGTCCCGTACGCTCTGTCTGAATGCCACAATGACAGAGGCGCTAGAGATAGAAGGGATAGTGTTTCGTACCAAAGAGAACCTCTGGATGAATGATCGCAAGGATTCTCCCCCTTTTTGCACGACCGCAAAAAGGTCTAGTTCAGTGCCTGGTCGGGTGTATGAACTCCCGAAGTTGGCAGTGAACTGACGGCACAGCTCCTCCCAACTGTTGATAGAGTTGGGTGGAAGGCTCATAAACCAGGGCCTGGCGGTCCCAGTTAAGGCCACTGGAAAATAATTGGCCATCACGGCCTCGTTTCCTCCAACTGCCAAGATTGCAGTGGAGTATATCTGAAGAAATTCGGCGGGATTGATAGTCCCGTCGAATTTTTTCGGCAGGTGAGGCCAGAACTTCTGTGGCCATCTAACCATGCGCAGGTGCATGGCCAGGGATGAACAGCCTCCTCCTACTCCTTCAAGAGTAGAAAGGTCCTGAGCTTCCCGTCTTTCACGGGCACGCTCAATATGGACTCGGCCATCCTGCTGGCAGTATCGGCGATCAAGCTCCGCCCGGAGGTCATGAGTCGAAAGCCTGGATACCGTGTGAGTGCGTCGTGCCCCGAAGGGCAATGACGTCACTTGTTGCGATGCAGCACGTCTCCTGCTATTGGAGACGTGCGGACCAAGTCTTCCAGACAAAGTCCGCCGCTGCGACGGGGCTCGTCCTGAAGGAGGAGGACCCTGATTGCTGAGGCGTTCGGCTGCTGCTGCAACCAAATGCTCCACATCGGCCCTCCACTGCTCCAGTGCATCCCGGGATGCATTGGAGGTGGTGGGCGTTGGAGAAGAGCACGCGCTGCATGGAGCGCGTGTTCCGGGTTGTCGTGATTTGCTGACGCAGTAATTGACGCCGGCGCACCATCACGTTGCCCAGCACGATTTGCTGGAGGAGACAGTGGTGGTGGGAGTGTGACTCCTGCTGGTGCTGAGCTCCTGTTGGTGGCTGCCTATTGGAGGGATTGCCCCCAACAGCCTGAGCAGCAGGTTGACCGTTGGATGATCCAGCAGCTGAGTTCACCATTCTCAAGATCTCAGGCGCCCCTACCTGGCGCGCCAACTGTCGGCGGTTTGGAACCGGCAGATCTCCCTACACTACTAAAGTGATAGGGGAGTTTGATGTTCGGTGTGGGCGCGCAGAGATCCAAGAAGGTGAGTAGGAATTGACACAGGAGACACAAGAATTTACGTGGTTCGGGCGCCTGAGCGTAATACCCTACTCCACGGGTGTGTTGGTGTTGTATTAGCAGTATGAGCTTGTGACGAGTGTCTATGGCGTGTGTGTAGCCTCGTATCTGTGTGTATCGTCGGCCTGTCCTTTTATAGTACAAGGGCAGGTCGTTACAAGTTAGCCTGGCCCGACATGTGGCCCCGGCGGTTACTAGTATTGATACACGTTTAATTGCTCTTAATGACCCTGTTACGGACTTTGACAGCACCGTTACTGGCGTTAAGATCATCCGTTTAAGTGTCATTAATATGGTATTAATGACACTTAATCGGGTCTTGAAGTCCTTGATTCCCCTTTGAAGATTTGGAGCCGTTGTGGGGTCTTCCGGAGGTTAGAGGATTTTGATTCGACGATTTGACATGTGGCAGCTCTGGAGCTTGCTGTGGGAAGCAGGTAGCTCCGGGGCTACCCGACACGTGTCAGGTCCGGAGCTTCTCTCGGTCTGGGGTTAAGTCCGGAGGTGCCATTTCGGTACATGGCCCGGAGCTTCCCCCTTGTGGGTGGTAGCTCCGGTTTGGTAGTACATGTGGCGAACCAGGGATTAACCATGTCGGAGAAGCGGGTCCGGTTATGTCTGACATGTGGGCCTCCGAGGGTCTTCAAACCAAGTAGATGACTTTCCCTTGAGATCTTGGTAACCTCAAGGGGTGTACGGTTTCTAGGGTACCGACACCTTCATATGCATTGTTCTTGATTCAATCATGTTGCGCAACCTCCTGATCAGCTCAACCACAATTCCTCCTGAATTTGGTTGTTGGAACCTCATCTCCTCCCTGAGACTAGTCCAATGGATCCAGTCACCAGCCATGTCTTGAACTCAAGCAACACCTGCACATGAATAAACAACCAATCCATACGAGCCCAAGTTCTCGACTTGACTCAAGTTAGTTCTGAACACAACACCTTACGTGAGCACCTCACATAAGCATGTTGCAAAGCATATCAAAACGAAATCATCTATATCAACCAAAACACACCAAAAACTTAGCAAATGAATACTAAGCAATCATTCCAAGAATATAAAGCAAGTTCAAAACTTTGCGAATGAAAAGCAGAAGTATTTTGGTCAAGTTTCAGACCATCCCACAACAAGCCGGAGCTTGACCCAGAGCTTACTAGTACAATGAAGAACCTGCCGGAGCTTACCAAAACTAGTAGATCCTAGCACCGGAGCTTACCAAAAACTAGTCAAAACTAGTCAACCCAAAACCAGAGCTAGACAAAGTACGTCGGAGCTTAGCAAAGGCATGCCGGAGCTATCAAATATATGTAGGAGCTATCAAAGACATGCCGAAGCTAACAAAGTCATGCCGGAGCTAAAGATAAAGCTCACCGGAGCTAACCAATGCTGGTCGGACCTTACCAGCTGGTCGGACCTAGCATCTAACGTAGCCGGAGCTACCCAAAACAAGTCGGACCTATGGTCGGACCTTGATAAAAAGGTGTTTTGGTGATATTCAAAACTTTTATCATCAAAGCCAAGTGTATTCACTACAAGCCAATGTATTCAGCACACATAGGTCTTACAATAATTCTTCAACTCCTATAATTGCTAAAGGTTCGGTTAGAGTAAATGATCACTACACTTTGAAGGATGTGGCACTTGTTAAAAATTTGAAATACAACTTGCTTTCTGTTTCACAACTGCTAGATGAAAATCTGGAAATTATTTTCATTAAAAATTGCTGCAAAGTTGTAAATTCAAATAGTGAGCTTATTTTTAAGATGTCACGGTTTGGAAGAGTTTTTAAAGCTGATTTTGATATGTCTTCCCCTAAGCATAGGTGTCTAGTTGCTAATGGTTCCAAAGATTTATATTTTTTGCATCGTAGACTTGGTCACGTAGGCTTTGATCATGTCACGCGTTTTAGTGCTCTTGATCGCATACGTGGGCTGCCTAAGCTTAAATGGGACAAAGAAATTGTGTGCTCTTCTTGTAGACATGCTAAGATGGTTGAAGGTTCACATACTCCTCTCTCAATGATCATGACAACTGAATCGGGTCAACTTTTGCACCTTGACACCGTAGGACCTTCACACGTTCAATCCTTCGGAGGTAAATGGTATGTTCTTGTGATTGTTGATGATTATTCTAGATACTCTTGGGTTTATTTTATAGCATCGAAGAATGAAGCTTTTAGTCACTTTAGAACTTTATTTCTTAGATTATAAATTGATCACCCAAGATTAGAAGTGATAACGGAACCAAATTTAGAAATCAATCTTTTGATCACTTTTGTGCTGAAAATGGAATAGATCATCAATTTTCTTCACCATATGTACCTCAACAAAACGATGTTGTAGAAAGAAAGAACATAACCTTAGTTGAGATGGCTAGGACTATGCTTGATAAATATCAAACTCCTAGGAAATTTTGGGTTGATGCGATTGCAACTGCTTGTTATATCTCGAATCGTGTTTTCTTGCGCGCTAAGCTAGGTAAAACACCATATGAGCTCCAGTTTGGACATAGGCCTATTGTTACACACTTTCGGGTTTTTGGTTGCAAATGCTTTATTAAGAAACATGATATTCTTGATAAATTTGAAACTAGATCCGTTATGGCATGTTTCTTGGTTATCCATCTCATACTAGAGGCTACCGTGTACTTGACACTAACAAAATTGTGGAGACTTGTGAGGTGTCGTTCGTTGAAGCTAGCCCAGGTACTAGCTCAAACATTGCAGGTCCAGATCCATATCCACAGAGGGAGATCATTTTTGTTGAAGATGAGGAAGAGGTGGAGCTGCTGCCCAAAAATTCAGCAGCTAATGACATTGTTCCAGCTCCTGATTTTGATTCACAGTCAGCACCGACGACCACCATTGTTGGTCCATATCCTCCTCAAGTCACAAGCTCATTGATTTGTGATGAACATGAAGAAGAAGAAGCTTGTGAAGTGTCCACTCTCCTCCGGGTTCTCAAAATTCATCCTCCACAACAAATTATTGGAAGCTTGCACGAACGAGTCACACAGTCCAGGTTTTGCGATCTAAACTCTCATGCTCATTCTGCTTTTATTGCTTCTTTTGAACCCAAAGATATATCACACGAACTCACTAATGAATCTTGGATTGTTGCCATGCAAGAAGAGTTAGAAAATTTTGAAAGAAATAATGTTTGGAAACTTGTACCTCCACCTCAAGGTTGCACTTTAATTGGAACTAAATGGGTGTTTAAAAATAAACAAAGTGAGGATGGGGTTGTGGTTAGGAATAAGGCTAGGTTGGTTGCTAAAGGTTTCACTCAAGTTGAAGGTCTAGACTTTGATGAAACTTTTGCTCCTGTTGCTAGATTAGAAGGCATAAGAATTTTGTTAGCTTTTGCTGCATCTAAAGGTTTTGAGCTTTATCAAATGGATGTTAAAAGTGCTTTTCTTAATGGCTACATAGATGAGGAGGTTTATGTCAAACAACCACCGGGTTTTGAAAACCCAGATTTTCCTAATCATGTTTACAAATTGTCCAAAGCCTTGTACGGTCTCAAACAAGCCCCTAGAGCATGGTATGATAGGTTAAAAACATTCTTACTTGAAAAGGGGTTTACCATGGGCAAGGTTTATAAAAGTCTTTTTGTGCTTAAGCATGGCAATGACTCATTATTCGTTCAAGTGTATGTGGATGATATTATCTTTGGTTGTTCTTCTCATGATCTTGTGTCCAAGTTTTCAGCTATGATGAGTTCAGAATTTGAGATGAGTATGATGGAAGAACTCACGTACTTCTTGGGGCTACAAATCAAGCAAACCAAGGAGGGTACCTTTGTGCATCAAACAAAGTATACAAAAGACCTCCTAAGGTGCTTCAACATGGACAAAAGCAAGCCTCTTCGGACACCAATGGGAACAGCAACAACACTTGAACTTGATGAAAATGGTGAACCCGTGGATAAAAAAGAATATAGAAGCATGATCAAATCACTTTTGTACCTCATGGCATCAAGACCGGACATACAATTCAGTGTATGTCTTTGTGCACGGTTTCAAGCCTCCCCACGTGCTTCACAACATCAAGCCCTCAAAAGGATTCTCAGGTACCTACATGGAACTCAAGAATTTGGCATTTTTCTTCCTTCTTCCTCAACCGTTACTTTGAAAGCTTTTTCCGATGCTGATTTTGGAGGTTGTAGAATTGATAGGAAAAGTACTTCTGGTGCTTGTTATTTTCTTGGTAATTCACTTGTTGCTTGGTCCTCTTAAAAACAAAACTTAGTTGCACAATCCACAACTGAATCTGAATATGTAGCTGCTGCTAGTGCTTGCTCACAAATTCTTTGGATTGTTCAAACACTTAAGGACTATGGGGTTGATATAGATAGTGTTCCACTGTTTTGTGATAACACTAGTGCCATTTGCATTGCTAAAAACTCCGTGCAACATTCTATAACTAAGCACATTGACATTAGGTATCACTTTCTCTGTGATAATGTTGAAAAAGGAAACATTGTGCTTCACCATGTAGATACCGAACAACAATTGGCTGACATTTTTACAAAACCTTTGGATTTCACTCGTTTTTGTTTTATTCGTAGTGAAATAGGGGCTATGCATCCTCATGGATTAAATTGAGGGGGAGTTTTGAAACTTGAGAAGTCTATGTGTGAATCTGAAATCAAAATAATATGAGCATAGTATTTCATACATATATGACTTTGTGATTCGTTTTACATGTTGAAAGTTCTTACTACATTACTTGTGTTATACATTTTGTAGTTTTTGCCATGTCTAGTAATTGGAATAATTACTTACACTAAATCTAGTCATGGTCGAGCTTTCTTGCTGTTGCACTTGTTGCATGCTCACAAGTTCTTTTAATCATAAAGAATTAATCAAGTAATGAACTCACATGTTGAGGTTTTATGAACAAATATAAATTGAGAAAAGATCAAGAGAATATGCATGTATCGCACTTCTTCTTTTGAGATAGCTTATCATTGCACTTAGATATGAACTTGGAAGAAGTTGAGTATGACTAAAACCATGTCCTTAAGCTTCTGATTGTCAAATGACAAAGGCTTGGCTTGGTTGGTTAGAATAAGGCAGATGCGCACATAATCTCTTGCAAATATCATATGATCTAAATTTGTGCTTTGAAAAATGATAAAATGCAGCAACAAGTGTCATGCTTTCAGGTTTTGAAATAGTTAAGTTTGTGAGATCATGACTTGTTTAAATTGAAAATTACATTTGATCTCTATCATGGCTTACACTACTTTATGTATCTTATTGATGTGATAGTGTAAGTTACTTGATAGTATGGCTTGGATGAGCTTTGTTTAAATGTATATGTTATAATATGCTCATAACAATTAAAATTTGTCTTATAAACCTTGATGAATACATTGTCAAAGGGGGAGAGACAATATGTGAATTTTTAAAGATAAGTATGCAAGAGGAGGAATTGATTACACATTACACATATTCACAATTGTTTTTGGCACGATTCTTCTTGGGGGGGGGGTGGATTTCTTTTTCTCATTTTATTTCTGTTTTACAAAGGGGGAGAAATTGTTTTCAAAACTTTTAATGCGAATAAGCTAATGTTCGGATTTTAAGTGGTGTTGCCAATGCATTCATCAAGGGGGAGATTGTGAGACCTATGTGTGCTGAATACATTGGCTTTGATGATAAAAGTTCTGAAAAAAATGCTAAAACACCTTTTTAGCAAGGTCCGACAATAGGTCCGACTTGCTTTGTCAAGGTCCAACATGTTTTTGGGTAGCTCCGGTGAGCTTTGTCTTTAGCTCCAGCATGTTTTGATAGCTCCTGCTTGTCTTTGTTAAGGTCTGATATGTTTTGCTAGGTCCGACTTATGTTAGTTAACTCCGACATGTTTCTCTAGCTCCGGCTTTTGGGTTGACTAGTTCTGACCAACTTTGGTAAGCTCCGGCGCTAGGTTGTACTAGCTTAGGTAAGCTCGGGCGCTAGGTTGTACTAGCTTTGGTAAGCTCCGGCTCAAGCTCCGGTTAGCTTTGGCAAGATTCGGAGCTTGATTGCAATGTTCCTGTTTTTACTATGAAATGTTTCGAACTTGCTTTACATTGTTTGGAAAGATTGCTTAGTATTCTTTTACTAAGTTTTTGGTGTGTTTTGGTGGTTATGGTTGATATAATTTTGCTATGGTTTGCAACGTGCTTATGTGAGGTGCTCACGTAAGATGTTGTAGTTTCGGAACTAACGCGAGTCAAGTCAAGGACTTGTGCTCGGAAGTATTGGTTGTTTATTCATGTGCAGGTGTTGCTTGAGTTTAAGACATGGCTGGTGACGGGGATCCACTGAACTAGTCTTAGGGAGAAGATGAGGTTCAACAACCAAGTTCGGAAGGAATTGTGGTTGAGTTGATCGGGAGGTTGTGCAGCATGTTTGAATCAAGAACAATGCATATGAAGGTATCGTGGACGTCGTTAGGAGATATTTCACCTGTGAAAGGAGTTCATGGATGTGGATACATGTTTCCGAGGCGTTATGAAGAGACGTGGACGTAAAAAATTGGTCGGAAAGGTCCAACCGACTAGGTTATAGACTCACGTTGTGGCTGAGTCGGGTTTCACTCAAATATGAAAAGATTTGAGTTGGTTATGATAGGATTTCGTGTGGGTCACGAATTTGAGTTGTTTTAGGAATGTTAGATACGTTGCTAAGGTGTTTGGAAGTCTTAAGATTGCTTCTATCTACGTATAGAAGAGTCCTAAGCAGTTATGGAAAGTTCGGATTCGTGATTTGAGTAGGATTAGAGTCCTAGTTGAGATTGGGTTTGCCTAAGAGCTGGTTATATAAGCAAGGGAGGCCAGAGCTCATGGGTGACGACTTGGTGTCTGTTCCTCTCGTGTTCTGTTGAATAAAATTCATAGTTGAAAGGAACTTTTGTGCCTTGTTCGTCCGACTTGTTCCATACAAGTTTTACTCGTCGAGTTTCTGCACAGCAGTATCATTCGTCGGTGGTTTTATCATAACTCTAGTTTTACAGATCCAATTGACGTGATTCTTTTTGGGTTGTCTTCACAACTTGATTATCTATCATCTGTAAAAATTTCACGGTTATTGTATTTGTGGTTTTTGATCTACGAGTTTCTTTGCCATATTGCAGATCTGTTTTTTACTCGGTAGAACAGATTGACCTTTGTTCGATCTTTCGATCGTAACTTGAGTTTCTCTCGAAGGATTTGAGTGATTCATGTTGTGTCATCTTTGTGACTTGATTATCTCTGATATCTATCACTTTTGTCATGGTGAAACACGTTTAGATTAGTCTCATACACGATTTCTTTAACATATCGTTTTTCTACCGAGGGGTTTTCATTGCTTCTGCTGAAAAAGTTTTAAACTACCATTCACCCCCCCCCCTGGTAGATTTTCACGTGCTCTTCGATCCTACAGGTTCCAAAAAGGATACAAAAGAGTAATGCTCACAAAAATTAGCTATACGAGATCTAGTTGTTACTCCATTTTGGATGTCATAGATTATATTGTCGACAGGGTGATCTCTTTGGATGCATTGATGTACTCTTGAATGTGGCACTTGCGGTCTTGTGTCTTCATGATCTTCTTCTACTCCACCTGGATGATTGCCTTCATTGATGTGTTGATCACCTTCGTCTTCTTGAGGTTGATCTCGTGTGGAAGTTCCCCCTTGATCATTCTCCTCCGCCTGTGGTTCATCTTCTTCATTTGCATTTGGTGGTGGCACTTGTGGTCGAACATCGCCCAACGCCATTCTTATCAACACTTGACATGGAGCTTCTTCTATATCTAGCACACATTGATCAACTTGCTCTTCTTGAGAGCCGTTAGTTTCATCGAACACTACGGCACATGCTACTTCAACAAGTCAGGAGACTTTGTTGAAGACACGATAGGCGTAAGAGTTTGAATCATAGCCAAGAAAGAATCCTTCATCAAACTTCGAAGCAAACTTTGAAGTCCTAGGCTTCTTGTTCAGAATATAACATTTAGCACCAAAAACTCAAAAAATAGGAAATATTCGGCTTGTTACCGGTTAGTAGTTCATATGACGTTTTCTTGAGTAGGCGATGAAGATAGAGTCGGTTTATGGCGTGAAAAGAGGTGTTAACCGCTTCATCCCAAAATCGATCTGAAGTCCTGTACTCATCGAGCATTGTCCTCGCCATCTCTATGAGGGTTCGGTTCATCCTTTCGGCTACTCCGTATTGTTGAGGGGAATACGGTGCTGAAAAATCATGCTTAATTCCTTCTTCGTCTAGTTACTCCTCAACTTGGATCTTCTTGAACTTCGTGCCATTATCGCTTCGTATGTTCTTGATCTTCAATGAGAATTCATTTTGGGCACGCTTGAAGAACTTCTTGAGGGTTCCTTGAGTTTTTATCTTATCACACAAAAAGAAAACCCACGTAAAGAGCAAAAAATCATCAACAATTACTAAACCATATTTGTTACCGCCGATGCTTATGTAAGCAATTGGACCAAATAGGTCCATGTGAAGTAGCTCGAGCGGTCTCGTTGTTTTCATGATGTTCTTCGTGCGATGGAGTGCTCCTACTTGCTTCCCGACTTGGCACGCACTACAGGGCCTGTCTTTCTCAAAAACGACATCCTTCAAACCTCGGATGTGATCTCCCTTAAGGAGTTTTTGAAGATTCCTCATACCAACATGTGCTAGCCATCTATGCCACAGCCAACCCATGTTGGTCTTTGCAATCAAGCATGTGTCATGTCCAGCTTTATCTTTGTTGAAGTCAACAAGATAAATCTTTCCCTTTAACACACCCTTGAATGCAACCGAGTCATCACTCCTTCTATAGACGGTCACACCCTCATTAGTGAACAAGCAATTATAACCCTTGTCACATAATTGAGATATGGACAGTAGGTTATAATCTAAGGAATCGACATGTAAAACATGATAAAGAGTGTGTTAAGATGATATTGCAATTTTACCGGTACCGAGCACCCTTTCTTGACCGTTGTCTCCAAAATAGATGTCTTCGCTTGGATCTTCATTTTCTTCATATTCAACAAACATCCTTCTTTCTCCAATCATGTGGTTGGTGCATCCACTATCTAGCACCCATTTTGATCCATCGGAGGAATAGGCCTGCAAAAACAAATCACGCCTTGGTCTTAGGTACCAAAGCTTGCTTGGGTCCTTTGAGGTTAGTCACAAGTGATTTGGGCACCCACACATGGGACTTGGTGTTCCCATGGCGTGGCCCAACATGTTTAGCATAAACTCTACCAAGATTACTTTTCATGAGAACATATGATGCGTCAACGGTTCTAAACAATAGTTGTTGTTCATATGTGTTAACATTTTTGGATTTATCCACATTATTAGGCTTTCTAGCTTGATAGGAGTTTCTCTTGACAAAAGCAATGTGTTCCTTATTACTCTTGTGGCTTCTAGCATTTAGAATTTCACCATAAGAATACCCAATGCCATATTTGACATTAGGAGGTCTTGTGGCCAAGTATGCACTATGTGCATATTTGACCTTCTCCTTGTAAAATATGCCACTTCGGGAAGGATGCTTGTCCTTTGTCAAGTTTGACTTCTCCTTCAAGTTAGTTTCAATTTTACCACATGAACAAGCAACAGTAGTTTCAGATTTTAGAAGTTGACAAGGTGAGCTTGAAGAGGATGAAGGATCACTTAGCTTGAGTGACTCAGTTTGTACCTCAAGGATCTTGTTAACTTTGGTTAAGTTAGCAAGTCCATCCTTGATGATAACATTTGAGTCGCTTAACTTCAAGCAAGCTTCCTTGATTGAAGCTAACTCAAGTCCTAGTGACTTGCTTCGCTCCTTTTCAAGTTCAAGGAGATTTTTGATCTTGAGATATTCTTCCTTTTGGAGGATGATCATATCTTGTTGACGATCAACTAGCTCCTCCTTATCAACAAGATTATCCATCAAGAATTTCATTTTAGCAGCAGTTTTCTTATCGAAGCCAACAAGCATATCTTCATCACAACTATCGTATTCACTAGAATCATTACTATCACTGGCAAAGGAATATGAGGAGAAAGATTTAGTTGTTACCTTTCTTTTACATTCCTTCGCCATTAGACATGTGTAGTTGTCCTTCCATGCGCCAGTAGTTCTGGAGAGGGTGGATTTCTTGGTTGTCTTCTTGATGGCTACGCTAGCCATCTCCTCTTCCTCTTCGGATGAGGACTCATCATTGGAGTCCCACTCCTTTCCTAGGTGTGCCTGTCCAATTTGCTTTTTCTTCTTGAACATTTTCTTGGGTTGAGGCTTTGTATCCTTGGTCTTCTTCTTGTTTTCTTCATAAGGACAATCAACTATAAAGTGATCGTATTCACCATAGTTATAGCAAGCGCACCTCAACTTTGGTCTTGATTTGTCTTTGTGTCTTCCTTCATTTGATCTACCACCTTGTCTTCTTTTCATCATCCTCTTGAATTTTTTCATAAACAGGATCATATCTTCTTCATTGATGTCACTGCTTTCATCGTTGTTGTCCTCTTCTTCTTGAGCTTCTCGAGTCCCTTTTGACATTGGCTTGCAAGTGGACTTCAAAGCGACTCCTTTCTTCTTTGCCGAAGTAAGGTCAGCAAACTCTTTGACATGCTTGGCTTGTTTCTCCATCATTTCAAAATTGATAATCTTTCCAAGCAATTCATTCGGCGTCATTTTCTGATACTCGAGGCTTTCTCTAACAATCGAGCATAGAGTTATGTTGCAAGGCATGAAGGCTCTGAGAATTAGCTTCACCACCTCGTGATCATTCCACTTCTAGCTTCCATATGCTCGAACTTTATTGATGAGATTCTTCAACCGATTGTACATGTCTTGCGGTGAACACATCTTCTTCTATGGTGAATCTTCCCAATTCACCTTCGATCATTTCAATTTTGGCCTCTCGCACATGACGATCGCCTTCATCTGCAGTTTGTGATGTGTCTCATATCGCTTTTACAATTTCGAGTCCATCCACCTTGGTGAACTCGTCTCAACTCAATGATGATGTTATGACAGCTACAACTTGAGTGTTCCGAGGAATAGCTTGCTCTTGACTTGGTGTGAGCTCTTCATCGTCATCTGGGATATCTATCCCTGTACACACTATATGCCACAAGCTAGGGTTAAGTGATATTAGATGCATCTTCATGTTTTGTCTCCACATAGAGTAATCATTGCCGTCAAAGAAAGGAGCTTTCCCTAGAGGAATACACAAGTAATGATTATTGTTTGAATTTAATCGATCATAGTTAAAAGGATATCGGGAGTAGTCGGTGTGACTACTCCCCTTCTTCTTCTTCTCATCCTCGATCTTTATCTTCCCTTTAGAGAGAGCCTTCTTCCTTAGGAGTGCCTTGAGTTCAAGCGTCTCCTCATCATCATCCTCGAAGTCTTGGATGGCGTCGAGGAGCTTCTCTAACTTCTGAGTCTTTTCATCTTCAACCTTCTCTTAGTTGAAGTTCTTGTGCGCATCCTTAATGTCCGACATCTTCTCTTCGAGCGATTAGTCTCTTTTTGAAGAGCATTGCTCTGATACACTACAAGAATCGGGCAAAGAAGTGTCGGGGAAAATAGAGTTGTAGGGGCCGATGATCTTTTAATCGATTATATTCGTCAGTTTTAAAAAACCAACGGTGGTAAAGTTATAGCCGTCGGTGTCACACCACGGCCGACGTCTTTAATTAAAAATATCGTGACTACAAAAGAAACCGACACCTATAAAGTTAAAACCGTCGGCTATACAATAGGAACCGACAGCGGTAGAAAATAGAACTGCGCCAGCCCCTAAAAATGTCGGGACAAAAAACACCGACGGCCTTAAGATTTAAAACTGTCAGTACAACCGAAATCTTTATTTCTCTCTTTCTTTTTATATTCCTCCAAACCATCCTGGCACTCACGCTCCAAAACCTAGCGCCCAGCAGATGCCCCCACCGGTCGAGCGCCCAGCCGCCGCCCTCCACCCTCCGCCCCACTGCCGCCCTGCGCCGCCGGCCAACCCACCACCGCCCTCCGCCCCTAGCCCCACCACTACCATGCGCCGCCCTCCGCCCTGCGCCGCCCTTCGACCCGCCGCCGCCTTGCGCCCTTGGCCGCCCTTGGCTGCCCTGTGCCACCCTGCGACGCCCTCCGACCCACCGCCGCCCTTCGCCCTGCGTTGCCCTTCGACCCACCATCGCCCTCCGCCCTGCACCGGCCTCCACCCTCCGTCGCCCTCCGCTCCACCGATCGCCCTCCGCCCCACCACCGCCATGCGCCTCCCTCCGCCCTGCGACGCCCTCCGACCCACCGCCGCCCTCCGCCTTGCACCCTTGGCCCCACCACCGCCCTGCACCCTTGGCTGCCCTGCGCTGCCCTCCGACCCATCGGCCGCCCCACGCCGAGCTCGGCCGTCCTCGCCCCAATATGTGGCTCTTCGACAGGCAAGTTCTTCTTCCACGCCCACGCCAAGCTCGGCCATCTTCGCCACCAAGGTCATCTTCCTGCTGCGTTGAGGGTCCCTGCGCCAAGTCGTCTTCCCCGCGCTATGTTGAGGGTCGCAGCGCGGCACTCCACTTTCCCGTCGACTTTTAGCTCTAGAAGAAGTGCTTGTGTATCGTTTCTTTTGAGGAGATCATATGTTCCACCTCGATGAAACTATGTATTGAGATTTCGTGCTTGTGTGCTCATCTCTTTGGAAATTTTGTACTGAGAAATGAAGCTGATGCACCATGTTCATCTTTTGAAATTTGGTACTGATGAACTAATATCTGAGATCATGAATGAGAAATTTTTATGTACGGATGAACAACAGACCTTCCTGGGTGTGGTGGTGTTTTTTTTTTAAAAAAAAGCTAAAGACGTCGGGTGTTGGGAGGTCGACGCTTTTAACCCAATAAAGAAGTCGGTACAGGTGGCCAACGGTTTTAAGATGATAAAGCCGTCGGGTGTTCAAACCGACAGTTTTACACTCTTTAATGCATCGGGACCGACGGCTATACTACTTAAAAACGTCGAATAAAGACTGTTGGTTAAAGCCGACGGTATAGCGACAGCTATAGCTTATGAACGTCGGTTTTAGTAGCTAACCGATGTTTTTAAGACCGACACTTTTTTACTCGTTTCTTGTAGTGATACCAATTGAATGTAGCCTAGAGGGGGGTGAATAGGTTTTTTGAATTTTTGTCGGAACCTGAAATACTTAGCAACCTGATCAAAAACAGAGAAATCAAACTAGTCCGGTAGGGTGCGGACTAGATCGATCAAGTTTGATTGATGATTTCGATCCAAGTACTCTATGCAGCGGAAATTGAGTTGTAACTCGAGTGTATTGCTTTAATGAAACTAGATATGGCACAAATTAACTTTAGTTTCAAAGTTTTAACGTAAGTTGAACAAGATCGAACAAACCCTAGGTTGCAATGAATAGTAAGAACAAAAGTAAAGACACAATAATTTTATCACGGGGTTCGATTCCAAAGAGGAAATCTACGTCCACGTTGAGGAGTCCGTGGAGGACCGGGTCTTCACCAACCCTAACCTCGTCGAATCGCCACGAAGGCCGATTCTCTTCCACTAATCACAAAGGGGGTAAATAACCGTGTTCAAGGGGCCTTCTCACAAGTTGAGGGCTTCCCAAGATTCACAATTCAAAGCACCACCAAACACACTCGAAAGATATGCAATAAAACAGCGAGAGTGTCTAAGAGAATCATACCCAAGAGCTCAAGACGTGAAGAACGTGTCTCTCCTTTGATCTATGGTTAATCCTCAAGGATTTGATCTTTCTTGCGTTGGATTGTGTGGAGAGACGTGTTTTTTGGGCTCCTGTAAGGTGTGACGGTGCAGGGGGGCGAGAGAGATCATAGTATGGTCATGCACCTCTATTTATACTAGGGTTTCTAAAGGTTACTGTTAGGGTTTACAAAGTATGGACTAGTCCATGGTGGACTCCAGACTAGTCCGGTGTGCGGCGTGTGGGGAACCCTAAGTGTCCTGAATTATCGGACTTGTCCGGCAACTGGCGGACTAGTCCGATTTTGCCTCTGCGGATATTCGGACTCGTCCGGCACATATCGAACTAGTATGGCGTGGTGAATCCCTTAGTGAATTGAGGACAAGTCCGCACTTGGAGGACTTGTCCGGTTTTAGTCAGAAAGGTTATCAGACTAGTCCGAAAAATATCGGACTAGTCCGGTGTTGTGAAATTTTGAGGGACTAAGGACGAGTCCGAAATTGAAGAACTTGTCTGAAGTTGGTCAGTAAGGATTTCAAACTAGTTCGTGGAATATCGGACTTGTCCGATGTCGATCAGAGGTGTTATCGGACTAGTATGGACTTAATTGGACTAGTCCGTTACGGACAAGTCCGCACTGGGAGGACTTGTACGATCCTGGACAGAGAGATTATCGGACTAGTCTGGGGTATACCGGACTAGTTCAGCCCTGTGTAAATTTGTGCAGTGAGAGTGTTTTCTTTTGCTTGAGCTCTTGGGGTGTGTTTCTCCAACACACTCTATACACAAAGAGTATTCTATTCATCTCTTGAGCTCTTTTCAACTTGATTCCTCACTCTCCTTTCTTTTTGTGCTTTCTTCATAATTTCATTAAAACATGCGCTCATCTCAACATTTAGTTAGGATCACATTTGTTTGTCATAAATCAACCAAAACCCACAAGGAATGCCTAGATGCACTTTCATCGACCCTTTCTTGGAGCATGCCGCCGCGTCGGCCCGCTTCCCCGGAGCTCGTCGCCGCCTTGACAGTGTCCCAAGGTAATTTTAGCTCTTTTGCACGCTCTCTTCGCAACACTTAGCACAACTTTTCACTTTTTGCACACGCTGATCACTTCTCGCCCTAGAAACCGCCGTCGTCTTGTCCCCTTCCCAGAAGAACGTCGCCTCGTCAGTCCGCTTCCCCAGAGCTCGTCGCCGCCTTGACACTTCCTTCTTGATCATTGTCGTGCTATCGCCTTCGACCCTCGACTCCCCATCGACCAGCTCGGCACTGTGCTAATATGGTTTTTTCACGCTTTGGTTAAAGTCCAAATGGTCCATAGAGTATTATGCTTGGCACATAGATCTTTTTCTTATTAAGGTACAAATGCCATGAGAGAATTTGCTCCCTTATGTGACCGTTTGTGCGAATGTGACTGAAATTCGATAATGTTTTACAGGATTTCAGTGTTTTTTGTAAATTTGAAGATGTCTCAGTCGAAGCATCAGCAGCATATTGAAGAGGAGGCTCAGTAGCAGACTCAGCAGCAGACACATGAAGAGGAGGCATCTGCCTCTGGTAACACAAGAAAGAAAAGGTCGCGGACGATGTGGCCGATAGACGTTATGACTATTGATGAGTCCAATGATGAAGGCGTACCTCTGGACCATAATGTGAATACAAGACTGTCCAGAATTTGTGGTCTAGCTGCTCGAGAAAGGGTGCCGCTAAACCTGGAGAGATTCAATCACTTGACCAAAAATGGAAAGGATGAACACTTCGAAAGCTCTATCCAACCATATGTTCAATATACGAAACATAAGAAACAGAAGGGGAAGAAGCTAGCTATGAAGATGATCTCTCGTGCATGGAGGACCTACAAAACTAAGCTTCACGAGTTTGCGAAGAATCGTGAAACCCCCTTCCATAAGTATCCACATGTGTCGGAAAAGGACTGGACGAGATTTTTTGAAAAGTGCGAATCACAAGAATTTGCCAAGAGCAGTGAACATTTGAAGTAGCTCCGATCGCAGAACGAGCTTGACCACCACCTTGGCAACACCGGTTATGCCGGTAAAAAAAAGGATTTGGGAAGAACGGGATTCAGCATTGGCCCTGCTAGGTGTTCAGAATCCATACGACAGTTTCAGTGGACGGCTAAAACCATTTATGCGTGCTCGTTCACAGCTGTATGAGTCAGGCGGTATCACCTTCTATAGTCCGAGTACTACAAATGTCGCTCAAAGAGACTGGAACCTGAGCAACGAAAAGTCAAATGGTGAGAGGGAAAATGATGCCCTCACAAAGGCCCTGCAAAGACCTGAGCAATGAGGCCGTGTTCGTGGTGTTTCTAGTAAGTTGAGCTGGAGGGAGGGTTTTCTGAAACACAAAACTACTTATCGGAAGCAGAAAATGGCCTCGACATCACAGGTTGACGTCGAGGAGCTGAAAACACAGCTGAGAAGGGAGCTCCTAGGAGACGTGAAGCAAATGCTAGGGGGAGCAGGTATACCAATCCCTGACGCGTTTTTCAATGATGACGAGCGTAGGAGCAGTTTTGCTTCTACAACAACTGGGGGTGGACAACCACAGGTGGATCTTCAGGCACCAGCCTCTGGACCTTCAATTGAGCCAGACACGATAGATAACTTGGCTTAGCCAACAACATGCAGCCTTCTACTAATGGTCAGAGGAATCGCTCAAATGGAGGTCGGGAGAGGGCTAGTGTATCCCGATCAGACCATGCTTGACAACATTCAGGTGGACACAACATCCTATGCTGTGGTCAAGGTGGACATGGTTCATAAAAATAAAAAAGACCAAGAGCTCGAAGTGCCACCGAATGATACAACGCTCACTATGCGGGATGCAATTACTAGAAAAGTTCAGTGGAGACAGAGCCTTATTGTTGTTGACCCAGCAGCAGCTTCTGCCTCGACCACTTCAATATCTATTGAGGCACGTCTGCTTCTGCATCCAAATCCAGAACAGATAGATCTGTCTCTAATTCCAGAGCTATTGTTGCCTCCAGTTATAGAGAAGCAGCAGACGTCTCTAATTGGAGAGCAGTTGCCTCTAGTTATAGAGAAGCCGCATATGTCTCCAACTGTAGAGCTACCGCAGAAGTCTCCACTTGAAGAGCAGTCGCATCGTTCTCCACCTCAAACTTGAAGTTACCTGCACCCTACACCTGATCAGCTGCCGGCAAGGCCGGCGAAGAATGTACGTGCTAAGAACAAGGGTCTGCCGCAGCGGTGATTATCATTGAAGGAAGGTTGGAAGAAACCAATGAAAAAGTCGAAACCTAACCCGAGGGCACCGAAAGATATGACGCATGCAAACTCAAAGTATGTACTGGGAAAGACGATGCTAATTGTGGCCGCACTCAAACAAGTTCCTAAACCTTGTGTTCAGCTTCATCAATACTACATGAAAAATTGCAAAATGTGTGATACCATACTAGTGTCATTGAAGGATAAACACTTTATCTCAGGTGATGGCGCTTTTGTCATCTCATGGTCTGATCTCTATGACCTTTTCAACCTCGACGCGTTGGATATCTCCCTAATACGCTGCTTCGCATTGTAAGTCTCCTCAAAAACTAGGTTCTTCAATACATACTCAGTACAAGTGTTATATGTGACAAATTTGGAATTTTGCGTGTAGGTACCAGCAACAACATGCTCGTCATAACACGCGAAACGCGTCTGCTGCATATCTTGACCCGCAAGCAGCAGCAAAACCTCTTCTGCAAACAGCGAAGGGCAGAAAAGAAGTTATTCAATATTTTGTGAAGGCAATGAAACAGTACAGTGATAAGGACCTCCTAGTCCTACCGTTCAACACGGGTAAGCATTGGGTAACCAGAGCAATATCTACACGGTACTACTAGGTCTGGTAATGTGACTGTCGATACACTGCGTACCGAATACCCCTTGGGACTGCAAAAAGACCAAAGGAACTTTTCTTGTCTAAGTTGAAGACCTCCGAAGGCCCCAAGTGTCATACAAGACCGGACCTACCTCCCTTCTATGGTTAGTCCCGGTGCTGCCACGTGTATCCTGCAACCGGAGCTACATCCCACACATGGGAAAGCTCTGGGCTAAATACCTGTGCGGCACCTCTGGACCTAACCCCCGATAGAGGGAAGCTCCAATACTGACACGTGTATAGCAGCACCAGACCTACCTTTCCAAGACGGTAAGCTCCAGAGCTGCAACGCGTCGAACCGCCGGACCTTCAACTTCAACAAGCAGACTGGTGGACCCCCAACGGCTCAGACCTTCAAGGGGCAATTCAAGACTTCAAGACCCGATTAAGTGTCATTAATACCATCTTAATGACACACGATCGGAGGGCCCTTAATACCAGTAACGCCATACTATTAAGGGTAATTAAGCTCATTAATTGAGTATTAAGCATCAGTAACTGCCAGGGACACATGTCGGTCTAGGCTAACAATTTAACGACCAGTCCTTGTACTATAAAAGGACTGGTCGAGCGATACACAGGGGGGCTCCGAGACTCTTCCAGACTCGGCTCTGACACAAGCTAACAAGCACTTAGACGCTCAATACAACAACTACACACCCCGTGGAGTAGGGTATTACGCTTAAGCGGCCCGAACCACGTAAATCCTCATGTCAACTTGCCATCGTGTTCTGAATCTCTGCGCGCCCACAACCGAACTACAAACTCCGCGAGCTGCCAACGGTAGTACCGGGAGAATTGCCGGAACCAAACACCGATAGTTGGCACGCTAGGTAGGGGCGCTGGAGATTCAAGGATGGCGAACTCTGCTGCTGGATCATCCAACGGCAACCCTGCTGCGCAACCTACTGGAGGCAACCCCTCCAACATGCAGCAGCCAGCAGGTGTTGTGGCTCCAGCAGGAGTCATGCCACCGCGCCACCATCCGTACCGGCAAATCAAGCTGGACAGCGAGATGGGGCGTCTGCGTCGGTCACTGCATCGACGAATAACAATCCCGAACATGCGCTCCATGCTGCGCATGCTCTTCTCCAATGTCCACCGCCTCCAAGAGCATCCAAGGGTGCAATGGAGCAGTGGAGAGATGATGTGAAACATTTAGTTGCAGCAGCAGCCGATCGCATCAGCAACCAAGATACTCCCCCCTCAGGGCGGGCCCCATCGCAACATCGGACCGTGTTGGGTAGACTTGGTTCGCACGCTTCACAACACAGGAGGCGTGTTGCGTCTCAACAGGCGACAACGCTGCCTTTCGGGGCACGATGTACCCATACGGTAACTAGGCTTTCGACTCACGACCTCCGGGCAGAGCTTGATCGCCGTTATCGTCAACAGGACGGCCGCGTCCATATCTAGTGTGCTCGCGAGAGGCGAGAGGCTCGGGACAGTCCTACTCTTGAGGGAGTAGGAGGAGGTTGTTCTGCCCTGGCCATGCACCTACGCATGGTCAGATGGCCGCATAAGTTCCGGCCTCACCTGCTGGAGAAATTTGACAGGACTGTCAATCCCACTGAGTTTCTCCAAATCTACTCCACAGCAATCCTTGCGGTTGGAGGCAATGAAGCCGTTATGGCCAATTATTTCTCCGTGGCTTTGACTAGGACCGCCAAATCTTGGTTCATGAGCCTCCCGCCTGACTCCATCAACAGTTGGGCGGACCTGTGCCAACAGTTCACTGCCAATTTCGGGAGTTCATATACCCGACCAGGCACAGAACTGGACCTTTTTGCTGTCAAGCAGAAAGGGGGAGAGTCCCTACGATTCTTCATCCAGAGGTTCTCCCAGGTACGAAACACCATACCTTCTATCTCAAGCACTTCTGTTATTGTGGCATTTAGACAGGGCGTACGTGACAAGAAGATGCTGAAGAAGCTGGCGACCAAAGAAGTCACCAGCGTCACGGAACTCTTCAGCTTGGCAGACAAGTGCGCCAAAGCTGCGTAGGGACGTGAAATGCACTCCCAACCACCTCCGGAGGACAACAAAAAGTCATCCAAGGGAGAAGCCACTACCTTCGGGAGTGCCAAGAAGAAGAAAAAGTCCAACGGCAAGAAAAAGCCATCGGCCGGCACACCTACTGCTATAGCTGCTGCAGCTCTGGGTGGCTGTGGGCCACGCCCCGAGAAATGACATAGGTCGTCGTTTGAACACGGAGGCGGCTCCAAGATGTGGTGTCCTATATACAAGACAAACAGCCAAAACCTGGAAGGCTGTCGAGAGGTCCAGAACCTTGTCAAGCTCTACAACAAGTGCTGGAAAGAAGTTCCTTTCCGTCAAAGGGAAGGAAAAAAAATGTCGACGAAGCTCCGGTGAAGAGAAGTTAGGCTTTCAGGACCCTAAAAAGGTCTTGAAGGCTGTTTAAACTTCTGTCGACGACGACTCTGACGTTCCGACAACGAGTTCCGGAAGACCATGAACACCATCTTTGGTGGTTCGTGGGACATCACCTCCCGCCATGTCCTCAAGACCATGCGGCGGGACATGGCCTCAGTAGCTCCCACCGCCAGGGCAGAGCCACACCGGAAGCGGATGGACACTGCCATCACTTTCGATGCTTCGAACTGTCCTCGGAACATGATCGGAGCTGGCCAGCTCCCATTGATGGTATCTCCGACCATCAACAACATCCAACTCCACCATGTGATGGTGGACAGAGGTTCGGGGCTGAACCTCATAAGCTTCAAAGCTTTCGTCAAGCTTCATCTCCGACCTTCTAATCTTCGCCCCTCCCGACCTTTCTCTGGAGTAGGTCTGGGGGTCATAACTCCACTCGGCGCTATTACTCTCCCAGTGACCTTCGGGACCTGGGAGAATTACCGCACTGAGAAGTTGGTCTTCGACGTGGTGCATATCAACTTACCATTCAACACCATCTTGGGAAGGCCAGCCTTGTACAAATTCATGGCTGCTGCTCATTATGGCTATTTGGTGTTGAAGATGCCAACACCAGCAGGTGTTCTCCGGATCCGCAGAGATCACACTGCCAGAGTTACTGCTTAGGAAGAACTTCATGCACTTGCTACAGCGCAGGAGGTAGAATCCGGAAAGGAGCAAGCTCCGAAACCCCTGAGCATTCGTCATCGAGGCTCAACCTCCGAAACTCGTGTGCAACCAAGTAGTGACACCGAAATTCTTGTCAAAGTAGTCCAAATCGGTTCCGACGCTGCTCAGACCACCCGTATATCAGGAGGTCTGAATGACAAATAGGAACTCGCGCTCATCACTTTCATCCAAGCTAATGTCGATGTGTTTGCCTGGAAACCGTCACAAATGTCTGGGATCCTAGGGAAGTGATTGAGCACAATCTGAAGATTTATCCCGACGCTCGGCCTGTACATCAGAAGCCTCGGAAGCAATCAGTAGAGCGACAAAACTTCATTCGTCAAGAAGTGAAGAAGTTGCTCGAAGCTGGATTCATCCGAGAAGTCTTCCACCCAAAATGGCTGGCAAACCCAGTCGTCGTACCCAAGGCCAGCGGGAAGCTTCGGATGTGTATCAACTACACTGCACTGAATAACGCATGTCCAAAGGATCCATTCCCACTACCTAGAATATATCAGATAGTGGATTCTACCTCCGGGTGCGAATTACTGTGTTTCCTAGACGCATATTCTGGGTATCATCAAATCAAAATGTCTAGGGAAGATGAAGAGCATACTTCCTTCATAACAGTAGATGGATTATATTGTTACACTGCCATGCCATTTGGTCTCAAAAACGCTGCTTCAACGTTTGTACGAGCTATGTACAAAACTTTTGGAGAGCTCATCAGAGATGTAGTGGAAGTGTACGTCAATGACATCGTCAT
This sequence comes from Tuctoria greenei, assembly GCA_036927565.1. Classification (NCBI taxonomy): domain Eukaryota; kingdom Viridiplantae; phylum Streptophyta; class Magnoliopsida; order Poales; family Poaceae; genus Tuctoria; species Tuctoria greenei. The sequence goes on along the minus strand of JAYESD010000001.1, from coordinate 140,497,104 downwards.
CAAGATCAAGAACAAGGAGTCATTTCTTGACACCTTGCAAGCTGTCTTCGACAAGTTGCGAATCACACGCACGAAGCTGAACCCGGATAAGTGTGTGTTTGGGGTTAGCTCCGGAAAGCTTATTGGCTTCTTGGTGAACCACAGAGGAAAAGAAGCAAATCCAGCGAAGATTAAAGCTATTGAAGACATGCGGCCACCAGGCCGCATCAAGGACGTCCAGAAGTTGACTAGATGTTTAGCTGCCCTCAGCTGGTTCATCTCAAGACTGGCGGAATGGGTGCTACCCTTTTTCAAATTGTTGAGGAAGTCCGGACCATTCCAATGGTCTGAAGAAGCAGAAAAGGCATTCCAGGAGCTGAAGCAGCTCCTCACCACTCTACCAACCTTGGTAGCTCCGAATCCTGGTGAGCCACTTCTGCTTTACATTTCGGCAACTGACGAAGTTGTCAGCATGGTCCTCGTAGTGGAAAGACCAGAACCATCTCCAGTTCAGAAGTCTAGACCCCTCCGGGAGGGTCCGGAGCTACCTGAAGACGAGTCTGGGTCCCATCCCCCAGACTCGGATCCTCAAGGCGAGATTCCAGAGGGTCAACTTCCTTCAAATGAAGAAGTTGTTGTTGCTGAGCAACAAGATCCGGACCCCTTCAGGAAGGTCCGGGTCACTGCAGAAGAAGCTCCGGGTTCTTCAAGCAAGAACCTGGAGGTCCCCGATGAAGGTCTGGACCCCTTCGGGAGGGTCCGAGTTGATGAGGAGGAAGCTCCGGGCCCCTTCGGGAGGGTCCGAACAGTCCAACGCCCAGTGTACTTCATCAGCGAAGTACTCCATGACGCCAAGACTCGGTACCTGGAGGTGCATAAACTGCACTACGCAGTTCTTATTGCTTCTAGAAAGCTCCGACACTACTCCAAGCTCACAAGATTTTAGTAGTAACTTCTTATCCACTGTGTGCAATCTTGCATAACCCCAACTCTACTGGGAACATTGCAATGTGGGCAGCAGAATTGGTTGAGTTCGACCTTGAATTCGTCCCCAGACAAGCAATCAAGAGTCAAGCATTGGCAGACTTTGTAGCGGAATGGACCCCCTCTTCATCAAATCCTGGGGGCCCCAGTGAGCAGAAGCTGGAACCCAAGGTTCCGGATTTCACCGAGCCTCACTGGACTCTTTACTTCCATGGCTCCGTGCAGAAGCAGGGGGCCAGAGCTAGAATCCTTCTCCTCGCTCCGACCTGGGAGAAGGTTAAATACATGGTTCACCTTGACTTCAAGGCGACCAACAACATGGCGGAGTATGAAGCACTAATCTATGGGCTCAATGTGGCACTATCATATGGTGTCAAGCAGCTGTTGGTAAAGGGTGACTCGCATCTCATCATAAAACAAGTCAAAGGTGAATGCTGTTGCAACAACCCTCAACTAGCTGCATACCTACTTGAAGTCCAGAAGCTTCAAAAGGACTTCGACATCCTGGATCTTTGCCATGTCCAGCATCTCAACAATGCTGAAGCTAATGAACTCTCGACGAAAGCTTCAACCGGAGCTCCGGCTCCTAACAGAACCTTCGTCCAGAGATTGTCAAGACCAACAGCTCAGCCTGCCGAACTAAGCGAAGGGGGCAAGACCAGCACCTCGAAGCTGGCGGTCCCAATGGCCCTATTACCATGGCGTCCATCAAGGGTCATAGGTGCTGCAGGAAGCTCTGAGCAACCCAGCACACAAGACTCAAATACTCATGTTAGCTCCGATGCATGGATCTCGGAGATCCGGAGCTACTTGAAGGACAATTTCCTTCCTGAAGATAATGTATCTGATGACCGGATAGTCAGATTGGCTAAAAGATACACACTGGTAGAAGGGGATCTCTACCGGCGTGGTGCCAACGGCGTCCTAATGCGGTGCATTACAAAGGAAGAAGGCTTCAAACTCCTCGCAGAAATCCATGGAGGCGAGTGTGGGAACCAAATGTCTTCTCGCACGCTGGTCGGTAAAGCCTTCCGGCATGGTTTTTACTAGCCTACAGCACTCCAGGATGCAACCGAGCTAGTGAAGAAATGTGAAGCATGCCAGTTCCATGCAAAGCAAATTCACGCACCAGATCAATCTCTACAAATGATACCTCCTACGGCCATTCGCTGTGTGGGGGATGGATATCTTGGGACCTTTCCCAAGAGCCATCGGAGGTTACAAGTTCCTGTATGTTGCCATCGACAAGTTCACCAAATGGCTGAAAGCAACTCCAGTTGTGACAATAAACAAGCAGTCAGCTATCAATTAATTGCAATCCATTGTATGCAGATTTGGAGTCCCAAATAAGATCATAACTAATAATGGGACTGTCGGTACCCTAGAAACCGTACACCCCTTGAGGTTACCAAGATCTCAAGGGAAAGTCATCTACTTGGTTTGAAGACCCTCGGAGGCCCACATGTCAGACATAACCGGACCCACTTCTCCAACATGGTTAATCCCTGGGTCGCCACGTGTACTACCAAACCGGAGCTACCACCCACAAGGGGGAAGCTCCGGGCCATGTACCGAAATGGCACCTCCGGACTTAACCCCAGACCGAGAGAAGCTCCGGACCTAACACGTGTCGGGTAGCCCCGGAGCTACCTGCTTCCCACAGCAAGCTCCAGAGCTGCCACGTGTCCAATCGTCGGATCAAAAGCCTCTAATCTCCGGAAGACCCCACAACGGCTCCGAATCTTCAAAGGGGAATCAAGGACTTCAAGACCCGATTAAGTGTCATTAATACCATATTAATGACACTTAAACGGATGATCTTAACACCAGTAACGGTGCTGTCAAAGCCCGTTACAGGGTCATTAAGAGAAATTAAACGTGTATCAATACTAGTAACCGCCGGGGCCACATGTCGGGCCAGGCTAACTTGTAACGACCTGCCCTTGTACTATAAAAGGACAGGCTGACGATACACACATATACGAGGCTACACACACGCCATAGACACTCGTCACAAGCTCATACTGCTAATACAACACCAACACACCCGTGGAGTAGGGTATTACGCTCAGGCGGCCCGAACCACGTAAATTCTTGTGTCTCCTGTGTCAATTCCTACTCACCTTCTTGGATCTCCGCGCGCCCACACCGAACATCAAACTCCCCTATCACTTTAGTAGTGTAGGGAGATCTGCCGGTTCCAAACCGCCGACAGTTGGCGCGCCAGGTACGGGCGCTTGAGATCTTGAGAATGGTGAACTCAGCTGCTGGATCATCCAACGGTCAACCTGCTGCTCAGGTTGTTGGGGGCAATCCCTCCTATAGGCAGCAACCAGTAGGAGCCTCAGCACCAGCAGGAGTCACACTCCCACCACCACCGTCTCCTCCAGCAAATCGTGTTGGGTAACGTGATGGTGCGCCGACGTCAATTACTGCGTCGGCAAATCACGACAACCCGGAACACGCGCTCCATGCAGCGCGTGCTCTTCTCCAACGCCCACCACCTCCGGATGCATCCCGGGATGCATTGGAGCAGTGGAGGGCCGATGTGGAGCATTTGGTTGCAGCAGCAGCCGAATGTCTCTGCAATCAGGGTCCTCCTCCTTCAGGACGAGCCCCGTCGCAGCGGCGGACTTTGTCTGGAAGACTTGGTCCGCATGTCTCCAATAGCAGGAGACGTCCTGCATCGCAACAAGTGACGTCATTGCCCTCCGGGGCACTATGCACTCACACGGTATCCAGGCTTTCGACTCATGACCTCCGGGCGGAGCTTGATCGCCGATACCGCCAGCAGGATGGCCGAGTCCATATTGAGTGTGCCCGTGAAAGACGGGAAGCTCAGGACCTTTCTACTCTTGAAGGAGTAGGAGGAGGCTGTTCAGCCCTGGCCATGCACCTGCGCATGGTTAGATGGCCACAGAAGTTCCGACCTCACCTGCCGGAAAAATTCGACGGGACTGTCAATCCCGTCGAATTTCTTCAGATATACTCCACTGCAAACTTGGCAGCTGGAGGAAACAAGGCCGTGATGGCCAATTATTTTCCAATGGCCTTAACTGGGACCGCCAGGTCCTGGTTTATGAGCCTTCCACCCAACTCTATCAACAGTTGGGAGGAGCTGTGCCGTCAGTTCACTGCCAACTTCGGGAGTTCATACACCCGACCAGGCACTGAACTAGACCTTTTTGTGGTCGTGCAAAAAGGGGGAGAATCCTTGCGATCATTCATCCAGAGGTTCTCTCAGGTACGAAACACTATCCCTTCTATCTCTAGCGCCTCTGTCATTGTGGCATTCAGACAGGGCGTACGGGACAAGAAGATGTTGGAGAAACTGGCAATGAAGGAGATCACCAGCGTCACAGAACTCTTCAGCTTGGCAGACAAATGTGCCAGAGCTGCGGAGGGTCGTGAAATGCACTCCAAACCAACCTCGGAGGATCACAAGAAATCCTCCAAAGAAGAAGCCGCTACCTCCGGGGGTGGCAAGAAGAAAAAGAAGACCAACGGCAAGAAAAAGCCGTCGGCCGGCACATCCAACATTGCAGCTGCTGCAACTCTGGGTGGTCGGGGGCCACGCCCCGAGAAGCGACCCCTACCGTCTTCTGAAGACGGTGGCAAACCCAAAGTGTGGTGTCCCATTCACAAAATGGGCAGCCACAGTTTGGAAGACTGCCGGGAGGTCCAAAACCTTGTCGAGCGCTACAACAAGAGCCGGGAAGAATCTCCTTTCCGATAGAGGGAAGGAAAGCAAAAAGTCAACGAAGCTCCGGCTGAAGAGGAATTAGGATTTCAGGATCCCAAAAAGGTCCTGAAGGTCGTTTACACCTCAGTCGACGATGATTCTGATGTCTCTGACAACGAGCGTCGGAAGACCATGAACACCATTTTTGGTGGATCATGGGATATCACCTCTCGTCGCGTCATCAAGACTATGCGACGGGATATGGCCGTTGTAGCCCCTACAGTCAGGCCAGAACCTCATCGGAAGTGGATGGACACCGCCATCACTTTTGATGCTTCGGATTGCCCTCGGAGCATGGTTGGAGCAGGTCAGTTACCTTTGATGGTATCTCCTACCATCAATAACATCCAGCTCCACCATGTCATGGTAGACGGAGGTTCGGGGCTTAACCTCATCAGCTTCGAAGATTTCACTAAGCTTCAGCTCCGACCTTCGGATCTCCACCCCTCTCGACCTTTCTCCGGAGTAGGTCCGGGGGCAATCCATTGTATGCAGATTTGGAGTCCCAAACAAAATCATCACTGATAATGGGACCCAATTCACAAGCTCAGCATTCCAAGGATATTGCGAAGACCTCGGCATACAAGTTTGCTACGCCTCCGTAGCTCACCCAGCCAGCAATGGCCAAGCCGAGAGAGCAAATGCTGAAATCCTTAAAGGACTCAAAACGCGCACCTATGAGCGCTTGAAAAAACAAGGAGCCAACTGGTTCGAAGAGCTTCCGCCCACTTTATGGGCCAACAGGACATCTCAAAACCGGTCAACTGGAGAGACACCCTTCTTCCTGGTGTACGGATCTGAAGCAATCCTTCCTCCGGAAATCACCTTGGGTTTGCTCCGGGTCCGGACCTTCGACAAAGCCACGCAGGACCAGCTCCGGCGTGAAGACCTAGACCTCCTTGAGGAGGGAAGGTGCCAAGCAGCTGTTCGGAATGCCCGATATCGCCAAGCCCTACGGCGTTATCACCAGCGGCATGTACACAACCGACAGCTCGAGGAAGGCGATCTGGTGCTACGGAGAATACAATCCAGAGAAGGGTTAAACAAACTCTCCCCCGGCTGGGAGGGGCCCTTCCGAGTGATTAAAGTATCCCGTCCCGGAAGCGTTCGCTTGGCTACCGAGGATGGGACACCTCTCCCAAATCCTTGGAACATTGAGCACCTCCGTAAGTTCTACACTTAATACCACGGAGGTGAGTCTTGAGTAACTTGAGGTGTATGTTATAGAGTCATTGTACAGAGTCGAGTAGTTCCTCCGAGAGAGCAGCCGGACCTTTCCCGAAAGGTCCGCAAAGTTCATGCAACACTTGACACTGTCTCAGGACTAAAAGTGCGGCTAACTACCCTGGATCAAACGAGAAATGAAACACACTTAGCCTGGTTCTGTACCCTAAGAGTGTACTTGTTTCCCCTGTACCTCGGACCTATAATGAAACACATCTTCATGTGAAATAGACTCCACGTGCATTTATTTTGTACAGGCTCAACATTTTTATTTTTCTCTTTCTTGTCTATAACAAAGACGTGCAATTCTTAAGAAATTTTAGTTCAACCGGTTTATATACGATTCGAGTTGTATTGTCAATTCCTTTGGATTCAAATATTGTTCATGGCCAACTCGCTTGAAAGCCGCCAAGCCAACCTAGGGCTGGAGTGTGCTATCGACTTAGCCTGGTCAAGCACCCTAAGTACGCCACTCTACCTACACCCCGACAGGCCGAAGTAAGGCGGGTCCGTGTACAGTTGGATCTGGAAGAAAAGACAACGCATTCGGTTGTATTTAGAATCGCGTTCGACTTAAAATCTTCTTGAGAGTCGTAAGCCGCGACGAAATTATAGACAAGAAATGAATTTTACTATTTTTATTGGCTTAAGTGTGCAGGAAAAATAAAATCTACGTTGATGGAGAAAAGCCGGAGCTAACTAAGCTCCAACTCCCCTAGCGGGGGCCGGCCGTCGACGCTAAATAAAAGATGGTGAGAAGACCCCGTAAATGGAGTCTGCTACCAACAAACTGAGTGTTGGCAAAGGTCACTGCCGGAGCTACTAAGCTCCGACACCCTGGAGGACTAACTATCGATGCTCTACGTGTTGATAGAGACTACTGCCGGAGCTATCCAGCTCCAGCGATGGTCAATGCCGGAGCTTCTAAGCTCCGACAACCTCAGGGGGCCTTCACTATCGAAAACTTCGGACCTAAATTCAACAAGTTCGAAGCAAATGAGTCTTCAACAAAACACAATATCCTCTTGGTACATGTTCACAATCAAATTGTGCACATCTACCAGGGGGCCAAGTGAAGATAAAAGTGTTGAAGACAAAAAGTGAAATTCACAAAAAATTGGGGATTTCATTTATCTAGAGACAAGGGATTACATCTGGAGACAAGGGATTACAAAATTGAGGAAGAAGAAGAGAAAATACAAGTGAGAACTATAGAGATGGTCCTAGACCCTATGGAAGAATTGGGCGACCTTCTGGGCAACCTCCGATACCCTAGCTCAGGTAGCTTCGCCTTCTCCTTTGATGGGGCCTTCAAGCACCGGGTCCAGAGGAAATTGGGAGTTCCGGCTGGTGTAGCACGTCAGCACATACTCTGCGACGTTCTTCGCCAGGGATTGCCCCTCAACCTCCAGTTAGTCCGCGATGACATCACCCACCTTGGAGAGCTTGCTACCTGTTGCGCTCAACGCCTGCAGCGCTAGGTCCGGCTCCGGCTACGAATCATCCGGGCGCACGAGACTGAAACCCATCGGTGTCAGCGCGTCATTGGCCTTGCCCAGGAACTCCCAAATCTGTAGGGAGTCCGTAGTCCTCAAGCCCTTCATTTCTTCCAAGGATCTCCTGGCCGCCATCAGTTCGGAATTCTCACGGGCGAGGCGCTCAACTTCTTTGGTGTTCTGCTGAATCTTCTCAGCAACCCGCTTTTCGAGTTTTCCGAGCTCCTCCTCCTGGAGGTGGATTTTGTTCCGGCGGTCGACCAGGTCCTTCTCTCTACCCCTCACTTTCTTCTCCCTGGCAGTAAGGGCACACTCTTGTTCGTAGAGTTCCTGCCCTCGCACCCAGGCTTTCTCCTCTTCCTCATGGCAGCGCTCTTCCAATTTCTTGGCGCGCTCCTCGAGGCCCTTGTCAGCCAGAGCCACCTTCTCGGCGAGCTCCTCCTCCCTCCTCAGGACATCATCCCGCAGCTCTAGGAGCTTCTGCTCTTCATCTTCGAGCCGTTTCTCCCTCTCTTCAAGTGCCTCTCGGCGCTTGATGAGCGTAGTGTTAATGGCCTCCAGCCTTACGTGGCGTTCCTCGGCCGCACTATTGGCTGCTTTGGCCTGATTGTAGACCTCCTAGGATTGGGCGTCGAGGGCGCGAGTCATACTCTCCCTGTCATCCAGCAACTTGCCCCAGTACTCCAGGCGGATCTTCTCCCGTTTGATCCACTCTTTGTCATCCGTTAGCCTCGACTGCGCCAGCTTGGTCTCGAAGTAGAGTCGGTTACGCCACCGCCTAAGGGTTTGGCGCTCCTCTTCAAGAGCCTTGCTGTCATGGAAGAAGGCCAGTTGGACTTGACGCAGACTGGAACATGCATTGTCAATAGACAGTGACAACGGGATGGGTTCCGGACCTGCTGGGGTCTCCTCTGCTGGTTCCAGCGGGTCTTCAGATACAAAAATTGGGTCCCACTGCACAAGAGTGGACCCCTGAGTCTCCATGGCACTAGGGCCGTCCTCCGGGATGGCCTCAGTCGCCATCGAGGAAGGCCCCGCTGCCAAGTCTTTGTTCACCCCCTCAGGCAGGGGGCCAGCGACTTCGCCTAGGCACTCCGGCTCGGCCGCAGGTACCTCCGACGTCGTCGCTTTCGGAGCAGGAGCCGTTGCTGGCTCTAGTCTGGGCACCTCTTCCGACGGAGGCTCGAGCTCCGTCACCTCTTCAACCACCGGCTCAGGAGCCGGAAGATCTTCAACATCGACCGGCCCTGTGACCGGAGCTCCAACAATGACCGGCTCAGCGGCCGGTGCTTCGGAGGTAGCCGGCCCAACTGCCGGAATTACCTCAGTTTCCGGCTCGCACGCCGGGGCTTCAATCACCTCCAGCTCAACCGTCGGGGCTTCGACAATTTCCGGCTCAGAGGCTGGAATACTACTTCCTCCGGCTCAACAGCCGGAGCTTCCATCATCACAGCACTAGAACCCAGAGCTTCAACCTCCAGGATAGGTGCCGCTGGCGCATCTTCACTCCCGTGGTCCGGCGCTACCACGGGAACTTCTGGGGATGAGTCGAGGTCCATGACCACGACAGCCGGCGCCGGAGCTGTCGCGGCTTCAGCCACCACTGGGGGCGGCACCGGAATAGAAGCAGAATCCCCCACCCTCACGGCTTCAGCCACTGTGGTTGAGGGTGGAGCTTCACCCCCCTTCTTGGGGACGCTGCAGATGATGAACGAAGAAAATTAAGAAACAGTTGCTACAATTAAAATAATTGTCCAAGGTAGAGATTAAAAATTACCTTGGGAGGCTTCCGCACCAGCTTGCGCGGAACCTTTTTCCCGGGCTTTCCGGGTTGGTCATAGCCGGCGTGGAAGCTCCGGAAGGGCCACCGGAACTTGTCGCGGCCACGGGTGTTTCCTGGGTCGAGGCTCTCCTCGATCGGGAAGAACCCCCGGACCTGGAGGCCTCCACTGGCCCAGATGCCGGAGTCGCGCGCCCGGAGCTAACACCTCGGGAGGATCCCACTGCGGGAACAGACGCGCTCCGGGAGGACCCCGCTGCAGGAACGGTCTCGTTCTGGGAGGACCCCATTACGGGAACAGTCGCCACGGTTGTAGAAGACCTTCCCCCTCCGGGGAGAAGGAGCCGAGGCGGAAGTAGCGGGCCTGACGGACCTTCCGTCGGCATACTGCAGCTTCCTCTTCTGACTCTCGGGTTCGTCCGCCAGCTCCTTGCCCTTGCCGACGACCTCGACCCTCGGCTTTGGGGCAGGGACACAGCCATCTTCGGGCATTTCGGGGATCGCCACCCGGGTGGTTGATCTTCTCTCGACGACACCAAGGTCGTCAAGTACGGGCATCTTTCGTCGGAGCTCCCTGCTGAACTCCACTTCCACGTTCAGAGGGAGAAAGGCCGACGGGGGAGTCAAGTCATCACCGTCGACGTCGATGCCGTGCTGGAACTTCTTGAGGTGGAACTCCAAGGTTTTCCCCACCATGTTGGACTTCAACCTGGTTTCAACCCGGTCGTCGTCCATCACGCTGTTGAGGGACCAAGCGAGTTTCTCCCTCCTCTTCAGCGGCACCCACCTGTTGACCAAGAAATTGCAAAATACCGCCTGAGGAGTCAATCCTCCCTCCACGCATTGGCGGATCCTGGTCAAAGCAGGGTTGAAAGCTTCCGCCAGCACCAGAGCTTCACTCTAGATCGTCGTGTTGATGCCGGGCAGACCATCGGGCAGCTCCAGCCTCTCGTGCTCCTCCACCCTGACGACTATCCAGTCTTTCTTCCAATCATCCCACTTCCCAGAGGGAAACGACCGGAGGTACTTGAATGGGCACTTCTTGCGCTTCACGAAGTAGTAGAAGCCAAGGTACTTATTGCTCCGGCCGGTGGTGTGGATGGTGAAGAAGGTCCGGAAGAGTTCAATGCAGGGGGGGATGCCCACCCACATCTCATAGAAGTGGATGAAGATAGACATGAGGAGAATGGAGTGAGGGCCAAGGTGGTATAACTGCAGACCATAGAAGTCTAGCAGCATCAAGAAAAAGGAAGAAAAAGGCGAGATCAACCCCACCATGGCGTATGAGGAGAAGTACACCATTTCGCCGGCGTGCTCCTTCTCGAATGGGAGCTCTCCGCCGGCACGGACCGAGCGGTTGAAGAAGTCCGAGGACCACCCCATGAGGGCCCGTACCTTCTTCAAATCGCCGTCGGTCTTCAAGCGACTCTCGCGAAGACCCAACTCCATCGCGGCACGGCTAGGCAAGAGAAGAAGAGCGAAGCATGAGTTGGGAGTTTGAGCGTAAGATCAGATGAGAGGCGTAAAGAACTCCCGACGGTGCGCGCTTTCCTTCTTAAGTAAGCCCTCGCAACGCTTGGATGGAAACCGCAAGCAAGTAGAAGATACCATTCAAAAATTCCACCCAGCCGATGACAAGAGGGCCCGGGACCACCCCGACGATCAAGTCGAGGTTCTTACCCAGGCGTACGGTTGTCATCATGAGGCAGGAAACCCAAAGGTGGTGGCCTGACAAGGCGCGCGGAACCGATACAGTTTTCGTATAGGGAACCGGCGACCTTCAATTGCGTGAGATCCGCACGGCAAAGATCTCACCTGCCGCACGCGGGATGCGCCACGCGGTGGGGGTCCAACTCTAAATCCTCGCCAATGGCACCCTCAAAGACCCTTGAAGACTCAGTTCAAGAGTCGCGAGGATGGACCCACCTCCAGCGGAATGACTTCACCCCAGTGGTCTTCCTCGGAGGTAGGTCCAGGGGGCCACTGTCGGTACCCTACAAACTGTACACCCCTTGAGGTTACCAAGATCTCAAGGGAAAGTCATCTACTTGGTTTGAAGACCCTCGGAGGCCCACATGTCAGACATAACCGGACCCGCTTCTCCAACATGGTTAATCCCTGGGTCGCCACGTGTACTACCAAACCGGAGCTACCACCCACAAGGGGGAAGCTTCGGGCCATGTACCAAAATGGCACCTCCGGACTTAACCCCAGACCGAGAGAAGCTCCAGACCTGACACATGTCGGGTAGCCCCGGAGCTACCTGCTTCCCACAGCAAGCTCCGGGGCTTCCACGTGTCCAATCATCAGATCAAAAGCCTCTAACCTCCGAAAGACCCCACAACGGCTCCGAATCTTCAAAGGGGAATCAAGGACTTCAAGACCCGATTAAGTGTCATTAATACCATATTAATGACACTTAAACGGATGATCTTAACACCAGTAACGGTGCTGTCAAAGCCCGTTACAGGGTCATTAAGAGCAATTAAACGTGTATCAATACTAGTAACTGCCGAGGCCACATGTCGGGTCAGGCTAACTTGTAATGACCTGCCCTTGTACTATAAAAGGACAGGCCGACGATACACATAGATACGAGGCTACACACACGCCATAGACACTCGTCACAAGCTCATACTGCTAATACAACACCAACACACCCGTGGAGTAGGGTATTACGCTCAGGCGGCCCGAACCACGTAAATTATTGTGTCTCCTGTGTCAATTCCTACTCACCTTCTTGGATCTCTGCGCGCCCACACCGAACATCAAACTCCCCTATCACTTTAGTAGTGTAGGGAGATATGCCGGTTCCAAACCGCCGACAGGGACCCAATTCACAAGCTCTGCATTCCAAGGATATTGTGAAGACCTCGGCATTCAAGTCGGCTACGCCTCAGTAGCTCACCCGACAAGCAATGGCCAAACTGAGAGAGCAAATGCAGAAATCCTAAAAGGACTCAAGACGCGCACATATGAGCGCCTGAAAAAACATGGAGGCAACTAGATCGAAGAGCTTCCGCCCACCTTGTGGGCAAACAGGACAACTCCAAATCGGTCAACTGGAGAGACACCCTTCTTCCTGGTGTACGGAGCTGAAGTAGTCCTTCCTCCGGAAATCACCTTGGGGTCGCTCCGGGTCCGGACCTTCGATGATGCCACACAGGACCAGATCCGGTGTGAATACCTTGACCTCGTTGAAGAGGGAAGGTGTCGAGCAGCTGTTCGGAATGCCCGATACTGCCAAGCTCTTCGGTGTTATCACCAAAGGCATGTTCACAGCCGACAGCTCGAGGAAGGCGATCTGGTGCTACGGAGAATACAAACTCAAGAATGGTTAAACAAACTCTCTCCCAGCTGGGAAGGACCCTTCCGAGTGATCAAAGTATCCCGTCCCGGATGCGTTCGCTTGGCAACCGATGATGGGACACCTCTCCCTGATCCTTGGAACATTGAGCACCTCCGTAAGTTCTATGCTTAATATCACAGAGGTGAGTCTGTAGTTACATGTGATGTATGTTATAGAGTCATTGTATAGAGTCGGGTAGCTCCTTCGGGAGAACAGCCGGACCATCCCCGAAAGGTCCGCAAAGTTCAGACAACACTTGTCACAGTCTCAGAACTAAAAGTGTAGCTAGCTACCTTGGGTCAAACGAGAAATGCAACACACTTAGCCTGGTTCTGTACCCTAAGAGTGTACTTGTTTCTCCTGTACCCCGGACCTATAATGAAAGACATCATTGTTTGAAAACAGACTCCACGTGCATTTATTTTGTACAGGCTCAATATTTTTTATTTTTCTCTTTCTTGTCTATAACAAAGTTGTGCAATTCTCAAGAATCTTTAGCTCGACCAATTCATATATAATTCAAGTCACTTTGTTAATTTTTTCGGGTCTTAACATTGTTGAATGGTCTACTCGCCTGAATGCTGCCAACCCAATCTAGGTCTGGAGTGTGCTATCGACTTAGCCTGTTCCTGCACCCGAAGTACGCCACTCCACCTACACCCCGATGGGCCGAAGTAAGGAGAGTCCAGGATACGACTGGATCTGAAGAACATAAGCAAATGCACTTGATTGTATATAGAATTGCATTCGACCTAAAAATTTATTTTGGGAATAGTAAGACGCAATTGAGTTATAGATAGAAAATGGATTTTAATGTTTTTCTTGACATCAATGTGCAGGGAAAATAAAGATTTCATGATGATGGTTGATGAAGCCGGAGCTATCAAAGCTCCGACAGCCCCTAAGGTGGCCCGTTGTCAATGGTTCAAACATTGATAGAAGGCGTCGCCAGAGCTACCAAGTTCCAGCAAATCCAGGGGGCCAGCCGTCAATGTGAAGAAAAGATGGTGGGAAGACTCCCCAGTGGATCTGCTGTCGACGCACCACCTGTTGACATTGGTCACTGCTGGAGCTACCAAGATCCAACAACCCCAGATGACTAACTGTCGATGCTCTACGTGTTGACAAGGGTCACTGCCAGAGCTACTAAGCTCTGATAACCTCAGGGGGCCCCTACTATTGACGACTTCGGACCTACAAACTACAAGTTCGAAGCACGAAAGTCTACAACAAAATGTTACATCCTCTTGGTACATGTTCACAATCAAACTGTGTACATCTACCAGGGGGCCAAGTGGGACAAAGGTGTTGAAGACAAAAAATGAAATTCATAAAATTCTTGGAATTCCTTAATTTGGAGACAAGAGACTACAAAATTGGAGAAAAAAAGAGAAAATACAAGCGGGAGCTACAAAGATAAAGTCCTAAACCCTATGGAAGAATGAGGCGACCTTCTGGGCAACCTCCGACACGCTGGCCTTGGCGGCATCTCCGTCTCCGTCGATGGGACCTTCAAGCACCGGGAACAGTGGGAAGTGAGGATCCCGGGTTGTGTAGCACGTTAGCATGTACTCTGCGACGTTGTTCGCCAGGGATTGTCCTTCGGTTTCCAACTGGTCTGCGATGACATCGCCCATCTTGTTGAGTTTGCTGCCTGCCGAGTTCAACGCCTTCAACGCTAGGTCCAGCTCTAGCTCTGGATTATCCGGGTGCACCAGACTAAAGCCCAGCAGCGTCAGCGCATCATTGGCTTTGCCCAAGAAGTCCCAAACTTGTTGGGACTCCACAGCCCTTGAGCCTCGCACCTCTTCCAAGGATCTCTTGGTCGCCGCAAGCTCCGAATCCTCTCGGGAAAGGCGCTCAACCTCTTTGGCGTTCTGTTGAATCTTTTCGGCAACCTTCCTTTCGAGTTTACCGAGCTCCTCCTCCCAGAGGTGGATCTTGTTCTCGCGGTCGACCAGGTCCTTCTCTCGGCCCCGCACTTTCTTCTCCCTGGCAGCAACTTCGTTCTCCCTCTTGTTGAGGTCCTATCCTCGCTACCAGGCCTTCTTCTCCTCTTTCTCGCAGCGCTCCTCCAACTTCTTGGTGCGCTCCACGAGACTCTTGTCACCCAGTGTCAGCCTCTGTGTAAGCTCCTCCTCCCTCTTCACGAGGTCATCCCGCAGCTCCAAGAGTTTTTGCTCTTCATCTTCGAGCTTTTTCTCCCGCTCCTCAAGAGCCTCTCGGCGCTTGACGAGGCCATCGTGGATGGTGTTGAGCTTCTCTTGGAGGTCATTCGCAGCTTCATTAGCAGCCACGGCCTGTTTGTGGATGGGCCGAGACTGGTCGTCGTGAGATCGTGTCATGCTTTCCCTCTCATCCAGCAGCTGACCCCAGTACTCCAACCGGACCTTCTCCCTTTTCACCCACTCCTTGTCGTCGGCCAGCCTCGTCTGTGCCAGCTTCGTCTCGAATTGGAGCCGGTTGCGCCACCTCCTAAGGTTTTGGCGCTCCTCCTCGAGGGCCTTGATGTCTTGGTAAAAGGCCAGCTGAACTTGATGAAGGCTGGAGCAGGCATTGTCGATGGATAACGACAAAGGGATTGGCTCCAAACCTGTCGGGGTCCTCTCCGCTGGCTCTAGCGGGTTCTCCATAACAAAAATAGGGTCCCACTCTACAAGAGAGGTCCCCTGAGCTTCCACGGCACTAGGGCCGCCATCCGGGATAGCCTCAGCCGCCGCTGAGGAAGGTCCTGCAGCAAAAATTTCTACCTCTGGAGTAGGCTCCGAAGGTCCCGCCGCCAGGTCATCAGCAACTGGTCCCTCAGGTGAGGGACCGGAAGCTTCATCTTGGCACCCTGGCTCAGGTGCGGGCACCTTCGAAACCACCACCTCCGGGGTAGGCGTTGAAGGTTCGGCCGGAGCTGAAGCCACTTCTGCCTCCAACGCTGGCGCCTCCTCAGCTGCCGGTTCAGGCGCTGGTGCTTTGACCACCATTGGCTCGAGCGCCGACACTTATGTAACAACCGGCTCAGGCGCCAGAACTTCATCAGCCACCGACTCTACCGCCGGGGCTTCATCAACCACCGGCTCCACTGCTGGGGCTTCAACAACATCCGGCTCTAGGGCGGGGCTGCAGCTACCTCTGGCTCTGAGATCAGAGCGTCCATCATCTCAACATCCAAACCAAGAGATTCAACCTCCGGGGCTATTGCTACTGGTACATCTTCATTCCCGTGGTCCGGCGCTACCACGGGAGCTTTAGGGGATGACTCGAGGTCAAGGACCACGACAGCTGGCGCTGGAGCAGCCGTGGCCTCAACCACCTCTTGGGGCGGCGCTGGAACTGGAGCCGGAGCCTCCGTATGCACAACATCAGTTGCTGCTACAGGAACCAGAGCTTCAGCCCCTTTCTTGGGCACTTTGTGGATGAAGGACGAAGAAACTCAAAACATAGTTACAACAAAAAACAATCAACTGAGGTAAAAAAATCAAATTTACCTCGGAAGGCTTCCGCTCTAGCTAGCGTGGAACCTCTTCACCGGACGCTTGGGGCCGGACCCTGACACCATTGGCGTAGTAGCTCCGGAAGGCTCCCCGGAGCTTGCTGCAATTGTCGGCGTTGCCTTGGTTGAGGCCCCCCTCAACTGAGAAGGACCCCCGAACCTAGAGCTCTCAGCTGGCCCTGGTACCGGAGCCACATGGCCGGAGCTAGCGTCCCGGGGAGATGCCGATGCTGGAGTGGTTGCCGCCGTTGAAGACCTCCCCCTCTGAGGAGAAGGAGCTGCTGCGGAAGGAGCAAGTCTGACGGACCTCCCATCAGAGTGCTTCAACTTCCTCTTACGGCTCGAGGGCTCAGCCAATTCTTTGCCCTTGCCCACGACTTCAACTCTCTGTCTCGAGGCCGAAGGGGGACCACCCTCGGAAGCTCCATGGATCGCCAACCCAGTGTTTGAACGCCTCTCAACTTCACTGAGGTTGTTAGGCACCGGCATCTTCCGCCAGAGCTCCCTGCTGAACTCCGCCTCCATGTTCAGAGGGAGGAAAGCCGCCGGTGGAGTCAAGTCGCCTCCCTCGACGTTGATGCCATGCTGGAACTTCTTGAGGTGAAGCTCCAAAGCTTTGCCTTCCAAGTTGGACTTCAAATCGGTCTCGATCCGGTCGTTGTCCATCACGCTGTTGAGGGCCCAGGCGAGCTTCTCCCTCTTCTTCAGCGGAGCCCACTTGTTGACCAGGAAGTTGCAGAATACCGCCTGGGGAGTCACCCCTCCTTCCACACATTGGCGGATCCTGGTCAGGGCAGGGTTGAAGGCATCCGATAGCACTGGAACTTCACTCCAAGCTTCAGTATCAACGTTGGGGAGGCCTTCGGGCAGCTCCAACTTCTCGTGCTCCTTTGCCGTGATGACAATCCAATACTTCTTCCAGTCGTCCCACTTGTAGAAGGGAACGACCTCAAGTACTTGTACGAGCACTTCATGCGCTTCACAAAATAATAGAATCCAAGGTACTCGTCACTCTTGCCGGTGGTGTGGATGGTGAAGAAGGTGTGGAAGAGCTCGACATAGGGGGGAATACCCACCCACATCTCGCGGAAGTGGACAAAGGTCGACACTAGAAGAATGGAGTGGGGGCGAATGTGGTACAGCTGCAGACCATAGAAGTCTAGCAGCATCAAGAGAAAAGTGGAAAAGGGTGGGATCACTCCCACCATGGTGTACACGGAGAAGTACACCATGTCGCCGGCGCGCTCCTTTTGAACGGAAGCTTGCTGGTGCGGACCAGGTGGTTGAAGGAGTTACTGGACCACCCCATGAGGGCCCGGACCTTCTTCAAATCACCGTCGGTCTTAAGACAGCTCTTGCAGATACCCAACTCCATCGCAACACACTGGGGCGAGAGATGAAAAGCAGGCTAAAGTTTGGAAATTCGAGCACAAGTTCAAATGAAGGCATAAAGAATCCCCAAACGGTGCGCGCTTTCCTTCTTAAGTAAGCCCCCGCAACGCTTGGATGGAAACCGCAGAGGAGCCGACGATACAGTTCAAAAACTTCACCCTGCCAATGACAATGGGGCCCGGAGCCACCCCGACGATCAAGTCGAGGTCCTTACCCCAGGCGAACAACTGTCATCATGAGAATTGGGAAGCTCGAGGGCGGCGGCCTAACAAGGCGCGCTGAATCGATACGATTTTTGTATCGGGAACCGGCGACCATCAATTGTGTGAGATCCGCACACTCAGATCTCACCTGTCGCATCCTGGATATGCCACGCGGCGATGGTTTAACTGCGAACTACCACCAACGGCACATCCAAAGACCTTGAAGACACGGCTCAAAAACCGAAGGATGGACCCACCTCCGACAGAACGACTTCATCCAAAAGGTCTCTCCCATAGGTGGGCCCAGGGGGCCACTGTCAATACCCTGTGTACCGAATATCCCTTGGGACTGCAAAAAGACCAAAGGAACTTCTCCTATCTAAGTTGAAGACCTCGGAAGGCCCCATGTGTCATACGGGACCGGACCTGCCTCCCTTCTATGGTTAGTCTCGATGTTGCCACGTGTATCCTGCAACCGGAGCTACATCCCACACATGGGAAAGCTCCGGGCTAAATATCTGTGTGGCACCTCCGGACCTAACCCCAGACAGAGGGAAGCTCCAGTACTGACACATGTATAACAGCACCGGACCTACCTGTCCCAGACGGTAAGATCTGGAGTTGCCACACGTCCAACCGCTGGACCTTCAACTTCAACAAGCAGACTGGTGGACCACCAACGGCTCGGACCTTCAAGGGGCAATTAAAGACTTCAAGGCCCGATTAAGTGTCATTAATATCATCTTAATGACACACGATCGGAGGGCCCTTAATACCAGTAACGCCACTATCAAGGCGCGTTACCATACTATTAAGGGTAATTAAGCTTATTAATTGTGTATTAAGCATCAGTAACCGCCAGGGCCACATGTCGGGCCAGGCTAATGATGTAACGACCAGTCCTTGTACTATAAAAGGACTGGTCGAGCGATACACAGGGGGGCTCTGAGACTCTTCCAGATTCGGCTCTGACACAAGCTAACAAGCGCTCAGACGTTCAATACAACAACTACACACCCCCTGGAGTAGGGTATTACGCTTAGGCGGCCCGAACCACTTAAATCCTCGTGTCAACTTGCCATCGTGTTCTGAATCTCTGCGCGCCCACAACCGAACTACAAACTCCCTGGGCTGCCAACGGTAGTACCGGGAGAATTGCCGGAACCAAACTCCGACAGTGACTCCTCAAGGCCGACAGATGAAAAAACTGGCGAGCGAAAGACCCAGTCATGGAATGATATCTCTTCCATTATTGACAAGTAAGTTCCTTCTTCACTTTAGTTTCCTTGTACGATAATTTTACATTAATTTTGAATGTTTTTGTTTAGGGCTTTTGGACAAGTAAAAGGAAAACGCTGACAGCTTACACATCATACTGCATTCGACGTCCCACAACAAGCTTTGGGCAACACATGCGGCTTCCACGTCTGCATACACAAGGCTTTATTTGGAGAGCAACCAAATTGCAATGTATGTGTAAGTGCATTTATTTTACTTTATTACTAATCTTTTGCTAAATATCATTTTATCATGTGGCAGGACTACGAACCCATCTTAAGGAATGTTGAACATCGTAGCCTTGTGCAAGTTAGAGACATCCTATGCAGGTTTATCTTTTCTGAAATCATTAATTCAAACAGGAGAATTTCATTACCCAATAGAGGATTAGGTGAAACTTTGTGTAAATTAGTTACATGTTAAGCTGGATGAACAGGGGAATTTTGTGTAAATAGTTACTTGGTAACCATGATTTACACTTGTTAATATTTGATTGGTCAATGTGTGTACACTTTGTTAATATTTGATTAGTTACATATTAAGCTGGATGAGCAGGAGACATTTGGCAACATATGTTTCTATAAGTGTATGTTGCTGACACAGGCAATGTGGCTGCCAAATCCTGGATAGCTCTAGGATGCAGCCGGGAACCAGGATAATCATGGGTGGGGGTACCTAATAGGAGACGTGCATCTAGCAGAGAGCGTCTCTTGTTAGCACCGCAATGAATTTGCCTGTAAAGAATTCGCGACACGTTGTAACAGAGGATGTCTTGGATTATCTAAATAAAGAGACACGCTTCCTTATAGCACGTCTCAGATAAGTCAACAAATGTGCGACGAGCTGTCATAAAGAACGTCTCGGATCATTCAAAATATTTGGGACGCGCTGCATTAGAGCGTGTCTCTCATTTACAATGATGGGCGACGCGCGCCCCGCCCGTCTTCAATGACCTCGTAAAGCTCATATGTTATGACTCAATGAAAGGAGATGTGCTACCTTTAAGCGTGTCTCGCACCTAGTTTGATCGGCGACGCACATTGCTGCTCGTCTCTGATGACAGTGTAATGTGAGACGCGACGACGGAGATGCACAGTTTGTTCGTCTCCCTTCTTCGTTCGGGCACGTCTCGTATGAGCCTTTCTTACATAGTGTATATCACTTATGATGTATTGACCGCTCGATTGGAGCTTTTCTGCAATAAAACTCCAAAATATGAGTGTTAGCAATTGATTGTGGATTTTGCTATACATCTCGTAAAACTGAATCTTACTAAAACTTCATTCGAATGACGTCAATTCTTACTCATATTATCATTAGGCTTAAATCACTTATAAAAAACTTCAAAGCTTTTCCTATTTCTAAACCAATGATCTATATCTGGAATGAATTTACTTATGCCAAAATATCCCGGTTATTTAAACTATGTCAGAGTGTATCATTAATTGAGCAAACTTAAAAAACTTCTGACAACAGAAGTACATGGAACCGATTTTATTCAATCGATCTCTGATTAGTTCCTATACTTATCACCATTGACCTTAAGAGCAGACGTGAACTTAATCTATGCATACTACACATTCCTATGACTATAATAGATATGCATGATTTGATAGTCTAAATACCCCCTTATTTTATCTTAGTTAAACTTACATAGTAACAAATAAGAAACATCACTAAGATCCTAACCCTTAACCAAATAACGATGAGGACAATACATATATACTCTTTAATAGTTGATCAACATTATTTCTTACTCTAGGACATCATCCTCTAATAGATGTTTAAGATAATTACTCAATATCTTATAATACCCAAAATCTATTGTAAACTTATTGAACGTGAGATATTCTTAACTTAGATACTCATATTTCAATCCATGAATGGATTTACTTTAAGATATCTCACTTCACTAACTTTCATGATAGGACTCATGGTTCAAATTATCTAAAACATTCTCAAATAAACTCATTGAGAAATGTCTCACTTATGAACATCTTATGATGACACTTACATCAAAAGCATTTATTATTCCTTTTAGAGTCACATTAGCTTTTATAGACTCATTACAGTCTACTCATTTGACTACATCAGAAAACTAAAAAATCTTAAGTCATTCAAATGAGTGACAATCACTTACGACATATTCTATGAAGTGTGATCATCATCATTTGAATTCTTAACTCGTTTGTTGGCCTATTTGTGATCTTAGATGAGGTTGCTTTCACTCTTCATCATTATTGGTCACTAATGATGAAAAAATAATAGCAGGTATTGTGAGAACAATGCCCAACATTGTTAACACAATATCGGTTGACATCATAAAGAATGAATCTTAAAAATAAAAGTTCTTACACAAACCACTTATTTTCAAGATTGATATATTTAGATGTCAAACTCCCCCTGATTTAGTCATCGTTTAAGAAGACTATAATACCTTATTTCAAAATGAGAATCTTCAATCTTATCGAAAAGCCAACAAAATGACAACTTATTTTCTTAATAATAATTTTATCTTCTTAATATCATACTTAGAATTATTTGGGTAATACTAATTATATATAACTTATATGATGTTTATAAGTATCAACTTAAAAGGAAAATGGGTTGATTAAGGAAATACGGAGTGAAAACACTAGAGTCTCATCTTACCAGATCACTCCCTTAATTATATTATATTTCCTTACAAACTTAATAAAATGCAAAAAACAGTCGTACATTTCTAATTCAGGGTATTAGACGATAATATATATTGTACTCACCCTTATTGTATAGATAATTCTTATTACAATGCACACAAAGCATTATATAAAAAACTAAAAAGTGTGAGGTGAAAATCTATTACTTAATGATCTCACTCATCATCTTAGTGATAAATCTACAATCCCCCCCCTCGAAATATGGTCTATACAATAGTGTCATGATTTCAAAGATAATTTACAATACTTATTATGAGGAGATAATTATATTATTTATTTATATCTTAATAACATCACTTAATACTAATGGGAGTACATCACCTCTTTCTAGAATATAAAAGTTTCTCTATGTCATCATCTAATGGTCCAATGATTCTAAACGATATGCTCAACATATTTGACGATGTCAAAATGTAAAAAATTTAATTTCTTACTTTTGAATTCTATGTCAAATAACTTAATTTTAATAACAGTATTGCACATTTGAAGAATGTGCTATCATGATATACCACTACTAAATCAACCGTAAAATAGCAATTCTAACAAGTGCTAAAATACTTATTTGAAGATACATTTAACTGAAAAACTTAAATTCTTAATAATTATTTTAGTATTAATGATACAATAAAAATGCTCTCATAAAAAATTCTAATTGACTTGATATCTTATCGACATGAAAAACTTAATAAAATGTAAAATGGTATACAAAAGACATACCTGATTTGCTCATCACGCGAGATAATTCTGGATAAAGCGACTTAATTACTAGAATAAAACTTAAGGCATGAGAAATACTTTTAATATTCAAGACAATATATATTCAGAAATAAATCTGAATTAATCTTAAACTTAATTACTTAAATAAAGTCTGTCTCATTTACTAAGTGTATGCAACATTTAGATCATAATCTTAATAAAGCACACATGACTGAATAGAATATTGTATTTTGTCTTTCACGTTAGTTACTTAATAAAATGCAATGCTTAATATATCTTAGTCAACATAGAATATTTTGTCTTTTACGTTGGTTACTCAACAAAATATACAATAGCGTAATTCATCTTAATCAGCATAGAGTATTTTGTCTTTCACGTTGGTTATCCAACAAAATATACAATAACTTAATTATTTTAATGAACTACAAAAGTTGTGCTTTGTCTTTCACATAGTTACTTGATAAAACATATTAAATTCATAACATAACAAATTTCGATTTTCACGTTGGTTACTCAACGAAATTTGTTATGAATTAAAAATTACTTAAACAACTAAAAAATATGTGTTTTGTCTTTCACGTTAGTTACTTGACGAAACAAGATATTCAAAAATGTACTAAATTTTTTTTTCAGGTTGGTTACTCAACAAAATTCTTTACGAACTAAAAGTTACTTAAAAGATGTGTTCTGTCTTTCTCATAAGTTATTTGACAAAATATGACATTAAAGTATGAAAATTTTGTCTTTCACGTTGGTTACTCAACATAATTTTCATACACTAATACAAAATATTTTAATAAACTTAAACACACAGTAAGTTTATTTTCACATTGGTTACTCGATAAATTTACCACACCAAAGATGACAGCAGAAGCTGAATTCTTACCATACTTAATTATTCAAAATAAATAAATTTAATGGGACAACTTGATTTAATAATAATCATCATTATGATCAACTTATCAAATATATGATAATAATGATCATCATGTTCTCATATTATTCTTCTAAATAAATTTCCGTTGGATCCAATTTAATTAGAAAAATACTTAAACTAATTCATCTTACAAGAACAGCGAAAGATTAATGATGAACTTACTAAACTTATATGTATATGTAAACCATATACAAGTGAATTTTAATGAAGACTTACTAATCTTAACCACGATGACTGAATCATCATGTTACTTAATAAAAAATAATACGAGGCAAAATTTAATTACTTAATGAGATTAAACATTAATTTTATGTCACTTTTAGAGAGTAGCATAAAATTCTCAAATTAACTTATTACAATATCGTTGTAAAATTCTATAAGCGACCTTGATCGCAATATAAAATTACCATGCTAACCAGATATATAATCACTATCTAAATCAGATTTTCATATCCTGAAATCTTACTTAAACTTAAGAAAATTGCCTCATACTTAAACACCAATTCCTAAAATACTAAAAACTTAAAACAGTGACTAACTACTTAAATGATGACTAAATATTTAAACTTATAGCTAAATACTTATAATTGCAACATTAAATCTTACTGATCTTATATTTACACTAATCAACTAAATGCTAAAACTTATATGAATTACTAATTATTTAAATCATGATTGGGCACTTAAACTTCCAACAAAATATTTAGACACAGTGAAAGCTTACTCAAATTATTCTAATTAGTTTTCTCACGTTGGTGAAAAATTTTAACTAGAAAGTCATAAACTTAACACTTAACAGCGAAAGCTAATCAACTTAATTATACTTGTTCATACATAGCAGCAAAATAATCTTATTTTAATGATATTGAGAAATATCAATTTTGCTACATAAATACTAAATATTGCACTAATTTCCAAATAAAGGTAAATTAGTGAATTAATTGGCTTGGGAAAATGGAACTTACTAAATTTTCCAATTTATTAGAATTTGGAATGCTTAGCACTACACCTATATCTATATAATGATAAAATGATGAACTTACTGTATATATATGTCATATTCCCAAACACAACAAAATTCCAAATCATAAAAATTTGGAAAAACTTATCTAAATATCATTACGTCTCCATAGAAATTAATTCTTACCTTACTAATATACTTAATTTCGCAATAAAATAATCAAAAACATCTTACTATATTATTTATTGCAAATTACTGCAAAACTTTGCTTACCATATTTATTAATCAATTATGTTAAACAGAAATTAATTAATAAAAATAACAAGGCCCAAAAACAGAAAATCAATCAAAAGGAATCAGCTAAAATATCAAGGCCCACAGCTGAAAAGTGGCTCAAAAGCCCACATCTAACAATACTAAGTAATTCTTAAAGAATTTTGCAGATGGCCCAATGGAGAAAAAAAATGGCCCACAACCTGCTCCCTGAACAGCATGCTTACCAAGCCCAAAGGAAACCGTGGCCCACAGACCACTTTCTTAATCGCAGCCTGAAGGCCGAGCCTAAGAGCAGCCGAAGGCCAGCACTACCGGTCCGTGAGGGTGCTTAACGCCATCGTCAGAGTAGGACCGGATCCTGC
This sequence comes from Tuctoria greenei, assembly GCA_036927565.1. Lineage (NCBI taxonomy): Eukaryota > Viridiplantae > Streptophyta > Magnoliopsida > Poales > Poaceae > Tuctoria > Tuctoria greenei. The sequence goes on along the minus strand of JAYESD010000001.1, from coordinate 140,472,241 downwards.
TTACTAGCGCATATGCGCCTAGCGTGGCTGTCGTGCGGCTGCGGCACGTATGCTCCTGCAGTCCTTCCCATGTTGCATGCCCGAGTCCTCGACACTCGACAGTGGTGGGCCAAATAGACGCCCAACAAACGCGATCAAATCCCACGTTCGTCCGTACATATCGGTGGCACAAAATTGCTTTGCGCCTGAGCCCCCGTCGAACCCTAGCACTCATTCCCCCGCCTCCTTTTCCCTTCCACCGCACTGAGCAAAAAGGAAAGAGGAGCGACGGCCATGGCAGTCGAGGTGGCGCCGCCGCGGACCCCTTTGCCGGCACACGCACCCACCCTATGGTGGTCGCGCTGCCGCCGAGCGGCTCCTAGGTGGCACCCTGAGACTTACCCGAACACGCACGACCTTCACACATAGTGAAGAGTGGCGCTACTCAACTTCCCGAAGTTCCCGTCGTCGGCGATGGTGATGATCCGACCATGGAGACGGTGGGGGACACGAAAGGTTAATTCCCTCGCCACCCGTACCGATTTGCTAGGGTTCCATTTCGTGATTTGGGGATTTTTTATTAGGGTTCTTCAATCCCCTTCATCTAATTGCTATGGAAACTAATTTTCCGAATGGATTTGCTAATAGGTCGGCTCTTGATACCATTGTAGGAAACTAATCATGTCCTAATAGCAATATCCGTCGGGATCTAAGCCAAATCAAGTGGTGAACATCGTAGGTCGTAGATCTGAACACAATAATAAGTATATCATGGACAGATGACCTAGTGTGGACGCACCTTGGTTGTGCGTACCTCCATTGTAGAGAAGTTCGGCGAAGGAAGGAGACGGCGATGCGGTACGACGCCCTGGGGTGAGCTGGCGGCAGTAGTTCTGCAGATCAATGATTATGGCATGGCCCTTCCCCTCACTCTTGTTTTCTTAATGATCGGATCTCAAAGTCATTAGTGGTTAACCCTTGTTAACAGGTACTTAGTCTCTTTTTATAGGTGAGACAATGTGAGAGGAGGCCAAAACTGTGGTGACGGTTATGCAACCCCGATCAGGGTGTGTACGGGGAGTGGTGGACCCGTTTAGGTCCACCCTAGAGATCACACTTTCTAACAGTATGATGTCATCCTCCTCATATGATGAATCGTCAGCTTCATCACCTCCTCATCTTCAAGCTGATTTGTTCAACGGTATTAGAAAATCTCTCTCCCTCATCAGTCAACCCATGAGGTTCCAACCCTTAAGGTTCTAGCACTTCAAGTTCCACCACTTGGGGTAGTTCAGCAGTAAAATTGGTTGAGCCTCTACTTCATCTTCATTGGACTGTTGCGGTACTGTCTTTTTGTAGCTCTGAACATGCATTGCAAATGGTCATTGCTGCTCAGGAGCATTTCTCGCATAGTTCAACCACTGTTCAGTGTTTCTTATGGCTATGAGCTCCCAAACACAGCCTTAAACAACCCAATTCACACACACTGAATGATCATTATATGTGTCTCTAGATCAAGATCATTATATGTGTCTCTAGATCAAGCTTAAATTCACGCATTAACTAATTGTACATATAGATTTAAAACTTTTTCTTCAATCTTATTCACATGCCAAATCTAATACTAAAAATATGAAATATACCCTGTGGGGTTCTGTACCTGGAGTACCGAAGACACGAGACCCAATGATGGTACACGACCACTATGCGGCTATGAACCGTATCAATCCTCTAGCATGAGGAGAGCCCGCTGCCAATGCCCCGGCCTGCCGAGAATGGGGTACCTAGCCCGCCCAAGTCCTGACCTCAAAGGTCGGGCGAATGATTCCTTCCTGGCTCGAGCCAGGGAGAGGCGGGCAGATGGTAGCATTTAAGGCAGATGGTGTGTGCCAAAACTTCAGCAAGAAGAGATAACACATGATGCGACCCTTAGCAGGATAAACCTGTCATCATCCCATCCATCGCAGAGGAATGAGTACTCCGCACGTGCGATGTGACCTTGGCGATAAGGAAGAAGTTAAGACGGTGAAGCTTTCACACTCTGAGCAGCCCTGACGACTAGAACAAACACTGTACAACCAGGCCCCACTATGAGGAAAGTCGATTAGATAGGACTGCCTCGACCCCCTATAAAAGGAGCCCTAAGGCCTCCTTCGAGAGGGGCGAATTCACGTTGCACTCACTTTACTTACGTATTACCTTACACATTTACATATGTGCCTTACCTACTCACTTACATACTCGTTTCGCTTACGTACTACCTTTCCTAGAGTTCATATACTTGAGCAAGGCTCGCTTGTAATATGTTATCTATGCTTTTTGAGATAACAAAGATCACGGATAGACTCTCTCTGGACATAGAGCCTTTTTGCCAAACCAGAATACACTTGTTCCTACAGCTAGCCATACGGAGACGAGCATATTTCAATATAAACTTACTAGTCGGTATACGAAACGCCGACATACTCCATTTGGACCATGATTAATATTTCCCTCTCCAAAGTAAACATAAACGAGTCTCTTATGACATTTTGATCCTAAGGAAGTTAATAGTATTAATATAAATGTACTCCATCTATTTAACCCTAAAACATTATTTTGTAACATAAAAACTTAGTTACATGCATGTAGATCTTGGAACCTTGCGTGGATATCTTCAAACCGCCAGGTTTTCGCTGCTATCCTTCTTGCACTCCGTCTCCTCCTCTCTTTCTTTTTTTTCGTGAATATCGAATGATTTATATGAAATTTTTTAGACTAGGAAGGGCTTATAATGTCTTGCGAGAAAGTTCCCTGGTGGCGGAGTGAATAATTTTTTCCCACAGATTGTTCGCCCAGCCACCGGGCGAAGCTTTCACCACAAGGTCAACTCTTAAATTTTTTGCAATTAAGCCCCCGATGAAAAGTTCGCCAATGGTTGCGCGGAAAATTCAGAAAAAAAAAATCATCCAACCACAGGGCGAGAGATAACTACTCATTGCAATTTTTTTGGGTACTTCATTTTTAAAAAAATGAAATATACTATTTTTGAAAAGAAATTCCACATTTTTTCTCTGTTCCAGGCAAATCATCAGCTCTAGTTGCATACTTGCCCAATCATGACACCCATCGTGGCCCAGCGGCTGCCAAACAACCGCAACCAGTAGCCGGGTGAGAGCAGTGAGGGCGGCTGTCACGGGTGCAGGTCTATTTATGCATATCGCCCCAGTCCCCACATCCCAACCATATTTTGTTAGCTTTTTTGTTTGCCATGACTGCTTTGTTGCCCCGCCGTGCCACGACGCCGGTTCGCCGAGTCTAGATGTGTCACGCTGCAATATCGACTCACTGACTCGACCAAGTCACAGAATCACTAAGCTGTCAATATAGTTGGAGGATCGCAACTCGCTCATATTTGACATGTTTTAGGTTTGATTCGAACTCGGTTCGTATTTTAAATAAGTCAATCTTGAACTTTTGTATAAGCTCGTAAGTCCAACGAACTCAAGTTCGAGACTTCGAGCAAGCTCGTTTACTGTTATCATCTATGGATGTATGATTAACTAGGCTATCCAATCCTATTAAGATGTAGAAGTTTCTTAAAACTTGCAGAGAGAGAGGGAGAGTGAGCTGAGAGAGCTTCCGCCGCCGGCCATTCCGGCCTCAGCGTCCACGTCCTTTCCGTCGTCTGCCATTGCGGCCTCGGCGTCCACGCCTTCTCCTGTCGCTGGCCTGTCTATCCTCGATTGACATCCACACTTTGGACTGTGTTTCTTCTCTCTTCCATCTTCATTTCGCTTATGGTTTTTCTCTTCCTTCCATCCCTATGGATTCTAATGATGATCTCATCAGAGTTGCTAAGCTTCTGGATTTCTCTTCTGGTCTTAGTTTCCAACGTAAGGTACGTGGCGTTTTTGGTTCCTCGGTGCACCATCCTTCGCCAAGCAAGTCTGGAGCTTTTGTCATGTTGGTAGTCTTCTCTCGGGCTTACTTTCGATTGTCAGAAGATTTGGTGGCTTTGATTCTGCAAAGCTGTTTAGGAGGCCAAGCAGCTGGTTTTCAGGTTCAATTTGCTCAAGATTGTCATTATAAATTCTTAGTCGCGTCTAAAGCTATTGGTTTCTTCATATGCTCTATCCGTAAAATTGTTTCGCAACACTTCTCAATATCTTTTCACCTTTAGCGTGGTGGTGGTCCGAACTGGGAATTGGGTTAGAAGAAATGGTTGAGAGAGCAAGAGGAAAGTTGGTCCACTGCCCAATTTTAGTAGTTATAAAAAAAAAACACAAAAAAAGACGATCAATAACTAGTTTCAATTTTAGTAGACCTCTGCCCAATTTTAGTAGAGCTTCTCGTCCAGCTCCCTGGAATGCAGAACAAGTTAATCAGCGGCAGAATTCTATCACTATTGGATCATTTCAATGCCCTATTGGTTATCAGAATCAAAGTTTCTTTTGTTGCCTTCAACCTACAAAGAGTCCGCGCACAACTACTGCTAATTGTTCAAGGTAGAGAACTCCTATTCCAGTAAAGCAGGCCCTCCATCTTCAATCTCCAAAGTTCAAATTTCAAATCACATATTAAAGTGTCTGATGTATTTGTGAAGCTTAAAAGTCAGCTATTACAATCTTCACCTTCTGGGCTTTTTTGCTATAATAACAAGTTGGACCCCATTCGTACCCCCCCCCCCCCCCCCAAGGCCCCAACACACGAACAGGTACATTATCCAATGTCCCCTCTAATTCTTTTTACTGCTTTAACTGCCTTGCTTGGTGACATAAAAAATTAGACTGTCATCAGCAAATACGCTGTCAATACTGCTTTAGCTAAGCCTTTTCGAAAAAAAAATACTGCTTTAGCTAAGCCTTTTCGAAAAAAACACTGCTTTAGCTATGGGCATAAAGCCCAGCTCGGTTTCAAGAAGAGAGTCCAATCGTTTTTTTCTCTGGAAGATCAAAAAAGACCGTAGGATCTCAGTAGTATCGCCTCGGGCATCTCAAGAGTCCGAGTTAGCACTTATTGCCTGGTGGCCGGTATCGAAGCAGTGTCTTAACTCCTTGGATCGCTTCGGAGTCTCCGTCTCCTCCCATTATTTGACTACTCAACACGGTCCTTCCCTGCTCGTCTCCAATACAGCAGCAACCTCACCCCTATCATAGAATTGTGATCACCCTCAAAATCCTCGAGCAGATCATGGCAAATTTTGCAATCAACCCCACAAGGTTCCTACCTCCCCTGACCCAGCTTGAACATGGCGATATCCACCATAAAGCTCGAGCGGTATGCTTCATTGCAGGGGGCATCCAGAAGCGCTGTGAGGTAATGGCACTGGCCATAACCAATGAGGTACTCTCCCACCCCCAGACAATTAACCTGCTCCAGCACATTGCTGCATACATTGAAGATGAAGCGCAGCTTAAAGTACAAAACTAAGGTACCCACCCATTTAGCATCTGTCTGTTCTGGCTGGGTGATGCTAGAGAGCGCGATGCACTGTGTGCGGTGAATCCGCGTTGGATTGGTAACCGCGAGTTTCGCTTTGTACCACATGAAGAAGCTCCAGTCAATTATCGTACAGCCACCTGTTGGTTCTGTTTTTTGGATCTCCGCTAGAACTGCCTCTGAGCTCTTTTATCCCACAAATTTGCTTCTAGTTGGACAGCTTATGCATTGGAATGATAATGATACCCACATTTCCTGTGTTACTGCTTTAGGGTGCGTTTGGCAGACTGGATTGGATTAGATTGACTTGGATTGGATGATTTAGTCACGTGTTTGTTTCACGGTCGGATGGACAGAGTTATCTAGCTTCGAGGAATATTCGTTCCAGATGTTGGATGACTTGATCCAGAGATTTTAGTTGGATGAGTTCATCCATCTTGTCTAAGTATGTTTCTTATTAACATAATTAATGATAATTAACTTATTTATTGTTGATTAATAATTATAATTATGATATTAACATTAATATTTACTAGTAATATGATAATTAGTATATAAATAATTAGTATCATGTGAAATTATCAACTTAGATGGTTCAATTCATCCAACCTACCAAACAAAAAATTGGATTGTCCAATCCATCTAACCAAACATCAACTTGAATGATCTAGTACAGAAAAATATGAATGATCCAATCCAATCCAACTTTGACTTCAAATCAAACTCACCCTTAGTGTTGGTGGAAAACATGTTGGACATCCCTAGAAGTATGGTGATCAAGACAACCAACGAAGCTGGTGGTGATGGAAGATCATGGATGATCCCTGTTTACCCATTCAAATCCCTATTTATTGATCAAGGATCTTCAGATGAAAATGAGGTGCCCAATCATAACAGAAACCCTCATCCTTTCTCGGACCCAATCGTTCCTGGTCCTGACCCTTTAGAAGGCATGGTCCCAGCTGGTGACCTACATGCTGATCCTCCTCAAGGTGAAGAACACAATCAGCAAGTTCTGCATGATAATGTTGAGCATAGTGTCTCTCTGTCCCAAGTGCCCCCTGGGTTTTCCCAATAGCAGGTCCCCTCGCCGGCTCATCCAGTGCAAGACCACAACTTGGCGGAAAACCATCAAGCCTTAGGAGCTCATATTACTAACCCCCTATCTGCAATGGTTGCAGCTGAAGTTATTATTAAAGATATAGGGATGTGTTTTATATTTTCCCTTTTGCATAAGGGGGTTTACGTATATTTGTCATCTTTGTACATCTATTTATAGAGGTCTTTAGCCTTCTGATAATACTTACTCATTATTCCTAACATGGTATCACAGCTAGATTCTTAGGGTTAGATCGGTTCTTCCTATCGATTTTTTTTCTATCGACTTTCCACGGGAGTTCTTCATTGTCTGAATCCCGAAGCCACAGTCGCCTATCCATCGATCAAGAGCTGCCACCACAATTTGTTACATCCGCCAGCGCTGACTCCGATCTGGCGGCTCGTGCTTGCTACCAGTTTGGATCGGCCTCCATGCTCGTGCCCCATCGAGCGCTGCTACGGAACCGCAGTCAGATCCTGTCTTGACGGGTTAAGATTCCGCCCGCCCGCCCACGCCTAGAACTCCTGCCGCCCGCGTTTTGGCCGCCCGCGCCCGTGCCTGGACGCTTCGGCCGCTCGCACCTCGCAAGCATCGGTCTTCGAATACAGTTGTGGTCTTGCGTCTTTCGTGATTGTGCTCTCCTGGAGAGAGAAGCATCCTGATGCCTGTTGCAACCTGTCTCTGGAAGGCATCGACCAGGAAACTTCCAGTTGCCGGTCACCATCACGTGGTCTCTGTTTGAGTTGTCAAAAAAATAAAAAAAATAAAAAGAGAAGATTTTTTCTTTTTGTTCTTCTCTCTTCTCTTTCTTTCTTGTAGCTTACACCGCTTATTCTTATACGCTTTTGTCGTCGCCTCCCGCTGCTTGCTTTGTGCTCTAGCCGTCACCTGTCATCTCATAACGATGACTTCTTCGTTGAGCAAAGTCCTAGTCTTGCGATGTCCGGTGCTTTTTAATGGCACCAATTATCGCGACTGAGTTCCTCGCATTCGTCTGCATATGCGTTGTTTGCATCTTTGGGAGTTTTTTACAAGCGATCTCAAATGTCCGTCTTGTCCTGCTACTTTCTCACAGACTTGGTTGGATGATGATGCTCGAGCTGGTGCTATTCTTGCTGCTAGTATGAAAGATCATTAGACTGCAGATATTGTTGAGTTTGAGTACTCACACCAGATATGGGCTTTTCTTCATCGTCGTTATGAGCCTAGCAATCAATCTACCTCTCTTGCTTCTTTTCGTCATGAGTAGCTGTTACGATAAGGAGATGCCATGCATGAGGCTTGTTTTCGTGATGGTGGCTTGTTGCGGACCTCTACCGCTTCGCCTGCTCGTTATTCGACTTTTCGATCTACTGCTGATGTTCAGGCTTGCCATTCTTCACAGGATGCTCGTGGTGCTGGTATTGGATGATGTGTGATTTCTGCTGCCACAGATGCCCAGTAGCTTATGCTTCTTCGTCGCTTGCTGCCTCTACACTTTCAGGAGCTGTTGGTGTTGTGACTCAATCTTCTGCAACTTCAGGTTCTGCTGCTACTTCTCCGTCTTCTTCTAATAGACCATCTTTCACTCTTCGTTCAGGTACTCGCCCATTGATTCTTGATTTCGAGGCTTCATTTTATATGACTCCTTACTCCACATGTTTATCATCTCTGAGTCATTCGTCTCGTTCTCTAACTGTTCTTATTGCTGATGGTTCTTTAGTTCTAGTTCTTGGACAGGGCGCATTTTATCTTATTCTTTTAATGTTCCTGATGTCTCTTATGTTCCTAATCTGACCATGCAGCTTATGTCTGTTGGTCAACTCACCGATCATGGCTGTCGAGTGATTCTTAATTCTGATTCTTCTTCTGTTGTGGATCGTCATACAGGTCAGCGTGTTGGCTCTGGTCCTCGTTGTTGCGATTCCCAACGTCTCTGGGAGCTTGACTGGCTTCGTCTTCCTTCCGCTACGTCTGCTAATCGTGTTAGCTTCATTTTTTCTGCTCTATCTACCTCGTCTTTTGCTCAGTGGAACCATCGTTTCGGGCATATTTTTGGCTCTCGTCTATCTGCCTTGATTCGTCGTGGTGTCTTAGTATCGGTTTTAGGAACTAAACCGTTAGCTCAGTGTCAAGGATGTCGATTAGGAAAGCAAATTCAACTTCCATATCCTTCTAGTGAGTCAGTATCTCGGCGTTCTTTTGACCTTGTTCATTCAGATGTCTGGAGTCCTGCTCTTTTGTTTCCAAAGAAGGCATCATTACTTTATCATTTTTATAGATGATTTTTCTCGCCACACATGAGTTTGCTTCATGAAACATTGTAGTGAGGCATTATCTACCCATAAATATTTTTCGGCTATGGTCTACACTCATTTTGACACTCTTATCCGTATTTTTCGTGCTGACTCTGCTGGTGAATATCTCTCTGATGCTCTTCGGGACCTTCTTTCTGAGCAAGGTACCCTTGCTCAATATTCTTGTCCTGGTGCTCCTACTCAGAATGACATTGTTGAGCGAAAACATCGCCATCTACTTGAGACGACGCGTACACTTCTCATTGCTTCCTCTGTTCTGCCTCATTTTTGGGTTGAGGCTGTCTCCACTGCCACTTACTTGATTAATATTTGGCCCTTGTCTGCTCTTAAAGGTGAGATTCCTTTTGAGTGTCTTACGAGCAAGATGCTTGATTACACCAGCTTTCGTTTTTTCGGTTTTGTGTGCTACGTGTTGCTCGCACCTCGTGAGCGTACTAAGTTGATTGCTTAGTCGGTTGAATGTGTTTTCTTAGGGTACAGTTTGGAGCATAAGGGTTATCATTGTTGGGATCCTGTTGGTCCACGGATAAGGATTTCATGGGATGTTGTTTTTAATTAAACACGTCCTTTCTATCCTTGTCCTTCTTCTAATGCTTCATTTGCATCTGTAGTTGATCCTAGTTCGTTCTTGTTCTTTATAGATGCTCCCGTTGTACCTCCTTCACACTCTATGCCGCATTCGACAGTCTCCCCTTCTTCGGAGCCTTATTCTTTGGTTCCCGATTATACTTTGAAGGCTCCTGTAACGTAGGTCCATACTCGACGAGTTGTTCCTGCTTCAGATGTGCCATCTTCTTCTGATGAGCCGTCTACTCCAGTTGAGTCATCTTTTGATGTCTCAGCTTCTCTAGGTCAACCTGCCTCTCTAGATACGTCTTCCTCTCCTGAGGAATCATCTCCTTCCGATGATTCTTCTCCTGAGCAGCCTCTTTGATGTGGTCATCGTACTCGCCATCTTCCTGCTCGGTACTCTCCTTTTAGCTTTGTTGCTACTACACTTCCTGAGTCGGTTGTGTACCGTGATATTGTTCCTCATCCGAAATGGCAGCATGCAATGGCCGAGGACATTGCTGCTCTCGAGTGCACTGACACGTGGGAACTTGTGCCTTGTCCCCCACGTGTTCGCCCGATCACTTGTAAGTGGGTCTATGAGGTTAAGACCTGTTCTGATGGTTCACTTGAGTGATATAAGTCTCGATTAGTCGTTTGTGCCTTCGAGCAGGAATATGGTCGTGACTATGATGAGACATTTGCTCCAGTCGCTCACATGATCACCGTTCGCACTCTGCTTGTTATGACCTCTGTTCGTAACTGGTCCATCTCTCAACATGATGTGAAGAATGTCTTTCTTAAAGGTGAGTTGTGTGCAGTGTTTTCAATCAGCGCCTGGACGCCCAGTCGGCCGCCTAGGCGTACGACCAGGCGATCGGCATCAGAGGTTGACAGGAGAGAAAGGAGCGGCGGCAGGTGGTGTTGGAGGCGACGGCGGAGGTTGACGAGACGAGAGAGAAAGGATCAGGGCGGAACCGCGAAGGCAAGTAACGAGTCACGATTGGGCCGGGCCGAATATAATGGCTGGATGTCTCCAATCAGATCGGACGGCTCATATTACTTTGGATGCCAATAAAACCATGCTCCTGAGTCTTGACCTAACCCTATCGTCCCCTTCTTCCTCACCTCTCCCCTATCCATCGATTTGGCAGCAACGGCGGCCAGCACCACCTGATTCGATGGCGGCAGCGGGCGGCGACACCAGATTTGACGGTGGCGGTGACCGGCACCACCAGATTCGACGGTGGCGGCCATCGACGACGACAGCGACGACGGCCGGCGGTGGCTGTGGTGGCGACCAGGCAAGGTGAGCCTCCTTGGCGTCCTCCAGCCACCGACTGGATGCCTAGGCGACGCCTCAAAAACGCTGGCTGTGTGAGGAGGTTTATATGCAGCCACCATCTGGGTATTTTGCTCCTGGGTATGATTTGTCACCTTCGATGTTCTCTTTATAGCCTTAAGCAGGCTCCTCGTGCTTGGTTTTAGCATTTTGCGTATGTGGTCACTACTGCTGGTTTCTCTGTCAGTGCTCATGATCCCGCGCTTTTTGTGCACACTTAGTCTCATACCCGCAATCTTCTTCTTCTTCTCTATGTTGATGACATGATCATCATCGGAGTTGATTCTGAGTACATAGCCTTTGTAAAGGTCTGTCTCAATGAGCAGCTTCTTATGTCCGATCTTGGTCGTCTTCGCTACTTTCTTGGGATTGAGGTTTCCTCTCTTCTGAGGGAATTTATCTGTCTCGGGAGGAGTACATTCAGGATTTTCTTGATCGGGCTTCTCTTACTGATCATCAGACTGTTGAGACTCTCATAGAACTCAATGTCCATATTCGAGCCACTGATGGTGAGCCTCTTGATAATCCTACTGGTTACCGTCATATTGTAAGGAGCCTCATGTACCTTGGTGTCACTCGTTCTGATATCTCGTACTCTGTTCACATTTTGAGTTAGTTTGTTTCGGCTCCCATCCAGATCCACTATAGTCACTTACTTCATGTCTTGTGTTATATTCCTTGAACTATCTCTAGACGTTTGTTCTTTCCACGCTCTAGCTCTTTACAGCTCAAAACATATTCTGATGCTACATGGGCTAGTGATCCCTCTGATTGTCGATCTCTTTCTGACTATTGTGTTTTTTTGTGGTTCTTTCATTGCTTGGAAGACTAAGAAGCTGGTAGAAGTATCCCTTTCGAGTGCAGAGGCTGAGTTGCATGCTATGCCTCTTGTTTGTGTAGAGGTAACTTGGTTGCGGTGGTTGCTTGAGGATTTCGGTGTTTGTGTTGGTATGCCGACTCCACTTTTGTCTGGCGGTACAGGTGTTATCAGTATTCCTCGTGATCCAGTCAAGCAAGAGCTCACCAAGCATATTGGTGTTGATGCTTCTTATACACGAGCACAGGTAAAAGATGGTGTTGTTGATCTTCAGTATGTGCCTTCAGAGATTCAGCTGGCGGATTTCTTTATGAAGGCATAGACCCGAGCTCAGCATAGTTTTTATCTCTCCAAATTCAGTGTTCGTACGCACCTTGAATTTGAGGGTGGATGTTAGAGATATAGGGATGTGTTTTATATTTTCCCTTTTACATAAGGAGTTTTACGTATATTTGTCATCTCTGTACATCTATTTATATAGGCCTCTAGGCTCTTGATAATACTTAATCATTATTCCTAACAGTTATGAAGTGGGTTCGTCAACAGGGTGAATCGTCACATGGTCTCAATCAGCTGTCCTTTTCAATCCAGATTGATCAATTGGGAGGTCAGTCTTGTGTGGTTAAAGTACTCCCAGCTCCTGTCCCAGCTTTCGGCATTAACAAAGAAAAGTAGACCAAAAGTCAAGGTATGCAGAGTCGTGTGCTGACTAGAGCAATGGCTAAAGCCTAAAGGAAAAGGCAAATCTCCTCAGCAGGACCTTTTTTCTACGTAGCCCGAGACTCTCATCTTTGAGCCAAGGCTGCAAGAATCACCTTAGGACGGTCCAGCTGCTTAAGGAAAGCAAATCAAAAACCAAGAAGCGAAAGCAAGCAAAGGGTAATTATTTTCTCTCTCCCTCTAATTTTGATGATCATGCTTTTCATGGTCCAAAAGATGTGGCTAATGCTGATGAGAGCTTACCGGAAATTCTGACTCATGTCATACAATCAGTTGCAATAGCTCGGTGTGACTTATCTCCTTCGAAGATAACGGCTGGCATGCTCTTGACCCCAAAGACTGAAGATGGAGTTGATGAAGTTGGACCTAGCAATGCACCAAAGAAAAAGGCGAGCAAGGTGTGACAATGGGAAGGACATCCTGCTCATGGATGGTTGGACTACCAGTTCTTTTGTTTTAGTTCATGTTGCTATGTTGGGATGTAGTATGGACTGGTCTCACAAACAATCTTATTTTGTACTTTGCATATGGTTGGTGTTTGCTTTGTTAAGTTGGTATGTGAACTCCCCATGGTATGGTGCTGGCTCCTGCTGTAATCCAACGTTTCAAATAATCCTCTTTTGCCAAAAGCCAATGGACTTGATTTGTGCTTTGTTTTGTCTATATTTTGTGATGATTGATCTCTCTGGCCTTTTCCTTTGGAAAACCTCGTATCTCTGTCCAGTGTCAAGATACAGCTGGGTCAACAAACATTAATTGAAAGAATTGGAATGTGTTGAATTGGAACATTCGAGGTCTAGGGTCCTCTGAAAAGAAAAATCCCCTTAAATCAGTAAAAATGGAATCCCACTGTCAGATATTTGTGTTCAAGAAACTAAAAAGGAAGCATTTGATCATGACCTCAAAAAAGTGGCACCAAAAGCTTTTCAACCAATTTGCTTTCTCTCCATCTGATGGCTCCTCTGGTGGTATTCTTGTTGGTTGGCTTGGATCTCAATTCCATGGCGAAGTTATTAACATTTGCAGATTTGGTATAATAATTTATTTCACGTCCAAGGTTAACAATGAAAAATAGGGCTTGGTAGCAGTATATGGTCCTTGCACATCTCATAATAGAATACCTTTATAAAGTGGATGTTATCACTAAATTGCAGGAGAATTCTCTAAGATGATACTAGGTGATTTCAAAATGTACCGCTCTGATGAAAACCGGAACAAGCCGGGAGGTAATGCAAACATCATGCATAGGGAATCCTTGAAGTGCCCGTAAAGGATTGCAAGTATACATAGAGTAACATGCAAGCAGACCCACTCATGGAGCAACTTGATTGGTGCTTCACAAATGTTGAATGGACAAGTTAATTTCCTAATACAATCATGTCTTATTTATCATGAACAACCTCGGATCATGTCTCCTGTCTGGTTTCGTGTCAGCACTTCCATACCTCAAAGTCAGATTTTCCGATTTGAGAATTACTGGATGGAAATGGTGGATGTCTTGGAAGTGGTGTGCTCATTATGGTGGAAGGATCAAATCTCCTCTAATGTGGTTACAAAGGTCTCTCACAAGCTCAAAAGACTCAGAGGTCTGTTAAGAAAATGGTGCAAGTCTAAGGCAAATATTCCCGATTGCTGAAACAGAGCCGCTTAGTGCTCCAAATTGTCAACACGACCAAAGAAAAAAAAGGTTTTCATCCAAGAATGGAGTTTCAGGCTAATTCTCAAAAAGCACATGGCTAAGCTACTTCAATATCAAAATGAATATTGGAAGAAACGCTATACAGTTAGATGGACTCAATTGGGTAATCAGTCCACAAAATTTTTTCATGCGGCGGTTACTGAGCGACATCAAATTAACACTATCATGTCCCTAGAGCAACCTGAAGGGACTCTTGTTTCAGATCATAATGGAAAAGCTCATTTGCTCTTGGGGACCTATAAAAGCAGAATTGATTTGGCTAGTAATCCCTCCATGTCATTTAATCTTCAACAACTCATACTTCGTCATGCTGCTCTAGCTCATATTGGTAACCCAATTACAGATTCTGAGATTGAAGCCATAATTTGCCTTGTTAAGATTTGAGGGAAGCCACACTCTACACCCGTCCTTCGTGTTGATTTATGTAGGCACCAGTACAGGGTAGGTTCGATGTCTCTAGGTCGGTTACAATCGTATCAATCTAGGAGATTACAATATAATCTGATTACAACTTCTATAGATAGAGTCCTAGCTATCTAATCCTTCTATAGATAATTGTAGAAGATCTTCTGTTTCAATCTGGCCCGTGCACATGCCTTGTATATCTTCCAACATCTCCCTTCAATCACAACTTCCTAAGTTGAGATTGCGTTGGAACTCGATGAGCTTTCTTGCCGGCAAAGCTTTGGTAAAACCGTCGGCTATTTGGTCTTTAGTGGAGATGAACCTGATTTGTAACAACTTGTTTGCCACACGTTCCCTCACAAAATGAAAGTCAATTTCAATGTGCTTGGTCCGTGCATGAAAGACTGGGTTAGTAGTCATATATGTTGCTCCAAGATTGTCGCACCACAAGCACTCCTTCTCTTATTGTTAAATTCCAAGTTCTTGAAGAATGGTTTCTACCTAGATGATTTCGGTTGTTGCATTTGCTAGGGACTTATATTCGGCCTCTGTACTAGAACGAGATACAGTTACTTATTTCCTTGCACTCCATGAGACTAGATTTGATCCAAGATATATGGCGAAACCTCTGGTAGATCGTCTATCATCTGGACATCCTGCTCAATCAAAATTAGAGAATGCATTTATTTTGAGAGAGCTATCTTGTGTATACTTGATTCCAAGATGGTCCCTTTTATATACCGCAAAAACCTTTTTACCTTGGTCAAATGATCAGTAGTAGGGAGATGCAAAAACTGACATGCCTTATTACCTAGAAAGCCAGATCAGGTCTTGTGAGTGTGAGGTACTGAAGTGCACCTACTATGCTCCTATAACATGTTGCATCTCCACTTCCAAGTAGCTGTTGAATACTTCTCATTGGTGGATAATGGCATGTTGACTGATTTGCAATTTTGCATTCCTGCCTTTTTCGTTATCTCGGCGGCATACTTCTTTTGATTCAATAAGATACCATTGCTTATCTTCTCAACTTCAATGCCCAATAAGTAGTGTAAGGTCCCAAGATATTTTAGTGCAAATTCTACCTTAAGATCTAGCAATAAATCTTCTATAGCCTGTTGAGATGAGCCAACAAAAATTATATCATCTACATATATTAGTAAGTAAATAGTCACCTTATCCTTCATGTAGATGAACAGAGACATGTCACCCTTGGAATCTGAAAAACCAAGTTGTACCAACTTGGAGCTCAACCTGGAATACCATGCTCGAGGCGCTTGTTTAAGCTCATGGATTGCATTATCCAATTTACATACATAATCTAGATATTTCACACTGTCATATCCTGGGGGTTGTACCATATAGACCACTTGTTCTAGCTTCCCATGAAGGAAAGTATTTTGCACATCAAGTCGATTGAGACACCACTTTCTTGATATAGCAATTGTTAAAACAATTCGAATGGTGGTTGCCTTCACAATAGGATTAAAAGTGTCCTCATAATCAATTTCGTACCTTTGTTTGAATCCTTTTGCGACAAGTCGGGCTTTGTACCTGTCAATTGTACTATCTGCCTTTCTTTTGATTTTATAGACCCACTTGGAGTCTATAATGTTGATTGCTTCTCTTGGAACAAGGTGCCAAGTTTTATTCTTCTCAAGTGCTTGAAACTCTATATCCACAACCTTTCTCCAATCTTCATTATTTAAGGCCTCTTGAAGATCCTTTGGTTCTCCTGCTGTTGTTAGTAAATATACAAAATCATTACCGAAACTTTTAGGCTTAGGGATATTATTCTGCAACCTTGTTCTTAGACTGTTTATCAATTGTTCACCAGGTATTGTAGCAAATTCCCCACTGTTCTCATGTTCTGGAGATGAATGTGTTGGCACAAGGGATCAATGATGCGCAGAAGATCCACCTGGCAAATCTCCCCTCGACAGCAGCATCTAATCGGCGGGATTCACTTCTCGCGCGACAAGTGTTTGACACGCCTGTCGAGTATCAGTCGGTGCAGATAGAGGCATAGAGCGGGTTGACACCTGTTCCGATGGAGATGTGCATCTGTGAGACCTATGTGTGCTGAATATGGCTTGTGCTGAATACATTGGCTTTGATGATAAAAGTTTTGAGTACTGCCAAAGCATTTTTTTATCAAGGTCCGACTCTAGGTCCGAGCTCCAGCAAGGTCCGATGATAGGTCTGGCTTGTTTTGGGAAGCTCCGGCAAGGTCTGACTTGTTTTGGCTAGGTCCGACTTCTTTGTCTAGGTTCGACTAGCTTTGGTAAGCTCCGGCACTAGGTTTGACTAGCTTTGGTTAGCTCCGGCGCTAGGTCCTGCTAGCTTTGGTAAGTTCGGATGCTACATCCTGTTAGTTTTGGTAAGCTCCAGTTCAATGTTCGGTTAGCTTTGACAAGGTTCGGAGCTTGATTGTAATATTTCTACTTTTACTGTGAAATGTTTGGAGCTTGCTTTATATTCTTGGAAAGAATGCTTAGTATTCATTTACTAAGTTTTTAGTGCATTTTGGCTTAATACGGTTGACATCATTTTGCTATGGTTTGCAACATGCTTATGTGAGGTGCTCACGTAAAGTGTTGTGGTTTCAGAACTAACGAGAGTCAAGTTGATGATTTGTGCTCGGAAGTATTGGTTGTTTATTCATGTGCAGATGTTGCTTGAGTTCAAGACATGGCTGGTGACATGATCTATTAAACTGGTCTTGGGAAGAAGATGAGGTTCAACAACCAAGTTCGGGAGGAATTGTGGTTGAGCTGATCAGGAGGTCACGCAGGATGATTGAACCAACGACAATGCATGTGAAGGAAACTGGATGTCGAAGGAAGGTGTTCGCACGTATACATGCAGTACATGACGTGGAAACATGGTTTCGAAGACGGATTATGGAAGGAAAGATTTGATTGGAAGGATCCAATCGTATCGGATTATGACTCTGGCTGCGGCAGAGTCGGGTATTGGCTCGGATATGGAAAGTATCAAGTTGGTTATGATAGGATTTCATGTGGGTTACGAATTTGAGTTGTTTTAGGAATTTGGGATACGTTTCTATGGTGTTTGGAAGTCTTAAGATTGCTTCTACCTGCGTATAGAAGAGTATTGAGCAGTTATGGAAAGTTTTGATTCATGAATTGAGTAGGTTAGAGTCCTAACTTGGTTTGAGTTGGCCTCCGGGCTGGTTATAAAAGCAAGGGAGGTCAGAGCTCGTGGTAGACGACTTTAGGGTTGTTACTCTTGTGGTTTGATTAATAAAATTCATACTTTGAAGCAACTTTTGTGCCTTGTTCGTCCGACTTGTTTTATTCAAGTCTTCCTCGTCGAGTTTCTGCACAACACTATCTTGCTTCGGTAGTTTTATCATACCTCGAGTTTTACAGATCCCATCGACATGATTCTTTTTGGTTTGTCTTCACAACTTGATTTTCTATCATCTGTGAAAGTTTCACGATCATTGAATTTGTGGTTTATGATCTACACGAGTTTCTTTGCAGTATTTCAGAATTGTTTTTCTCAGATAGGACAAATTAACCTTTGTTTGATCTTTTGATCGTAACTTGAGTTTTTCTCGACGATTTTTCGTGATTCTTGTTGTGATGTTTTCGTGACTTGATTCTCTACAATTTATACTAGTTTTGCACAGCTGAACACATTTAGATTAGTCGTACACATAGTTTCTTTAATAGATCGGTTTTTTGTCGAGGGATGTTTTGTTGCTTCCGCCGAAAAGTATTAATCTACCATTCACCCCCCTCTGATAGCTTTACCGTGCTCTTCGATCCTACAGCGTCCTGAGTCTCGCACGACGAATTATGTGGGTCGTGATCCAACGGGGAGTCCTGCACAGCCACACGATTTGAGGAGTCGCGCACAGTGATGGATTGGACCGGCACACGATCCGAGGACGATTCGCGCCCAGTATTCCGTGCGATAGGACCACCGCCTGTTGTATCTTCCTGGGGATCAGGATCTGGATTCTGTGTGGCAGATGGATCCATGGTCTCCACTTCTTCTCCTGATTCCTGCACAGCACCATTACTCGAACAACTTTGATTAGCGGTATCAGTAATTTCATGAGAATAATCCTGTGGTATATTCTCTGTAGCTTGTCCTGCATAGGGTAACAACCTTGGATGAAGAAGGGTTATCTCGGCTTGGAGTTGTGCCCCTGCATTTTCATGAAGTTTTTCAAACGGAATCACTGTTTCATCAAAAATTACATCCTGAGAGATGTAAATCTGGCCACTGTTTACTTCTAAACATTTGTAGCCTTTGTGCATTGTGTTATATCCCACAAATACACATTGTTTGGATTGAAATGAAAGTTTGTAATCATTGTACAGGCAGAAATTGGGCCAACATGCACAACCAAAAATTTTGATTGGAAATAGTCGGGTTTTGTACCAAATAACTTCTCTATAGGAGTATGAAAATTGATAACTCGTGAAGGGATTCTATTTATAAGATAAGATGCTGTAGACAAAGCCTCATCCTAAAATTTAAAAGGCATAGAGGCACGAGCTAAAAGAGTAAGTCTCACTTCTACAATGTGTCTGTCTTTCCGTTCAGCTGCTCCATTTTATTAATGTGTGTGTGGGCATGATACTGGATGTGTTATCCCTATTTGGCTGAAAAAGAAATTGAGTTTTCGATACTCACCTCCCCAATCTGTTTGCATGGAGATGATTTTGTGATTCAATAGCCTTTCTACAAGGGTGCGGAAAATATGGAATTTCTGAAAGACTCATGACATGTGCTTAATAAAATAAACCCAGGTGAATTTGCTAAAATCATCAATAAACTCACATGATAATTATGCCTTCCAACAGAGGTAGGAGCAGAACCCCACACATCAGAAAATATAAGTTGCAGAGGAAATTGCGAAATACTAATGGACCTAGGAAAAAGCAATTGATGACTTTTGCCTTGTTGACATGCATCTCACACTTCTCTAGACACTGGTTCCAGGAAACAAGGAAATTTATTCTTACTCACGACTCAATTAACTATGACCATAGATGGATGACTTAATCTATCATGCCACTTTTTTGAGGAATGTTTTGAGGTGATGAAGGCGCACTTTGATTAGGAATTCTCAAGGAGGGCCATGGATAAAGTCCTTTCCTACATTGACCGCGTAGAAGGACCTTCTTTGAAATTTGATCCTTTACAAGAAAGAAGTTAGGATGATACTCAAGAAAGAAATAATTATCTTTGGTTAGTTTGTGAACAGGGATAAGATTCTTTGTAGAGCTTGGGATATGAAGTATATTAGAAAGATGAAGTGGACGAGCAGGAGTTTGCAAAGTATAATAACCAACAAAATTAACTCTCATACCTGACCCACTTGCGGTGTGCACCTTTTCTTGACCAGCGTATTTTTCTTTTGTAGACAACTTGTCTAATTCCCCAGGGATGTGATCAGTAGCCAACATTATTTGATGATTTCTCCTCCAATTTGAAAACACGATCATACCATTTGTAGCATCTATTTGCAGTGTGACAAATATTTTCACATATCTGTCAGATCGGTTTTGCTTCAGCTGACCCATGACCCTGTCCTCTAACTTGCGGACCACCACATCCAGAACCTCCACAGTTGCAACGTCCTCTGCCACGAAATTACCTCTGGTTGCGGCGTTTGCATGCATCTGAATTGGTTCTGCCTTTCCAACCGTGCTTCAGTAGCCAGCAATTGTGTGAATAGATAACAGGGATACTGGATCAGACTGTGTGCTGATGTTCTCCACCAGAGAGTTATAATCAGCATCAAGACTGGCCAATATGTAAGTCACCACGTCATCATCTTCTAATTTTTTGCTAGTGGCTGCCATCTCATCGGCATATTCTTTCATCTTCCAAAAATATTTTGCTATGGTTTGATCTCCTTTTCTTATGCTTAAGAGTTTTGCACAGAGGTGCATGACCCGTGCCCTTGACTGTGATGTGAAGCTCTCTTGAAGACCTCTCCATACTTCAGCCGATGATGAAAACATAACCACTTGTGCCAAAATTTCTTTTGACAAAGTGGAGTTCAGGTAGATTATTAGCTGTTGATCTTGAACTAACCACATAGAGTACTCCAGATTGGGTACTTTTTCCGTGGATTTGTCAACCTTCTCAACGATGATTTCTTCTATCGGCTTCTTGACAGATCCATCTAGGAATCTTTAGAGCTGTAATCCACACACAGCAGGGAGGACTTGCACCCTCCATAGAAGAAAACTATCACGATTCATGAGTAAGTTTCTCAACATGATGGTTGAGGGTATTGAAGCCAGACGAAGACGATGACGAAGCTGCCATCTCTGCAGGATGATTGCTTCCAGCGAGAAACTCTTCCTCTCTTGTCGTACACACGAAATTGCTCCTAGGAGCTTATGTGGCTCTGATACCATATTAAGATTTGAGGGAAGCCGCACTCTACACCCGACCTTCATGTTGATTTATATAGGCACAAGTACAAGGTAGGTCCGACGTCTCCAGGTCGGTTACAATCGTATCAATCTAGGAGATTACAAATAGTCTAATTACAACTTCTATAAATAGAGTCCTAGCTATCTAATCCTTCTATAGATAATCGTAGGAGATCTTTTTTTTCCATCTGGCCCATGCACATGCCTTGTATATCTTCCAACGTGCCTTACTCCAATCAACAAAGCATCGGGTCAAAACGGTTTTAATGGTAAATTTCTGAAAACATACTGGCCCATTATCAAGGATGACATTCTTGCTCTGTGGCATGCCATTTTTATAACCATGTGGACATACGACCAATTAATAGTTCTTACATAACCTTGGTTCCAAATGTTTCTAATCCCACATATGTCAATTACTATCGGCCAATCTTGCTTTTAAACTATGTGGTTAAAGTAATTACCAAAATACTGGTTAAGTGTCTTTAGAAGTGCATCATACCACTAATACATCAAAATAAGTATGGCATCATTAAGGAAAGATCTGTACAAGACTGCTTAGTATGGACAATGAATATATTCACAATTGCAAGATTTAAAAAAAGAGGTAGTCCTTCTTAAATTGGATTTCTCAAAAGCCTTTGACACCATTGAGCATAGTGTCATCTTTTTAATGATGGAGCATCTAGGTTTTCCACAAAATTGGATCAGGTGGGTAAAAAATTTACTGAGTTTTGGCTACTCCTCTGAAATTGCATCTAGGCATCCCCGTGGGTTTTGGATGATTGATGACGACAATTAAGAGACTAATGCGCTGAGTTGATCTTAAGCACATGTGTGAAGATTGAAATGAGATAAAATCCTTCAAAAAGGAAATGGTTGAAACGGGAGTCGAAAGCTCAAGCGTAGAAATTAGGGTTTCTATAGTGTTGAGTTTAGACGAGCCGTATCATGTGTGAGGGTGGCTGTATCATGTACATTGAGATCATTCTAGAGGGCTCAAAGTGATGGTTGAGAGAAAAATCTAAGTGAGAAGCCAAAATGAGAGAAAACCCCATAAGACCGGACTTTTTTGGGCCCCTGGCCGGACTAGTCCGGGGTAGCCTGTTTAGTCCATTTTGGGACAGACTAAACATTTCTGCATGAGTTCAGACTTGTCCGTATGGGTATGGACTAGTCCATTTGTCCCTTGGTGAGTGAAGCTGGAGCTAAGTCTTGGGAGGTCGGACTAGTCCTGGAAGGCTCTCTATGGCCTCAAATAAGCTCCTAGAGCTTGGTATGAGTTCCTTAGGGACTTCTTAACTCAAAATGGCTTCAAAATTTGGAAGACTGATTATACATTGTTCACTAAGCATTTTAATGATGATTTCTTTGTTTGCCAAATATATGTCGATGACATTATATTTGGTTCTACTAACAAAGCTTTTTGTGATGAGTTTTCAAAAATAATGACCGAGAGATTTGAGATGTCCATGATGGGGGAGTTGAAGTTCTTTCTAGGTTTTCAAGTGAAGCAACTCATGAAAGGCACGTTCATTAGTCAAACAAAATATACACAAGACATACTCAAGAAGTTTTACATGGACAAAGCCAAATCCATCAAGACACCTATGTCAACTAATGGACAACTCAACCTTAATGTAGATGGTCCAAGTGTGGACCAAAGGGTATATCGCTCCATGATAGGTTCATTACTTTACTTATGTGCATTTAGGCCTGATATAATGCTTAGTGTGTGTATGTGTGCTAGATTTCAAGCTGCTCCTAAGGTGTGTCATTTGATCGCTGTTAAGAGAATTCTTAGATATTAGGTTCACACACCAAGCCTAGGACTTTGGTACCCAAGGTATCTAAGTTTAACCTCATTGGATATTCCGATGCGGACTATGCGGGGTGCAAAGTTGATAGGAAGAGTACCTCCGGAGCTTGCCAATTCCTTGGTAGATCTCTAGTGTCTTAGTCCTCAAAGAAACAAAACTTCATTGCTCTTTCCACAGCCGAAGCAAAGTATGTTGCCACCGGAAGTTGTTGTGCACAACTTCTTTGGATGCGACAAACTCTTAGGAACTATGACATAAACTTGCGCCATATCCCCCTCCTATGTGACAATGAGAGTGCCATCAGAATAGCCCACAATCTAGTTGAACACTCAAGGACCAAATACATCGATATTCGCCACCACTTCTTGAGAGATCAGTCGATCAAAGGAGACATTGCAATTTCCCATGTGAGAATCGAAAAACAATTGGCCGATATTTTCACCAAGCCCCTAGATGAGAAAAGATTTTATGAACTTAGGAGTGAGCTAAATATATTAGATTCTTGAAATGTGGATTGAGTCTTGCACATCTGATTGTTACTTCAAAATTCACATATGCTTGCGAAAAACTCTTCCTCCTCAATTTTCTACAAATTATTTTGAAATTATTGAATCTTTGTGAATTATGGTCATAGTTTGGTTGTTGATTGCTTACTGACCATGTTTACAAAGATCTTTTATGAAAATCTAGTCAAAAAGGATCAAATCACCGTTGAAAACTTAATATATTTGAGTTTTCAGCCTCTGAACCGGACTAGTCCGCCTCCTAACCGAACTAGTCCAGCTAGTCAGAGAAGTCCGAACCTAGTCCGGTGGCTGGACAAGTCCGGGTCTCCAACCGGACTAGTCCGCCCCCCTAGGACTTAAACTCCCCAGGGAACCCTCAAATGGTCACTTCCACTCAAACCCTCTCTCTCTTAAAAACACATGAAAATCGCCCCCAAATCGGTGATTTTCGATTCCCTCCACCAAATCTTGATTCCAATCCGTGAATTGAAGCCTCTAGGTGCGTGGGAACTCTTTCTCAAGCTTCCTAAGGCGATTCTTCATCCACATTGCATCGTTCAAAGATTTGAAGAGGTATTCTTGACCTAACTCCAAATCCTTTAAATTTCAATTATTTTAGGTCTTTTGATAGAAACTTCTTCACAAAAGTTGGTCTCTATATCATTGTGATCATGTACCTCGAATTTGGTGGTCGGATCCGTAGATTCTGCAAAACTTCTCAAGATTAGGGTCGTTACTGTGTGCAGCGGACTAGTCCGGCCACAAGGCGGACAAGTCCGTCTCATGCGGACTAGTCCATCCCTTGGGCGGACAAGTCCGGGTTACATAGTGGAAACCCTAACCTTGATCGATCTGGTGAATTCTAACACCACACTCTACTTCTTTGGACTCATATACTCTCTCTGTGCATCTCTTATCAGCAACAATGTTGAATTCCGACTATGTTCCCCTTTTCGATCCCGAAGCCGAGGCGGGAAGGCGAGAGGTTCACCATCGTGCTCGCGAGGTGTGCGAACTTGCCATAGCATACCTGGAATCGCAGTCGGAGGCAAGGCAGGCTAACAAGAAGCAAAGGGAGGCACACAACTCAGCTGCTGCAGAAGTAGCCCAAAGGAAGAATAGCCTTGTCACTGTGGGGGAGAAGACAAGGACTCAAGAGGCTCCAGGATCCAAGGATAAGGGAAAGGCGCCAGTGGATGATGCGCCTAAGAAAAGAGGTCTAGTTTCTAAGAAGCCTGCAAGCAAGGCAAAGAAGGGGCCCTCTCAACCCATAGGTCCCTTGAGGATGACCTCACTCGCAAGGAACCCCAACCGTTCAACTGCTTTTGATGCTAACATCTTCAAAGGCAAAGGAGCTGAAAAAGCGAGGAAGCTAAGAAAGATCAATGTGTATCAATGCGAGAGGAGCACCGTGTATCCTCGTTTTTGGTGTGACTTCCACTGTGACTATTAATGAACTGTTTACATGTCTAAGCAAACTCCGGTGATAGATGCTCAGTGGATCGATTGAGAGTACATGGCCCAGAAGGATCACTTGGCCTTCAATTCTGTGATTGAGGCCATTGAACACCATGGATTGAAGAAGCTCATGACATTCTAATATGATTGGAATGTGGAGATTATTGCTTAGTTCTGCTCCACCATCTACTTCCACACCGACGGAGATCGGAGGATCACATGGATGACCCATGGAGAGCAATACTCCACCACTTATTGGGAGTTCGCTCAACTAATTGACTTGGAAGATCAACTGGAGAACGAGATCATCATCTCCAACCTAAAGCCAGTTGATCGAGACACCTTGGAATATATGTATCCAAGTCATGGAGTCCAATATGAGGTCGGGCATATAAGGAATATCAAGCCCTTCTATAGTGTCCTCAATCATGTGCTTTGGAAGACCATTGCCCCCAAGAATGGAGATGTGGGCATTATTCAAGGAAGCTTGAGGCACTCAATGGTGTTAATTGATGGAGATGTCAGATTCAATATGGTAGACTATATCTACGATGACATCTTCAATATCTCTCACACACTCAACTGATCATGTGGCTACGCTCCCTATATCATGTTCATGATTGAGAAAGTGACCGGGCTCAACTTCAAGAAGGACATTGTGCATAGAAGACTTCATCCTCACTTCCTCCTCCGAAGCCAGCTGCCACTCGAAGGAAGAATGCGGATCCTCTCGCTTCATCCTCCCACTTCGCGCCTTAGCCACCTCCACCTCCTCCTCCATCACAATCCGGTAGTGGCTTCTTCAGGTGCTTCAAGGCAATTTTCTCCTCGTGCCAGAAGGTGGATGTTCGGCAACGTCGCATGGAGTATTGCCAAGAGAAGTATCTCAAGGCGATGTGCGACAAGCTCGACATCCCCATGTATCCCCCCGCGGAGAGTGACGGAGAGATGACTCCATTCTCAGAGTTCACCACCGAAGAACTTGCCCAATTTGGTGAAGTTAGCACCTCCACAGCGGCTCTGTCCGAGGAAAATGACGATGATGATGTCCATGATCCGGAGGCCACGGAGAGCGATACCCGGCACCAAGGTGGAGATGATGACGACGACGACGATGGTGATGAAGAGTAGATCTTAGGACTCTCCTTCTCTCTTTTCCTTTTTGGTGTCTTGATGCCAAAGGGGGAGAGATTGGACGGGGGTACTTAGATAATTTTATGTTGTTGTCTCTTTTGATCCACTATGGACGATTTTTTAAAACTCTCATTTCAGTTGTTGTGAGACTTAATCTATGGTTCTCATGTATTATTCCTAAATTGTGATGTTATGCTTGAATTACATGTTTAACTTGCATACATGTTACTTTATCACAATTTATGAGAACATCACTTAGGCATCCCACTATAACATGTATATGTATGATAACTCTCTCAATTTCTCTTACTCGTGATGCATACATTGAGGGGGAGTTACCCATACACATACATGTTATGAAAAAATTGCTATTATCCTTTTTGTTGTGTCTTAATGTGTTGTGATCAATCACCAAAAAGGAGGAGATTGAAAGTGCATCTAGGCATCCCCATGGGTTTTGGATGATTGATGACGACAATAATGAGACTAATGAGCTGAGTTGATCTTAAGCACAGGTGTGAAGATTGAAATGAGATAAAATCCCTCAAAAAGGAAAAGGTTGAAACGGGCGTCGAAGGATTAAGCGTAGAAATTAGGGTTTCTATGGTGTTGAGTTTAGACGACCCGTATCATGTGTGAGGGTGGTTGTATCATGTGCATTGAGATCATTCTAGAGAGCTCAAAGTGGTGGTTGAGGGAAAAACCTAAGTGAGAAGCCAAAATGAGAGAAAACCCCAGAAGGCCGGATTTGTCCAGGCCCTGGCTGGACTAGTACGGGGTAGCCTGTTTAGTCTATTTTGGGATGGACTAAACATTTCTACATGAGTTCAGACTTGTCCGTATGGGTACGGACTAGTCCGTTCGTCCCTTGGTGAGGGAAGCTGGAGCTAAGTTCTGAGGGGCCGAACTTGTCCGCCACAGAGGCTGGACTAGTCTGTACCACCCAGAGAAGTCCGTTTTTGGACATACCAAAGCATTCTAGAAGAGTTTGAACTTGTCCATTGTGGCACGGACTAGTCCGTTTGAGACTTAGTGTGAGAAACAAAGCAAAACTCTAGAAGGTCGGACTTGTCCGCCCTTGTGGCCAGACTAGTTCGAACCTACCAAGTTTTGTCCGTTTTGGGACGGACTAAACCGTTCTGTTGGGCTTCGGACTGGTCCATTGTTGGCCGGACTAGTTCGTGTTGTCAGTGGCCGTATGAAATTCAAACGTTAGCGCGCACATCATTTATTTTGTCGATCGATGACGTGAAATTGTCTGTGGTCCCAAAAGGTCGGACTAGTCCGTGGCATAGGGCCAGACTAGTCCGGGATTGCCCTGGTGGCAACAGTTAGTTGCCGGTACCCCTATAAAAAGGGGACCCCGACCCCTATTTGACAACGCTGGAATTCTAGCGCCGCCACAACATTCCTTGTGCCTTCTAAAGCCTTTTTCTCATCCTACTAGCCTTCTAAGACCAAATCTTGAAGAGATTAGGTTTGGGGAGTAGAGTGAAGGAAGATCATCGCGCTTTGGCTCTCTGTTTGATCTCTTGCATATTGTGTTGTGTTTTGTGGCTTGTGTGAGTTGAGCTTCAAGTGCTTCTTGCTGTATTGATTTTTGGAAGCCTCAACTTGTGAGCAACCCCAATCAAACTTGGTTATTACCCTTTGATATAGTAGAAACCTAGCCGGTCATTGTGATGGCTTGGTGAGAAGAGGGTCAAGTGAGACCCGGTCCTTATGTGGACTTCTCAACATGGATGTAGGCTTCTTCGTGGAGCTGAACCACGGGATAAAACTTGTCTCACTTGTCTCTATATTTTGTGATCACTAGATTTGCTATTAGGGTTCATCTTGTTCTTCATCTTGATCTTAATTGAAATCTTGTAACCTAGTTGCTTCCACATGTAAATCTAAGTTTTACTAAGTTGCTAAACATTGCATATACCTTTGGTGAACCTAAATTCTGCAAACAACTTGTAGAAATCAAGTTTTAGGTTTTCACCCTGTGCTGAGCGGACTAGTCTGGCCCTGTCCAGACAAGTCCGATCTCAAAAAATTAATCTCGTTTGATTAAGTCATTTCAGGTATTATTGCCTATTCACCCCCCCTCTATGCAACTTTCATCCTCCATTCTTCTCAATGGTGTTCCAGGAAAGCCTTTTAATTGTTGTAGAGGTGTTTGACAAGGTGAGCCTCTTTCGCCCTCGCTATTCATACTAGCAGCTTATCTTCTTCGGTATGTGATCAATGATGCATGGAAGCAAGGTGTGTTGTACCATCCCTTTGAAGAAACTTCCCCTCTAGGTTTCCTCATAATCCAATATGCTGATGACACCCTTCTGGTTTTACATGCTATACCCAACGTGAGTTTTCTATCTCAAGGGCATTCTTCAAGGTTTCACGCTGTCCACTTAGCTTAGAATAAATTATAACAAATTTTGTATGGTCCTGAAAAATGTTAGCGCAAATAAGGCTGAATTGCTCACAGGTGTGTTCTGTTGTCAGCTAGACACTTTTTCTATCACTTATATTGGGCTTCCATTGGCTCTTCACAAGCCAAAAGTAACAGATTTCACTCCCCTGATTGTCAAAACTGAAAAGAGGTTATCTGCTACATCTAAATACCTCTACTGCTGGAAGACTTCAATTAGTCAATTGAGTCATCTCCTTGTTACCAGCTTACACAATGTGCTCTCTTCTAATTCCATCACCAGTTCTGGAACACATTGACAAACTCAGGAAGCAATGTCTATGGAATGGACCAGACATGGACTCCAAAACCAAAGCTTTAATTGCCTGGAAAAAATGTACTAGACCAAAAGGCAAAGGTGGTTTGGGAGTTCTTAAGCTTAAACACCAAAATGAGATACTGCTCTTGAAAATCTGCACAAGTTCATGAATAAAAAAGATATCCCATGGATCCACATGATCTGGACCGATTATTCTACCCCACAGAACCAGCCAAATGTTCCATCTGGCAGAGGGACATATTCATACTTCTCCCACAGTTCAAGAAGATTGCATCTGGTAAAATTGGCAATTGTTTCACCATTCTGTTTTGGTCAGACAAATGGCATGCACATCCACTAAGGAACATCTTCTCCATCTATATTCTTTCACACAAGATGATGATACTTCAGTGGCAAACTTAATTGCTAATTATTCCATTGAGGAGCTTTTTCATCTGCCACTATCTAGACAAGCATTCTAGGAATTCTTTACTATGGAAGATATTCTTGCCTCTGTGCAGCTTTCTCACAGACAGTTATTCGTGGTTTTTTATTTGGGGATCCAGTAAATATCTTTACAGAAAATATTACAATTTATTCTATCAAACAATCCATCCCTGAAAGCCACTTACCAATATCTGGAACAGTAAATGCAACAACAAACTCAAGGTCATTGCTTGGCTCCTATTCACGGATAGGCTAAACACTCATGACGTATTAAATCGTCCGAACTGCAAAATTGAAAACAATGACTACTCTTGTGCGCAATGTTGTAGATGTAGCCAGGAGACAACATTGCATCTCTTCTTCAAGTGCTGCTTCAGTACTTTCTTGGCAAAACATTGGGATCCAACACTACAGGAATCCGGCGATAGGGCGTCGGCCATATGAGCGTCGGTTGTCTACAGAAACCGACGCATATAAATTAAAGGTGTCAGTGAACCGACGCACTTAGCCGACGACGAATTTTGGACGCCTTTAACAACTAATTGCGTCGGGGCCGACACATTTATTGCCTATGTGTGTTGGTTTTGGTAGGCTGACGCACTTAAAGTTAAATGTGTCGGCTGGAACGACCGACGCACTTAAGACGTTATATGCGTCGGTCCTGGCCCAACCGATGCACATAAGTGCACACGTGGCTGCTCCACTGAGCCCGGCTATGTGCGTCGGTCCGCTAGAAACCGACGCATATAACTGCTTAAGTGCGTCGGTTTCTGGGCCGACGCATATAATGTGCCGCGTGGCCATCTCCCCAGTGGCCAGATATAGGC
Source organism: Tuctoria greenei (assembly GCA_036927565.1). Classification (NCBI taxonomy): domain Eukaryota; kingdom Viridiplantae; phylum Streptophyta; class Magnoliopsida; order Poales; family Poaceae; genus Tuctoria; species Tuctoria greenei. Next base: position 140,442,576 of record JAYESD010000001.1, on the reverse strand, counting down.
GTCGGTGTAGACCAAACCGACGCACATAACGATTTTTTTTAAAAAAAAATGTTTATTTTCTCTCCCTCCCGGATGGAGAGCCTTCATTTTACACACAACAGCAATATACAGCATATCAACATACGACTATACACAAGTTATGAAACATAGCACCATACACAAGTTATAAAACATTTCGAACACAAGCACAACATAATACAAGCACATCAGTTCGAAAATGAGTAAACAAATTCATATGTCGCCGTGGGAGCCTCCACTCGCATGTCCTCCACTCCCATCTCCTCCACTCGCACCTCCGTCGTTAATGTTAAAGAAAGCATCGACACCTTCAGGTGTTCCGTGATGAGATCTCTGCAATAGATAAAAATAAAATAGAAACTTAACAACATAATATGTTAACTCCTACTTACTTAATAACATAACTTTAAAAAAGAGAAGCATATTGGTTTGAACTGAAACTTAAACACACTCTCGTATTTCCTCTCACACTCTCTAACTCTCTCGCCCTCACTCGCTCTCCTACTCTATCTCTTCTCCTCTCCCTCTATATCTCTTTCTCTCTAGCTCCCTCTCTATCTATCTCTTCTCTTCTCTCTATCTCTTCCTCTCCCCCTCTATATATTTCTCTCCCTCTCTATCTATCACTTATTTTCTCTATATGTATTCATCTCCCTCTCTATCTATCTCTGGCTCTCTCCCTCTCTCACTTGTTCACTTTTTCATTTCATCTCTCCGCTATTATTTCTCTTTTCTTTTTAATATTATGGTAATTGATGTTATAATGAAAATATTGTAACAAGTATGCATGTCATACATACCGCTACATCTTCTTGTGATGGATGAGTCTGCATCAGAGGAAAAGGCATCGGTAGGAAAACTGCTTGAAGTTGTGAGATTATAATTAGAATCATTTTGGAATCAAATAAAGTAGTCAAATGTGGAAATTACAGTTTACCTGGATTATTTTGCTGTAATCCAGAAGCCAGCAGTGACATAAATCCGTAAGGTTGTGGAACATACGATTGACCACTCTCGGAACCCTGCAACACAAATAGTTACGATATTGCATTATATAACTGAAGTCAATAAGATAAGTAGTTTTACCTGTGAGGAGCCAATATGTGGTAGTGGTGGCTGCATTGGTCGAGGACCGAACTGAGAACTGGAGCTACCTTGACCCATAAACTGCATCAAGTAAATTAGTTGTGATATCTTTAGTAGATACATTTGTAAATCGAATAATATTTTCAAATAAGAAAATTACATGTTACCTGACACATATACAAATAATGCATCTGTTGCTGCAACATCTGTGTTTGTTGCTGTTGTTATTGCAGTAACATCTGTGTCTCTTGTTGTTGTTGTTGCATCTCCTCCTTTGTGCGTCTCAGTTCTTCTCGTAATTCAGCCTCTGTAGATGATTGAAATCGACTAATACCAACATTGGACGGTCGTCGTCTAGCATAAGCCTCACGCTCTACATATCCGTCGCCTAACCCAAGTCTACAAAAAAATACAAGTGTGAAGAATCGATATTCATTAACATACAAATCAGCATTAACTTTACACATACCTCCCATGCGGTAGACCTCTGCCAGCATCGTATGCTGCAGCGACATCCAACGACTCTCTCAAATAGTCTGAATCAGGTCCATGATTCTTTTTGAAACACTCAACATACTTTTGCTGTGATACATTTAGTTACCAAATTAATGTAATACAATATAAATTGAGTTGATAGATAAAAGAAACAAAGAATCAACATACGTACCAATTTCTGGGTTGATGCCTCATCACATAACACCTCCGGGCGATTCGGGTCTGGACCTTTATGCCCCTTAAGATAAACCTCAAAAAATGTAGGAGGCGTACCAGTTTCAGCTGTCTGCAATATCAAAATCAATAATTTAATAAATGCAATTAATTGAAGGAATCCAAGTATGAATATAAGAATTCATACCATCCTTTGTTCCATCCGAACATAACCATCCGGCCCATAGAAATGCTTTCCTGACTTGCTCTTTCGGTTTCTTTGGTGTCTATCAGAAATATTTTTAAACTCAGCTGAAACCCAATACCCGCATAACCATTCCCAAGCCTCCATATTCGCACAAATCCAATCCACATGACTTTGCAGGTACTCCTTCCTAGTGAGGTGAATTTTGGCTGCTTCTTTGTTTGTCATAGGCTGGAACATCACCGTCTTGTAGTAGACGGTCACAGCCTTGATCCGTGCCTTCAAGAAGGAGTCCTTGACATGTCTCTTTGCTGCATTATGGAAAACTGAACAAGCGTATGCTTGACTCACACCCTCCTCCAAACGAAAGCTACCCTGCATACAAGTAACAATTAATGTCAAATAACAATAGGATGTAATGTAATGGAAACTAATGTAATGGAAATAATCAAAACAAACTTACCCAGAAAATCTCCCAAACTTTATCCTGACATGTACCCGAATCGCCATACTTTTGAGGCGCATAGTGATCCCAACTATGCGCTGCAATTCTTTGACCATCTACTAATACCATCCCGGGGTAGCAAAACCAGATGGCGTTTCCCAACTCGGTGTTAACTACTCGTCGATGCCCCTTTCCACTCCATCCAAGCTCCACCCAACACCTAGTACCCTTCGGCCTTATAATTGTCCGCTCGTCTATACTTTTACTTACACCACATAAAAGGTGCCTCCGCAGCCTGTACATAAAAAATAAATAAAATTAGTTAATTGAACAGATATAATGAACTTGTTAGTTAATTAAAAATATTACCTAAAAGGGCATCGATCGGGGTGTCCTAACTCTTCCAGCTCGGCCCTTCTTGCAATCCTGGCACCTCGCTCAGGATCCTCAGGCTCATCTTCTTCCTCATCATCTCTCTCATTCCCACCATCAGAAGAGGTCCACCGCCCAACACTATCTGAGCCTCCTCCTGAGACTCGTCCTGAGCCTCCTGCTGAGCCTCCCACTGAGCCTCCCCTTGAGCCTCCCATTGAGCCTCCTCCTGAGCCACCTTCCTGCTCCTGCTCCTAAGCCTCGCCCTGAGCCTCCTCCCCGTACAACTCCTCGTACGTCGGGCAACGATCTGTCACCTGTGGCGGACCTCGTGCAGGCTCGCTCGACGTCGGCTCTGCCACACAACTCAAAAAATGTCTCTTCCTCTGCCCACTGTAAGAAGTAACCTAAAAATATAAATAAAGAAATATATAAAGAAGTAAGAAACAATAGAAAATTAATTTAATATTTACATGTATGTAAAAAACAAGAACCTAAAACGGGTCCGGCTGGCTCGAAGTAGAACTGGGAGTGGAGACCGAAGATCCACTACCCTTCTTGCTCTTCTTCTTCCCCAAACTTGGCAAAAGCTTAAACATCTACGCACATTGTTATAGAAATGATTAGTATACAACATTAGATAATAAATAAAGAATTTATACAATAATATTAAAAATCTAAAAATTGCGTACAATATTATCAAAAATCATCAACATCAAAATCTGCTTCTGTCACGTGTGTATTAAGATATTCACGTATCTCTTCTTCCACCTCTTCCTCTTCACTCTCTTCCATCTCTTCCTCTTCTTCATCATATCTATCCTGTTCTTCCAAATTCCTTTTCTTTTTTTTTTCCATAATTCTTTGTGATTGTCGAACACGTTTTCTTGAAGGGCCAGCTTGTTCTTCCGACATCAACTCTAACGTATCACTAGCAATTTCTGTGAGTCCTATCCTAGAATATATCATAAAATATTATGCTTCCTCGACTTCATCCTGATAGATAATACCGTAATCTTCTTGAATCTCTATATACTCATCATAACGATGAGGGTGCACTTCAGGGTTAACTGTATACACAACCCACCAATTTTTCAAACTTGGATGAGGATAACTTAAATAGTACACTTGTACCACTTGATTCGCAAGTACAACATTGTTGATAGGCTGTGTATCGTGACTTGTGATTGACTTCCACCATTCCAAAATCATCAACTCGTGTGCCCGATGTTGGATCAAACCATTTACAATCAAAAATCACAAGTTGAAGTGTTTTTGGACCGCCAAATGTGTACTCTATTATTTTTTAAGAACACCGTAGTATTCTGTCACTTTTCCACTACCCTATGCGGCAGTTATCATTACTCCACTATTTGTAGTGGCAACAAGTGGACGACTTGCTTCTAAACTTGCCGTCCGAAAACGATATCCGTTGATATCGTACCTGCTAAATTCTGTTGCTCTCAATTGACCATGCGACATGTGTCGCAAGTCATCGGAGATGTTGACATCTTTCATACACTACATAAATAAACAAAGTTAGCATCTTATGATAAACGCGAACTAATATTGAAAGAAAAAACGGATATAAAATTACATGTTCACAGAACCAGTCCACAAAGCTTTTTCCACCGTTTATGCCATGCTGACGCATCTTATCCAATTGACTTTGTGTAGGTTTTCGTGAAGATTTCCAATACAACTTGTCAAACATTTCAAAATATGGTAACACCTCCTCCATGTTGAAAAATATGTAAAGCATGGTGTAATTCCTCTCTTGTGCTGAAATATAATGAGAATTAGCAGCTGCAACATCTTTACCCTTCCATTGAAAAATCTTAAGCTCACTCGTATATTGCTCTTCTACATTATGATATCGTGTGACACTTGCATTCACGTTGTTGGCATGTGAAAAATATTTGCTAGAGAAGTTAGTAATCTCTTTAGCTGCAAATGCTTCTACAATACAACCCTCAACTCTTGCTTTGTTGCACACTGTAGCTCTAAGTTTCTTCAATTCTCTTTCTTGGCTATACATCCATCTGAATTGTGCAGGACCTGCTACTAATGCTTCATAAGGTAAATGCACCAACAAATGTTGCATAACATTCATAAATCCAGGCGGGAACACTTTTTCCATATTACATACAAGCACAACAATTTCTTTCTCCCACTGTCGCATCATCTTTTTCGACACTTCCTTAGCACAAATATGTCTATAAAAGTAGCTAAGTTCAGCAAACATCTTCCACAAATCAGGTTTGAAGTAGCCACGAAACATTACCGGGATAAGTCTCTCCATCGTAATGTGATAATCATGGCTCTTCAACCCATTCAGTTTACCATGTTGAGATTAACACATCGTTTTATGTTTGCTGCATAGCGATCTGGAAACTTTAGTGTTTTTAACCAACTAAGTATTTGCTTTCTTTCTTCTGGTCGAACACAGTATGGAGCTCGTGGCCTACTTTCATTCATGTTTTCATTTGTTATAACCTCAAGCCCAGGACGATCGCAAATATCAGCTAAGTCTTTCCTCGCACTCAAATTATCTTTAGTTTGACTGGTAAAATCAAAACACATGCTTATGATGCTTTCAGCGACATTACGCTCCTGGTGCATCAAATCTATGTTGTGCGGTAAAAGCAGCGCTTTTGCATATGGTAGCTCCCAAAGAAAAGAAATATGAGTCCAATTGTGTTCTGTACCGTACCCCTCGAAACCACCATCAGCGGACTCTTTTAACTTTGCATGCCATGCCATTTTTTGCCCTCTTGTCAATCGACGAGGGGGTCCTTCTGTAACACTTTTTCCTTTTCTGAATGATCGTGTATCACTACTGTAAGGGTGATTTGAAGGAAGGAATCATCGATGGCAATCAAAGAAGCTGACTTTTCTTCCATACTTCAACCTGAAGGCATCGGTATCAGCCATACATATGGGGCAACACAATTTTCTATGGACACACCAACCAGCCCAAATGTCGTATGCCAACAAATCATGTATAGACCATAGATATGCGGCACTTAAAGTAAATTCACATTTCATATGACTGTTGTATGCCTTTACACCTTGCCATAACTCTTTCAAATCCTCAATCAACGGTTGCATAAACACATTAATTTTCGTCCCAGGATGTTTAGGACCAGGAATGATGGCCGCTAGGAATATGTATCCTTCTTTCATGCACATGTTGGGAGGGAGATTATAAGGCATGATGAAAACAGGCCAACAAGAGTATGGACTGTTACTTGTGCTGAAAGGAGTGAAACCATCTGTTGACAATCCAAGATGCACATTTCTTGGATCTTTACCAAACTTTGGATCGAAATGGTCTAGAGCTTGCCATGCCGCGCCATCTGAAGGATGTACCATAATATCTTTGTCATCACTCTCACGTAATCCTTCTGAATGCCACCTCATCTACTTCACAGTTTCTTCAGAAAGGAACAACCGTTTAAGTCTAGACGTGATAGGTATGTACCGAAGCTGTTTAACCGGTACATTTGTACTTATTTCCTCCCCATCATCATTCAAAACCTTCACATGTCTAGATGCATTGCAATGCATACATTGAGTATCGTTCCGGTGTTCCTTCCAAAACAACATGCAATTATTTTCGCATGCATCAATGTTCTCATAACTCATGCCCAGACCTTCCAAAATCTTCTTTGAATGATATATGTCTTCCGGCATCTTATGTTTTGCCAGAAGGAGATCATTGATCAACTTCAAAATACCATTTTGGCAATTGTTTGCAAAATTGAACTTAGACTTCAGCCCCATAAGTCGTGTGACCGCCTGCAGAACGGTCACACTAGCGCCCTCATATACTTTTTCATCCGCGGCGGCAAGAAGGCTGTAAAACTTCTTTACCTCATCTGGCAGTGATTGCTCTTCGTACTCTCGAGCAACATCCGCCATCATCTCATCCATCCGATCTTCATTCTCGTTTTCATCTCACTCACTATCATGATCTATCTCTCCATGCTCATGCCAACTAGATAGTCAGGCATAAATCCGTGCTTACAAAGGTGCAACATCATTTCAGACCTCTCGAAATGTCGACGATTCTGGCACCTGCTACACAGACATTTCACAAAACGAGCACCACTAGGAAATGCTTGGTTCACGAACTCATTTGCCATTTGTGCCCATTCCAAAGTGTACACACCATCTGAACTCCATCCATCATACATCACCTTACGGTCGTCACCCATTTTTCAACTTATACCTTCAAAGCAGAAAATCATTATAATTAGTTTATTTTTATATTATGTGATGGTCACTACAACTAGGCAGATAGGTCCTAAACCCACCCAAGAGTGGTCGAGTGGGGCGTGCTTATGACGACACACGTGGTCTGGATCCAGACGAAATTTAGGCAGCATAACCCCGCTGTTCTCCACTGCACGCCCGAAAATGATACAGCAGAGAACATCAGGGTTATGCCGTCGAAATCTCGTCCAGCTCCAGACTCGCGTCTCGTCACAAGCCACACCCCCCCCCCCCCCCCCGATCCACTCCCAGGCTATCCAAAAAGGGACAATTCCGAACATTCACGTCTCACATGTCAATGGCATGTGATACGTGCCGATTCAAAACGGGGTAATCAAATTCTATAGGTTACGTTCCTCATTTTCATTTTTCAATAATTTACGAGAGAGGAAAGAACAAGACAGAGGAGGAAAGTTGGTCAGAGTTGAAAGTTCTAAGTCCGGATCCACCGTTCAGGCGCGGTTAGTTAGTCGTCCTCATTATCGCCGTACGCATCTGTGCTCGTCTTAACGCATACTTCACAACTAGAATCATCTTTCACTACAATCCTCTCAAACTACCATAATTATAAAAATATTTACTATATTACAAACACATAATTAGTCATCATATTGCAAGTGCTAAAAAGAAGCAATCACATGCATGATACGAACTTTTAATCACATTCAAATCATATAGCATAATGAATATGAATCACATTCACGAGTGAGCAACTATATAATATGAATCACATTCACGAGTTAACACTAATCACATATATAATATGCTCACATATTTAGAACTATTAATCATCCTCACATATATAAGTTAAACATGTAAATTTGCATATAATTTGAGAATTAAGTATTAATTAATCTAACATATCCACATTAGCTATGAATTAAGCTCACACATAGAACATCACATATACAAACTCATGCACCAAACAAAAATTACACATAATATTCAAATATGACTTCATTTTACCTTATGATTCAAGGAGGAGTGAGGGGCGTCGAGGGGGGCTGGACGGGGGCGCGGAGGAGACCCGGACGTGGGGCACTGGACAAGGAGGCGTCGGAGGGGGGCCAGACCAGGAGGCGCCGGACGGCCGAGGAGCCTGGCGGGCGGATGCGCGGGCGGGGTCGGTGGCGCGGGCGGGATCGGGGGCGCAGGCGCGACCGAGGGGCAGCGGGCGGGGGCGTAGGCGCGGGCGACGGGCGCCGGCGATGGGGCGGCGGGCGGGGGGCGCCGGCGAGGGGCGGGATGGCGGCAGCGGCAGACGGGGCGCAGACTCGAGTCGAGAAAACGGCACCGCTTAAGGGTTTAGAGAAGAGACGCACCGAAGGGCTTAGGTCCAGCCGGGCCCGTTTAAGAGCGTCGGTTTCCCTGGCCGACGCTCTTAAAGCCTGAGCCAGCTGGGGCCACATTAAATGTGTCGGTTTGTCTCCGGCTGACGCACTTAGATCCTAAGCCAGCCGGGCCCCGCGTTATGAGCGTCGGTGCCGCTGACACATTTAATATATGTGTCGGTTTGGCCGACGAATTTAATAAGTGCGTCAGTTTGATCAAGAAAACTGACGCCTCTAACTTATTGGTGTCGGTTAACCAAAACTGACACCTTTATAAGAGTTAAATGCGTCGGAGCCAACGCATCTAAGTAAACTGACACCCTATTCATCGTTTCCTGTAGTGCAATGGGGTATAATCTTCCCTTCTATCCTATGCTCATAAAAAATCAAGAGGAATTTCAGCATGGTTTCTTTGTGGAGGTAGTCATCATAGCCTGTTGGACAATCTGGAAACAAAGGAATAGGAAAGTATTTGAACAGGTTATCTCGGACCTTACCATGTGGGTTAGACAATTCAAAAAGGAATGTTATACTCAAACATATAGAATGAGTGATTCCCTAAAATGTAACTTGTTTTCGTGGCTTTCTTCCGTCCATTAGTGCATCTCACACTTTGGATGATCATCCCACCTCTGCTGTTTTTATTTTTCAGAAAAAGAAATCCTATTAAAATGTGTCTTTTGGAGTATGCTTTTATATAGTACTAGTAACAAATTATGTGCAATATTGTTCACCTTCTTGCTTTTTGAATTGAACCTATTTAATTCTATTGGATATACATAAAACTGACGGTGCTAGCGTCGCTAATAAAGTATAAGGATTGTAAATAGTTCGTATTCAGGTTGCTCTAGGTTTGATTTGAGCTGAGCTCGAATGCTAAAAGAATCAAGCTTGAGCTTGACTGTAGAATCAAATGGATCCTGGACTCGATTTGAAACCTATTCGGAATTTTATCAAACTCGAACTTATGAAGATGAACTCGTTTGAGTTCAACTTGTTGAAGCTATAGGAATGACGGAAGCACGGAGCAAGCAATCCGTGTATACTCGCAGGCGCCAGGCGGCACAAGCAGCGAGGGGATTCCGGATTCGTCATTCGTGTAGCGTGTATACGGCAACGCCAGGCAACGTGATCCGTGTGGCAAGCAGCAGGTAGGCCTGCGTTAATCGCTCTGCACCGTACACAGCAGAGAACACACCTGCTCCCAATCCAGGTAGAAACTGTGAAACATTAATGATTTTTGGACTTTGGTAATATCTCATTAATTTTGTACGCTTGTTCTCTCCATGATTTTATGAACAACAAGCCCAAATGAGATTTGAAACTTTTATACAGTTAGAGCAGCGAAAGGCCCCAGAAGGTACTTCTCAATTCAAAAAGGTTCGAAGGATAAATATTCTAGATATTTTTTTATATTATTCTATAACAGTTTTCTATCAAACTGGAAGCATTACGATAGAGATTGAATTGTTCATTTAAAGGAATTTGATAGTCTTTTACTTTGGTTGTAAATTATTTACAAAAGGACATCGAAAAGATCAATTGATAATGAGGGTATAATATGCCTTATTTTAGTATTTCGTACAGTCTTGAATATTACCAGCTCGGCCCTGATGCTTTTATTTATTTATTTTGCTCTGATCCTATAAAAGGTTCACGAGACGAAGAACTCGAAGAGGTAACTAGAGTACATACATCATGCAGTCCTGGCTACTCGCTATAACAACTTTCTTGCCTACTTTACATGGTTACATCGCTGCAAGCAGGTAACTAACTGGACTGAAAGAAGTTGCAGTTCATCTCGCGAACAAGATTGTAACACCCTAAATTTCAAAACAAATGTAAACAATTGAAATATATTAAGTTCATGATTGTTTGTGCATTTGAGTGTTTTTGAATTCAAAAGTTGATAGAAACTTGTTTACAATTTGAAAGTAAAATTAAAAGAAAAGGAAAGGAAAAGAAAAAGAAAAAAATAAAAACTTAGCTGGGCCGGCACCAACCCCGCGGCCCATCTCTCTCTCTCCCTCCCTTTTCTTTTCCCCTGCCGGCCCAATTCGGCCCAACCGCGCGCCAGCGCCTCTCCCGTTCCCAAACCCTAGCCGCCTCGCGTGCCTATCCCCGACACCGCCGCCACGGCTCATGCGTGTGCCCCAGCCAATTGCACCGTCTCCTCCCTCTACGCGCGGGGCCCACTTGTCAGCTTCTCCTCAGCCGTGTGCCCTGCTGGAGCCCGAGAATCTCGACGCCAATTCAAAATTTGGCAATAATCTCCTTGTTTAATGCCCTAAATGGCTTTCCTTCGAGGGGGTTACCTTCCATCCTTTTCGCGCACCTCCTCCCCTATAAATCTCGGCCCTCACTCCCCTTTTGCCCCGGTTTAGCAATCCCTAGTCGCCGGTGCACGGGTAAGACACCGACGTTCCCATTTATTCACTACACTTTTCTCCGTCCTAATCTGTTCGTCTTGTGTGTCGTTATCCTAGGAAGCCGCTGGGCAAGTTGTTCTATGGATTAGCAGCCTCGTCATCAACTTTGACGAGCGCCGCCGTTGGTGATGAGTGTCGCCGACGTTCCCGTCGCGTCGCCCCTATTTCTCATTCTATCTTTGCCTAATGTGTGTGTTGTGTCCATAAGAACCCGTAGGGCAAGTTTATTCGAAGATTTAGTGACCGCAATACGAAATCGGTCAATGCTGCCGCACCTCGCCTTCGCGCACCTTCCTCCGGCCGATTGCCACGTGTGCGACGCCCTCGGTGAGCTCCCCACACGCTTTTCTCTCTTTTTCCCCAGAAGCCGTCAACTTTGGGCCACCAGAGTGCTGATTTAGGCAAACTCCGGCGAGCCACCATGGCCGCCGTCACCTCTACTGGCTCAGGTTGGCACCCACCTCACGGGGCGACATGGCGCAGCCACAACCGTCCCTCTGGGCCTAACGGCCTAGATTAAAACATGTCTACCCTTTCGTTCTTTTTAAATCAGAGCCCCACACTTTAGATCCAACGACCATGATTAGATCAATCTCATACCCCTTCGTTCGTAAAATCCTAGCCACTCAAATAAAATCTAATGGCCAGAAATAGATCAGACATACCCCTTCTCCATTTTGCAAATAAACCACTGCGCCTTTAAAATAAATCTCAGATAACTCCTATTTTTTATAAAAATGCCCCAACAACTGATAATAATTATGTGAACCGTTTGTAAATGAAGAATGCTTGCATTTAAAACCCTAAATTAAATAAAAGTAATGTTCTTAGCCTCTGTTTAATGTGAAAATAACAGAAAAAGCCCTAAAACACTATTAAAATTATTTTCAACTTTGTATTTATTCTGTTTTTATAGAAAGATCCCTCTAAACAGTGCTAATTGCAGAAAAATGTATTTCACTTAATAAAAATATCAAAAAATTATTTAGAGAATTTGGAATATGTATTTATTTTTGTTTCCATTTAAATAATTCATTTAAGTAAATAAAATTATGTAGAAAATAGATTTAATAGGTATTTGTCAATCTAAAATTATTTTGAGCATATGAATAAATATTAAAAATGATATAAAAATTACTGAGCACATTCTTTTAATAGGAAATAATATGAAATCTATAATTAAATATATTTTGGGTAGGAAATATCCACTATAATGTTCAACAATATATTTTAATATTGAAAATTGCATAGTTATTTTATTTAACACCATTGATAATGTGAATTTATTAGTAACGTGCATAGTAAATGTAATAAAATTTCATAATAGCATATAAATAGTTATTTGACTCTAGGAAAATCTTAGAATCCAATATAAAATATATTCCAGCATCTAGAAATTAAAGAAATAATATAGCACCTCAGATATTAATATAAAAATAATACAAACACGTAGAAAATATCTAAGATTCTTATAAATCCATATTTGCATGATATAATTCATTTGTCGCTTGATTAATGAATGTGAATACATGTTTTTACTATAAACTTTACTAGAACATAATAAATCGCTATAACTCCGATTTATATCATAACTGTAATATATCCAATGATACCATTTGCATTGCTTGTATGGTGTCTTGTTAGTTATTATTTTTATTTCTTTTGATTGTAGTTTTTACACATCCGTATTATGATGAAGAAGCGACAAGGAGAATATGGAGATCAAGAGTTCAATGAAGAAGAACTGAGCAACTATAATAAAAATAGGCAAGTGCCTTGACCATCTTGTACCTACTTAGGAATTATAGTTAGTTGCATGCTTAATTTAGTGAATCATATGCTACGATTATCCTGTTGCTTTATCTTATCTTCCTTTTCGCTTGGGTATATAATTGTGGTATTTGGGAATTACTATACGATAGTCATGCAAATTAGATGGGTGAAACAATATTCATCACATTTATTACTCATGATTTATGATCATTTATGGCATTGGAAAATGAATTGTAGTGAATAGGAATCTAGCGGGTTGGTTTGGATGGTATGGTGCAGTATGCATGAGACCCGAGATTGAGGTTTTGACCTTGCCAGATTCTAAGGACTGGTTTACGGAGTAGCCACTAAACTTTATAGTATCGCCACAAGACTAAGAATGGGGTAGCTTGGTCAATTAATTAGGCCTCTCCTAGTGTAGTATTGTGATTGGATGGTGTGGGAAATTGGTCCAGAGTTAATGTCTTGGGATCCGTATGGCTCAAGAGGCCACTAGGGTGTTGAGATGAAATTGTCGCTTCACACTTTTGTACAGGGGCGAAGCCTCAGAGGACTAGTACGCATTGGGAGAACCTTTGTAAAGATATCATAGTGATCTCCTAGCCACACACCTATGGAAGTGTGAAATGTGGTTGATCACCACTGGTAAAAGGGAGGTTTACCTAGTCCACCTAGCAACAGTGGATGAAATCACGGCTTGTGGCTAAAGAATACATTCTCTGCATAGATTGGAAAACTGTCATGACAACCGTGCTCACAAACAAGAGCAGTTTGGCGTCGAATTCATAATAAGTCGATTGTTTGAGATGATGGTTGGAGTGATATTGGTATTGTTCTATTATTATCATTTTATGTTATGATTGGTAATATTCATCTAGATGTAGGTTGCTAATGAAAGCTAAGGATAGGTTTAATACTTAGTGCTTAAACCACTATCAGCCTTTTCTTTTTGATTGGCCTTCATGTCATTTATTTCCCACACTTGCTGAGTACTCTATGTACTCATGCGCTTGCCATTATTTTTCATGAATGCTACTCAATAAAAAGAAGATCAAATGAAGACTAGTGAAATTGAAGACGGTGCATTTGAAGGTCACGTTGGTGTCAGTTGATTTGTCTGTGGTTGCCCTAAAGTTTACCTCTTCTGATGCTATTCAAAACTCTCTTTAAAGGTATAAATGTTGTTTGTATTCGATATAGATCTGTTTATCACTTTTGTCCTACATGTATGATGAAACTGATCCTTGCATACATGTAGTTTGCAACTGATTTTATTTTTAATAAAACTTGGTGTGACAAAAATCCTATATTTCTGCTCCTTGTTCTTGCTTCCGGAGAACGTCTTCTTAATCCAGTCGAAGGGTTGTGCTGTGCAACAACTATGCATTTGCACTAGTGATGGCTCCGCATCTTCCATATGAATGTACGATGCACTAGCATGAGGCTCAGGGAACAAAAAGGGACTCACTTGTGTTGTAAATAAAATTGGGAGAGGGACACAAAGATGGTTGTAATTGATTGTACTATTTATTCATTCATTGCCCTTCTGTTTATACATGTCAAGGAGATACAAGGTTGGAGGCATGTGTCCCTTCATGAAGGGACTAAGTAACTACCCTATGGCAGTTATCAAGTGATCACATGTTTAATATGGGTTATAACACTCCCTCTTAAGCACTTGATCTCCACATTTAATGAGTAATATCTTTGAAAAACCCCGTGAGAAAAATCTGAAGATATACATATGTATACGCTTGTGTAAAAACTCCTGAAAATATTGTTAAAACAGGAGAAAAGCACAACATTTAAATGTCATATTCGTTTTCATAAAAAACCCTGTGGGGAAATAAGAAAACGGACATTATCTTGCATTCTCATTGCCTCATTAAAACTTATCGTGAGAAAACTTGTAAAAGTAAAACTCACATAAGAAAAAGACTACAATTTGATGCTATTGTCAAGTAGCTCTATGACAAAGCTCCCTCTAAACCCTGTAAATCTCTAAGTCGACGCATACTTATACCATCAACACATTTAGAAAATGTGGAGTATGATAGGGACTTAAGTGAATAGATTAGCTAAATTATCACATGACTTCGTTTGTTGGAGACTAATTTCTGCATTCACTTGAAGTTCATGTGGGTAAAAAAGTTTTGGTGTTACATTTTAGTAAAACTAGTTTTCACATAACCTGAGCGTATTTGAGCAATGCAAGCTGTATTATCTTCATAGATAATGGTAGGTGACTCAATAAGTCCAATGCCACATGATATTTGAATGTGATTAATCACTCAATGTAGCCATGCACATTCAAGTGCGACATCATATAATGCTATGATTTCGTAGTGATTTGAAGACGTAGCAATTAGAGTCTGTTTAGAAGACTTCCATGAAATTATCGTCTGGCCGTGTAAGAATACAAATTCTGTCTGAGATTTACCATTATTGGGATCACTTAAATACCCATCATCGGCATAGGATCTTGATTTTTCTTAAAGAAAAGACATAGATCTGTTGTACCTTTAAGATATCTAAAAACATCTTTAAATTCTTTCCAATGATGCATAGTTGGAGCGGCACTGTATCTTGCTAATAGGTTTACTGCAGATGTAATATCGGATCTTGTATTATTTGCAAGATAAATAAGTGCTCCAATGGCACTTAGGTGTGGGTATTCAAAACCCAATGCCTCTTCTCCTTCTTGGTGTGGCCGAAATGGATCTGGACCTTTTCTAAGGCTCTAACTACCATAGGAGTTTTATATAGATGAGCTTTATCTATATTGATTTTTTCCAATACCTTTTGGACATAAGCTGATTGGTGTACGAGAATGCCCGTTCGAAGGTGCTCCAATTGTAAACCTAAGCAAAATTTAGTTTTACCTAAATCCTTCATCTCGAATTCCATATTTAGATGATTGCAAACTTAATTAATGTCAAACTCAGTGCAAATGATATTTTGATCATCAACATATACTAAAATAATCAAAATCTAGTTAATGATTTGCGAATGATGGCACAAGGACAATCATCATTAGTAGAGTAGCCTTTGTTTAAAAGGAACTCCTTCAGTCAGTTATACCACATCCTTCCAGACTGTTTTAAGCCAAATAATTACTTGTTGAGCTTGACACAATACATGTTGCGTCCTACTTTTCATTCGATACAGTTATCCCATCAGAGACTTTCATATATATTTCCAAATCTAGTGACCTATATAAATATGCAGTCATGACATCCATGAACTGCAAAGATAGATGTTTTTGTGTTGTCAGTGATATAAGATATCGGAAATTTATTCCATTCATTACAGGAGAATATGTTTCATTGAAATCAATGTCGGGTCTCTGTGTGAACCATTGTGCAACTAGCCTTGCCTTGTATCTCACAACCTCATTGTTTTCATTCTGTTTCCGAACGAAAACACACTTGAACCTGACAGGGTTGGTTATAGGAGGTGTAGGTATTACATTACTGAATACCTCTCTCTTTTTTAGTGAGCCAAGTTTTATCTTGATAGCTTCCTTCCACTTGATCCAGTCTGAGCGTTGTTTACACTCTGTCATGGTCTTAGGATCAAAATCATTGAGAAGTTCAGCTACCTTAGTTGAAAAAGCATGAGTTGACAACCATTGTATTACGGTCAAGCAATTCTCTGGAACTAGTATAGTTGATAAAAATTCCGTGTACCCTGTGAAACTCATCATGATTTTCCAACATGTGAGAATTAGGGTCTTCTGATCCTCCAGCCTGCTCTATAGTGCACACTTGAGGACCGAATCTTGGATTCATCACATCCAATTGGTGTCCATCAAATTTTGTTGACTTGCATTTACTTGATTTGAGAAAGATTTTGTTCTCATAGTCTTTGGACACTTATTTGAAGCATCTTTTTGCTGAATTGCTCTCCCCCTTTTTGGAGGTGGAGTGGTTTTTGTTGGTACCTCTACTCTACAAGGCGCATTAACCGTAGGATTCAAAGACTTTATGACACCTTTATAATCAGTAAATGCATCTAGCAGGTTACAATTTGTTGTAACTTACTAATTTTCTGAACTTGTAGTTCAGTATCTTTTGTACGTGGATCAGAGGTTAGGATGGATTTATCATCCCAATTAATTTCTAAACTTCCATTGATAAATTTATTACCTCCCCCTAAAGCCGGAAAATGATCCTCATCGAAAATACAATCAGCAAACCGGGTCGTGAATAAATAACTCGTTAAAGGCTCCAAATATTTTAAGATAGACGAGGATTAAAATCTCACGTAGATTCCCAATTTCTATGAGGGCCCATAGAGGGTCGCTTAGGTGGTGAAATTGGTGTGTACACTTGTAAGGATCGAATGCCCAAGAGGGGGGGTGAATTGGGCTTCTTTTCAAAAATTAAGGCAATAAAACTTAATTGCTAAAAGCCCAATTCCCTACGCAAACAACTTATGCATTCAAGTAAATAGAAACTTCGCGGTATATAAAATGCATAAGTGTAAGGGAGAGGAAGAGAATGCAAACTCCCGAGGAGACACGAGGATTTATCCCGTGGTTCGGCAAGATCGTCGAGATCTTCCTACATCCACGTTGTGGCACCCACCAAAGGGTATAGCCACACCCAAGTCACCGAGACTAGGGATCTTCACTATTCTTCTCCGTTTGCCAACCTCGGCAAGTTGGAGCTCAAGCCTTGTACACTTTGATCCTCCGGGCTTCTACAACCTCTTGGCAAGCTCCGGAAGTCTCTCTCAGTTACAAACACCAAGGGACACTCCCTTACAGCTCTCACTATACTAGAGATTCCACTCACCAAGAATGGAGGCACACAAGCTCTCTCTCTAGCTAGTTCTAGCCTATCTCTTGGTGTGTAAGTGGTCTAAAAGATGTAAAAGTGATGGCTCAATGTCTTGAATGCTTGAGAATGTGTAGAGTATGTCTGGTGGTCAAGACATATCGATTTGACAGGTTGAAGGGGTATAAATAGCCAACCTCCACGAAATAGCCGTTGGAAAAGTAGGCTGACATCACTACTCTGCGAACACCGGATGATCCGATGTCTCCCCTTCAGTTATCATCGGTCAAAGCCAAATTAGTTGATGTCACTGTGTCAGATATTACCGTTGTTAGACCGATGTTACACTTTTCCTCTCATCGGATGATCCGGTGGCATTTCCTCCAGAATTGGTTCAACCTTGATGCTTACTGGAGTGATTGACCGATGTGTTCAAAGGTTGTACATCGGATGATCCGGTGCTACACTTAGTCCAAGGATATTGCTTACTGTACTGATGGACCGATGTAGCTTTGCCCTTAACATCGGATGATCCGGTGAGTACTTTGTTCTAAGGTCTTCTTCTTCTGCTGAATCAACTCAACCGATGTGTTGTTCTCTGGGAACATCGGTTGATCTGGTGAGTTGATTTTGTTTGCTTCGAGTTGTTCTAAGTGATTCTTTTGTATTTTGCTCGATTGACCTCTTAGACAATTGTTGGAAATATACTTCTGATGATTTTCAAGCATTGAGTGTTGTCATTTAAGGTTGAATGACTTTGACATATGAGCATTTACTTCTAGTCTTCATAACATTCATTGATCTCATAAAATGATTGTTTAGGGGTCTCCAATGATCAGTAATTGATATTCATATTCATATAGATGTCATTTGATTGGGAGACCTTGCATCCACAAATTCATTAGTAAAATCCAATGATTGTCATTAATCACCGAAACCGTACCTCATGGGGGCCTAGATGCTTTCAATCTCCCCCTTTTTGGTGATTGATGACAACACAACAAGTGAAGCATAATAATAATAATGAATTTGATAGAACAATACTCAAGAAGATATGCAACGAGTACAAGATATGACACGATAAACTTGAAAACTCAAAATAGATAAATAACATGAAAGCTCAATCGATGAATAACTCAAGAGAATAAGTGGCACATGAACACATAATGAATAGAAAATGAGTAGCAAGAACACCAAATTACAAAAGATAAGCACCAAATTACAAAAGATAGAGAAACAGACTCCCCCTGAGACTAAGCAACCCTCTAAGCAACCCTCCCCCTGACTCTCTAACTCTTCTCCCCCCTTTGGCATCAAGACACCAAAACGGGATCCAAGTGCCTAAGAACCCTGAGTGCTCGGAGCGATGACGAACTGGTCACCGTCGGGGGTGCTGTCGTCGGAGCTGCTGCCTGGAGTAGAGGAGGAAGGAGCTGTAGGTGCCGTAGGAGCCGCCGTCGGTGCCTGCTGAGTCGGAGCTGCTGGCAACGGGGCACTGACGACGGATGCCAGCGTTTGCTGGAACAGTGTCGTCGTCGGCAGCAGAGAGTGGATCGATGCGCTTGGAGCCAGTAGTGGAGACATGCTGATCGATGGGATCGGCATAGTCGGCATTGGAGCGGCAGCTGGAGCAAGGACTAGCGGGGGTGGAGCAATGCCTGGCAACTGCGATGGCAGGGCAATCCTGGTCTGGGTGTAGAGGTTGGTGATCAACCCCAGGATGCCCATCATCGCCTGCTGCGTCTGCTGCTGCTGGTTGAGGGAGTGCTGGTGCATCTGGTCTATCAGCCCCGTCAGCCGGTCTGTGTCCTTTCGCCTCTCTCGGGCGATCTGGCACTGCATCTCCTGCTGATGCTGCTGGAGCTCCAAAAGGCGGGCTGCCTGCTCAGCTCGGGCCTGCTCAGCTGCAAGCCGGTCCAGGCGCTGCTGCTCAACCATCTACTGCAGGAGGGATGTGAGCTCGGACGGCTGAGAAACATGTGCCTCTGAGACGGGAGGTGGAGTAGGGGGTGGACCTGTCGAGCCTCCAGCCTCCGCGTCGTGCTGCCTGGGTGAGGGAGGAGGTGGGAAGTACTCCTCAACATTGTCGTCTGTGTCGCTCTCGGACCAAATATGCTGAAGGTCCTCACCCTGAGCCTCTGCTTCTGCCAGCCTCTCATCTTCCTTTTCCAGATCAGACCAATCCTCCTCGGATAGCCGAGCTCGGACCTGACGCTCGACTGGACGGCCAAGACAGCGGTCTCCAGGAGCTGGAGCTCGGTAGTGGCTGAACCGTGTGACACTCTCGTCAGTGAGACGATCACGCATGGCAGACTCCTCAGGAACCATCATGGAGAGCAGGTAGCTGATCCAGTGTCCAAACACAAGCTGCCTCATCATGCCCACTCTGTCAGTGATCACGTCCTCCATCTCACAAATGAGGATGTCCACAATATCGAACTCCATCCCGTTCATGATGTAGAACAGGAGGGTCTGCTGCAGGTTGGTGAACCCCTCTAAGTACCCGGACCTCGGCAAGAGTGTGCGGCGCAAGGCAAGATGCACTGTGCGTGCAGCTGGAGTCAACAGTGCCGGTACCCTTGGCTGTTCTGGAGAGAAGGACGGTCCAAACAGAGAGCATATCTCCTCCAGTGGTGGTGCCACTCCTCCAGTGAGCGCCTCCTCGGCGGGTCTGCCTTTCCATATACCCTCTCATGCACGCAAGTGTCGTGCAGGTCCACTCCTAGCAGCCGTGCCAACGTCTGCCTCGTCAAGTGATGGTGCTGGCCCATGAACATGAAGTCTATAGACCTGCGCCCCTCAGAGACGTAGAGCGTGGCATAGAATACGCGGACCCAGTCCTCCATGTAGGCACTCCTCTCGTAGGACACCATCTCCACCAGCCCTCTGTACCTCGCAAAGTAGGGGCGTATCTTCGTCTCGGCTGCTAGAGCAAGCTGATCCCAGTCCAAGAAGTTGTGCTGGAAGATCTTGTGGCCTCGGTGTCTATACGTCTCGTACAGTGACGCCTGCGTCAAAGTCCAGAAACGACTGTCCACAAGAGCCTCTGGGCTACGGGTACCACTCCTCAAGCAAAACACTCCATCTGAGTCTTCTGAGTTGCTTGGCCTTCATTTTCCGGTAATCAGTCAACCGGAAACCCTCACCAACACGGACGTTGGTGTCCATCTCGTAGATGGCTCTCTGGGCCTCTCTGTCCTCTCGAAGGTCGGCAGTAGAGGATCTCGAACGTGGTACTGCCGCCGGATGACCCCCACGGGTCCTGGCTGAGCGCCAGCGAACAAGTGGCACTTCCGGCTCTTCTTCTGCCTCAGACTCATCTAGCACGGGAGGCTGCCTCGGACGAGCCTCGCGGATCCTCAGTGATCCTCCTCGGTCACGCTCTCTCTCCTCGGCGGCGCGAGTGGCCATCAACGCCTTCTTCTCCTCCTTCGAAAGCTTTTGCTTCTTTGCGGCCGGCTCCGCAATGGCCTTGCCCTTGTTCTTCTTGTCACGAGCCATTGCGATGAGGCGCGATGATGTCAAGCACACGGAACACGACACGACGATCGACACGGCCGGAAACCCTAACGGCGACGAGACGGCGACTGTTGGGGGAGGCACCATGGCGACGCGGAGGGAGGTGGTGTGGCTGCTAGGGGCGGCGACGGTGGTGCACGGGTGACTGCGGTGGCGCTTGGGTGGAGCGACGGCGGTGGGTGTGGTGGAGGCGAGTGGCGGCGGTGGCAGGAGGGCTGCGGCGGCGGCCGGAGGGCGGCGGCGGCGGCCGGAGGTGGCGGTGGCGGCGCTTGGGTGAGAGGAGCAACGGCGGCGGAGGCGAGGGAGTGTCGGGGTCGGGAGAGAGAAGACCGGAAGGTGAGGGGACGTTTAAATAGTGGGTCCCAAACCCTAGCTGAAAATTTAACACCGGATGAACCGACGTTACAAGATAGGAGCATCGGTCGAATGGCACAGTAAGGATATTCAAAAGGTACCGTTGACACCGGATGGAGCGACGTGGAAGGGAATATCATCGGTGGGATTTGGCACAGTTCCAGAAATGTGAACATCGGATGCACCGATGTTTCTCAGAATGAACTCATCGGTTGATTTGAGATACTGACTGAGTTGACTCTTGGTCTTTGAACACCAACTGATCCGATGCAGGTCTGGCCTAAGCATCGGATAATCCGATGACTACAAAACAGCAACATCCCATATATGTCCTTTGACCAAACACACAAACAATGAGAAACACATGTCTTAGGACTTTTTGGGCAACCCCTCACCCCTCAAAAAGCTAATATGCCAATAACTTGGCTAAACCTAAAGCAAATGGAACACCAAGAAAAATAGGAGGAAGTTATCCAAATAAAATGTAAGGCCCATGCTTTGTGAGCTAGAGGATGAAGCCTTCTATCTCTTAGAAGCATGTTCCTTTAGGCATTTAACGCACCTAACATTTTGTTCTTCCCACATCATATGAGTTGAGATATTGCATTTCAAACAAGTCTCTTTCTCATGAGGTGGGTTCCCCTTTGTGACAATGTACCGTATGCAATGCCAAACAATTTATAATGCAAGAGATTTAAATATGAGTGCAAGTCTATATGGCAGGCATCATGCAAGACATAAAGTAAATCTATCTTGCCAATTTTGAACCTTTCAAAGGCTTCTTCAGGGAGAGCCACTTTCCAAGCCTTGGGAAAACCCAAAAGAACCTCCATCCCAAGCTAACCCTTGCTCACCCCTATCCTTTGAAAGTTAGACAAGACCTATATGTGATGCATTCTTGCATGATCATGGCAACTTACATGATGTTCGATGCATGTAGCACATTTAACTCACTTCTTAGCCTAAAAAAGTTTTCTCATCAAGTGGTTTAGTGAAGATATCCGCCAATTGTTCTTCGTACCTAACACCTCGCAATGAGATGTCTCCCTTAGCTTCATGGTCCCTCAAGAAATGATGGCGAATATCAATGTGCTTAGTGCGGGAGTGTTGAACGGGGTTTTTAGCTATCTTAACTGCACTTTCATTGTCACAAAGGAGAGGCACACAACCAAGTTTAATACCAAAGTCCAAAATGGTTTGCTTCATATAAAGAATTTGGGCACAACATGCACCAGCCGCAATATATCCCGCTTCCGCCGTGGACAAGGCGACAAAATTTTGCTTCTTGCTAGACCAAGATACTAGGGAACGCCCAAGCAAGTGGCACCCACCGGAGGTACTCTTGCGATCCACGCGGCATCCGGCAAAGTCTGAATCCGAGTATCCCAAGAGGTGGAATTTTGAACCTTTAGGGTACCACAAGCCCACACTAGGAGTATGCTTAAGATACCTAAGTATCCTAAAGACCGCCTTCCGATGTGATTCTTTAGGTGCCGCTTGAAAGCGAGCACACAAGCATACACTAAACATGATATCGGGCCTAGATGCGGTAAGATAAAGCAATGAACCAATCATAGAACGGTAGTTAGATTGATCAATAGGTTTACCGTCCTTATCCGCGTCGAGATGACAATTTGTTGCCATTGGAGTGCTTCTTGAGCTACAATCTCCCATCTCAAATTTCTTCAAGAGGTCCTTGGTATACTTTTCTTGAAAGACGAAGGTCCCCTCTTGAAGTTGCTTGATTTGAAATCCAAGGAAGAAGTTGAGCTCTCCAATCATCGACATCTCGAATTCCCTAGACATCATTTTGCCAAACTCATGGCTAAGAGCTTCGTTAGTTGAACCAAAAATAATATCATCAACATAAATTTGACAAATGAGTAATTCTCCGTTGATGACTTTGGTGAAGAGTGTAATGTCCACCCTCCCGATCTTGAATCCTTGCATGATCAAGAAATCCCGTAGTCGTTCATACCATGCCCTAGGCGCTTGCTTGAGCCCGTAGAGCGCCTTGTGCAACCTATACACATGATTAGGATTCCTCGGATTTTCAAACCCGGGAGGTTGTTCAACATAAACAAGCTCATTAACGTAACCATTAAGAAAGGCACTTTTCACATCCATTTGATAAAGTCTAATGTTATGATGTGAAGCAAAGGCAAGAAGTATACGGATGGCTTCTAGCCGGGCGACCGGGGCAAATGTTTCACCAAAGTCTAGTCCTTCAACTTGCGAGAACCCCTTGGCCACAAGTCTTGCCTTGTTGCGTACCACCACGCCGTTCTCATCTTGTTTGTTGCAGTATACCCACTTTGTTCCGAAGACGTTCTTGTCCTTGGGTCGCTCTTCCAACACCCAAACTTCATTGCGGATGAAGTTGTTAAGTTCTTCTTGCATGGCCATCACCCAATTTGGGTCTTGGAGTGCTTCCTCAATGTGAGTGGGTTCTACGCACGAAACAAACGAGTAGTGCTCACAAAACGAAGCGAAATGGCGAGAACGTGTACTTACTCCCCTTGATGGACTTCCGATAATTTGGTCCATCGGATGCGCCTTGGAGATGCGTCCATGCCTTATAAGTGGTTGTGAAGCACTTGGCGGTGGTGATGCGTGTTGCTCATCTTGTGGTTGCACTTGATCATGGACTTCTTCTTCTTCTTGATGTTGTGCAGCTTGTGAGTCTTGAGTTGGCAATGGATCATCCTTCTCTTCTTCGTCAACTTGAGGCGCCATGGAGGTGTTGATGTTGGAACATGAAGCTCCCCCTTGATCATGACTCTCCTCAACTTTAGGCTTGATGTCTCCAATGGTCATGTTGTTCATAGCTTCTCGTAGAGGCTCATCATCTACTTCATCATGACCAAAACTCTCCTCTAGGGAGCCATTAGTTTTATCAAACTCAACATCACAACTTTCCTCAACTAAATCGGGGGTTTTGTTGAATACTCGATATGCTTTTGAGTTTGATGCATAACCAAGAAATATACCAACATCACATCTTCTTTCAAACTTACCGAGCCTTTTCTTGCGGTAGATGTAGCACTTGCACCCAAAGACTCAAAAGTAGGAGATGTTGGGCTTTCTCCCAATGAGAAGTTTGTACGGGGTCTTTTGAAGTAGTCGATGTAGGTAGACCCTAATTGCGGCATCGCACGCCGTGTTGATTGCTTCGGCCCAAAACTTCTCCAACGTTCCATAGTCATCAAGCATTGCTCGCGCAAGAGTGATGAGAGTCTTGTTCTTCCTTTCAACAACACCATTTTGTTGAGGAGTGTATGTGGCCGAAAACTCATGTTTCACGCCTTCACGGTCACACCACTCCCCAATGTTGTAGTTCTTGAATTCGGTGCCGTTGTCACTCCGGACCTTGATGATGGGAAGTTGAAATTCCCGTTGAGCGCGGTTGGTGAAGGTCTTGAACACTTCCAGAGTTTCACTCTTGTCACCTAGAAATAAATTCCAAGCATAGCGAGAGTAGTCATCAACTATAACAAGACAATAGAGGTTACCTCCAAGGCTTTGATATGTGGACGGTCCGAAGAGGTCCATGTGAAGTAGCTCAAGTGGCTTGGAGGTTGACACCATTGTCTTCATTGGGTGGTGTGAAGCAACTTGCTTCCCGGCTTGACAAGCGCTACAAAGCTTATTCTTCTCAAATGTGACATCCTTTACGCCGGTCACCATCCCAAGCTTGAATGACTTCTTTAGCTTGCTCATCCCTATGTGCGCTATGCGTCGGTGCCATAGCCAACCCAAACTTGTCTTAGTGAAAAGGCAAGTGGTCAAGCTAGCATTCTTGTTGGAGAAGTCTACAAGGTAGAGATGTCCATGCCGAAATCCTTTGAAGACTAGTTCTTGGCTTGTTTCACTACTCACAACAACATCATTTTTGCTAAAAGTGCACGTTAGTCCAAGATCACATAATTGTGCAATAGAAAGTAAATTAAAACTAAGTGACTTAACGTACAATACATTAGAAATAGATAAGTCATTTGAAATAGCAATCTTACCTAACCCAATTACCTTACCCTTAGAGTTATCACCAAAGGTGACTTGTTCATGATTGTCGGGGTTTTCTATAGTGGTGAACATACCATCATTGCCGGTCATATGTTGGGTGCACCCGCTATCGAGTACCCAATGATTTCCTCCGGCTTTGTAGTTCACCTACACACATGAATTTAATTTTTAACTTTAGGCACCCAAGCCAACTTAGGTCCTTGTATATGTGATACAAGTGTTTTTGGGACCCAAAGTTGCTTGGGGAGCTTCCCCTTCATGCCCTTCATGTCTTTGCCAATGAACCTTGCATTCACCTTGCCATCTACTTTACTCAAGAGATAATAATGATCATTGAAAGTAGATTTGTAATTAATGGGCAATTTTGGAGAAGGTCGGTGAGGAAGAGGGCACTCCCTTGTGTGGTGACCGGTGACCTCACAATGTTGGCAATAAGAACCAACTTCCTTGATGAAGCTTGTTCTAAGCTCCGGTGAGGGCACCTTTCCTTTGTTAGGCACCGGGAAGGATACAAGTCCTCTCTTGTTGAAGGCTTTTGCTTGTTGGAAGAGAATTTCCTTGTGCTTGACTTCTCCTTTTGATAGTCTAGCCACACTAGTGCGGAGACTCTAAATTTCTTCCAACAAGTCCTTCTCCCTAGTGTTCTCTTTCAAAGGCAAAGACTTGTGCAAGACATTAGTGGCACGAGAAGTAATGAATACCTTATCATTAAGAGTTTGTTTATTTATATTTTTCAATTCTTGATCAAGCGCTTCATGAGCAAGGTTAAGTATTTGATGCTCTTGGATCAACTCATTGTGTTTTCCCAAGAGTGCTTGGTGGGCTAAGTCAAGCTCATGATGATCTAGCTTTATTTGAGCCTTATCCTCCTCAACTTGCTTGACATGGGATTTGAGCGTGTCATGCCCTTTAAGTATGCTTCCATACTTGTCAAGCAAATCAAGGTTAGCACTCTCAAGCTTAGCATGAGTTTCTTCAAGAGCCTTAACCTTACTCTTTTCCCTCTTAATGATAGTATGATATTCATTTATTAATGAAGTTAAATCATCAGGGGAAAGCTCATCATCGCTAGAGTCATCACATACCTTGGTGTTACCTTTTGCCATGAGGCACATGGGTGGTGGATGAAGAGGTGAGTCATCATTGTTGGCAATGGCAAGGCCGGCCAAACTTTCTTCTTCCGCTTCACTCTCTTCATCACTTGACTCTTCGTCGGTGACCCATTCATTCGCCTCACACATGAACACCTTTTGTGGGCCATTTCTTTTCTTTGGGAAGAGCTTTGCCTTCTTGCCCTTGTCATATCTCTTCTTCCCAAAGGATATTGGCTTGGGTTTGGCCTCTTCTTCATCATCTTCACTATCTTCAAGCTTGTGATGCTTGGTCTTGTGGTTCTCTTTTCTTTTGTCCGGTTTTGGACAATCATAGGAGATGTGGCCTTGGTCACCACAATTGTAGCAAGTCTTGTGATCATCTCTCCTTGGTAGAAACGCTTTCTTCTTGGGATCAAATGTGTATCCCTTCTTAGTAATCTTGGAGTTCAAGCATGAGAACTTTCTCATCATTAATGCAAGCTCATCATCGTCATCTTCACTTGATGCTTGCAGTTCTTCACTTGAGCTAGGCTCAACCACCTTCTTCTTCTTGAGGCTTGTTTTCTTGGTGGAGGACTTTAGAGCAATTGTTTTTGAAGATGATTGCTCCATCATCCCAAGTACACTCATCTCATGAGCGTGAATTTCTCCAATAAGTTCCGAAACTTCAATGTGGTCAAGAGACTCTTTTTGAAGCATGGAGTTGATGATGTTGTATTTTGGCTTGGGAAAGAGCATGAGAATCTTGCGGTTGATGAGTCCCTTGCCAAGAGAAGCAATGTCAAGAGCATTAATTTCTTCAATAAGCACATTCAAGCGAGAGAACATCTCATTAACATTTTCATGAGGTAGCATCTTAAATTCATCATATTTTGCTTTAAGCATGTGATATTTTAGTTCCTTGACTCGAGAAGAACCCTCATGAATTTCTATTAAGCAAGCCCAAATTTCACAAGCTTTTTCTTTGCTAGCAATCCTAGCAAGCACATCTTGACTAATACATTCATAGATTGCATTCCTAGCTTTAGCATCCCATTTAATTTGATCACCAACATAATTGTGCTCACAAACCCCGCGTGGGTCGCTTCCCATACTTCGGGAGCAATAGCCTCTATATAAGCGCGCATGCGTGCTTTCCAATAGGCAAAGTTCTTGCCCTCGAAGATAGGAACCAAACCCCCACCTTGGCCATTTTAGCTCTCTAGCAGTGAAGCTAGAATGATCCTATGAGCAACCTTGCTCTAATACCAATTGTAAGGATCGAATGCCCAAGAGGGGGGGTGAATTGGGCTTCTTTCAAAACTTAAGGCAATAAAACTTAATTGCTAAAAGCCCAATTCCCTACGCAAGCAACATATGCATTCAAGTAAATAGCAACTTCGCGGTATATAAAATGCATAAGTGTAAGGGAGAGGAAGAGAATGCAAACTCCCGAAGAGACACGAGGATTTATCCCGTGGTTCGGCAAGATCGTCAAGATCTTCCTACATCCACGTTGTGGCATCCACCAAAGGGTATAGCCACACCCAAGTCATCGAGACTAGGGATCTTCACTATTCTTCTCCGTTTGCCAACCTCGGCAAGGTGGAGCTCAAGCCTTGTACACTTTGATCCTCCTGGCTTCCACAACCATCTTGCCAAGCTCCGGAAGTCTCTCTCAGTTACAAACACCAAGGGACACTCCCTTACAGCTCTCACTATACTAGAGATTCCACTCACCAAGAATGGAGGCACACAAGCTCTCTCTCTAGCTAGTTCTAGCCTATCTCTTGGTGTGTAAGTGGTCTAAAAGATGTAAAAGTGATGGCTCAATGTCTTGAATGCTTGATAATGTGTAGAGTATGTCTGGTGATCAAGACTTATCGATTTGACAGGTTGAAGGGGTATAAATAGCCAGCCTCCACGAAATAGCCGTTGGAAAAGTAGGCTGACATCACTGCTCTGCGAACACCGGATGATCCGATGTCTCCCCTTCAGTTATCATTGATCAAAGCCAAATTAGCTGATGTCACTGTGTCAGATATGCCCGTTGTTAGACCGATGTTACACTTTCCTCTCATCGGATGATCCGGTGGCATTTCCTCCAGAATTGGTTCAACCTTGATGCTTACTGGAGTGATTGACCGATGTGTTCAAAGGTTGTACATCGGATGATCCAGTGCTACACTTAGTCCAAGGATATTGCTTACTGTACTAATGGACCGATGTAGCTTTGCCCTTAACATCGGATGAGAGTACTTTGTTCTGAGGTCTTCTTCTGCTGAATCAACTCAACCGATGTGTTGTTCTCTGGGAACATCGGTTGGTCCAGTGAGTTGATTTTGTTTGCTTCGAGTTGTTCTAAGTGATTCTTTTGTATTTTGCTCGATTGACCTCTTAGACAATTGTTGGAAATATACTTCTGATGATTTTCAAGCATTGAGTGTTGTCATTTAAGGTTGAATGACTTTGATATATGAGCATTTACTTCTAGTCTTCATAACATTCATTGATCTCATAAAATGATTGTTTAGGGTTCTCCAATGATCAGTAATTGATATTCATATTCATATAGATGTCAATTGATTGGGAGACCTTGCATCCACAAATTCATTAGTAAAATCCAATGGTTGTCATTAATCACCGAAACCGTACCTCATGGGGGCCTAGATGCTTTCAACACTGCACATCCAAATTTCCACAGATGTGAGATATTTGGTTGATCTCCACACACAAGTTGGAGTGAGGAGCTGATATGATATGCAGTTGGACGTAGTTGTAGAAGATCAGCAGCGTGTAAAACTACATCATCCCAACAAGATGTTGGTAAATTATAACCTTGCAATAATGGCCAAGCTATGAGTGTAACGCTCTTTATGAGAGAGTCTGCCAAACCATTTTGTGTGTGTACATATGGAACAGAATGTTGTACTTCAATACCTTGAGCCATAAAATATTCATTGAAGCTCGAGATGTAAATTCAGCAGCATTGTCCATACGGATACTTTTTATCCTATGTTCAGGATAATTTGCCTTTAATATTATGACTCGTATCATAAATTTAGAGAAAATATGGTTACGTATAGATAGTAAACACACGTGTGACCATCTAGTAGATGCATCAATTAATACCATGAAGTATCTAAAAGGACTACACATTGGTTGTATGGGACCACAAATGTCTTCTTGAATGCGTTCAAGGAACTTTAAAGGTTCGGCATGGATCTTAAGCGGAAAAGGATGCAAGATCAACTTGCCCATAGCACATGAAGTACACACAAAATCATTAGTTTTTATAAATT
The DNA here is from genome assembly GCA_036927565.1 of Tuctoria greenei. Classification (NCBI taxonomy): domain Eukaryota; kingdom Viridiplantae; phylum Streptophyta; class Magnoliopsida; order Poales; family Poaceae; genus Tuctoria; species Tuctoria greenei. Next base: position 140,412,939 of record JAYESD010000001.1, on the reverse strand, counting down.
TTGCATTTTTTGATTCATGGTTGGTGCAATTAGCAATAATTTTCCGCATCATCCCTATTCCAGAGTGGCCTAGGCATGAATGTCAGGTCTTAAATGTATCAACATTTTGGAAAATTACCTTGTATGCAACATATAATACATGTTTAATGTATGTGTAATACAATCAAGATGGAGTAGAATGAATTCTTTCTATAACTTCATGGCCATATCTGGAATTATTAGAAATAAGAAGGAATTCTTCTTTGTTATCTTCATGGGTACATACATGTAACCATTTTTCTGGATATCTCTGAAACTTATGAGAGTACGTGTAGAATCGAGATACAATAAAGCATCCTCAATCATAACTTGTGTACCATTTGAAAACATTATAGTGGCACGACCAGAGTCAACTATTGTTGCATCGCGTCCAACGATGGTTAAAACATTTCCTGACCTTCTAGTTAAGATTTGGAAATATTTCGTTTCCCTATGTCTAGAGTTTGTGGTGCAACTATCTACAAGGCACATTTTTTCTTCCATCTTAACTTCCATTGAGATCTAACAATTAAGAATTGCAAAAAAAATTCAATTACCTGCATTAAAACACATATTTACAAAATTAGAGTATTAAATAACTCTAATACAAAAGAACAAATATGTTCATTACAACACACTTTATTACATAGACTATTGTATTTACAAATTTTTATAGTAAGCGATCTATATGAGATCGCCGAACATGTCGTTCGATTTGTATTCTACCATAGAATTGTCCATATCCATGTAGTCATCAACACTTAATGTTGGCTCATTGTTACTTGGATTCTTCACATCTTTGCGTGAACAACCAGCTTCAAATGTTGACTTTATCGGGATACTAAAGTGAGTTTCATACTCATTTCTGGATCCTTGAGCTTTCTTATCTTTCCCCCAGTGATTTCTGGTACAAAGCCACAAGGTGTTTAGGAGTGTGAAACCTGTCAGTTGTATGCTTGAAAGTGCCACATGTCTTACACTGTACATTTTTCCCTTTTGAGGGAGCACCATCCTTTTTTATTGTCTTTGAGAATTTCTTGTTTTTGTGCCTATTACGGTGGCGTCTAGCAGATCTACCATTCTTGTTAGGAGTTACATCCTTAGAAAAATTTCTTTTATTCTCATTATGATGAATTTCAGATAGAGGAGCAACCCCAGGACGTTGGTGGTGATTCTTAATAGTAAGGTCATCATGCTTTTCCGTCTGAAGTAAATCACGAATGAAGTCAACATATTTCTGGTAGTTGCGGGCCCGGTATTGATGTTGTAAGACCCGATCTGAGGGGAGCATTGTTTGAAGTGTTTTCTCAATTTTGTCCTCATCTGATGGTTCTTTCTCATAAAACCTTAATTTGGCACAAACCTTATGAAGAACATGATCATAGTCTTCTATAGACTTAAAGTCTTGAAGACGAAGTTGAGTCCATTCATGATTGACCTTTGGCAATAATATTGTCTTTTGTTTTTTATAACGGCCTTTTAGTGCCACCCAAAAACTTTGAGGTTCCTCCTCTATCACAAATTCTGACTTTAAGTCGGGGTGAATGTGGTTCCGGATTATATAAAATGTCTGATACTTGTATGTATCCAGAAATGATGCATCTCTTTCTGCAGGAGGAGTAAGTGCAGACATAATTCTACGAAAAGCCAAACTTATCTTGTTGTCAAGAGCCCATGTAAGGTAGTTGTGGCCATCAAGAGCAAGCCCTTCAAACTCGCAAGCCATTGATTCCTACATATAGGAAACCAGAGATTTTATTAATAAAATCATCATTGTGGCGTTGTAATAAGTGCATTAATCATAATGAATAAGCACATAGACATTATTCATTTTTGTCTAGCCAAATTTTGAAAAATGGCTTAGCAAAAAGAATAATTCATGGTATAATTTATTCTCAATAAGGCCAACTTGTAAAAATGGTCGAATGAAAATGAGTCATATACATTGTATTTAGAGATGATTCATGCTTGTACTAAGCCAAATATCACTAAATGGCTTAATTAAGATAAATTGAATCTCTTTTTATTTATGTGTAATCATATTATTTCATAATAAGCCCAAATTTTAAAATTTTCTTAAATGATGGTACATGTAAATATTTGAAATATAGTTAGTAAGATTCTATTATTTTTGGGCCAAAATTTTAATTAATGGTCTGAACAAAAAAAAATTTGGACAATATATTACTGATTGAACTTCTAAATTCATTCGGCCGAATTTTAATTTTAGCCAAATTATGTGAATTCAATTGAAATATTGCAATGCAACACTTGTCATAATCACATTATAATATTGATTATAACTATATTTACATAATATTTACATTTTGAAATTGAAATTTCAAACTAAGAAAAAAGTAAATAAAAATAAAAAAACTGCAATGAAAGTGGCGGGCCCAGAAGGGTGTGCGGCCCAGGGGCGCTGCCAAGGGCCAGCGCAGCCCAGCCTGCATGTCCCATGGGCGGCCCCTGCAAACAGAGGGAAAAGGGGGGGGGGGGGGGTGGGGTGGTCAGGGTTCACCTTAACCGCACCGTTCTCCTCTCCTCTTCTACCGCACACAGTTCTTCCGCTATCCTTCTCTTCCTCGGCCATCCAACTTCCTCTCAGCGCCGTTACTTCGCCCGTCCTTGCCAGTGCTGTCCCCCACTAGCTCCACACTCAACTGGCGGTCGAGTCCCTAGAATGGGATGCTCGAGCACAACCAGCGAGATGGGCAAACCGACGTAAAATTTGGTTGCCACAAGGACTTGTTAGTGGTGGCGGTGGTCGGTGTTGGTTCGAGCGCGGCCGACATTCTTGATGCCATTGGGCCTTGGGGGCAGCCCCTAGGTTCAACAAAGATCCTCACCGTGTGCCTCATCGCCGCCACCGTCATGGGTTCGGTAGCCACCGCAGTGTTGCAGCTGCCATCTTCCACCCCTTCTCCCCCTCCCCCTGTCCGCTCGATGAAGAAGGATCATGTGCCAGTGCAACCCGGTTTGGGGTTTCCCCACTGAGGAAGGCGCTCGGTCCACCTTGTCGACTCATATGATGGGCGTCAAGGTCTGAGGGTCAGCTTGGGTAAGGGGACGGAGACTGCTCCTCCAATCGATGACTGCGCCCACTGACTGCCTTTGTTTCTGCAGAGGCGACGATCCCATTGTGGCGGTGGTTCCAACCACCATGGCGAGTGCGACGGAGGTGACATCGACGGCCACGGTGGGTGCGGCGGCCTTGCCAGTGGGGACAATCTCCATCTTGGAAAATGATAAGAACAAGATCAGGTAGTCCGGATCTTGGCATCTTGCCACTAAATTCGTCTTCTCTTTCATTTGCTCTGTAGAGCAATGATGATAACGTGTTGTAAATAAAATTGGGAGAGAGACATAAAGATAGTTGTAATTGATTGTACTCTATATTCATTCATTGTCCTTCTATTAATACATGTTGAGAAGACACAAGGTTTGAGGGATGTTGTCGGTACCCTGGGCACCATATACCCTTGGGATTGCAAAGATCTCAAGGGAAAGTCATCTACTTGATTTGAAGACCTTCGGAGGCCCACATGTAATACATGTCCGGACCCGCTTCTCCAACATGGTTAGCCCCAGGGTCTCCACGTGTACTATCAAACCGGAGCTACCACCCGCAAAGGGGGAAGCTCCGGGCTACGTACCGAAGTGGCACCCCCGGACCTAACCCTAGACCGAGGGAAGCTCCGGTGCTGACACGTGTCCAACCGTCGGATCTTCAGCCTCTAACCTCCGGAAGACTCCACAATGGCTCCGGATCTTCAAAGGGGAATCAAGGACTTCAAGACCCGATTAAGTGTCATTAATACCATATTAATGACACATGATCGGACGACCTTAATTACCAGTAACGGTGCTGTCAAAGCCCATTACCCGATCATTAAGGGCAATTAAACGTGTTGAATAAGTATCAATACTAGTAACCGTCGGGGCCACATGTCGGGCCAGGCTAATTTGTAACGGTCTGCCCTTGTACTATAAAAGGACAGACCGACGACGGACTCTACACGTTCAGACACGCTGACACACGCACTACATCCAATACAACATCAACACACCCCGTGGAGTAGGGTATTATGCTCAGGCGGCCCGAACCATGTAAATTCTTGTGTCTCCTGCGTCATTTACAATTCACCTTCTTGAATCTCCGCGCGCCCACACCGAACCACAAACTCCTCTAACACTTTAGTAGTGTCGGGAGATATGCCGGATCCAAACCACCGACAGTTGGCACGCCAAGTAGGGGACGCTTGAGATTTCGAGAATGGTGAACTCAGCTGCTGGATCATCCAATGGTCAACATGCTGCTCAAGCTGTTGGGGGCAATCCCTCCAATATGCAGCTACCAGCAGGAGCCTCAACACCAGCAGGAGTCACACTCCCACCACCACCGCCTCCACCAGCAAATCAAGCTGGGCAACACGATGGTGCACCGGCGTCAATCACTGTGTCGGCAAATCATGACAACCCTGAACACGCGCTCCATGCAGCGCGTGCTCTTCTCCAACGCCCACCACCTCCGGATGCATCCCGAGATGCACTGGAGCAGTGGAGGGCCGATGTGGAACATTTGGTTGCAGCAGCAGCCGAACGCATCAGCAACCAGGGTCCTCCTCCTTCAGGACGGGCCCCATCGCAGCGGCGGAATTTGTCTGGCAGACTTGGTCCGCATGTTTCCAACAATAGGAGACGTGCTGCATCACAGCAAGTGATGTCATTGCCCTCCGGGGCACGACGCACTCACACGGTATCCAGGCATTCAACTCATGACCTTCGGGCGGAGCTTGATCGCCGATACCGCCAACTAGACGGCCGAGTCCATATTGAGCATGCTCGTGAAACACGAGAAGCTCAAGACGTTCCTGCTCCTGAAGGAGTAGGAGGCGGCTATTCAGCCCTGGCCATGCATCTGCGTATGGTTAGGTGGCCACAGAAGTTCCAGCCTCACCTACCGGAGAAGTTCGACGGGACCGTCAATCCTGTTGAATTCCTTCAGATTTACTCCACTGCTATTTTGGCAGCCGGAGGAAATGAGACTGTAATGGCCAATTATTTTCCAGTGGCTTTAACTGGGACCGCCAGGTCCTGGTTTATGAGCCTTCCACCCAACTCCATCAACAGTTGGGAGGAGCTGTGCCGGCAGTTCACCGCCAACTTCGGGAGTTCATACACCCGACCAGGCACTGAACTGGACCTTTTTGCAGTCGTGCAAAAAGGGGGAGAATCCCTGCGATCATTCATCCAGAGGTTCTCTCAGGAATGAAACACTATCCCTTCTATCTCTAGCGCCTCTGTCATTGTGGCATTTAGACATGGTGTACGGGACAAGAAGATGCTGGAGAAACTGGCGATCAAGGAGATCACCAGTGTCACGGAACTCTTCAGTTTGGCCGACAAATGTGCCAGAGCTGCAGAGGGCCGTGAGATGCACTCCAAACCAACTCCGGAGGGTCACAAGAAATCCTCCAAAGAAGAAGCCGCTACCTCCGAGAACGGCAAGAAGAAGAAAAAGACCAACGGCAAGAAGAAGCCGTCGGCCGATACATCCAATGTTGCAGCTGCTGCAGCTCCGGGTGGCCGGGGGCCACGCCCCGAGAAGCGACCTTGACCGTCTTCTGAAGACGGTGGCAAGCCCAAGGTCTGGTGCCCAATTCACAAAATGGGCAGCCACAGTTTGGAAGACTGCCGGGAGGTCCAAAACCTTGCCGAGCGCTACAACAAGCACCGGGAAGAATCTCCTTTCCGACAGAGGGAAGGAAAGCAAAAAGTCGACGAAGCTCCGGCTGAAGAGGAGTTAGGTTTTCAGGATCCCAAAAAGGTCCTGAAGACCGTCTACACCTCCGTCGATGATGATTCTGATGTCTCTGACAACGAGCGTCGGAAGACCATGAACACCATTTTTGGTGGATCATGGGACATCACCTCCCGCCGCGTCATCAAGACTATGTGTCGGGATATGGCTGTTGTAGCTCCTACAGTCAGGCCGGAACCTCATCGGAAGTGGATGGACACAGCCATCACTTTTGATGCTTTGGACTGCCCTCGGAGCATGGTTGGAGAAGGTCAGTTACCTTTGATTGTATCTCCTACCATCAATAACATCCAGCTCCACCATGTCATGGTAGACAGAGGTTCGGGGCTTAACCTCATAAGCTTCGAAGCCTTTACCAAGCTTCAGCTCCGACCTTCGGATCTCCACCCCTCCTGACCTTTCTCTGGAGTAGGTCCGGGAGCTATTACCCCACTCGGAGCTATTACTCTCCCTGTTACCTTCGGGACACGGGAGAAGTATCGCACCGAGAAGTTGGTCTTTGACGTCGCTCAGATCAACTTACCCTTCAACGCCATCTCGGGTAGGCCTGCCCTGTACAAATTCATGGCAGCTGCTCATTATGGTTATCTGGTGTTGAAGATGCCAACACCAGTAGGCGTTCTCCAAATCCGCGGAGATCGTACTGATGGAGTAACTGCTCTGGAAGAACTCCATGCACTTACCACGGCGCAAGCGGAGGACTCCAGGCAGGAGCAAGCTCCAAAACCCCCGAGCATTCGTCAACGAGGCTCGACATCTGCACCTCGCGTGCAACCAAGCGGCGACACCAACATTCTCGTCAAAGTCGTCCAAATTGGTTCCGATGCCGCTCAAACCACCCGTATATCGGGGGGATTGAACGACAAATAGGAACTCGCGCTCATCACTTTCCTCCAGGCTAATGTCGATGTGTTTGTCTGGCAACCGTCACAAATGCCTGGGATCCCCAGGGAAGTGATCGAGCACAATCTGAAGATCTACCTCGACGCCCAGCCTGTGCATCAGAAGCCTAGGAAGCAATCCATAGAGCGACAGAATTTCATCTGACAAGAAGTGAAGAAGTTGCTCGAAGCTGGATTCATCCGAGAAGTCTTCCATCCAAAATGGCTGGCAAACCCAGTCGTTGTACCCAAGGCCGGCGGGAAGCTTCGGATGTGTATCGACTACACCACACTAAATAAGGCATGTCCAAAAGATCTATTCCCACTACCAAGAATAGATCAGATAGTGGATTCCACCTCCGAGTGGGAATTACTGTGTTTCCTAGACGCATATTCTGGGTATCATCAAATCAGAATGTCTAGGGAAGATGAAGAGCATACCTCGTTCATCACAGTAGATGGATTGTACTGTTATGCAGCCATGCCATTTGGTCTCAAGAATGCAGCTTCAACTTTTGTACGAGCTATGTACAAAACTTTTGAAGAACTCATTTGTGTACGTCGATGACATCGTGGTCAAGGTCAAGAACAAGGAGTCACTCTTTGACACCCTGCAAGCTGTCTTCGACAAGCTGTGGGCCACCCGCACAAAGCTAAACCCAGACAAGTGTGTCTTCGGGGTTAGCTCCAGAAAACTTCTTGGTTTCCTGGTAAGTCACCGGGGCATAGAAGCTAATTCGGCGAAGATCAAGGCCATTTAAGACATGCGGCCACCAACCCGCATCAAAGATGTCCAAAAACTAACTGGATGTCTAGCAGCCCTCAGTCGGTTCATTTCAAGACTGGTGGAACGGGCACTCCCCTTCTTCAAGTTATTGAGTAAGTCCAAACCATTCCAATGGTCTGAAGACACAGAGAAGGCATTCCAGGAGCTAAAACAGTTCCTCACCACCCTACCAATTCTGGTAGCTCCGAACCCTGGTGAGCCTTTGTTGCTTTACATTTCAGCAACTGACGAAGTTGTCAGTATGGTTCTAGTTGCGGAAAGACCAGAGCTACCCCATACTCAAGAATCCAGACCCTTTCGGGAGGGTCCAGAGGTCCCTGAAAGCGAGTCTGGGTCCCAGCTCCTAGACTCGAATCCACAAGAAGTTACTTCAGAAGACCCAGACCCCTCCGGGAGGGTCCCGGTCGCTTCTGAAGAAGCTTCGGGTTCCTCCAGCAAGGACCCGGAGGTCCCCGAAGAAAATCTGGATCCCTCTGGGAGGATCCGGGTCAGTGGAGAGGAAGCTTCGGGCCCCACCAGGAAGGTCTGGACCATTCAGCACCCGGTGTACTTCATCAGTGAAGTACTACATGATGCCAAGACTCGATACCTAGAGATGCATAAGCTGCTCTATGCAGTTCTTATTGCCTCCAGGAAGCTTCGCCATTATTTCCTAGCTCACAAGATCTCAGTGGTGACTTCTTACCCACTTCGAGCAATCTTGCATAATCCCAATTCAACTGGGAATATTGCAAAGTGGGCAGCGGAATTGGCCGAATTTGATCTTGAATTCATTTTAAGGCAAGCAGTCAAGAGTCAAGCATTGGCAGACTTCGTGGCAGAATGGACTCCCTCTCCATCAAACCCTGGGGGCCCCAGCGAGCAGAAGCCGGAACACAAGGCTCCAGTCTTCACCGAGCCTCACTGGACCCTCTACTTTGACGGCTCCATGCAGAAGCAGGGGGCCGGAGCTGGAATCCTTCTCCTCGCACCAACCGGGGAAAAGGTGAAATACATGGTACACCTTGACTTCAAGGCGACCAACAACATGGCGGAGTACGAAGCACTCATCTACGGACTAAAGGTGGCATTGTCATATGGTGTCAAGCAACTACTGGTCAAGGGAGATTCGCAGCTCATCATTAAGCAAGTGAAGGGTGAATGCTCCTGCAACAATCTCCAGCTAGCTGCTTACCTCCTTGAAGTCCAGAGGCTTCAGAAGGACTTCGAAGTCCTAGATCTCCACCATGTTCAGCGTGCCCATAACGCCGAAGCTGACGAACTCTCGACGAAAGCGTCAACCGGAGCTCCGGCTCCTGACGGAACTTTTGTCCGGAGGTTGTCAAAACCAACAGCTCAGCCTGCCGAACTGAGCGAAGGGGGCGAGATCAGCATCCTGAAGCTGATGGTCCCGATGGCCCTGTTACCATGGCAGCCATCAAGGGTCGTAGGTGCTGCCGGAAGCTCCGAGCAACCCAGCATGCAAGACTCAAATGCTCAAGCTAGTTCCGATGCATGGATCTCGGAGATCCGGAGCTACTTGAAAGACAACATCCTTCCTGACGATGATGTATCTGTTGACCGGGTAGTCAGATTGGCTAAAAGATACACGTTGGTAGAAGGGGATCTCTACCGGCACGGTTCCAATGGCATCCTAATGTGGTGCATCACAAGGGAAGAAGGTTGCGAACTCCTCGCAGAAATCCATGGAGGCGAGTGTGGGAACCACGCGTCTTCCCGCACGCTGGTTGGTAAAGCCTTTCGGCATGGCTTCTACTGGCCTACATCACTCCAGGATGCAACTGAGCTGGTGAAGAAATGTGAAGCATGTCAATTTCATGCAAAGCAAATTCACACACCGGCTCAGCCCCTACAAATGATACCTCCTACATGGCCCTTCGCTGTGTGGGGGATGGACATCTTGGGACCTTTCCCAAGAGTCGTCGGAGGTTACAAGTTCCTGTACGTTGCCATTGACAAGTTCACCAAGTGGCCGGAAGCAACTCCAGTTGTGACAATCAACAAGCAATCTGCTATAAACTTTTTGCAGTCCATTGTATGCAGATTTGGAGTCCCAAACAAAATCATCACTGATAATGGGACCCAATTCACAAGCTCTGCATTTCAAGGATATTGCGAAGACCTCGGCATACAAGTTTGCTACGCCTCCGTAGCTCACCCAGCAAGCAATGGCCAAGCCGAGAGAGCAAATGCTGAAATCCTTAGAGGACTCAAAATGCGCACCTATGAGCGCTTGAAAAAACATGGAGCCAACTGGATTGAAGAGCTTCCGCCCACTTTATGGGCCAACAGGACATCTCCAAACCGGTCAACTGGAGAGACACCCTTCTTCCTGGTGTACGGAGCTGAAGCAATCCTTCCTCCGGAAATCCCCTTGGGTTCACTCCGGGTCCGGACCTTCGATGAAGCCACGCAGGACCAGCTCCGGCGTGAAGACCTAGACCTCCTTGAGGAGGGAAGGTGCCAAGTAGCTGTTCGAAATGCCCGATATCGCCAAGCCCTACGGCGCTATCATCAGCGGCATGTACACAACCGACAGCTCGAGGAAGGCGATCTGGTGCTACGGAGAATACAATCCAGAGAAGGGTTAAATAAACTCTCCCCCAGCTGGGAGGGACCCTTTCGAGTGATTAAAGTATCCCGTACCGGAAGCGTTCGCTTGGCTACCGAGGATGCGACACCTCTCCCAAATCCTTGGAACATCGAGCACCTCCGTAAGTTCTACACTTAATATCACGGAGGTGAGTCTGTAGTAACTTGAGGTGTATGTTATAGAGTCATTGCACAGAGTCGGGTAGTTCCTCCGGGAGAATAGCCGGACCTTCCCCGGAAGGTCCGCAAAGTTCATGCAACACTTGTCACAATCTGAGAACTAAAAGTGTGGCTAGCTACCCTGGGACAAACGAGAAATTAAACACGCTTAGCCTTGTTCCGTACCCTAAGAGTGTACTTGTTTCCCCTGTACCCCGGACCTATAATGAAAGACATCTTCAGGTGAAACAGACTCCACGTTCATTCATTTTGTACAGGCTCAACATTTTTTATTTTTCTCTTTCTTGTCTATAACAAAGACGTGCAATTCTTAAGAAATTTTAGTTCGACCGGTTCATATACGATTCGAGTTGTATTGTCAATTCTTTTGGATTCAAATATTGTTCATGGCCCACTCGCCTGAATGCCGCCAAGCCAATCTAGGGCCGGAGTGTGCTATCGACTTAGCCTGGTCAAGCACCCTAAGTACGCCACTCTACCTACACCCCGGCAGGCCGAAGTAAGGCGGGTCCAAGAACAGTTGGATCTGTAAGAAAAGGCAACGCATTCGGTTGTATTTACAATCGCGTTCGACTTAAAATTTTCTCAAGAATCGTAAGCCGCGATGAAGTTATAGGCAAGAAACGAATTTTACTATTTTTCTTGGCTTCAAGTGTGCAGGAAAAATAAAATCCACGTTGATGGAGAAAAACCGGAGCTAACAAAGCTCCGACTCCTCTAGATGGCTTGTAATCGATGTTAAGCATTGAAAACGAGCACCACCGGAGCAACCAAGCTCCGGTAAAGCTAGGAGGGCCAGCCGTCGATGTAAAACAAAAGATGGTGAGAAGACCCCACAAGTGGAGTCTGCTGTCGACAAGCTACGTGTTGGCAAAGGTCAGTGCCGGAGCTACTAAGCTCCGACACTCGGAGGGCTAACTATCGATGCCCTATGCGTTGATAGGGACTATTGCCGGAGCTACTAAGCTCCGGCAGTAGTCAGTTTGACCTCAGGGGGCCTTCACTATCGAAAATTTCGGACCTACACTCTACAAGTTCGAAGCAAATGAGTCTTCAACAACACACAATATCCTCTTGGTACATGTTCACAATCAAATTGTGTACATCTACCAGGGGGCCAAGTGAAGACAAAAGTGTTGAAGAAAAAAAGTGAAATTCACAAAAATTTGGGGATTTCATTCATCTGGAGACAAGGGATTAGAAAATTGAGGAAGAAGAAGAAAGGATACAAGTGGAAACTACGGAGATGGTCCTAGACCCTATGGAAGAATTGAGCGACCTTCTGGGCAACCTCTAACACGTTGGCTCGAGCAGCTTCCCCTTCTCCTTCAACGGGACCTTCAAGCACCAGGTCCAGAGGAAATTGGGAGTTCCGGCTGGTGTAGCACGTCAGCACATACTCTGCGACGTTCTTCGCCAAGGATGGCCCCTCAATCTCCAATTGGTCCGCGATGACATCGCCCACCTTGGAGAGCTTGCTACCTGCCGAGCTCAACGCCTGCAATGCTAGGTACGGCTCCGGCTCCGGATCATCCGGGCGCACGGGACTGAAGCCCATCGGTGTCAGCGCGTCGTTGGCCTTACCCAGGAACTCCCAAATTTGTAGGGAGTCCGCAGTCCTCAAGCCCTTCAATTCTTCCAAGGATCTTCTGGCCGCCACCAGTTCGGAATTCTCACGGGCGAGGCGCTCAACTTCTTTGGCGTTTTGCTGAATCTTCTCAGCAACCCGTTTCTTGAGTTTTCCGAGCTCCTCCTCCCGGAGGTGGATCTTGTTCCGACGGTCGACCAGGTCCTTCTCCCTGCCCTTCACTTTCTTTTCCCTGGCAACAAGGGCACACTCCCGCTCGTGGAGCTCCTGCCCTTGCACCCAGGCCTTCTTCTCCTCCTCAATGCAGCGCTCTTCCAATTTCTTGGCGCGCTCCTCAAGGCCCTTGTCAGCCAGAGCCACCTTTTCGGAGAGCTCCTCCTCCCTCTTCAGTACGTCATCCCGCAGCTCTAGGAGTTTTTTCTCTTCATCTTTGAGCCATTTCTCCCTCTCTTCAAGTGCCTCTCGGCGCTTGATGAGTGTAGTGTTAATGGCCTCAAGCCTTTCGTGGCGTTCATCGGCCGCACTGTTAGCTGCTTTGGCCTGCTCATAGATCTCCCGGGATTGAGCGTCGAGGGCGCGAGTCATACTCTCCCTGTCATCCAATAATTTACCCCAGTATTCCAGGCGGACCTTCTCCCGCTTGATCCACTCCTTGTCATTCGCTAGCCTCGACTGCGACAGCTTGGTCTCGAAGTAGAGCCGGTTACGCCACCTCCTAAGGGTTTGGCGCTCCTCTTCAAGAGTCTTGCTGTCGTGGAAGAAGGCCACTTGAACTTGACGCAGACTGGAACAGGCGTTGTCAATAAACAATGACAACGGGATAGGTTCCGGACCTTCTGGGGTCTCCTCCGCTGGTTCCAGCGGGTTTTCAGATACAAAAATTGGGTTCCACTCCACAAGAGTGGTCCCCGGGGTCTCCATGGCACTAGGGCCGTCCTCCGGGATGGCCTCAGTCGCCATCGAGGAAGTCCTCGCTGCCAGGTCTTCGTTCACCCCCTCAAACAGGGGGCCAGCGACTTCACCAGGGCACTCCGGCTCAGCCGCGGGTACCTCCGACGTCGTCACTTCTGGAGCAGGGGCCACTTCTGGCTCCGGCCTTGGCACCTCCTCCGATGGGGGCTCGAGCTCCGACGCCTCTGCAATAACCGGCTCAAGAGCCGGAAGATCTTCATCCTCAATCGGCCCTGCGGCCGGAGCTCCAACAACGACCGGCTCTGCGGCCGGTGCTTCTGAGGTAGCCGGCCCAACCGCCGGGACTTCCTAAACATCGGGCGCGCACGTCGGGACTTCGATCACCTCCGGCTTGACCGCGGAGCTTCGACAATTTCTGGCTCTAGTGCCGGAATTACAGCTTCCTCCGGCTCAACGGCCAGAGCTTCCATCATCTCAGCACCAGGACCCGGAGCTTCAACCTCAGGGACAGGTGCCACTGGCACATCTTCTCTCCCGCGGTCCGGCGCTACCACGGGAGTCTCTGGGGATGAATCAAGGTCCATGACCACGACAGCTGGCGCTGGAGCTGTCGCAGCTTCAGCCACCACTTGGGGTGGCACCGGGACAGGAGCAGAAGTTTCCGCCCTCACAGCTTCAGCTACTGTGGCTGAGGGAGGAGCCTCACTCCTCTTCTTGGGAACGCTGCAGATGATAGATGAAGAAACTTAAAAAATAGTTACTACAATTAAACAACTATCCAAGGTAAAGATTAAAAATTACCTTGGGAGGCTTCCGCACCAGCTTACGCGGAACCTTTTTCCCGGGCGTTCTGGGCTGGTCATAGCCGGCGTGGAAGTTCCGGAAGGCCCCCCAGAACTCGTTGTGGCCACGGGTGTTTCCCTAGTCGAGGCCCCCCTCGATCGAGAAGGACCTCAGGACCTAAAGACCTCCACCGGCCCCAGTGCTGGAGTCGCATGCCAGGAGCTTGCACCCCGGGAAGACCCCGCTGCGGGTACAGTCGTCGCGGTTGTAGAAGACCTCCCCCTCCGGGGAGAAGGATCCGATGCAGAGGTAGCGGGCGTGACGGACCTTTCATCAGCGTAATGCAGCTTCCTCTTCTGGCTCAAGGGTTCTTCCGCCGGCTCCTTACCCTTGCCGACGACCTCAGCCCTGGCTTCGGGGAAGGGTTGGAGCCACCCTCAGAAGCTCCAGGGATCGCCACCCTAGTGGTTGATCTTCTCTCGACGACACCAAGGTCGTCAAGCACAGGCATCTTCCGCCGGAGCTCCCTGCTGAACTCTACTTCCATGTTTAGAGGGAGAAAAGCTGATGGCAGAGTCAAGTCGTTACCCTCGACGTCGATGCCGTGCTGGAACTTCTTGAGGTGGAACTCCAAGGTTTTCCCCACCATGTTGGACTTCAGCCCGGTCTCGACCCGGTCGTCATCCATCACGCTGTTGAGGGCCCAAGCGAGTTTTTCTCTCCTCTTCAGCGGTGCCCACCTGTTGACCAGGAAGTTGCAAAACACCGCCTGAGGAGTCAATCCTCCCTCCACGCATTGGCGGATCCTGGTCAAAGCAGGGTTGAAGGCTTCCGCCAGCACCGGAGCTTCACTCCAGATTGTCGTGTCGATGTTGGGGAGGCCTTCGGGCAGCTCCAGCTTCTTGTGCTCCTCCACCCGGACGACTATGCAATCCTTCTTCCAGTCATCCCACTTCCCGGAGGGAAACGATCGGAGGTACTTGAATGGGCACTTCTTGCGCTTCACGAAGTAGTAGAAGCCAAGGTACTCATTGCTCCTGCCGGTGGTATGGACAGTGAAGAAGGTCCGGAAGAGTTCAATGCAGGGGGGATGCCCACCCACATCTCACAGAAGTGGACGAAGATAGACACAAGAAGAATGGAGTGGGGGCCAAGGTGATACAGCTGCAGACCATAGAAGTCTAGCAGCATCAAGAAAAAGGAGGAAAAAGGTGGGATCAACCCCACAATGGCGTAAGAGGAGAAGTACACCATTTCGCCAGCGTGCTCCTTCTCAAACGGGAGCTCTCCACCGGCTCAAACCGAGCGGTTGAAGAAGTCCGAGGACCATCCCATGAGGGCCCGGACCTTCTTCAGGTCGCCGTCGGTCTTCAAACGACTCTCGCGGAGACCCAACTCCATCGCGGCACAGCAAGGCAAGAGAAGAAAAGCGAAGCACAAGTTGGGAGTTTGAGCGCAAGATCAGATGAGAGGCGTAAAGAACCCCAAACGGTGCGCGCTTTCCTTCTTAAGTAAGCCCTTGCGACACTTGGATGGAAACCGCAAGAAAGTCGAAGATACCACTCAAAAATTCCACCCAGCCGATGACAAGAGGGCCCGGACTACCCTGACGATCAAGTCGAGGTTCTTACCCAGGCGAACGGTTGCCATCATGAGGCGGGAAACCCGAAGGCGGCGGCCTGACAAGGCGCGCAGAACTGATACGATTTTTGTATCGGGAACCAGCGACCTTCAATTGCGTGAGATCCGCACGCCAAAGATCTCACCTACCGCACATGGGATACGCCACGCGGCGAGGATTTAACTCCGGACCATCGCCAACGGCACATTTGAAGACCTTTGAAGACTCAGTTCAAAAGTCGAAGGATGGATCCACCTCCGGCGGAATGACTTCACCCAAGGTGTCTTCCCCGGAGGTGGGCCCAGGGGGCCACTGTCGGTACCCTGGGCACCATATACCCCTTGGGATTGCAAAGATCTCAAGGGAAAGTCATCTACTTGATTTGAAGACCTTTGGAGGCCCACATGTCAGACATGTCCGGACCCGCTTCTCCAACATGGTTAGCCCCAGGGTCGCCACGTGTACTATCAAACCGGAGCTACCACCCGCAAAGGGGGAAGCTCCGGGCTACGTACCGAAGTGGCACCCCCGGACCTAACCCCAGACCGAGGGAAGCTCCGGTGCTGACACGTGTCCAACCGTCGGATCTTCAGCCTCTAACCTCCGGAAGACTCCACAATGGCTCCAGATCTTCAAAGGGGAATCAAGGACTTCAAGACCCGATTAAGTGTCATTAATACCATATTAATGACACATGATCGGACGACCTTAATTACCAGTAACGGTGCTGTCAAAGCCCATTACCCGGTCATTAAGGGCAATTAAACGTGTTGAATAAGTATCAATACTAGTAACCGCCGGGGCCACATGTCGGGCCAGGCTAATTTGTAACGGCCTGCCCTTGTACTATAAAAGGACAGACCGACGACGGACTCTACACGTTCAGACACGCTAACACACGCACTACATCCAATACAACATCAACACACCCCGTGGAGTAGGGTATTACGCTCAGGTGGCCCGAACCACATAAATTCTTGTGTCTCCTGCATCATTTACAATTCACCTTCTTGAATCTCCGCGCGCCCACACCGAACCACAAATTCCTCTAATACTTTAGTAGTGTCGGAAGATCTGTCGGATCCAAACCACCGACAGATGTGTTCCTTCATGAAGAGGCAAAGTAACTACTCTATAGCGGTTATCAAGTGATCACGGGTTATAACAACTTGGACAAGCGAGATGGTGGTTGCTAGGCCAGCGACGCTCCAGCTGTAGATGGCGGCCATGTCGGTGCTCTATGGCCACCAATGCGGCGGTAGGGACCTATGCAGGCGCATATGGTCGAATGGGGGTGTGTTTCAGTCAAAGTTTAATGATGCAAGGATGAGAATTGAGGAACTTGGTGGGGGTATAGAAGCTAAAGGGAGATTTACGAGAGTCTGGATTCAATTCACGGGGTTGCCGCAGGAGATGAGAGACTTTTTGATTATTTGGGCGATAGGCTACACCTTAGGAGTAACATGTGACATGAACATGGAATTTACTAGGAGGTATGAAAGGTGTCGAATGCTTGTGAGTGTGCTGGACCCAAACTTAATCCCACAGAGAGTTAACGTGGTGGTGGGCGATTATTACATATATCAGTTGACTTAGGGTGGAGGTGAATGGGGATGAGAACATCCATGCCCCAACTGATATGGATTTAGATGGTGCAGGGGATGATAATAATAATTTTCATTATCCTGGTAATAATAGAGAGACAGAAAAGGAGGGACATGCAGAAGACACGGAGATGCAAGATCAAAAGGCTGCGAGCTTCAATGCTCAAGGCAATGGGTCCAATATTCCACATACCAAAAGGAGTGCTGGTATGGGAGGTGCTGAGCTGGGGAAGATGACGGTTGTAGCAGTTCCTGCTGGTGGTGCTGAGGAAGAGTTACAGGGAAAAAATTAATGGAGAAATAGGTAATATGCATGGTTCAGGTAGCAGATCATCGATGAAATTGTCAGCTGCCTATACTGATGGTTTGTATAATTTTTTTTCTCCACTTGCAGTAGATTTTCTTGACTCACCTAATGTGCCGCATGATGCCTCTGGAGTAGACCATCATGAAGATGAGTCCATGGTGTCATATGCGGGTGATGATGAGGAGTCCATGAACACAGAAGAAATGAGGAGGAGATTTGAAGAATTGACGGACCCAGACTACACCATCAAGCTAAGCCTGATCCAAGAGATGGCGGCCATTCCAGAGGTGTTGCCATCTCACTTGGCTACCAGGCGCAACAAAAGAAATGCCGCAAATGTTGACTGCAATGCTGTGGAGAAGGCGGAGAGAATTAAAGCTGCAAAAAATGAAGGTCAGCAACCTGAAAACGAATTTTTTTCTTCATTTGGATTACGACAAGATAAATAGCAAGCTTAGTGTGGTTAGAGTACTGGCAGGAGAGGGCACATTGTCAAATATGGAGGCTCTAGATAATTTTAAGAATATTGAATATAATAGACTGATGAGTAATGAGTCTCGGGATAAGAAAACAGTCGTTTTAGAACAGGAAGAGAAAGAGAAAGAGGATCAGGGAGAAATAGATAGGTTGATGCTTAAGCAAGTATGCCAGGTTAATAGAGGATAATATGGATGATGGATGTAGCCAGTGACAGTTTTGATCCTACTGTTGCTGTATCTATAATTTTTGCAAACAACAAAAACAAAAATGGTGTGTGATGAAAGGGGTCTTTTGGAATAGTAATGGGTTTAAGGACCCAAAAAACATAGATTTGTGACTGAATTGATGAAGGAGCAGAACTTAAATTTTCTTGCGATATCAGAGACGGATACTAGGAATTTTAGTCTCACTTTTCTTATGAATTTGTGTGCGGGTAAAAAATTTATTTGGCATTATAAGGAGTGATGAGGATATCACTTCTATGGATACAAACAACACTTCATTGAATATACAAGATGCAATCAATAGAGTTCATACACAACAATTAATTTCAGAGGTGAGCTCGTTCTTATATATTTTATTATATATTTTTGAGCATAGATTGCTACCTAATGATTTAATTGTGCTTAGGATCCATGGAGAGGTTCAAGGAGTAGTTGGAGGAAGTATTAAGAACGTGGAGGACCAGAGAATTCGTTCAAAGAAGATGGAAACCGAGCCAAACTCAAAATCGTGTCCAACTCGGAGTTCAAGAGTAGTACGCACTAAAACGGACGCCCAGGACGCATACGAACTCCGTTTTGGACGTTATATATATGCAAAGAAAGGGGAGAGGATAACCTTTCCAATGGAACTGATCCCATATCAAAATTCCTTCAGAGTGAATGGGAATCGTCAAAACAAAATCGAATTCAGAATCTGTCAGGATGCTGCGCCACCGTATTGGGCCATTGGGCCTTGTATCAAGTCTAAGTCCATTATTTTCGTATCTTAGGGTTAGGTCACGATCCCAACACCCCCTTGGACGTCCACCCACCTATATATACTCCATAGTAGCCGCCATGAACAATTGGGTCTTGCTTAGATCAATAATATCGTCGTTCTATGATTTGTGAGATCCCAACTTCGCGATTTCAGATCGTGTCTTCGACGTTCTTGCTTGTGTTCTCGGTTGCACTTGCAGGGATTAGCCTTCTTGGCGAGGTCAAGCATGTTCAGCACATTTGATAACCAACGAAGCCGTGGTGTAGTGATTGCAGGGGTACTCGAACCGTACGAGTGTCGCGGATCATCAACGTTGAGTTCTCCACCCCAATCGACATACCTTTCGGAAGATCGGGCCTACAGTACTTGTCAAAGTTGCTAATCCTTGCTGCATATAAAGTGCCATACAAGCTACACTTTACTCTTGAGCAGAATCGATACATCTTTGCAATCATCCCATGTTTCATTGGTTTCTTCATACTGGCCACCATTTGCCACCTGCAGTGTCGGTAAGAACACTTGTAAGAGCGTGGTAAGACGCTTGAGAGTGTGTGATTCTACTGCCACTTTGCCATTATCCTTTGTAGTTGATAGGGATAACATATTTTGTGTGTTGTCTTCTGTTTGCTACTAACAATGTCAGGTAAAAACAAGAATCATGCATTATATGCTGAGATGATGGACATGATGAAGACGGCGATGGAGTTGCTCACTAAAAATCAAACATCAACCAAGGTTTCACATGACACTTAGACCACCTTTACAACACCTTCCATAAGAAGTAATTACATTCTCCCAGCTCTTCCTTCTTATGATGGTTTTGGTTATGATGAATATATTACTTGGGAAATAGAGTTGGATAAAATTTTTGGACAATGTCATATGTGTGAGAGGAGAAAGATTAGAAATGTTGCAAGTGCATTAGTAGGTTGTGCATTAACTTGGTGGAACAATTTAAATGATTTAGAAAAACCTCGAACATGGAAGGATATGAAAATATGTATGCGAGAAACTTTTATGAATGTATCTAATTGCAAAGATGAAGTGCATCAATTTGAGAAGAAATTTCTTGTTGTACCACCTTTTGTGTCTAACGTTTTGCGGGACAATATAGAAAATAATGTAGATGATGCAAAAGAGAACGAGACTTTAGACAACACTTGTGAAATTTTAGATGGATCAACTCATAATGCACTCGAAATCACTGCTGAAAATGGTAAGGTAAAACATTCTACAAATACAGAAGGTGAGAAGTTTTTGGATGTTCTGAATTTTTTCACCAATCATGCTATTTTCGAGGAGCAACTATTAGAATCACTTATTTATACACCATTGTCACATGTTGATTTTCCTGCTGATCGTTGCGCTAAGAAAGAGTTATGTGCTGATAATTATATTGTACCTATGCTAGAACAATCAAATGAATTTGATACTTTATTACCCATTTGTGCTGAAATTAAGAATTTGATTCCAAATACTTGTGAAAATGATGAACTGAAATTGTTGTCTTCTCTAAATACCTTGGGATATATTGAATTTAGCACTCTTTGTGATGTAGATATTGTAGAGAGGAGAATATTTTTCCAATCTGAATTGCCTTTGTTATGTAGAAATAGTTTTCATGCTATAGGCAACTATGAAGATAGTGGTGAATTTATGGTGCATAAAGTTTACATATGTTCCAATGTGCAAGCTCCTTCTGTGCTACAACAATATGGTAAAGTAAATAAATGCATTAATGCTAATAATTCCTTGTCAAGTTTTTCTAGTATTTTTTCCTTGCAGCAGAGACAACAAATAAAAGAGAAGCATTGTTCGCTGCGGTTGTGCAATATGGACATCGCTCTTATTATCCCCAAAAGCCTCTTTCCTGGACATACGAGCAAGCCGAGGATGGCTTGTCATAAAGAAGGGGAGAATGATGAGATCATGCACGTTATCATTGCACCTACAAACATGACACAATGTTTATTTGTTTGAGATCCTGGACAAGATCAAGATGGCGCACTATGTCATCCACCACCTTGGCCTCCTCCACTCATGCATACAAAAAGATTTGATGGCGTTGCATATTTGAACCAACACATGAGAGAAGATGAACTTGAGTCGAGGACGACTCCAATTCAAGAAGGGGAGGATGATGAGGACATCACTTCTATGGATACAAACAACACTTCATTGAACATACAAGATGCAATCAATAGAGTTCATACACAATAATTAATTTCAGAGGTGAGCTCGTTCTTATATGTTCCATTATATATTTTTGAGCATAAATTGCTACCTAATGATTTAATTGTGATTAGGATCTATGGAGAGGTTCAAGGAGTAGTTGGAGGAAGTATTAGGGACGTGGAGGACCAGAGAATTCGTTCAAAGAAGATGGAAACCGAGCCAAACTCAAAATTGTGTCCAACTCGGAGTCCAAGAGCAGTATGCACTAAAACGGACGCCCAGGACGCATACAAACTCTGTTTTGGATGTTCTACATATGCACGAAAAGGGGAGAGTATAAACTTTCCAATGGCGCTGGTCCCATGTCAAAATTCCTTCGGGGTTGAAGGGAATCGTCGAAACAAAATCGAGTTCAGAATTTGTTAGGGTGCTGCGCCACCGTATTGGGCCATTGAGCCTTGTATCAAGTCTAAGTCCATTATTTTCGTATCTTAGGGTTAGGTCACGACCCCAACACCCCCTTGGACGTTCACCCACCTATATATACTCCATAGTAGCCGCCATGAACAATTGGGTTTTGCTTAGATCAATAATATCGCCGTTCTACGGTTTGTGAGACCCCAACTTCGCGATTTCAAATCGTGTCTTCGACATTCTTGCTCGTGTTCTCGGTTGCACTTGCAGAGATTAGCCTTCTTGGCGAGGTCAAGCGTGTGCAGCACGGTTGATAACCAACGGAGCCGTGGTGTAGTGATGGCAGGGGTACTCGAACTGCTCGAGTGTCGCAGATCATCAACGTCGAGTTCTCCACTCCAATCGACATACCTTTCGGAGGATCGGGCCTAAACCTACTCATCAAGGAGACAAAAGGGAGATCTGGCGGTATGCTGGTAGGGGTTGACCTTGTATATTTTGACATAGGGGCTATAGATGAGGGCGACTACTATGCGAAGTTCCATTTGTGCAACAAGTTGGATGGCTTCAAATGGACACTAGTAGCTCTTTATGGTCTGGCACAAGAGGAGCACAAATAAAGTTTTCTTGCTGAGCTGGTTAGTTTATGTTCGCACGAAACAGTCCCAATTCTAGTAGGCGAGGATTTTAATATTCTAAGGAGGCCGGAAGAGAGGAATAAGAAACTTTTAGATTTAGATGGACTTTTTTTATTTAATGCAGTGATCGAAGGACTTAATCTTAGGGAGATGACACTCACTAGTCGCAACTACCCGTGGGCTAATTCTTTGGCGAATCCCACTTTCGAGAAGTTGGATCGGATTTTAATGTCCACCGAGTGGGAACACAAGTTTCCATTATCCACGGTGCGACCATTGACGAGGGAAATTTCTGATCATACCTCCTCTTTTGCTGGATGTCGGGATCTCTTCAAAATCTCAGGCTCCCACATTTAAATTTGAGTTGGGATGGCTTTTGAGGGAGGGTTTTCATGAGATGGTAACACGGATCTGAAATGAGGAGCGGGGAGGGGTGACGACCATGGAGAAATGGCAAGCGAAAATTAGGAGGCTTGGACAATACCTCAAGGGGTGGGCAAAAAATGTTAGCAGCACATATAAAAAGGAGAAAAAGAATTATTAGATAAATTGGATGTACTAGACAAAAAAGCTGAAGCTATGTTGCTAACGGTGGATGTTGGTGGTTTTGATCCGGTAGATCTCCCGACACTACTAAGGTGTTTGCGGAGTTTGAAGTTTGGTGTGGGCGCGCGGAGATTCAAGAAGGTGAAGTGTAAATGACACAGGAGACACGGAGATTTACGTGGTTCGGGCCGCCTGAGCGTAATACCCTACTCCACGGGGTGTGTTGGTGTTGTATTGGATGTATGAGCTCAAAGTGAGTTGAGAGTGTAGAGTGAGCGCGTCGAGCGAGCGTATAGTGAGTGTGTGTCGTATGTATCGTCGGCCTGTCCTTTTATAGTACAAGGACAGGCCGTTACAAGTTGGCCTGGCCCGACATGTGGCCCCGGCGGTTACTAATATTGATACACAATTGATACGCTTAATTACCCTTAATGACCGAGTTACGGGCTTTGACAGCACCATTACTCGTAATTAAGGTTGTCCGATCGTGTGTCATTAATATAGTATTAATGACACTTAATCGGGTCTTGAAGTCCTTGATTCCCCTTTGAAGATCTGGAGCCGTTGTGGAGTCTACCGGAGGTTTGAAGCTGAAGATACGACAGTTGGACACGTGGAAGCTTCGGAGCATGCTGTGAGGAACAGATAGGTCCGGTGCTACCAGACACGTGTCAGTTCTGGAGCTTCCCTCGGTCTGGGGTTAGGTCCGGGGGTGCCGTTATGGTACATAGCCCGGAGCTTCCCCTTGTGGGTGGTAGCTCCGGTTTGATGGTACACGTGGCGACCCTGGGACTAACCATGTTGGGGAAGCGGGTCTGTTTATGTCTGACATGTGGGCCTCCGAAGGTCTTCAAATCAAGTAGATGACATTTCCTTGAGATCTTTGCAATCTCAAGGGGTATACGGTGCTCAGGGTACCGACAGTGGCCCCCTGGGCCCACCTCTGGGGAAGATCCCTTGGGCGAAGTCATTCCACCGGAGGTGGGTCCATCCTTCGACTTCTGAACTGAGTCTTCAAAAGTCTTCAGATGTGCCGTTGGTGATAGTTTTGGAGTTAAATCCTCGCCGCGTGGCGTATCCCGGGTGCGGCAAATGAGATCTTTGGCGTGCGGATCTCACGCAATTGAAGGTCACCGGTTCCCGATACAAAAATTGTATCGGTTCTGCGCGCCTTGTCAGGCCGCCGCCTTCGGTCTTCCCGCCTTCCATGATGACAACCGTTCACCTGGGTAAGAACCTCGACTTGATCATTGGGGCGGTCCCGGGCCCTCTTGTCATCGGCAGGGTGAAATTTTTTAGTAGTATCTTTGACTTCCTTGCGGTTTCCATCCAAGTGTTGCGAGGGCTTACTTAAGAAGGAAAGCGCACAACGTCTGGGGTTCTTTACGCCTCTCATCTGATCTTGCGCTCAAACTCCCAACTTGTGCTTGCTTTTCCTCTCTTGCCTCGCTGTGTTGCAATGGAGTTGGGTCTCCGCAAGAGCCGTTTGAAGACCGAAGGTGATCTGAAGAAGGTCCGGGCCCTCATGGGGTGGTCCCCGGACTTCTTCAACCGCCTGGTCCGCGCTGGGGGAGAGCTCTCATTCGAGAAGGAGCATGCTGGCGAGATGGTGTACTTCTCTTCGTATGCCATGGTGGGGTTGATCCCACCTTTTTCCTCCTTTTTCTTGATGCTGCTAGAATTCTATGGTCTGCAGCTGTACCACCTTGGACCCCACTCCATTCTTTTAGTGTTTGTCTTCGTTCACTTCTGTGAAATGTGGGTGGGCATCCCCCCCTGCATTGAGCTTTTCCGGACCTTCTTCACCGTCCATACCACCGGTAGGAGTAATGAGTACCTTGGCTTCTACTACTTCGTGAAGCGCAAGAAGTGCCCATTCAAGTACCTCCGGTCGTTTCCCTCTGGAAAGTGGGATGATTGGAAGAAGAACTGGATAGTCATCCGGGTGGAGGAACACGAGAAGCTGGAGCTGCCCGAAAGCCTCCCCAATATCGACACTGCAGTCTGGATTGAAGCTCCAGTGTTGTCGGATGCCTTCAACCCTGCTCTGACCAGGATCCGCCAGTGTGTGGAGGGAGGATTAACTCCTCAGGCGGTATTTTGCAATTTCCTGGTCAACAAGTGGGCACCGCTGAAGAGGAGAGAAAAACTCGCTTGGGCCCTCAACAGTGTGATGGACGACGACCGGGTCATGACCGGGCGGAAGTCCAACATGGAGGGGGCGACCTTGGAGTTTCATCTCAAGAAGTTACAACACGTCATCGACGTTGCGGGTGATGACTTGACCCCGCCACCAGCTTTCCTCCCTCTGAACGTGGAAGTAGAGTTCAGCAGGGAGCTCCGGCCGATGATGCCGGTGCTTGATGACCTTGGTGAGAGAAGATCGACCTCCAGGGTGGTGATCCCTGGGGCTTCTGAAGGTGGCTCCAACCCTGCCCCGAAGCCAAGGATCGAAGTCGTCGGCAAGGGCAAAGAGCCGGCAGACGAAACCTTGAGCCGGAAGAGGAAGTTGAAGCATGCCGACGGAAGGTCCGTCAGGCCTGCATCCTCTGCATCAGCTCCTTCTCCCCGGAGGGGGAGGTCTTCTACAACTGCGGCGACTGTACCTGCAGCGGCGTCTTCCCGGGGTGATAGCTCCGGGCGTGCGACTCCAGCACCAGGGCCAGTTGAGGCCTCTGGGTCCGAAGGTCCTTCCCGGTCGAGGGGGGCCTCGACTAAGGAAATGCCCGTGGCTGCAACGAGTTCCGGGGGGGGGGGGGGGGGGGGGGGGGGGGCCTTCCAGAGCTTCCACGCTGGCGGCGGCTATGGTCAACCCAGAACGCCCGGGAAGAGGTTTCGCGCAAGCTGGTGCGGAAGCATCCCGAGGTAATTTTTAATCTTTACCTCAGACAGTTGTTTTGTTATAGTAATTGTTTTTTAAGTTCTTCATCCATCATCAGCAGCGTCCCCAAAAAGAGGAATGAGGCTCCACCCTCAGCCACAGCAGCTGATGTTGTGAGGGCGGAGGCTTCTGCCCCTGTCCTGGTGCCGCCCCAAGTGGTGGCTGAAGCTGCGACCGCTCCGGCGCCAGCTGTTGTGGTCATGGACCTCGACTCATCCCCCGAGAGTCCCGTGGTAGCGCCGGACCACGGGAGAGAAGATGCGCCAGCGGCACCTGCCCCAGAGGTTGAAGCTTCGGGTCTTGATGCTGAGATGATGGAAGCTTCGGCCGTTGAGCCAGAGGAAGCAGTAATTCCGGCCCCAAAGCCGGAAATTGTCAAAGCCCCGGCTGTTGAGCCGGAAGTTATTGAAGTCCCAGCAAGTGAGCCGGATGTGGAGGAAGTTCTGGCGGTTGAGCCGGCTACCTCCGAAGCTCCGGCCTCAGCGCCGGTTATAGTTGAAGACCTTCCGGCGCCTGAGCCGGTTGAGGTTGAAGCTCCAGCCTCAGGGCTGGTTGTTGCGGAGGCATCAGCACTCGAGCCCATGGTGGTCGAGATGCCAACAGCCGAGCCATCATCGCAGTAGGGGCCCAGGCTGGAGCCGGAAGTAGCACCTGCTCCGGAAGTGTTGTCGGCGGAGGTGCCTGCCGCTGAGCTGAAATGCCCAGATGAAGTCGCTGGCCCCCTGCCTGAGGGGGCAAATGAAGACCTGGTGGCGAGGCCTTCGGAACCACTTCCGGAGGTCAGAACTTCTTCCGAGGGACCCTCCTCGCTGGCAACTGAGGCTATCCCAGAGGACCGCCCTAGTGTCATGGAGGCTCAGGGGACCACTCTTTTGGAGTGGGACCCAATTTTTGTAAGCGAGAACCCGCTGGAACCAGCGGAGGAGACCCCAGCAGGTCCGGAACCTATTCCCCTGTCGTTGTCTATTGACAACGCTTGCTCCAGTCTGCGTCAAGTCCAACTGGTGTTCTACCACGACAGCAAGGCTCTTGAAGAGGAGCGCCAAACCCTTAGGCGGTGGCGTAACCGGCTCTACTTCGAGACCAAGCTGGCGCAGTTGAGGCTGGCAGATGACAAAGAATGGATCAAGCAGGAGAAGGTCCGCCTAGAATACTGGGGCAAATTATTGGATGACAGGGAGAGCTTGACTCGTGCCCTCGACGCTCAATCCCGGGCTATTTATGAGCAGACCAAGGCAGCTAATAGTGCAGCTGATGATCGCCAAGAAAGGCTTGAAGCCATTAACACTACTCTCATCAAGCGCCGGGAGGCACTTGAGGAGAGGGAGAAAAGGCTCGAGGATGAAGAGCAAAAACTCCTAGAGCTGCGGGGTGACGTCCTGAAGAGGGAGGAGGAGCTCGCCAAAAAGGTGGCTCTGGCTGACAAGGGCCTCGAGGAACGCACCAAGAAATTGGAAGAGCGTTGCGCTGAGGAGGAGGAGAAGGCCTGGGTGCGAGGGCAGGAACTCTACCAGCAAGAGTGTGCCATCGCTGCCAGGGAGAAGAAAGTGAGGGGCAGGGAGAAGGACCTGGTTGACCGCCGGAACAAGATCTACCTCCAGGAGGAGGAGCTCGGAAAACTCGAGAAGCAGGTTGCTGAAAAGATTCAGCAAAATGCCAAAGAGGTTGAGCGCCTTGCTCACGAGAATTCCGAACTGGCGGCGGCCAAAAGATCCTTGGAGGAACTAAAGGGCTTGAGGGCTGCGGACTCCCTACAGGTTTGGGAGTTCCTGAGCAAAGCCAACGACGCGCTGACACCAATGGGCTTCAGTCCCGTGCGTCCAGATGATCCGGAGCCGGAGCCAGACCTGGCGTTGCAGGCGTTGAGCTCGGCGGGTAGCAAAGTCTCCAAGGTGGGTGACGTCATCGCGGACCAGTTGGAGGTTGAGGGGCAGTCCCTAGCGAAGAACGTCGCAGAATATGTGCTGACGTGCTACACCAGCCGGGATCCCCAATTCCCTCTGGACCCGGTGCTTGAAGGTCCCGTCAAAGGAGAAGGTGAAGCCACCCGAGCCAACGTGTCGGAGGTTGCTCCGAAGGTCGCCCAGTTCTTCCATAGGGTTTAGGACCATCTCTATAGCTCCCACTTGTATTCTCTCTTTTTCTTCCCCAATTTTGTAATCCCTTGTCTCCAGATGAATGAAATCCAAATTTTTGTGAATTTCATTTTTTGTCTTCAACACTTTTGTCTTCACTTGGCCCCCTGGTAGATGTACACAATTTGATTGTGAACATGTACCAAGAGGATATTGTGTTTTGTTGAAGACTCGTTTGCTTCGAACTTGTAGAATGTAGGTCCGAAGTCTTCGATAGTGAAGGCCCCCTGAGGTTCTCGGAGCTCTGAAGCTCCGGTATTGACTACCGTCGGGGCTCAGTAGCTCCGGCAATAGTTCCTATCATCGCGTAGAGCATCGATAGTTAGACCTTCGGGGTGTCAGAGCTTAGTAGCTCCGGCAGTGACCTTTGCCAACGCGTAGTTTATCGGCAGCAGACTCCATTTGTGGAATCTTCTCACCATCTTTTACTCTATGTCGACCGCTGGCCCCCCCTAGCTTTACCGGAGCTTGGTTGCTCCGGTGATGCTCGTTTTCAATGTTTAACATCGATTACAAGCCACCTAGGGGGAGTCGGAGCTTCGTCAGCTCCGGCTTTTCTCCATCAACGTGGATTCTTTATTTTTCCTGCACACTGAAGCCAAGAAAAATAGTAAAATTCGCTCCTTGCCTATAACTTTGTCGCAGCTTATGATTCCCAAGAAAAATTTAGGTCAAACACGATTCTGAATGCAACCGAATGCATTGCCTTCTTTCTTCCGGATCCAAATGTACTTGGACCCACCTTACTTCAGACTGTCGGGGTGTAGGTATAGTGGCGTATTTAGGGTGCTTGACCAGGCTAAGTCGATAGCACACTCCGGCCCTAGATTGGCTTGGCGGCATTCAGGAGAGTAGGCCATGAACAATATTTGAATGCAAAAGAATCGACAATACAACTCGAATCGTATACGAATCGGTTGAACTAAAATTTCTTAAGAATTGCACATCCTTGTTATCGACAAGAAAGAGAAAAATAAAAAATGTTGAGCCTGTACAAAGTAAATGCACGTGGAGTCTGTTTCACATGAAGATATCTTTCATTATAGGTCCGGGGTACAGGGGAAACAAGTACACTCTTAGGGTACAGAACCAGTCTAAGCGTGTTTCATTTCTCATTTGACCCAGGTGAAAGCATCTAGGCCCCATGAGGTACAGTTTCGATGATTAATGACAACCATTCGATATTACTAATGAATTTGTGAATGCAAGGTCCCAATAATCACTCAATCAAATGAAATCAAAATGACATTGGAGACCCATATAAAATCAACTAATGAGATCAAATCGAATCATATGAAGACAAGAAGTGAAAGCTCTAACTTGACATCACTCAATACTTGAAGACTATCAGAACAACATTTCAAACAAGTGTCAAAGAGGTCACAAGTTCAAATTCCAAAAGAACAACTCAAAACAACTCGAAGTCAACAAGTTGAACACACCGGATCATCTGATGTTTTCTGAGTTGACTGCATCGGTTGAGTTGGTTCAACTGAAGAAGAAGACCACAGACAAATGCACTCACCGGATCATCCGATGTGAGTGGATCAGTGACATCGGTCCATTAGTACAGTTTGCAATACCATTGGACCAAGTGAAGCACCGGATCATCTGATGTGCAGACTTACACATATCGGTCGATCACTCCAGTAAGCATCAAGATCAAGCAAATTCTGGAGGAAGAGCCACCGGATCATCCGATGAGAAGACAGGGGCAACATCGGTCTAACAACGGTCATATCTGACACAGTGACATAAGCTAATTTGGCTTTGACTGATGATAACTGAAGGGGAGACATCGGATCATCCGGTGTTCGCAGAGCAGTGATGTCAGCCTACTTTTCCAACGGCTATTTCGTGGAGGCTGGCTATTTATACCCCTTCAACCTGTCAAATCGACAAGACTTGAAGCCCAGACATACTCTACACATTCTAGAGCATTCAAGACATAGAGCTACCACTTTCACATCATTGTTCATCATTTGTACACCAAGAGATAGGCTAGAACTAGCTAGAGATAGTGCTTGTGTGCCTCCATTCTTGGTGATTGGAATCTCTAGTGTAGTGAGAGCCATAAGGGAGTGTCCCTTGGTGTGTGTAACTAAGAGAGACTTCCGGAGCTTGCCAAGAGGATTGTGGAAGCCCGGAGGATTCAAAGTGTACAAGGCTTGAGCTCCACCTTGCCAAGGTTGGCGAACGGAGAAGAATAGTGAAGACCCCCTTGTCTCGGTGACTTGGGAGTGGCAAAACCCTTCCGTGGGTGCCACAACGTGGACGTAGAAAGATCCTTGTGATCTTGCCAAACCACGGGATAAACTCCGTGTCCTTTGAGTGTTTGCATCCCTCTCCCTTTTACATTTATGCAATCTTCATTCCGCAACTTTAATTTACATTGATTGCATAGATTAATCGCATAGGAAATTGGGCTTTAAGTTGTTAGTTTTTAATTACCTTAAAAATTTGAAAGAAAGCCCAATTCACCCCCCCCCCCTCTTGGGCGTTTCGATCCTTACAATTGGTATCAGAGCCTTGTTGCTCATTGGATCATTCTAGCTTCACCGCTAGAAAGCTAAAATGGCCAAGAATAGGGGTTCGGTTCCTACCTTCGAGGGCAAGAACTTTGCCTATTGGAAAGCACGCATGCGCGCCTACCTAGAGGCTATTGCTCCCGAAGTTTGGGAAGTGACCCATGCGGGGTTTGGAGATCTTGATTATGTTGGTGATCAACTAAAATGGGATGCTAAAGCTAGAAATGCAATTTATGAATGTATAAGTCAAGATGTATTTGCTAGAATTGCTAGTAAGGAGAAAGCTTGTGAAATTTGGGCATGTTTAATTGAAATACATGAGGGCTCATCTCGTGTTAAAGAACTCAAATATCACTTGCTTAAATCCAAGTATGATGAATTTAAAATGCTTCCTCATGAGAATGTTAACCAAATGTTTTCTCGTTTAAATGTGTTCATTGAGGAGATTAACGCACTTGACATTGCTTCTCTTGGTAAGGGACTTATCAACCGCAAGATCCTCATGCTTCTACCCAAGCCCAAGTACAACATTATCAATTCAATGCTCCAAAAAGAGTCACTTGACAACATTGAAGTTTCGGAGCTCATTGGAGAAATTCATGCTCATGAGATGAGCGTACTTGGAATGATGGAGGAGTCATCGTCAAAAACCATTGCTCTCAAAGCTTCAACCAAGAAGACAACTCCCAAGAAGAAGAAAGTGGTTGAGCCTAGCTCAAGTGAAGAAGAGCAAGCAACAAGCGAAGATGACGATGATGAGCTTGCGTTGATGATGAGGAAATTCTCACGTCTAAACTCCAAGATCGCAAAGAAGGGATACTCTTTTGATCCCAAGAAGAAAGCCTTCCTCCCAAGAAAAGATGAAAACAAGACATGCTATAATTGTGGTGATCTAGGCCACATATCATATGATTGTCCAAGACCGGACAAGAGGAAGGACAACCACAAGGGAAAGCATCAGAAGCTAGAAGAAAGTGATGAAGATGAATAAGAGGTCAAGCCCAAGCGCTCCTTTGGAAAGAAGAAATTTGATAAAGGCAAGAAAACCAAGCTCTTTCCAAAGAAGAGAAGAGGGCCTCAAAAAGTCTTCATGTGCGAGGCAAATGAGTGGATCACGGATGAAGAGTCAAGCGACGAAGAGAGTGAAGATGAAGAAAACTTGGCGGGCCTTGCCATCGTCAACAAGGATAACTCACCTCTTCGTCCACCTCCTATGTGCCTCATGGCGAAAGGTAACACTAAGGTACGTGACGATTCTAGCGATGATGATGATGAGCTCTCCCTCGATGAATTAGCATCTATGATTAATGAATACCATGTCATCATAAAAAGGGAGAAGAGCAAGGTTAAGGCACTTGAACAAGCTTGTGCTAAGCTTGAGAGTAAGAAGCTCGATTTGCATGACAAGTATGTAACCATACTTAAAGAGCATGACACGCTCAAATCACATGTCAAGCAAATCGAGGAGGAAAATGCTCAAATCAAGCATGACTATCATGAGCTTGACTTAGCAAACCGAGCACTCTTGGGAAAGCACAATGACTTGGTTCAACAACATGAAGTGCTTAACCT